>CM077116.1:273916757-275116757 GCA_039619475.1 Icerya purchasi
TATATATTTTTTAGATTATATCACTTGAGGTATTGAGCGCTTATCTAGGACAATGGAACAGTGGAACAGACGGAAAGCTTTGAATTGTAATTACAGAAAAATTTTTTAATCGTAGGTTCCCGAAAAAAAGTCATGTATATCAGTTTTGTATGGCAGAATAGTCTCAGTATATTTCCGGGTTCCTTTTGGCATTGTACCATACTGAAAATTCAACAGATCTCTCAATCACATAGTTTCGAAAGAGAATGGCCTGAGTGATACGCACGATTTCACATTCCACTGGGCGATGTGAAATAATTATAATCGTCCATTGATGCATTCCTCTTAAACTTGTTTTTTTACGTAGAACCACATATTTGTATATTGATACGGATTTAGTACCTGTAGCACAACGTTTTGACGGTGTCCGAGCTAGAAAATACTATACTCTCTGCGTCGTCTCGTCGAGGAATCGGCCAAAACCAAAAATCCCCGTGCACGTCAGCTTGTTCGGTTTCATCGGGTAGAGACTATGTTAGTGTCTACATTCATAGCGGTCGAAAGCTAAGGCACATGTGCCTGCGGTGTACGCGTAGTGTGCTGTGTGCCGTGCAACCTTAAATTGAGGGATGATTGTAGAAAATCCCGCTGGAATCAGACGGGTTCGCCAGTGCGGTGATCTACGTAGAAATGTTCTAGAACATTCTGCGTAGCCATTTGTCATTTTGTTACAGAATACATTGTTTTTCGCTCGATACAATTGCCTTTTTTTCCCCCTTGTTTTTTTGGGGCGGTGGAGGGGATCACCAGCAAGGGGCACTGACCGAACGACCGGTTAAAGAATTACTAAATATGAATTCTACTGATAAAGTTGAAAGCTATGAAGGAAGCAAAGATAATGATATAATCGTCTTAATCGCTATTGTCGTTTTTGGATTAATTTAGCGCGTTAAATTCCATCTAATCAGATCGCCGTTCACACATCTTTTTTAGAGATTACTGTGTTTTAGTCGTGTTTTTGCCGGTTTTTTTTTTTTTTGTTAAAATATAATTCGATTCTTGAATTTTCTGAGCCTGTGCGAACGGTTTGCGAACAATTGCTCACATGCAGCAGCACTTATTCATTATTTATCTAATGCACCTGTACCAATATAAAAGATCTTGCGACCAGCAGAATGATTGAATGATATTTTTGTAAGAACGAATTTTGCGCCTGTAATAAATCGAGTTCGTCACAACTTTAGTGGCACTGGTAGTGATTGAAAACCTAAATAAACATTCGATTCTAATTATTATTTCGGCAAATCTATAATTGAAAATCATTCTAAAAATGTAACATCATTTGTGTGAAGAATCAAAAGATTCCGTTTAAAAGTTTTCATGGTTTTCTAATAATTTTCATGACTGATCTTCGTAGAGTATTTTTTTAAATTTTTCCAGGATACTTACGATATGCAAAATTGAAATACATGACATAACTTTTTTTCGGTAACCTATAATTAAAGACTTTTTCTGTAATTATACTTCAAAGCTTTCCGTCTGTTCCACTGTTCCATTGTCCTAGATAAGCGCTCAATACCTCAAGTGATATAACCTAAAAAATATATATATGCGCAGGTTCGGTGTGATTTTAGGAGATTTTCAAATGATAACTTCAATTTTCGAAATGAAGAATTTCGGCCGAAAAAACGACTTTTCGTGTGTTTCATAAATTTTGAAAATTTTCAAGGACATTTTTAGCATCAAAATATATATATATATACTATGTATATTTTTTAAGAAAACCATATTTTTTGTTTCATTTCTATCGAGCTTTAAAAATTTACAACGCTTATGAAAGTGTGAATTTCGCGCCAAAAAATCTGAAACAATTCATGACGATGTAATTTGAAAATCCCTACAAGATCGTTCAACGTTTTTTTTCAAATTGGTCAACTAGAGGCTAAGATCTCATACAAAAAAAACCCCTGAAAAACACTTAATATTCAATTTTAAGGTTTTACGTTAGCATATTTTGGTCAGAAAACTTAGAAATTGTCATCGAGAGCATATCATGCCAATCGGTTTTCATAGAGCACTTTTGATACGCTTGTCCGGCTAGGTTTTTTATACAATTGAATCTATTGCATATATGTGGGAATGAAATACATCGTACCGTTATGGTTATTCCGCATTTCTTGAAGCTTACCAATATAAAAGTAGCGCAATTAGTTTCTTAATTTGTTTTACTTCAAGCTATCTTCGTATTTGAAGTGTGGTTTATGGAATTCATGTGGTTGAAAGTATGATTTATAATACAGGGTGCGGCAGCATAACTTAAACTTCCTTTTCTTTAAAAATGCGCCACTTTTTTTCTAATAAATTTTGTTAAAGAGAAATAATAAAGCAGAAAATCGTAATAAAACAGCGAGAAGGGAAGAAGCATACATATTGCCCTCCAATTGGGGGGATCTAGAGTATCCGTTATTTCGATTTTCTGCTTTATTATTTCTCTTTAACAAAATTTAGTAGAAAAAAAGTGGCGCATTTTTAAAGAAAAGGAAGTTTAAGTTATGCTGCCGCACCCTGTATTAGTATTATTTTTACTCGCGAATTAGCTTCTGTGTTTTTGTATTTTAAATTCAACACTGGCTTAATAATAATGTTCGATAAATAACTTATTGTCCCATATGATTTAATAAGTTTTATGGTTACATAAGCCTTTGAAAGCATTTGATCATCTTTTGGAATTCTTTTAATTTTTAACATCTCTTCCTTTATTATATGAGGTAAAATTATACTTTTATAATGTGAAATTCTTTTCCTTTTTCTTCTTTTTTTATATACAGCTTTGATTATTCAAACAATTTATTAAATATCATTAATAAACTAGCTGTTACATGCGGCTCCTCCTGCGCATTATCATTTTTTTGGATATACATTTTCTTTTAATTCGCTCTTTAACATTCCGACATTTCATAATGTTTATTAATTTGATAAATTCTATTTACCATTTTATCTTCCTTTGGACCAGAAATGTAAATATGATTATTGTTTTTCTATGTTTAATTAAAATTTGTATGTACACAAAATTCTATTAATACGTGTTAACAAAATTTGTTTTTTTTCTTACAAAATTTTCATTTCGAGTTCTTCGTTCTATTACTTTTTTCATTGTTACATTAATATTTAAATTGAATACATTTCGAAATTAATTTAAACATATGTATGTAACATGCCAAAACTTCGAGTATTTGGCGTATTTGTTAAATATATTCTATTAAAATTTATAAGTGGTTCTCATTCAAATTTTACAGTTTTTAAAAAAAAAAAAAAAAAAAAGTATTGTTGTACAATGCTTTATTTCTGCTTTTAATAATTCATTATAAGGAAAATTATAAACATGCACTATCCTCATTTATGTATTTTACATAATTAGGAATTATTGTACCATATATTGATATTCCAGAGTCGTAATTAAAGTGATAATATATGTATAAATGTATTTCTAAAAAAAAAAAAAAAAGTTAAGACTGACCAAAGTGAAAATTTAAGTAGAAAAAAATTATTGAATAAACACGGAAATAAAGCTTATAAATTTACTAATCAATATATTTAAATTAAGCAGTCGCTAGAACGAAGATACGTGGAATAATTCAAAAACAAAAAAAAGGAACTATCTTGCCTGTCCGCTGATAGGCGGACAGTAAAATTGTTACGGCAAAAATATAATGACCTATTTTACTGTCACGAAATAAATTACGAATTTGACGTCGTAATATTGTGCAACTTCCATTTCTGCAATATTGGGAGTAAAAGCAAATCCGAAAAAAAAACAAAAAAAAAAACACTATAAAAACTAATACTCTGCAATGAAATGCGGGACACAATTTCTCAGTGGACTAACTTAAAAATTAGCCAATGATCCGAAGAAAATAAATTTACAATGGGCATTACCGAATTGGAAGAGTTTTTTTGAGACCGGCTTTTAATTCGGATTATGAAAACATAACACGCAGTTTTGTTTGCGAATTGCATAGATAGTGATATCTTTTATAATGAGTCTGGGAAAGATTTCCATTTTACTTTTTTCTCAATCCCAACGATAATTATACGAAGACAGAATGGACCAGCAGCGGCTATTCTTTTAGAATGGTTTGATTTATTTATAAAGAGCACGTTTCAGAAAGCGTATTTACAACTTTTAACACTTACATCGATGAAATGGTAGCACCTTTCATAAGAAAGTGCAGACTTTATATTGGCGCAAAAATCAACTAAATATGGACAAAAAATCAAATTCGCAGATTGAAGAAATCATTACTTCTATATATATATATATATCGTGATAATCTATAAACAGGTAAGGGCTCGGATGGTAAAGGTTTGACAGATGAAGAAAAGCTCGCAGTATTCATAAAAAGGCGTATTCCGTTATTCGCTTTCCCAAAGTGATAGAAAACAGCAACAGAACAATTACTGTCGACAACTATCTTTTTATTCTTTTTTTTTTTTAATCCACTTGTTGAAAAGTTGCAATTGAGGTATGTGGAAACTTTGAAGGAAACCAAGAAAGAGATTCTTTTAGATTTTTTACCAAAAATATAAAACGAGCACTAGGATCGAACTTGTATGGTTTTTCGGGTAATTCTGGTGCCATACGCACCGAAGAAAAATTGTTTCGCCAATTTTGTTCTATGTGGCATCGAATGAAAGTATATCCGAGATCCTTCTGTAATAGGAACAAAATAATGGGAAGTATGCGTTAAATGAAAAATATCCCGAAAATACATACTGATCGTCTATGATGATTTTTTTCCGGTTCCTTGTCATACAAAAATCGGTCTTTTAAAACGTAACTCCTCAGCCGTGGGAAGACCGATTTTATCAGTAAGTGAACGGGAGTGTGACTTCGGAGTGGCGTCTTAAGAATTTCTAAATGTATTAAAAGGTGAGATGTTGCACTAGTCGTACTGCACGAAGGGAAATTTTATAAATATTCTAAAAATTTCTAAGCTTCAGAAGTGAAACGCCTGTTCTCCCTGTCGTCTCCTAGGATAAAAAGAAAAAAAATATTTCATTCATGTTATTTGTATGTGCCAAAAAATCTATAGGCCTTAAATATTTCACATTAGTACGGGGAAATGATAAAATTATTTTGACGGCTTTTATAAAAAATCTCCATTTTCATGGGGTTTTTTATGGGGGGGGGGGAGGGTTGACCTGTTCTTGCATTAGAAAGAGTTTTTTTCGATTATCTCTTTTAAAATTTATCAAAGGCAATATTATTTTTTTAGAAATTTTTCGAAATTACTTATAAATTGGTTTTCTCTCTATGATTTCTTGAAGCATCTAATTAGTTACTTCACGTTTTATTTTATGATTTTTTTCGTTTTTTGAGGATCTTCGGTGAATTAGAAAACTACGATCATAGTTAAAACATAATAATTCCACATGTGCAATACTGTGTCTTGAACACAATCGCTTTCGAGTGCCGCGACAATGGTCGCATACCTATTTTTTTACACACCTACACTTGGTTATATTGATTACTTCTTCGTAAACACTTTTATAGGTGAGCCTTGGTACGCACACATTTCTACAATATTCTTATAGTGCAACTAACGCGCGGCTGGAATCACGAGTATTCGTGAAAACTGTTATTCAGACGTGCAATGGCGACCTAAAGCGACCGCTGGAGAAGGCTAGTTATTGTGTTATATTTATTATTGTTTTTATTCTGTGTTCGTTCATATGGGCCGTTGTACATTGAACGGGTATGGTTTTCTTTTTTTTTTTCCTCTTTCATTTCTTCATTGTCTTCTTTTTGCGTCAATACTGGTGAATTTGATTACACAGATTTTTTTCTCCGGGTTTTCACATAAAACATCGTCATATTTCTAATTGGTTCTTATTTATTCATTGTGTTTTTTAAATTTAACGCGAATAACATTCGAAACACTTTATTATTAACGGGCGTATTCTGGATTTTAGGTGAAAAAATGAAATTACCAATTCCCTCTGTACTCGTATTTTTACATTATTATTATCATTTTTGCGTTAAAATATCGATTATTTTCGGTACTCCTTATCGATTTAAAATCTTCATCGCTGTTGATTTAAGCGATTTTTTCTTTTAAAATTCACGTCAAGTTCACCGGATACGATATTATAATGCCGAAATTTTTAATAATTTTTAATTTTTGACTTTGTTTCCTCGATAACTTTTTTTTTTTTAAAGTGTTTTTTGTATTGTATTGATGAAGAATTTCGTCATTATCGATTTGGAAAATTTAGAAAAGCAACATTTGTAATCTCGGCGCTCCATAAATTTTGTATTGTAAACCTCTTGGAATGATACAGCTCCCTTGTTCAGCCGAATTTCATGTGTCGTGTGTATTTACAATGTTTCAATCAATTCAAAAAAATGTTTTAACCGGGGTTTAGTAGGGCTCATTTTGGCTGCCTTACTGATTTTTAATAACCGAACAAAAATATGTATCATGTTCGATATCGAATGGAAGGAACTTAAAAAATATCGATCCATTTTTTTTATAAACATCGAAACATTTTGGAATATCGATCGGTTCATTATTTAGTGACAATTCTGTACAATCTTCAATAATGCAAGGGGGAAACCATGACAAATTGAAACAACGCGCGTTTACAGGAATTCGGACGAGTCAAGTTGTACGACTATTTCAGATCGCGCGCTTTGCAGTAGTCGCGTCTGGGGAATCACATTTTAAGGCCTTACAAAAGAACGGAATAAAATATGTCAACGGACAGACGGCCACATTGTGTGTGTGCGTAGAACATTCGCTAGTCATTTTATATCGAAATTTCAGGTGACATTAATGAATGTTATTTAAAAGACGAATATTATTTCACATTAATATACATTACTGCTAAAAGTGTTTATTGTATCGTAGTAACATCGATGAAAGAAATGTCATATTTTCCCCGTTAACTATACAAATAATGAGGAGCTCCGTAAATTTTTATTCCGTTCTTAAATCAAATTGAAAAACTGTACACGAAGTGGAGAAAAGCGCTGGACATAACTGCTTTAAAAACGTTTAAAAAGTGCTTCAAAGATACTGCAAAAATTAAGCTAAAACTGTTAATAATATAAAAATAAAAACTTTCAGGTTCCAGGAATCTTAAATACGGTCGTCTGAAGATCACTCATCAGTGTGGGTATTTAAGGCTTTTATCAGTGAACTTTCTTTAGCTGCTATGCGGGATGGAATCCATGCGAATACGACTCAAATATCAGATGCCACGATGTTATGAATTATTTCTTTTGCTACCGCAGTTGTTTAGGATTATAGGGAATCTGTGCGGAGAATATAGGGTTGTTTCCATCTTTGAAAATTACACCCGTGCTAGTCAACTTGATGGAGTATAGTTTTTCGGAAAGAATTGTAAAGTAGGCGGGAGGGGAGTAATATCGGTTGAAGAGACAACTCTGCATCCGACTCCGTAATATTTGTTTTTTGATTCGTCAGTAAATATGTCCTTTTAGGGAGTTCACGAAAATCTGTTTAAGGGTTCTGTGTACTGTATGAGACTAAGATCTATTAATTACAGGGTGGAATGACAGAGCGGTGGACACGAGAGACAGGAGAAAGACATACGTCTAGTGAAGAGAGAGAATCTTGAATCTGACGGTGGAAGGAGGAGAAGGAAAAAATAGTAGTTGCAGAGTAGGAGGGAAGATTTGGATTTGACGAAAATGGGACTAGGGAAAGAGAAGGGAGCGTTGTCTATATAAATTAAGAGGAAGTTGATCAGCTTCAAGTACAATACCGTTTATTGGAGTGGTAAGAAAGAATTGCAAATCTGATTGCTGAATGGTGGGTGACATTTAGCGTAGATAGCTTTCACTAGTGGAATTGCAAACTACCACTCCATCGGTTCATTTTTCATTTGGGAATCGAATGATATATTGTTAGCAGCGATGTTCAGTTGGAGTTGTAGATGTTATGAGCGAGTTGTTTAATTAGATTAAGTCTGGTAGTACATTTAGCTTTTAGGTTGTTAGTGTGAGGTCTCTACATTAGTCTGCTATCGAAAATTAGTCCAAGGTATTTTTCAATGTCTGCCATTCTGTTAATCCGACAAAAGTGGAGACACTGCTGTAGTTTTAGAGGAGGAAATTTCAAAACCGAATTTGTTTGACCAGTTGACTGGTCTATTGATGGTTTCTTGCAATAGTTGTTGTACCGTTGATTTTATTTTCCATACTAAAGTACCTATTAAAAATTATCGTAAAAAGCTAATCCTGAAAAAGGTTCTTTCAAATTAGACAACAGAGACTGAAAAAAAAAAAAAAAAATCGGAAACCTCGAAAGAAACTTGTAAAATGGAAAAAGGCAGCAAAAAATTGTTGGAAACAATTTTGAAGAGAAAAGGGAACGGATAATTAAAACTGGGAATGAAATTAGCGAAACATGGGCAATCATTAAAACGGACGACGAAACTGCGCAACAACAGTGACGGACATATTTCATTTTATACCGCGACGTTTAAATACCGATCGGCACAGGTAATCAGAATAGATAACGAATTATCATTGAACAATAAACGAAAATTATCAACACTTAAAATTAAACCGAAATGAACAACTGAAATAATTATTAAAAATAAATTATATGAAAATCGAATTAAACGGTAATGGAATAAAACAAATTTAAATATAAACAATCTTCTCTTAATAATGCAAACCTGCATTTAACATTTATTATTATTAAATGTGCGTGCGCGCAAAGCGATTAAACTACAACTAATATGGAGTGTTCTTATAGTAGTTCTTTTGGGAAAATGAATAGATCAACGCTGTATATTCATTTCAGCGAGAGAATAAAGGATATTGGATAAAAAATGGATGGTTCTGGAAGAATAAGGAAGGAATGGTACATTGAGGAAAATTAGTAGTATTACAGATATCAGTGTAGAAGGGTCACGAGAGATATAGAAATAGAAAAAAATCGAACAACGAAGGCACGTCTTGTTCGATGTGCCCCAAGGATAATTTTCTTAAGGCAGCGCAGCGGATCGGTTCCAAAGATTTTATGTTTACTGGCAGAAAAATATTTGTATATCTCCCAGCCGTAAGTTAATCTCCGCCTTTTTTTTTTTTTTGTAATAAATTCCCATTACTTTTTTTTAAGCGGGCCGATATATACAGATATAAATATGGACTCGAATAAAGAAAACTGTAACCGCCGTAGTGTTACTTATAAGTTCATCAGGGAACAGTGAAGTGATTTGAATGATTCTTTATCGGAAATTTTACTACCGGTCGATGGTGGTCTCATATGAGTATATCGGTATCGATGAGTGTATTGATGATTAATAATTATTAGAATAAATGTTAAAAAATCGAGTTCCCTTAGAGAAGTATTTTTTATTTGTTTACAATATACTAGACAAAAATTATCCAAAAGTGACTGATTACAAAAACAGAATTTGAACATATTCTACATTCTTAATAGAATACCGAAAATGGTATTATTTTAGGTTATCCGTAAAAATTAGTAAGAAAAATATTAAAAACCGATTTACTTTTAAAATGTAAAAAAATGCGCTAAACAGTAAAAAATAATCACTCTCCGTAAGAAAATAATATATGCCTTACGACAATTTTTAAACATTAATACTTATTAAAGTCGACACTGACTTCGCGAATTGCAAAAAAAAACATTAAAAATCACATTAAACATTTGTTTGATGTTTACAATGCTTGGCTTATAGGAAACGAGTGATTTTCTATACTCTCTTTAATACTAAATACTCTAATTACTTGAATTTGGCGCCGACTGGGAAATATTAAAGTATTATATTGTCATAATATCATATTTTACTGTAAAACATACGTTATCTTCTTACCGAGTGATTATTTTTTACTGTTTAGTGTATTATTATTATTATTATTGTTATTATTAAGTTTTTTAATCGAAATCTTCAAGTATCGGTGTTTTTTCTTTTAAATACTTAAGGAAATAGATATTTTTTAACGTAATTTAAAAAAAAAACAAAAAAAAACGAAAACGAATTTGCAAATCTAAAATATAATTTGACAATGAGTAATTTTTAGTAATTTTTTTAAAATCGTCATATAAAATACCCTTTGTTACCGTTTATTAGATGATAAATTATCGGAAAAAAAAGATTATGCGAGCACAAATTTTTTCACTAATAAAAAACTAACAAATCAAACGAGAAATACAAAATTCAGATCGATTTCGATTACTTTAAATATACCGCTAATTTAATTTTTGTTAAAGTTTTCGTAATTATTGAAAGTTAACTTTTTTTGTTTTTGAATTTTTTACGAGGATAAAAATTGCCAAACTTATTACATAGCGAAAAATTGTTGTACTTTTTTGGTTTTATTATGTTTTGGACGCGACAACTAGGGTATTAACCTGGCGCAAGTGAAGGTTTTTTTTTTGGAGTTATACTTCAGCGGAACATTCTGGCAGAACGATATACTTCACTGTCTAGCCAACTACGCGACGGTAGTTGGCTAATTATCGTACTTAAATTGGGGCTAATTTTTCTAGAAATTTGTATTGAAATACCGCTCTTTACGTAATGATATTTTAATTTTTCAATGAGGATATGGATTTTTTTTTAAGCGATTTGTAAACAAAAAAAAAGGCCTATTGGAAAGATTTACGAATGATTCGTTACGATGTCATTGAAATTGAATAATTTCGCGAGTAATTTTATAATTCAGTGATTATTTTACCCCCGAAATAGATTTCAGTTAAAGGAAAAATCGAACAAAACGAGGGTGACGATCTCATTCAAAATAATAAAATGACTGACGCTTCGGCGTTCATCTGGCTTTTACCTTAATTAATAGAGGTTTTCGAGGTTTTAATCATACTTTTTTTTTATTCAATCCAACTCTTCTAATCCTTGCTTCTTACAGTTTCTTTTGGTATCCCCATCATTCGTCTATGTTTTAGTCAAACGCTATCTTCCACTTGCTATTACCCCTCCCCTTAAATGTTTCCTCTCCTTATTACCAGTTTGCTGATAGTTCTTCACATTATCTTTTTTCTCCTTTTTGTTTTTCTCAACGTTTCTTCCTATTGAACGTTCTTTATTTATATTTTTTTTCTTTAAATCTGAGTATTTGATTCCTCTTCATACTGTCCGTATTTGAGCGAATTTAAATTTAACTAACGACTCTTTCCTGCCGTTCCTTGACGAATTAGTTGACCAGGTCTATAAGAAGAAAAAAACAAAAATACATATAAGTATGATTTTATACGCCTCTAGTCTTTCTTTAAAAAAAGAAAAAAGAAAAAACGGAAAATCATCGAAACGCAGACGATGGGAAATTTAATTTTCCACTATGAATACAAGTTAAATTTTAATTACTGCGGTGTTGCTTCTCTATATACATCAAACGGTAGTATATACCTCACAGAAACTATTTTTACATAAAATAACTTACAACAATACCGAATTCGTAGAGGCTTTAAATTGCAAAGTTAAATATACCCGGCCAATTCGATTTGATATTTTACTAATATATTTCGTTTAAGAACAGTTCTTTGATATCAAAGTATGTATACTTTATGCTAGTGGAACTGCGCAAGTATACGAAATGCATTTTATACAGTGTCGAATAGTTACAGAAAATACATAAAAAAAAAAAAAAACAATATTTTTTTCTATGCATCGTTGACAATATGTTAAATCCGTGAATCTCTACGTAATGTGTATCGATGTTCCATGTAACTAGGATAATTCACGTTGCTGCTCTATAAAAAGAAATATTATATTTCCACCGCATCATCCAATAATTTTCTATAATATTGAGACTTATAAAACTGCTAAGGAGGTTTAGCACCGTCATTGACTACATTATTTTAATTAGGTTCATTGCGAAGGTTTCCTCGGATGATACGATCTACTCGCTTTTTTTTTTTTTTATCTGAAATTTTTAATTACAATTTGATCAAATAAACGAGGTACCTGTATAAATCCCATATGTGAACACGTGCGAATATTACAGGCTGCTCTAGACGCGAGTCGCTTTACACATTGACTGTGATGTTAAGCGTATTTTCTGTATAAGTAAAGCGCTTATTAACGAAGTTCGTAAACTCTGAAAAAACAATTTGTCGCACTCTGGAATGGTATGGTGTGCGGTAAAACGGAATTCATACCTAAATGATGATGGCGTAAGGTTTAATTAATTATTGCCGCTGAAGTGGCGAAAAGAAAATAACGGACGGAGCGAAGAGGTAATGTTATTGAGGAAGAATGGAGGTAAAGGTAAAAGAAATGATACGATGTAGAGATAAAATAGGGGCGGCATAAAGTGTGGTCTATCGGATAGGTAGTTCGCAGCGGGTAATTGACTGATGATAGTTGCATGTTGAACCCGAGAAGGTACCTCGTTATTAATATCTCGGCCTGTTTTTAGGCCCGCCTATCAATTAACCTATTAACTTCGGCAACTATTACACCGCCTAATAAAACGTCAGGGGTCACCAAAAAGTTATTTCTTACACTAAAAATATACCGCGGAAAGGTAGCGTACATATAAAAAACGCATAAAAACACAAACCGGGCTTTTTAATTGCCGAAAAAATGAAGGGAAAATATTATTGAATATACTTAACTGTACTAGTTGTAGACGAAATCAAAATTTCATCATTTAAGTACTAATTGTTAATAAGCGAGAAAAGAAAATTGAAAAAAATCCTACAATTTTAAATAATAAAATATTTATTCGTTACGTCTGAAAAAACTATATATGAACGGAACACGTGCGTATATATTTCTACATATTTTTTTTTATTGTAATCAGTAGTGAAATGTTTACCCTCACACGTTTGTTATTTACACTTATAAATAATATACAAATGTTTCCTTTGCGGACCACCGGTCATATTTTTAGAAAAAAATAATCGAATGGATATTAAAAAAAAAAAAATTAAAATTTTTCAAAACAAAAAATCCTCGATTCATGTTATTACGAGAAATATTTTTAAAATTCGTTTTATAAAAGAGAATTCGAATTAGCACTTTTAATAGAAAAGTATCGTTCATTCTGTTTCGTTTTTGTTTAAAATTATAATAATGCAAGACTTTTTGTGAATTATGATTTAACAATTATATATATGTATATAATTTTTAAATCTTTTTCTTGTTAAGACCGACTGCGGAACATGTCGGGTTTCTATTTCTTGTAAATTTTGATGCTCCTGTACTTTATTTTTTTTTAATGTTTAATTAATATTTAAAATTCCAAATAATTCGTTTAAGATAACAACAGCGCTGTCGATGAACGAGTAAAAGATAAATGTAGGTTATACAAATGCCCCGGCTCTATACAAGTTTTTATCCGGCTTTTCTTTTGCGATATTAAAAATATATAAACGAATAAAAATTTAATGTAAATGACAGTGTAAACGAAATACCGCTATGAATACATTTCTTATTATTGGTATTGTTAAGGAAGAAGAGAAACATTAAATAAACGAAATATCAGTTTTTATAAAAGACGAATGGGTGAATTTATTCGATAAACGACGACGACAGTACGAAAAGATGAGTAAAAATACTTGTAATTTACGATTAAATCGAAAAGTAGAATAATTACCAAAAAAAAAAAAAAAATAAGCGACTTTGGGTGGTGATATTTTACGTACACTTTAATTAATTTAATAGAAAGTTCAAAGAAAAGTGCGTGGAAAAGTACGTTACGTGATTAGAATTGTGTACACGGTGGAAATCGGTTATAACGACTTTGAAGGGAGTGAATAATCTGGTTGTTATAACCGGTTTTTATCCGACATCAAAAATAAAGTACTTTGATGTTTTAATGGCTCAGATTTATACTATTACTGAAGAGTTGCTTCCGTCATAAAACTTTCATTTTGTGGAATAACTTTTTTTTTTGACCGATTAAACAAATAATTGTTCGTTTATAACCTCATAGAGAGCTGCGCATGATTTGGTTGATAAATTCAAAAGTGTAAATACCGCAAACTTCTTTCTTTATACGTGAAAGTACATAATACAAATGAAACCTAAGTCAATGTAAGAATATGAGAATTTGAATTTTTCTGTACTTGTGAAGAAAGTTTTGATTTTCAGTTTTTTATCATAAACGAGATGAGTAGTATATAGCTTTTTTCTAACGATGTTAACAACAAAAACAGAGCATAAAGAATAACATTAATTTCGATAATATTCGGTACAAACTTTATTCTTTCACGGAAAACCGACACACGATGTTGCAGACCCGTAAGCGAAAACTCCGTTCATATTAAAGTAGAGATGAACGATGGTCGGTGGAACTAGCATCGATTTCTTCAAAAAATAACAATAAAGTTAAAAATAATATATACGTAATTACTTTAAACTGTTGTCGGAAATTTATTAGCTAAACGAGATAATTTAAAAAAGCGAGAAACAGGAAAATCCGAATAGCGCACTTGCCGAACTGATTTTCGCAATCGCGATAAATGGGAGAGCCTGAATACTTTACTTATGTAACAATATCTAGGCTTGTACAAAAGCATATTATAAGTGGGAGGAAATTAAAATGAAATACCGGGTATTATATTGGGCAAGCAAAGGCCTTTCACTAGTTCGGTCTAATTTAATTAGAGCGGTGACTTAATGACCATTGTAAATCGGAAAAAATTGACCCGTTCACTTTCAACCGATGCACTAAACATTGCTCGATTTCATTTTTACTAACGGTCTCTGTAAGGAAATCGTTGTACCGGCAATGCGTGTTTCGCCGCTCGCATAGATAAGACGACGTCGCAGATAGTTCGACGATTTTCTTCCTTCCATATCCTTCCAGTCAATATTTTCGGGCCGTCGAAAATTTAATTCATTAAATAATCAGCATATAGCCGAGAAGCCGAACAGTAAATAGAATAATTTTGGCAAAAAAGGAAGTGTCAAGGAATAGCTCGCCTCTCAACGGTTTGTTCGGTCGGAAATCAACGATATTTTAGTTCTTTCGAGACGGAATTTTGGTTTTGCACCGAAAGTTTTACTGCTATTAAGTTCTCGGATAATTTTGTTCTTTTAATAAATTTTACAATAGTTTTTTTTATTATTATTATTATTACCTTTTTTTTTTAAAGAATAGAAAAACACGAATAGTCGACAAACTAAAAGGAAACAAACAATATTTATAATATTTTTCACTCGGAACGCATCTGATCACACGTGTCAACTACTTCGGTCGATGGGATGATTATTAAAGCGGTGCTACGAGTTTTAATTTTAAAAATGGTAGTGAGAAATGGTTAAAAATGAAAATTCACAATTTTTAGCGATGTTATTTTTCACTCGTGATTAATTGCCAGTTGAGAAACGGTGAATTAGATAGCGAGCAGTT
The DNA here is from genome assembly GCA_039619475.1 of Icerya purchasi. Classification (NCBI taxonomy): domain Eukaryota; kingdom Metazoa; phylum Arthropoda; class Insecta; order Hemiptera; family Monophlebidae; genus Icerya; species Icerya purchasi. The sequence continues at coordinate 273,932,113 of CM077116.1, forward strand.
AAACGTAAGCAAGGAATGAAATGCGAAAAGAATTCAGGTCGGCTTTAATTGTAATCGAAAGGAAGATTTTGGGGAAGAAGTGCAGCGATGGTAATACACGCCAGAGCGCAAGGAATGAAATGCGAAAGGAATTCTGGTTGAATTTAATTGTAATCGAAAGGAAGATTTTGGGGAAGAAGTGCAGCGATGGTAATACACGCCAGAGTAAACCTTTTTCAGAATGGAACAATTGAAGTAACAAACCTCGTTGCTTATCGACGAATTTCCGCCGAATACACTGCTTAAAAAATTTCCGTGTTGAACTAAAACCGGGAAATAATGTCGAACGCGCTCGCTGTCAACAAGAGCCCGAGAGAAAAAATGTCCTAAAGTATGTTGCGAAAGTGCATCCGTGAAAATTCGAACGTGCACATCGAAGTATCCGATATTACCGGTAGATTCGAAAGGAAATTCCTAAACGATATAGTAGCGCTATCGATTTATTCGTTTCTTCATCAAATCAGTGAAATTAGTTAATGGTAACTAGAAAGAGTATTTTATAAATATATATATTCATCATCACTTTGCGAGTTTAGTACGTAGAAAATAATTGTATAAATTAAAATATACTCGTGTAAAAAATGGATAATTTAGAGCTTCTTCTTCTTCTTCTTCTTCTTTTTAAGAGCCTTGCTCTTGTCTTGTAGCTTAACCTATTATCCTTTTCCACTTTTTTTCTGTCTTGTGCTGTGTTCTTAATATTATTATAATCCGTTTTCAGTTTGATTTTTGTCTGTTGTATCCATTTAAGTCGGGGTCTGCCTCGTTTCCTAATTTAGAGCTATCCGAATCAAATTTTTATCCGATAGGGGCTAGTGTGCTGCAACGCAGCGTCGCTGGATCCATCCAATGATGATTGCAGATATCTCAGAATAACGGAAAAACCTTTCGCGGCCGTGTTTTCTGATGACACGGCAGTTTTGTCTGTAGCTTTGCATTGAAAGTAAGTGTCTACAAACCGCCTATTTACATAGTTTTAATGATATAAATGTATCAAAAAAATCTCAATTTACTGCCTATTTGAAACAACTCTTTAACATTGCGATGTATATAAATGAGAGAAAACTAAATACGTTTATACTTTTTCGATAATTACGCTATTTAATTTTTTTGTTTTGAAATAAAACATTTTTGTGAACCTCTTACACGCGCTGTGTGGTCGAAAAGTGGACCATAGTATTGAAACGCTTCTACAGGAAATTAAGAAATATTAAAATGTGAGTTTCGTAGTTTTTTTAGTTGTTTTTTTTTTTATTTTTATATTTGATACACAACTTGCAACTGGGCACGCAAATTCTCTTTTCCGGAAGCTTTCAAGATAATCTGCCACGTAGATAGGTAATCCGTTTGAAAGGAAAAACATTATTTAGCTGCAAACATGTGTCGTCAAGGGGGAAATCGTAAAGGAAGTCGGAGAACGTTAAGACTAAAATATAATCGTATTTTTCCTTTAGATTCCGCCGCGGCCGCGATAAGTTTATCGGGACTATCGTTTCAGGTCAATTTAACAGTTAGCAGCGTTTAATTACGCGGCGGATTCTTATTAGTCAAGTAGAAACAATTAACGATGTCATCCATTTCTTCTTCCGTGAAATTCTAATTAAAAAAGTCAACACAAACAGGAAAATACATTACTTAAATGAAAACACTAACCTGTTTTGCGGTCATCATTCACGGTGACAATGTCGTCATGAATATGTAGTAACTACGAAACAGGTTGTGCTGTTTTAATTCGAATTATTTTCTGTTTGTGTTTTTGTTTATTAATTATAATTGCGCGTTCGAGTGATTCGAATCTATTACGGAGAAGGTACACACAAGTCGCAAGTCGTCCGGGGGATTGTTCAACTGAATTTATACACGTGGGCTCTCTGTTCGTTACGACATTTTACGCTAGCCCTGCGACACATTAGTGTCGTATTATACAAGCGCTGCCTGCAGAGAAAGCAACCGCGTCTTTTTCCACGGTAAAATCTGACCAAATCGATTTTTCTTCGTATTTTCCAGCTTTTTATTTTGTGTCGTCCGCTTATTTATCACGGCGCTCTATCTGTCGAGCGTAATAATGACTTGAATGAAGCTAATTATTCAATTGTACAAGCGCGCGTAAATACCGAAATAGTAACAAAGATAAAGAGGGCTACGAATAATGATAATGGTGATAATAATAATGATAGTAGTATAGGACGATGGTAATGGTACAAGTAGTATAATGTACTGGAACATGTTATAAAGTAGATTAAATATTTACAACAGATTAAAGATCGTCCTCTGTGCGCCTAATAACGCGGCCCGGTAATATAGACTTTCTGTTCGGCATAATCTGTAATCTGGTATGTTGAGTCGACCGATAGCTAGTAGTATTATATATCAGCGAAGAACCGTTTAAATCGAAACGATGTGTACCACAGAATGCAACCGATGACCCGCTGAGAGTGAATCCATTAGTCTTGCTGCTCATTTGTCATCGAGGCAGTGCCCCACTTAGCCGCCGCCAGTCGCTGGTGTACCTGGCCAGGGTCCGAGACACTGTCGGCCACTGTGCGTCTTCTGCGTCTTACGCTTCCATCTGCATAAATCAAAAGTTCCCAGTTCCATTCCAGCAATCCCCTTTGTGTCCTGTCTCACGTTATTATTACCGATTTTATACACAACGGCCGAATTCTCCTCCGATGGTGTGCCATCTATTCCAGAAGAAACCCATTCATGAACTATGCGCCTACATCGTCGAGCAGAAATATCTTCCTTCTATCGTGCGTTTCCTTTGCTCTTTTATTTCTTGTTTTTTTTTTTTTTATATTTTATTTCATTTTATTTCATTTTATTTATTCCGCCTTTTTTTAGTTAGATGTGCCGAATATTATACGCTGATTTTCCATTTGGTTACATCCTCTTCTATGTTATTGTGTCTCCGCTTATGCGCGAATTCTCATTCTGAATGTTAAGACCGGTGTAAGTATACGCATGTGAAATCTCATGTTAGAAGAGTAGCACAGCTGTACACACAAACATACCATTATTAGCCCGGCACATTTTTTATTTAATTGCTATTGCAAGCACATAAATCATCTATGCCGACGATCTAGTAGCTATTCAAAAATCTTAGCACATATTTCTGAAACTGCCTGAGAAATTTCTCATCTTTATTCTGAATCTTTTTTGCACAAACTTCGAAATGTTTTTCGAACAATTACATATTCCTTATTATTATTATTATTATTATTAATTTTTTCCCCTGTTTCGGTGAACTTTTCAAGTCCGCCGTAATCGTTAACATTTTTTTGCCATCTACGAAACACTACCGCATTTTCCTTTGCTCCGGAATATTGGAGAAATAAATGTGGTCAATTCAAGGTTTTATATTCGGTTTTATGTATTTTTAAATTAAAGAAAATCGAGAGATACACGGTAATAAATTAAATCCTAAAACGCTAGACCGTTCTGAATAGTGGAGAATATTTGCTGAAATTAATTGACGCTTCGACTTATTACAGTTGGGGAATATTTCGCTGAAAAATTTATCAATCCGGGGCTCATCATCATCTCTGCAAATTTTCGGAGAAGGTTTTCCCGGAAAAATCTGAAAAATATTTGGAAGAAAATTCGCGCGCGTGTACGCCTGTTCGAAAATAACTAGCAAATTTTTGTAGAAAATCGAAAAAGAAAAAAAAAAGAACATTTTCTGCACATAGTTAATTAGCGGCGACGTTTTAAAATAGCGGCAGAAGTCAGCGTCATAATTGGCTGTTGTAATTATCCGGGCACTATTCTGACGTCAGAGTCATCATCGGTTGTCGAATTATCCGGGGGGCACAGCTGTATTCAATGTCAACCAAGTTCTTCGTACGGATCACCGGGGATTCGGTTTATTCTGGAGTTTCCGGTGCCCCGTTTTTCGCTTCTCCTTCCATTTGGCAGTCGTAAAACAATATTTACTAGGAAGCGCAGAAAATGACTACGGTATTGCGTTCTGTACGCAAGCCCGATTTTATCGTTAAATTTTCGGACTCGTGTCTATTTTACGGTTGCAATACTTCAGAATGCTTCAAGTTAAAATACGTCCCATATCCTACATGCTCTGTGCCTTATGACTTACTATTAACCGGAACTCTCGAGAATAAACTGAAATAAGAGTTCTCTAATCGATCTGATTCAGTCTATCCGGTTGATGAAGGAATAAGACATCTCTTAGGTTGAATTACTCTGGAGTAATATTATTATTAGTTTTTTTGCTCTTAAGTTCAAATGTTTTTTTTTGTTTTTTTTTTTAAATTTAATTTCAGAAATAAATGCTCGGAAAAGTAAAATAATGCGATAACCGCTCCGCCATTTCCAGTTCGCCTTGGAAATGATTATTTTCGGTCTGCTCTAGCTCCACTTTTGGTATCGCAAAGTCTTTCTGAGCCCAATATACTTCGCACTTTGGTCCTTCGCCAAAATCAAAATCTTTTTTTGGGTGATCTATTTCACTTATTTTGTCGACTTCTAAGGAATACGGGAAGAAACGTAAAATTTAATAACTATACAAACGTTAATTTTTTGGGAGATCTATTTCACTTAATTTGTCGATTTCTAAGGAATACGGGAAGAAACGTAAAATTTAATAACGATACAAACGTTAAAACACAACCGCGTATATATCAAAAAACACTCAAACCGAAAACTAGTACTATTTTGTACGTATCAGTTCTGATTTTTAATAAAAATTCGAGTCCATCCTTCCGGTTTCTTAATTAGTCCGGAGCCAACCTCGTAAAGAAACAATTAAAAAAAACAAAAAAAAAAACTGAAGCTTTGACTTGATTTTGGCATTATTATCTATCGCTGCTCCATTCGAATATCAGACGAATGAACTGGAAAACCATTTCTCACTCGAAACAATATGGGAATACACTAAATAAACTGCCGATTCTTACGATACAAAAAAAGAAAAGAAAAAAAAAAGGTTAAATTACGAAAGAAAACGCAAATTACGCTCAAGTCTTCGCGCGCCGGTTGATTCCGTTAATTTCAAATGCTTTCCTAAGACGGCTAAAAATCTAATTTTTAAGCTGGTTAAAAGAACGGACATTAATGGACCGTCAAAATTCTTCCTTCCAAGCTCACTTCAGCGGTCGATTTTAAAGGATCGATGTTTTTAGTTTTTTTTTTTTTCATGCAACTTCCTACGAGTTCTAATTTTAGCTTTTATAATGAAAATTAAAAATCGGCACTGTTAATACGATGACACTTTTAAGAAATAATGTCTTTGAATTTGAGTTTGTATCGAGTGTTTTTCGATGTAAAAAATTTACAACGCTTTTTCTTTCCCCCCCCCCATTTTCCAATAGTTTATTTGTTTAATTTACATATTTTACTATAATGTTCATTACGACGGGCCATATCCAATTAAGTTTTTGGTTTCCTGTAATCCCAAAATAAGCAATCATATTAAATTAATATTTTCATAAACTGAACTACACTAGTATTTTAATCTTAATTATCTCATACTATTGTATAATTGAATTTTTCTTACGATATATAATTTCTTCTATGACAAATTAATTAAGCTCTTTAAACAAATTTGTAAAACTAATTCTGCAGCGTATAAATTATTCGAATATTTTATTACCATGGTTACAACATCCGTTTAATATGTGCCCAATATCATCTAAAAAGTACGTTTATTAATTTTTCTTCTACCAACGCAAAATATGCTTGTTGAGAAACAAGGCGGCCCCAATTCAGTACCAGAGAGCTTGCCGACAGTTCTACTATTTGCAGTATGTTTTGAATAAAATGAAAATTTCTAATCAAACGTTTAAATAAGTTTTTTTTTTCCGGTTTTTACGAAAATCGCTTTGCAAATTCGGCCTTTACCAAAAAAAGAAAAAAAGAAGAATGACCGTCGACAAAAAAAATTAGTCACAGAAATCTGCTAAACAGAAACTTGATACTGTCCCCCTTACCGCTTCCGTATATGAAAAAGACCGTTGTTAATATACTTTCTACGATACAAAATGCATTAAGTTAGCGGTTCCCGAGTGATTGTCTGCAATTTTTGCACGAGCCACGGCTGCAGTGTTGTAGTTGCGCGAGTTGTCGTAATTGCGATCGCTATAAATTGATCTATCGATTTATTTTACTTTCGCTTAATTCTAGACGCCCTTCTAGGTTCCCGTTCGTCGTTAACGATAAAATCAACGGACTTTGCTTTTGAAGAAGACAACGTGTAATTTACCAAAGCTTTCATGCGAATAATCGGTAATTGGAAAGAGAGGACGGTGTAGAAGGATTTTTCCGACCGGTAAAATAATCGATGTTGACGGCGCGCGACAGACGCTTCGATTTTACAGTTCCAATATGGAAGAACGCGCGAACGCTTTTCCCGATAATATCGTGAACGGCAAATTTTAAACGGCCGGCATTGTCGACCATCCGACGTAGACAGGAATGCACGAAAAACTCTCGCTTACTTGGAATCGAGTCGGCGATCGAAATTTTTCGGCTGCGACTACACTGATAAGTGCACGAAACGTATGAATCGCCGATGAATTTCTTCTCCGTTCGTTGCATTCGACGGCAGCTTTATCAAATTATCTACTTTATAACCGCTCCTGAGGTCTTTTTGTAAATTTCTCTGTTTCGGAATTTCCAATTTCTGTACCGTTACAATAATTTCGTTATCAATTGAGAATACTTCTAAGTTAAGTGTGCTGGGCTAATTTCAGCGCTACCTGTGAAGCGTGTTGCATTTTATTAATACATTTTTCTTTCTCCTTTATTCTTGTTCTTGTTCTTCTTCTTCCAATCGCAATACGATTATATTGACCGGTCAAACATTACAATCGTTCAACTTTCGTCCGTATGCGGGTTGTCGCTTGTACCGTACGAGATTCGAAGACATCGGCGATAGACGAGGTGTATTTACAAATAGGTCGATCCTCGGATTCGCGGTTAAATGACGTGTAATCGCAAACCTCGGCTGAGTGACATGTTGCAGAAGTTTCCTTGACGGCGATTCCGTTTTCGGCTCCGAGTCGGAAAGGCGGCTTTGGCGAAGGAAAAGTTTTCACACTGGTTCATCGTAATTTTTCTTTTCGTTTTCTTCGACTTAGTTTGAATAGCGATCGACTCCGGAGAACGTAAAGTCGCGACGAGAACTTTCCCAATCTGAACACAGTTTAGGCAATTTTCAAGCGATTTTGTCTCGTTCCGGATCCAAATCGCTCCTGAGTTTGTACCTAGTCTGAAATTGAACATTGGCCAGAGAATTATCTGGGGAAAAGTAAAGGCAGATCATAAGCAGAAAGGAGGTGGCTTCAGTATTCTCACCAGATCCATTAGGCTTGGTACATTATGAAAAGCTTAATTTCAAAATCTACGATACTCCATCAAGGACGTCGAATAGGACCTACTTTACGCAATAAGACCGTGCGTAATGTATAACACTTCGTAAACGCAATCTAGGGTCTTCTCCGAGGTGGTGAACATTTCTACTGAAACAGATCGTGTACTCAGCACAACATAATCCTTTACGTATTGTAATAATGTCGCGTTTTTTTTACCGTGTAATTCTTTGAACAGCGTGTGACATTGAACATATTTCGAAAATCTGGGTTTCCCGAATGGGTTTTAAATTCCCATAATGCTCTTTCCGATACTTTCTCTTTCATCATTGGATATAGTGCCTATCCTTGCTATCTTCATAACTTCTATCTCCGATAGAGTTCCTATCTCCGATAGAGTTCCTATCTCCGATAGAGTTCCTATCTCCGATAGAGTTCCTATCCCCGATAGAGTTCCTATCCCCGATAGAGTTCCTATCTCGTAATTCCTTAACTAGGTCGTCAATCTTGCTGGTGAGCTTAAAGAAAAAAGAGAGAAAAAAAATTGCATCGAACACATGTCCCGGTTTTCTTTCTTTTCTTTTTTCGATTTTTCTGACGGATTTAGTCTCTCGATGGCGAGGTACAAATGATATCGTGTATGTAAATTTCAATAATCGTACAACGCCTCAGGGATAATAAGAAAATCGCGTAACGAAATTGTTGCGAACGCTTTATAGGATATTTATCATTATGCGAAGGATAATGTAGTCAATTGAAACTGACTTTTCTATAAGAATTACAGAAGACTCCTAGGATATGGTCGTCTTCCTGTGCTAGGGTCGAGTTAATACACAACAATAGAAGCATCATTAGAAAGGCTTTACATACCTCTTGTATGTAACGGACTCCAATATTTCTCCTTTGTTTATTGGAAAAATGTTTTCAACCGGTCAGTTTAAAATCGATTATTCGCTTTCCGTTATTATTTAAATAATTCATTAATCTAAAATGCCGTTGTCGGTCGTAAAGGCTTAGTTATCAAGTCCTGGGTTTAATTCTTAGTTTATAGACGTGATTTTAGTATAGCGGCTTTATTCGCGTTTTTTTCTGGACCCCTGCCAAAAAAACAAAACCAAAAAAAATAACCAACAATTTTGGGATGAAAGTTGATCGATAGTAAATTATTCGCGACTTGCTCAGATTTAATCGTTTAACCGTAATAACATTCAGTACGGAGTGTAAGCGCTCTTGTGGCAATTTAGTAATCGTAAACGACATCTTTTAATTTATGTCAAATAAAATTCGAACATTTCAGCGATGTTTTACTGTACCGCGCGAGCCCGGTCATTACGATATATAATATCGACGGTTTGTGGATCTTCCAGCGAGAACGTTAAATCGCTTCGCCGTTCGATTCATCCGCTTGAAATAGTTATAGTAATTTGCAGGTGATGCTAAATTGTTTTACTGACCTCGATTCTAATCCTAGATTGAACACCTTTGCCGGCCTAATCCGTGCACAAGTTCCCCAGTTTGAAATTCGGCATCTAAAAAAAATGTTTTCCATTTAACCGATAAATCGTTTTTACAGGTTAATTTTCGATCACTTTTTCTTTTCTGACGTTTATTTTCTTTCCTCTTTCGATTTTTTTGTTTTCCCTTTTCCCTCAGTCTTTTCCGAGTTCATTTACTGATCCCGGTCATATTCGAGTTTGCATCCTCTCTGTTCAGGCATTCGTGTGAGTTGTGATGTCGCGAAGAAAGTGCACATAACAAGCGAACAATATTCCGGGCATACTTCAAGTGAAGGGAAATTTATTGTTTTTTTTGAATTTTCAAGCTGGATGATAATATCTTCTTAACTTCTAATCGGACTGTGTCGCTCCGCATAAGTGATCAGATTCTTTTAAAACCCCGGCGGCATTCGCTTGACCTTTTTGACATAGCCAAACGACCACCCCATCTTTGTTTCTTCTAAACTACGTATAACCGTATCTATTATAATGTACTTCGGGCTTACCTCTGTTAGTTGTTAACATTTCCATTGAAACATTCACAAAATTCGAAAACTCGCCTTAAACAATATTAATGAACTGAGGCTAACAGAGTTAACTAAACGACTGCGAGCGCAGAAATGGCACTGAGACTAGGGACTAGGAACTAAGAGAAAGTGGTTGTAACCGGTTTTCAGCTCATGGTGAAACTAAAGTTACACACAGGTGTGCTACCGATTTTCGACCAATTGGGCGCTTATTTCACACTATTCTATATGTGTGCGCTTTATTCAGCGTACACTTTTTTCGCTTAACCGTTAGTTGTGCCTGACGTATTTCGCTTTTAGAGGAGCCGGAAGTAACTTTATTGGCCTTAATTAAGCAGTCGCCGATAACGTCGTTTCCTGCATAATATCAGTTTTTATCCCTTCTGTCTGCTTGCTTTAACTAGCTCCAGTGGTCAATGTTTCCGGGCAAACGAAAGGACAAAGACTTTTATCCCTTTACAGGTCAAGTTTCTGAAAACTTAATATACCTTTTGGAAAGGTAAAAATAAAACGAAATTAATAGTTTTTCGCTATATTTATTATTCACTTCAAAATTCGAAGAAAAGTAGTAAGTGACATATGTATTAATTCTTTATGTAGTTTTTGCAGACTGTCGAATGATGTGTTATATATATATATATATATATATATGTATATATATATATATATATATTGTCCAATAATGGGGTTATTTTAATAACGTTGAGATTCGGGTAACAATCGAGAGTATTCGTTTCCTGAGAAATATACCACGAAGAAACTTAGATGTTATAGATAAGCCGATATCAGCGCTCGTGAAAATAATCTATAAAAATCGATAGTAACTTTTACGAAAAATAATACACATATTTAGCGCGGTGACATTTTTTTTTCTTAAACAATAATACTTGTTTCTCTTTGGAAGAGTTTTTAATTTTCGTTACAATTACTTTTTGTTTTTTTATGCGTACTATTAATTATTTTCGATAAGAAATACAATACACATAATAGTTTGTTTTTTTTTTTTTTCATGGTGGGGGATTTATAAAACTTTAAACAAACTAGAAATATCTTTATAACATAGAAACATTTCCCGGAAAATATAACGGGTACAAAATGGTAAGATGGGTTCGGCACGAGAATGTTTCTCGGTTACCCTAGTTAATGAACGTTATTCGCATTGGTCGGATTAAAAAATACCAATATGTTTCTTAGTAATGTAATTCATTTAAGATAATTTATAGTTTGTCATAAAAAAATTTTGTAATATTTTTATTTCGCTATACCGTTTAACAAATACGGTGTATCGATTTTTGTCCGGGAGAAAAACTTGTCCCTCGCGAATAAGTTCCATTAGGGCCGGCACCTTCAAATTAGTCATCGAGCGTTCAGCCAATTGTAAACGAGATTTAAAGCAACAGAAAGAAGACGCCTCCAGAGAATTTCCCTGTTCGAGTTACATTATTAATCGTAACTTCGTATAAAATGTATACGATAGTGAATTTTACGTTCGGGACCGGGAAAGACAAAGCGAAATTTTAACGTAAAACTGGTTATTTTATTAGACAGGAAACATCAACTCCGATTAAACGGTAAAAATCTAAAAGCACAATGAGGATCACTGCTACAAATTTTCAATTGCCGAAGGATCACGTGTCACCGTGAAATCCATATAGTGAAAGGACTCCCTTCAGGGAATCGATCTGAAGCAGCAGCTACTTAGTAAATCGATGATCCATATGAACTTCACATAAGGTACTCTAGTTAGGGCAGTACACAAATCGGTTTCTTTCCGGTTTGCCTTTACTTTCCAGATCAGCTCTCCGGTACAGTTCAGTTTCGGATACATAGCCCCGGTGGAGTTAACTTTGGAACGAACCGAGTAGTCCCGATCTCCCGCGTTACCTATATTTCGAAAAAAAAAAAAAAATATATTATTTTAGCAAATATCTTATATCTGGGATTTTTAAATTTCTTATCGACTAGTAGCGAACGGACGGCAGTAATTATTTCTGTCAATGTGAATTCAAATGAAAGATGATTTTGCAAGTGTGATCAGTTGAAATTTCAAATTAATATATATGCATTTTTTTTTCGTTATTTATACGCATCGATGTTTGAACAATCGATAGATATTTAATTGTATAGTACGCGGATTATATGCAGAAGAATGTTATTGAAAACGCCGCGAGTGAGTGCGGAAAGTACATCAAATATACAGGAAAATTAAAATACAGGAAGATGGGGGACCTCAGTTGAAAAATCATAATTGATATAGCGAGTTCTCTTGTATATTTTGCTTTTTGTTAAATATATTTATATATTAATTACAACGTAATTCTTAGGCTACCCCCCCCCCCCATTCGAAAAAATGTCCCAAAAAAATTCCCCAATTTTATGTAACGCTAAATGTCCCAAAAAAATGTTCCAATTTTATGTAACGTTTGTTATATTTTGTAGGATTTTTGTTATTGTTATTTAAAAAATGTCACAATTTTATGTAATGAAATATGTAACGAAATATGTAACGAAAAAATGTCTTAATTTTATATAACGGAAGTTAAATGTTAGAATAGGATTTTTGTGGTTATGTTATTTTTTGTGTGTGTTGATGCCAGTAAGAATTACGTTGTAAATTTTGATCATTTTATACAAAGTATAGAAGAGAAAGAGACAGAAATGAAAGGAAGAGGGGTCAAGGGAGGCCAAAATGGCCGAATTTATATATGTATATATATATATATATATATATATATAAATTAAAAAAAAAAAAAAAAAAAGGAAGGACCGTAGCGAAAGTGACAAAAATAATTAACGCAAGCTATTTTGAAATAAGGAAACCGCGTTCCTTGGACCGGGGACAGATGTCTTTGTAACGGGAAACAATAAAGGCCGAAAATTGAAAAGAGGAAAGGCATCTCCATTGATGCAATTGAATAATCGTGATGCGAGTCAATACTCGTAGCTCGTAGATTAATTTCTAGAATTCAGATTGCCGAACGAATCTTCGGGTGGGGTAGACGAAATGAAGAAGATTAGAAAAGAAAATGACTGGAAAAGAAGCGATAGGGCTCTAGGCAGAACCCGATTTGCTCTATTTGAGCTGTTTTTTCACGAGGGGGCATGATATTTTCCTGTTTTTCTTTCTAAAATAGTATAAACACGCATGCGGATTAAACAGGTGTAACCTAACAAACAAACGTCTAGTCTCCACAGTAGTTACGTCGGTTTTTAGTGCGACTACGCGATATAAGTATTGGCTAGAGTTTCATTTGGCAAGCGAAAATTTTAATTTCAGCTAATTTTAACAATATCACGAATATTGTGTAAAATGTCCTATTTGACCTAGAAGGTATAAAAAACACAATTCTACTTCATTGATTTTTATAATGTTTTTAATACCCGATTACAGCGGGGGTGGGATTAACTGAACTTTAAAGTCATATACGCAACCAATAATATTAGTAGTAATAATCAAATCAAATCAAATTTTTTATTATACATAAGTAACAAAATTATAAAATATAATATATAAAATAGAATTTTACTTAACTCCTGCTTACATGCAAAATACATGAGCAGCAGGGTACATTCAGTACACATAAGAATAATAATAATAATAATAATAATAATAATAATAATAATAATAATAATAATAATAGTATTAATATTATATCACACCAAGGGAGAGGGAAAACAAAAAAAAGAAAAGTGCAATCGTTTCCCATCTGAAATTACGTCGATGCAGTCTGCTAACGAGCTAGATCAAGGAAAAATCCCGGTCGATAAATTGAAAAAAAAAAAGTAATAAAATCGAGCCTTTCGAAAGCTCACGGGACATGGGGTAGTGTGGCCATTTTGAGAAATTAGCGAAGAAGAATTAATTTTCTCGCGGAATGGGTTTTTTAATTAAGTCCCCAACATCGCTGGACCGAAACAGATTCAGCGAGATCTACCTGCCCGGAAAAAAAAAAAAAAAAAAAAAAAAAAATTATAAAATAAAAGGTAAATAACTTACGCAACTGCGAGAATTAGTTCATTGCAATGACGAAGAGAGAGAGAAGAAAAAAAGCTGGGCGTGAAATTTTCCTATTGTTTCGAAAATAATCGGATTGTTAAAAGGAAATTGGCGGCAAAACTAAAATCACTTTTCGGGTAGAGTATGATATAGCTGAGTAGTATCGAGTGTATTTTTAATCGAGATGAAGGGATTCTGTGGCTACGTTCTAATAAAAACGCTCATTATTTTATCTCCGTTATCTTGTACGAGGATCAATTTTACCTAGTACCAGGAATGTCACGCTCGTGACGGTTGTCCGTGACGATGACCGCATTCAGCTGCGAGAATGGTAAGAAGTTTGATATTCGGAACAATTACGGCGATGGTATTTTTCGTTGGTAGCGCGCGTGTTGTTTGCGAGCCGGCTTTGGTCCACGTTCAGAATCAACTAGTTCTCTTTGCCGATAAACTAATAAATTTCATTCTGTTGGCAGATACGACGGCCCGGGTAATAAATGAATTTACCGCAAACGGTAATAATAATAATGATCAAATTGCATAATTAGGATAAATGATATTCGAGGAACAAGTTAGCGTCTTTATTATTTTCGAAATATAATTATTGCCGGACCGGTCGAGCGATGCGTCGGTGATACAGATATTTTTACCGAAATACAAAACGGGCTTGTCGTTCCGATCACAAGGTGTACTCGAACAGTGTAAGTGTAGCAGGTGATGCAATTACAGACTGATTAAGTGTAGTACCAGCGCAACTAACAACTCTCGTTACCCCGATCTTACACGTTCAGCTGAACACTTCGTCTCACGCTTGTCCGCACTTAAAAATATTCTCTTCTGTTTTTCTTAAACTGCTGAACCTGTGCGTGCGCCTTTCATCTCGCTTTCCGGGCGACAAAAACAGCGAAACCAGCTGAAAATGAAAACTAACGGTACTCGGCTGCTATTTGCCCCTTCGCCGGTCCGACCGAATGCATTCAGATGAAATCTTCTGCCCCTTCCCCCCCGATCGCCCCCCCCGCCAGTGAAATCGGCTCTATTTCACTGCCGAATTGATTAGATTACTTCGCCGTATTCTTCCGACTTTTTTTCTCCGAGTGTAAATTACAAAAAGTGAATTATAAAATGGCCCGTTTGACAGTTTTATGACGGTCTCCTTAATTAATAGGGGGAACTATGTTTACGCTTGTTCATTAGTCGCCTAATTTTTCACACATTTTACGACGAGACGACGCAGTTGGAGCTGAAATTAAAAAATCGAATTATAAATATACGCTTAAAAACTTTCATAATCTAGAAAGCGTACCTCTTTTCGTTATTTTCACTAATTAGTAAAAAATGAAACAGAGACTATTGTTAATCGGATATCACAAATAACGACGCTTCGCATTGAGTATAATAAACAAATAATTAAACGAACAAGTTAAGTAAATAAATAAATGAGTATAATATTTAATTACAATCTTCACGAATTGAAAACTCGTTTACTCAGCAAGCCAGAATTGTACATCTAAAAACGATGAATTAAATTCCGTATCCCTGGCTATAAAATAATTTTCACTACGGTACATGACTATGCACATGGTGGCATATTAATAGCTGTTAAATCAAAATATTATTATGAAATAATCGAGTTGAACACTGGACTACTAGCGTTAGCAGTCAAAGTTTGGTTTAAACAACCAATTACAATATGCACTGTGTATTTTACAGAGATAATTAGTACGGGACATTTCTTTTTTCATTGATAAAGCATCTGCCTAAACCGTTCATAATATTAGGAGATATGAACGCTCATAGCCCTATGTGGTCAAGCAAAAAGCCAAATTCAAGAGGCAAGATCATAGAAAATGCAATTAACGCATTTAACCTCACACATTGCTTAATTTAACGGAGCCAACTCATTATAACTTTTCTTATCGAACATGGTCAAATATTGACTTAGCCTTGTGCTCCCCTCAATTGAGCAGTAAAATACAATTTTACGTACATCATGACCTCGGTGGAAGTGATCATTTTCCGATTATTATAAAAAGCCAGTTACAACCAGAAACTTCTACTTATCCCGGAAATCATGTAAATCTGTTGCCGAAGTATAAAAGAACCAACTGGTTAAATTACAAAGCTCGATGTTCGTTACAATGCATTACATTGGGCAATACTGACACCAGTGTGCAGACGTTTACAAACGCACTCATCGAGCAGGCAAAAAGATGCTCACCACCTAATAAAACTATTATACAAACTGGCAGCGTAAAAGTCCCTCGGTGGTCTAAGGACCGTGCAACTGCAATTAGAAACAGACGGAACGCTTTAAAAAAGTTAAAGTCGAATCCGAATATGGAAAACCATCTGAATTTTAGAAGACTACGAGCAAAAGCCAGGTATATTCTCAAACAAGCAAAATTAAACTGCTGGAAGAACTATGTAGCAACCTTGAATCCTGGTACACCGACCAAAGTTGTGTGGAAAAAAATTAAATCCATCGAAAAGTCAACGCCATATTTTACACCGACATGCATAAAAATCGGTAGTAACATATGCACTAATATTGACAAAATTAACGCGGTGTTTGCAGAATTTTTTACAATGTCAACTAAAGATGAAAATCAATTTATAAACAATACAGAATTATCCAACACTGGTAAAAATGCTACTTTTGGTCTTAACTTTACCAGCAACAACCGAGAACCATATAACCAACCTATCACGATGGAAGAACTACGTACTGCCATTAAACGTACTAAACCGAAAGCAGTCGGTTCGAATAATTTTCACATTTATCTTTTAAAATATGCACCTGATTTTATATTAAAAATTCTGCTTGTAATTTACAATCGAATATGGTTCTCAGGTAATCTCCCATTGCAATGGAAAAATGCCATTATAATCCCACTACTCAAGACAAATAAGAATCCAACACTCCTCGATAGTTACAGACCCATATCTCTTACATCAGTTCTATGTAAAGTGTTAGAAAAAATTATCAATGGCAGACTACTATGGGAAATCGAAACACGTAATTTATTTACAAATATTCAATATGGATTTCGGTCAGGACGATCTGATCCGATCCTTGCGTTACAGCGCTCCATAAGTAAAGCTTTCTCGAACAAGCACCGCTTATTAGCCGTCTTTTTCGATTTCAAGAAAGCATTTGACAACATATGGAGATACAAAATTCTTTTAACCTTACACTGCTGGAACTTCAAAGGCCGCCTTTGTATGTTTATTGCAAACTTCCTCTCTGATCGCCGCTTTCAAGTAAGATTGGGATCCGTTCTGTCTGATCCGCATACGGTATGGACAGGAGTTCCCCAGCGATCCGTTCTCAGCCCAACACTGTTTAATATCGCGATAAATGATATTGTAAATCAAGTGCAAAAACCTGTAAAATCACTCCTTTTTGCAGACGATTTATGCACATTTCTTCCATGCACTGGTATCAACTTAGGAGAAAGCGTTCTGCAGAGCACAATTGATAGACTGCAACAATGGTCAGAAGATAACGGCCTTTGTTTTTCAACAACAAAAACCATAGCAACCCATTTCTGTAGACGGAAAAAGTGCGACCGCATATAGTAAGCTTAACTGTTAATAACAACCGTATAACACCCATAAATAAAGTTAAAATATTTAGGAATGACATTTGACAGCAAACTCACTTGGAAAGCACACATTAACGCATTGAAAACTAGCTGCGGTAAAAAACTAAACCTACTGCGGAAGCTATCGCATACATCCTACGGCGCAAGCAGACATAATCTATTAATGCTGTATCGTACCCTTGTAAGGTCCAAAATGGATTATGGTGCACCAGCCTATGCCTCCGCTAACATATCGACCCTAAAATGTTTGGATACTATCCATCATACCGCTTTGAGGTTGGCAACTGGAGCTTTCCGAACCTCCCCGATACCGAGTCTACTATGTGATTCAGCGGAGTGGCCATTTGATTTGCGACGAACTTATCTAACCGTGCTGGCTTTCAGCATCATAACGAGCACAGAGTCAAACTCTTCAGATGATACCACTGACAACCAGAACGGAACAACAATTGATCACGTTATGCCCATTCTACGTCAGCTAAACATCCAAATTCCAGTACTGGCCCGGGACCCGATATCTCCTATACCACCATGGTGCAACCGAGCCCAGCGCGGCATACAGAGCTTTGTAAATGCGGAAAGCTCCGTTAAAACGATTAACAAACGTGCGTCAACTTCGAACGTAACGGTACCGTTTACCGACTTTAAACATCAGCTTAAATGCCATTTTAACAACATCTGGAACAGCGATCGGCAAAAGTTACCAACAGGAAATAAATTACGCTCCATAAAATCGTCCACGAAACCATGGCTTTCCTCAAGCCGAGAAAGCAGAAAACAGGAGGTAACGTTATGCAGACTACAACTTATGTACCACTCGTCTTACACACTCATATCTGCTAAATAAAGAACCTGTGCCCCCCAGTGCCAGACATGTGATTGCTAATTAACCGTCGAACACCTGCTGATTAAATGTCCAGTTTATGAATATTATCGGAAACAACATGGAATACCATCGAATTTAAAGGATTTGCTGTGCAACGAAGAAACCGTGCTTAACCAACTATTTCAGTTTTTAAATTCTTCTAATTTATTAAAGTTACTATAATTTTGCTAATCCTCGTTAATTTCTGTTTATTTTCCTTTTTTCCTTTCTTTCAACTTTCATAATTTTGCAATTTCTTGCCGTGTCTCTAGCCTAAGTTGCTGCGTACGACACGTAAAATAAATAAATAAATAAAAAAGAAACGAATAATATTCTACGTACGTAAATTAAATTTAACATGAAAAACACACCGTTAAGAGAAAAAAATCTGCCCAGAGAAAAGCGGGGAAAAGAGGAAAAAAATCAAAAATAAAATGAATAATTAAACAAACGAAACGGAAAACTAGATAATTAACAAGCCGTTGTCGAAGCAATGTATATAGGTGTGTATTTTATTAATAGCATAGAAATAGTTCAAAGATGATATGTTTTATCCTTCTGCGCTTAGGTATCTTCGTATCTTGTACATTCGCTACATGTTTGTTCGATCCAGCTGTTTTAGCGAAGAATTGTATGTTTCAGTTGACAAAAGGGTGGCTCGTGAATTTTTTCGTTTTTTTTTTTTTTTTTAAGTTTTAATTTAAACAGTGTGCGGCACTGAGTGATTTTGCGTAATTTGCAATTTTTTGACGAAACGACTAAAAAACTGGTGCCACGCGTAGGTTTGATTAAGCTCTTATAAGTGTGATAAGTTAATCAAAAGTTAATCAATTTTTTTTTGATTAAAAATAAAGTGATATACAGAGACTCCCTATTATATAATTAACGTATTTAGCGTGAACCCTCTGTCGAGCACACCGGAGTTTCAGGTCTTAAAATATAATAATAATAACCAATAGAAAAGAGGTCGTGATTTAACGAAAAGTATTGCGGTTTTATTGGAAGTAATTATGATTTTTTCCATTTTCTAAAAAAAATGGTTTGATATCTCGTTTGTTAATTTTTGTTTTTAATCGGATCGATTTTAAGAGCGAAATCTCTTCATCAGCGTACAATTACAACGCATTCTAGGGCGGGCAAGTAATTTAGTTGTAAATCAAGTACGAATGGGCACGTCCAATGTGGATATTAGTCCCGATAATTTAAGTAGTCATTGAAAAAGTTCAATTCAAAAATACCGCAAAGCTGTTTCGTTGTCGAGTTACTAGACTGTGTATATTCAACTGAAATTATCGGTAACGGTATCGGTAATTTGAAACTGTCGCCAGTTTGGCTAAAGCCAAAAATTAGCGCGCGCCTGTGTATGTGTGAGTAATGTTATTAGATAAAATCCATTTTGTCTATATTAGTCGTTCAGCAACTTCATAAAGATGCTGATAAGAAAAATCGGCCCGTAATTAATAGCCAGCCGGTTTAATTCCTTCCAGCTGAAGGGAAAGCGGCCGCGTAATAAACTAGAATATAGGAAAGCGAATAGCGGTTTTGTTCTTAATTTCATTTTGTTATGAATTTTATTTAAAATGCAGTGGCAACGGTTACTTCTTAGATTTAATGTGGCCGGTGCGAACATTTTAAACTTGCGTTGAAAAAAGAGTGAATATTAGCCAAAGAGAGTTTTGACTGTAAAATGTGTTTGATCTTGAAAGGTACATATTTAGATGGCCGTTATGGTTAAGGATTTTTCTTGGTAGATATTAAAAAGACAGCCTCTGTGGAACATTGCCTCGAAGCATGTCCAAATAATTTGGCGATTTTCCAGATTGTTGTTGTTCCAATTTTTGATTGTTCTGAAAGTTTAAAGCTTTTCTAACCGACACGTAGACAAAATCTCGCGAATAGTACGCGCGCACGTAATTTCGTAAAATAATTTTTATTCTTTACAATAATTAACGCTATTATATCCAGTGTACTCACTGAGTTTGTATGATGGGATGTTTCCCGGTGTTTTTAGATATCCGTGAATTTCTTCATGCGCAGGTCTAAACGAAGCTCACCCCGCTAAAAAAAGAATCGTTTAATAATTACGGAATTTCCGAAAATCAAGGATAGGCCGGTTAAGAAATAATAGGATGAAACCCGTTCGTCGTAATGGTCTGTGAACACGATGCAAAGATTAGTTCCAAATTTCGTTTTTCGCTTTTTTGTTTCCATTTGGAAACACTACCCCGATGCCAATGATGAAAATTGTATAAAACAACCAATGAAAAAAAAAAAAAAAAAAAACAACAAAAAACGGCATAATACAAAGATAAATCTATCGGGGGAAATTTACTTTTCTTCGATGGAGCAGTCGGGTGATTTTAAATTACTGAGGAAGATTATTGATAAAAATGCGGAAAATTTGAATTATTTGCATTTCCCGATAGCTCGTAATATCACAATTACTTCGATTCGGAGTGGATTTCGTCATTCTAGATAGACTTTGCTAAAAAGAAAATAACGCTGGCGAATGTTAAACTGGCAATATAATATTTTCCTCCGTGTCAAAAGTTTTTTGCTTTTCTTTCTTTTTTCCTTGCCCGTGTGTATACAGAGACAATATAATCTAGGAAAGTTTGTTAGAATTTTTTTTCAGACGTTCCGGGCGTTTTATTAAATATTTCAAATATACGAATAATGCTTAAAATGTTCTCTTTCACCGTAATCTCAAACCAAAATTCTGCTCGACATTACCGCTAGTTAATAAACTCTGTTCGCAGGTGATTTTCGCGCGGTGGTTACCTCAGAAGTTAAACCAATGTCCAGTACGTGAAACATAAACCAGTTGTGCCGAACATAAAATTTTCTTATACGAAGAAATGTCGTTTTACAGAATATACGTTATTTATGAGATTGTTTAAAAGGGGTAGTGAAATGCAGGAAAACGATATGATTTTTCTGCATAAACATTATAAGACGACCTTAACTATTGCGTACATTTATAGGAGAGTACATTTCAATTAAAACTGCGCCAATCTGAAGAAAAATAGAAAAATATACATTTTTATCAGCACAAAAATAACAGCTCCCCCACGGCGTAAGAATAACGCTGTTATTAATATGCGGGCGCGTATATTATAGCGTCGATCTTTATAACGTATACTACTATTATATTTCTGTTTCGTAAACTGCCATTTAAAGTGTACCGCTGTTCCACTGATTTCTATAATCAAGAAATTACGATTTAATAATTCGAAACGGGAAACTGATGGGATTAAAAATTAGTGAACAAGTGTAAAAACAGAACAACGTAAATGAATATTAAATGTTGTTAAAGTAATTAAAATTGAAAATTCGCTGTAAATATAACCAGTTTCGTTGTCCCGCAACAGTAGCGCCGCATCGGAAACTAATGAGTAATTGTTTAACGATAGTCAGACGTGTTTTAATATTACGCAGTTCTTTGAATAAATGTGTGTAGACGCTTTTTTTAAAATTCGGTTAATTTTGAATTCCATCATTTCGGTTTATTAAGCTTTTGTCGATTAAAAAAACCGATAACTTAACAGTCGATAAGTAAAAGGCTAAGCTAGAGCGGAGCTAATTGAGCACGATTTTTCACTTGGTCGTTCTTAAATGTTTCCTAAGAAATTTATTTCTCTGAAATCTGGTTTAAGAGCTACCGTCATTTGAGCGAATAAATTACGGTAAGTTGAACAATACGTAGCAACTTGAGCAATTAGAGAATTAAGATGACGTGAATATTTACCAGGCACGTAATAAAATTGCTCTTTCACCGTCAGCGTTTTTATTTATAACCTTTAAGTGGTATAATAATAGTGAAACAGAACAATATTAAAACTAAAAATAGAATCAACATAAGCACATTTCGCATTCGCTTAATTTTTCGGAATAGACTGCGTTTTTCTACTCGAAATCCATACTTTCACAATTACGTAACGATCAGTGTGGTTTAAATAGAGAAAAAAAACAAAACAAAACAACAAAAACCCCGTTAGTATGACATAGGGGGAATTAGTCATCATTGTGTCGCTATCGCAATTAATGTAAACACAAGTAAAAGTACTCTATTTGGTGCACATTTTGTATCTCATTTCTCACAGACTATTCTTTTCCTCGATAAACTTTTGCAATAGTCTTCATAGTAAACTAGGTAAGCATAGTTATCTACACTGCTGACTATAAAGAATGTTTTTAAAAACACTTTTCTTCGTTTTTTATCAAGATTTTTCTTTTGTTTCTCTTCTAATGCGTTTTTTTCTCGAGTATCTGTTAGAATCTTTCTTCTTTCTTCTGATAGGTATGTCCATCTTTCCTGGACCTGCGCCTTTCGGTATCGTCGAATAAGTCCAGGAGAAAATTCCCGAGTTGGATCTAGTTAAGCGTTTTTTTTTGGTTTTTTTTTGGATTTTTTTTTTTTTGTAGCCTGTACCGGCTTCTTCTTCAGGTTGATTAGTAAAGGTTGTAGTACTATTAGGTTCACTGGCCCGCATTATAGCTTTCCCTCCTGTAGAATGTTTTGCCAGCTGGACAAATTCTGGATGTAGTTACAAATGACTATACTCATCGTTACTAAAAATCTCCGAATTAAGTGAAGAGATAGCACAGTCTTTTGAAAAACATTCATGACGTTTGTACTTGTGCTTAAGCTAAGGGCAGTGTGAATCTACAACAATTTTTGGTATATCGTAAATTGTCTTTACTGGATTAGTTGGCAGTCAAATATCTTGCGAAGAAGCGCAATCCTAAAATTACAAAAAAACACATATTATTGGTTTTGCCTCAAAAACCGTGAAGTTAGTTGAACAACAGTTGCTCAACTAGCCCCCGACCGAAATATTTGATACAAAAAAAAAAAAAAATTGAGGCTATGAAAAAACCGTTTCAATAAGGGGGCCAAATAATTTAAACACGATCGATTTATAAAAGTTTAATCCTTGCGCGATCGAAAACGCATAATTTCTTAAGGGCAAAAAAGGCACCGAAATTGATTTTTTTCTTTCTCGATACGTCACTCGATTGACAAGTCGTTACTGTCAGTCGTGTGATGAGTTGCCCTTGCAAAAAAACCGCTTCTTTTCGCCATTTGATGAGTCAACAACGGTGTGATGTGTGTAGTTTCCGGGATATTTCGATTGCTCATTTACTCAGCTAGCCCCCCGCTCTAGCCTACTCTAAATGATAGTTTCCGATGTTATGTACACATCCGCATATTGTTAGCAACGCTATTCTTAGGCCGTAGGGAAGCCGTTACTTTTTGTCGATAAAGATGGCTACGCGCGCGATAAATTTATTTTTCGATTTTTCTTCGGAATTAACTGAAATTTACTGTACTATAAATATATGCGAAATATTTAAGGTCGTCTTGTAATGAGATTCTTCTGCATTCTACAGCATACCGATTCCCGATAATTCGGTTCATTCTAAAGCCCGAAGATACGCGAATTCTTCTCGAACAACAATCGGGCCGAGAGCTTTTCTTAAAAAATTTATTCCCGGTTTCTCGATAGAGTTGTCGATGGTTCGCGGCAAGACTGCTGGCGTGCGAACCTTCAAATATTTGACAGGCAACGTGGAAAAGCTAAACACCGTCGTCGTCGTCGTCGTCGTCGTCACTAGCAACTTGTTTATCGGCAGCGACAGCGGTCGATGTATATGAAATTAATTTTTTCACATGGCAAGTGAATGTGGCCGCGGTGCTGCTCAGTGTCGCCTCGTTAAATTCGAAATACTAAACAGCTAGCGGTAGCGGGGATGTTTATTCGGAATCGGATGTCGTGATCAGATTAGCAGAGGCAGATAGACAGTTTAGCTTTTCGATCTGTGTGCGCATCAGCGAGCGAGGATCCCACGAGAAGAGGTTGCCGCTATCGTATTGTCTCGCTGCGACTTCGACTTTCCGGGCTGCTCGCAGTACGCGTTCGCAGATCATATAAATATGTGTGTCTATACTCTACTCGGAACGGTAACAGAACGGCGGCCGGTTCGAGATGATTCGTATTATTTCAGATCGGAGCAGCAACATCGAGCGCGGCATATATGTGTATTAGCAGCGGCGGATTTTGTTGATAACGATGTATTAATCAATTGCTTCGGACTCAGCGACACACTGAGCACCGGTCGGCGGCGCTCATCCGGTGCACCGCGCGCGCGCGCGCACACACGCGCATCGGAAACTGTTCTCGGATACGTGGGTGCCAGTCGGAAGGTTGGGGTCAGTTCGTGACCAGATCGGTTATATATGCTGCGGTCGGGCCGCAGATTCTCGGCTGCAGCGCTATTCAATATCCGCGGAGCCGTTGCCTCCGGTAGGATCGGCTCGGCTATCTGCCGAGGACGATTGCGCGCTCTCTGATCATGGCGAACTTTTATCATCGCAGACCAGTTGAAAAGGTGTGTGTGGTCGCACTTTCATGCAGACTGTGCGCACACGCGCGATTACCGATTAAGACGTACAGCCGGAGCTACAGCGACGTACAGCTGGAATTTGCAGCTCGGCTCCTCTGAATGTCGGTACGCGAGCGACGCGGCTCACCGTGGCCCTTCTTTCGCGGCTAAATGTGCATAAAAATATTCTGGTCGAGCAGCCTTTGCTTCGGTTCCCGGCCACTAGTTGTTTATTTATTATTTATGCGTTTATTGTGTCGCTAAAGTACCACGGACGGTTTTGTATAATTCACAGCAATGTTGTGATCCAGGCGCCCGGTCCATCCGCAGTCATCTCTCGTAATCTAACGATGATATGTATTGTACGCAATATGCTATCCGCAGTAAGCATATCCAGCGCCGTTCGGTTTGGCTCGCAAGCGCACGCCATTATTCTCCCGCATCCGAATAAAAATGCCTTTTCTTCATCTCCCCCCCCGGCTCTCCCGCGCTCCCTGCCTAATAATAAATAAATGAACGACGATAATACTCCTTATGATAATATGTAGAGAGATGTGTTTGCGCGAACTGACTGCATAAATATAAATAGACTCTCGGAGCAGTCTCTTTCGCTGTCAGTTACGCTGCCGCTATCTATATTATTGCTGCTAAATGTCTGCAGCCACCTTGTTCAGGTCGTGTCCGAATGTTTGCCATCCCTCCGACATTCTACCCTACCGCACTTCTCCCGGTTAAAGTAGTCGGTCAGTCCCATTAGTAATTCGCGCTCTCGTGTGTCCGAAGCGGCCATCGCAGGAGACACTCACTTCATTACTAGGCTAAATTAGAAAGGTTCTTCCGATTATCGTCGCAGTCGACAGTGCTCGAACGGTTCAGATATAAGGGCGGCCAAGGAAATTTGTAAAATACTGCGCAGACTGCTGCGCGATAAGAAGGCCGCTTGCTGCAAGCAATATAATGTGTGTTTTTTTCTTTTTTTTCGACATCCGCTGAGCGGAGAAATTCTAGTTTATAATTAAATTATCCTTTCTTTTTTCTTTTTTATTAGCCGTCGTTCAATGATGTACAATAACATCAATCTTTTTTTTTTTTTTTTTTTTTTTTTTTATGCGACTTTAACGCAACTATGAGGTTATCAAGCCGCGCTTATGTTGTTAATTACAAGCTATAGTGTAAATTACAGTTTTTGAGGAATAGGAAGAGATCATTTATATATGGACTATTGTTACGTAGTAAGTGGGGTAGATTTGAGGATAGATTAAATTTTTGGCGATATTCCGATAACTTATTACAACTTGTTAGGATATGTCGGAGAGTAAGTTGAGGATTGTGTTACAAAAGGGACAGGATGGAGAAAAGCTATGAATAGGTTACACATTTGTATGGCCGAGTCTTAATCTAGTTAAAATTATTCCTTCTTTTCGTGATTTACGATCGGATGACTCCCATTCTTCCATCTTTTCTTTTATGCCTCTGATGAGATGGTTTGTGGATGAGGTCGATCTCCATTCCGCATTCCACAATCTTATAATTTTCTCTTTATACGCGGTCTTTAGATTATCTGTGGTTACTCTATGGTTTTGGTATTAGTAGCCAGGGACAGCGAATTCCGATTTCTTTGCTAATTTAGCTGCGATTTCGTTGCCCTTTATTCCGTTATGACTTGGGATCCATACGAATAGAATATCCGGTCCATTGGAAAGTAATTCTGTTATTATTTCTTGGATTCATTGCACTATGGGGTTGGTGTTATACATCAATAGGGCGTTAACCGAATCAGTTAGTAATATGAACTGGTGTTGTGTATGTATTCGCGTAATATTTCTTGCAATGCAAGGTATATTAGTTATAGTTCAGCAATTTTTGCTGCTCCATGACGGTAGTTTTTCAGCTTTGCTTATTGTATTATAGGAATAAAGAAAGCCGCTCCGGCCGCCATTGCTGTTTTTGATCCATCGGTGTAACAGTGTACTCTGTTTCGATATCGTCCTAAAATACTATTCAGTCTTGACTGCATGTCTGGGATTGGTTTAGAACGTAGTGTCAAAACTATATTATTATGTTGTTTTTTGTTTTTTTTTGTTATTTGAGAAGATCATAGTAGTTTGTTTTCTCGGCGGATGTTAGATCAATCTTTGAATGTGACGTAAATGTGATAGATGCAATTTTATTCAAAGTTTTTTTCCCATAAATTTCCTTTTACGTTTAAATACTGCGAATGGAAAATTGTTCTAAAAATTGAAAAAAAAAAAAAAAAAGCAAAATATTTTTAAAAAAATTGGAAAAACATCGACAACTCTTTCCAAAATAAACTGTGATTGAAAAACAAATAAAAAAAAGGGGGGGGGGGGATTTAACGCTGTTGTAAAATAAATACCTTCTATATAATTTTGACAGTAAAATTGTTTTTATCACGTATATAAAAATTCAACGTTTCTAACAACTAGATTTCTCTCCAAAGGAAAGCTATAGAGATAAACTCTTAAAATACTTCTACATAATCTTTGAATGTTGTAAACAATATTTCTTCTTCTTTATAATTTAATAAATAGCAAAATTCGATTATTACTCAATTTCTTGAAATTCTGCGAAAATAATTTTCATTAGTTTAAGAATCGATTTACAATTCCGTTTAAAATACAGCGGTCAATTCTGTAGTTATTTGTCTTCGAAGAACGCCTGGTTTTGTTAGAAATACCATAAAATTCGAGATCGAAAATTTAGGCCATTTCTCACAGAGCGTAACGGGCCTCACCATTTTGCGACTATATGTACGTGTGTAGTTTTTTCAAAAACGAAATAATGAAATCTTACTTATTTTTGCCTTTTTTTTTTTTTCATCATTTGGCTGAATAAAATAAATGACAAAAAAAAACCAATAAATTAAAACATTATTATACAAGTCCGGAATTCGTTAAATGTTCCTTTAACATATATCTTTTTTCTTATAATGGAAATAGTCATTTTCCAGCATCGTTTTTTTTTTGAGGGTTTTTTTGTCTTCTTTGGGTTTCATCGGCATCTATTTCATTTTGCTCTTTTCATCACCTTCCACATACTTTCTTTGAGACCCTGATATCATATTTTGCCGGAATGTGCTGCCCTCTCTGCTGAGCAATCGTCTATCTATTCTTTTCTATTAAAACTCGGAACCTCTACTGCCCTTATTAGTGCTTCTTATATTCTTTCATTTTATTTTAATTCTATTATTCCTTCTCTCGACTTAATCCTCTGTCGTCCTTAAACGCGTAACAATATACATTTATTTTCTCCTTACAACGTTTAAAGCCCTTTGTTGACGAGGCAAAAATTAATGACGATAATAATAATGCAATTAATTTCGATTTTACTTTATGAAATAGAACTAACGAAACTCGTAAAATTAAAATTCCGGATAGTGATCGACAGCGGAATCAAATAATTCCCTCTCCTCGTTGTTAAACTATAAACTGTAAACATACACATTTACGAACCGGCATAAAATACGAATTACACGCGCGGAATGACGATAAAAACTATAAACGTGTCTAATCCGGGTAAATGTGTTTTTCCTGTTAAATGTGTTTCATCGATAAAAATTCGACTCTTTTTTTTATCGTCTTTTGTACCATATTCTATTAATCGGTAATAATAATTTTAACAGAAAAAAACGATTTTTCCTTACTTCATTTTCGTTTGTATAGAAATTCAAAATATTGCAAAGTAAAGATTAGAAAAAGAAAATAATAAAGCAGATGCAGAATCACAAGTTGAGTCTTTTTTATTTATAATTTACGAGGCTCGTTTGTTGTTATGCCCTGGGGCGATGCTTTTAAAAGCTAAAGAATAGATTTAAATAAAAAATAAAATAAAAAAAATAAGTAAATAGAGTTGCTACGGAAGTTGGTATTTTCTGCATAGAGTCCGTGACTTAATTTAAAATTCAATTCTTAGTTTGTTATTTCATTTTTTCCTTTAAAAGCATTTCTGAAATTATGGACCGATCTAAATAATAGGCTCATTTCGTTAATTACAATTAAGGAAAACCAGAACATCATTTTTGAGAATTAATTACTTTAAATTTTTTGACTAAAGAAAGCAAAATCAGCGGACATGTAAATAAAAACCGGGACGGCTATTGAACATCACCGATCAATACTACATTTCGATATTCCCTCTCATTAATGATATGGCGTGCGAGATCCTGGGCCCGAAACAAATTGATCAGAACATAGGCGCTGACAAAAATTTAAGAGTCTACAAGAAGAATCTGAGAACAGAGCGACATTTGACAGTATAAAATGCGTTCTTCCCTATAATGGAACGAAGGTGGTGGAAAATAAATAAATATTTCTAATGAAAAATGTAACTTACCGGTTTTCGTAAGAATTTGCCAATTGATGCCGATTTGGAAAATAAACAAAATTGTTGCAAAATAATGAATGCGCCAAATGTGTAAAAGTCCCTCGCCGAAAAAGTGTTATTTTTTAAAATTCAACTACAATAACGTAAAAACCACAAACGATTAAAACTTTAAAGCGATAAACCGCGACTGCACAAATGAACATTAAATGATACAGCTCTCTCTCTCTCTCTCTCTCTCTCTCTCTTTGTTGCCATAAAAAATCGAAGACGAATGAGGAATAACGAAAATTAACAATAAGGAAAAAATCAGAAGAATGTTATCTATAAAATTAGAGAATTACTGTGAAAGAAAATTAATTAAAATATTTATCGCGGACGAAATAGAATCGAGGAATGAACGAACAACAACGGCTTAACGGGGACATATTTAATGTTATACTGTAGCAACGGTCAGCGCGATTTGCACGGATAATCGGAATAGATAACAAATCGGCACTGTTAATTGAAAATTATCGACGTTTAAAATTAAATCGAGCAAAATAAACAACGGAAAATTAAGAGTGTTTAGCAAGCTAATAAACTTGCGTGGAATACGTAAACCAATGCGTGATTCCAGTGCTAACGTATGCTGCGGAAACCTGGCCCTTAACAAAGGAAGTTATAGAAAAATTAAGAAAAACTGAAAGACGGATGGAGCGGGCTTTACTTCGCATAAAACTGCGAGATAATATTAAATCAGAATATATCCGAAATAGGACAAAATTTGAAGACGTCGGGACAAGGGTAGCCTTGAACAAATGGGCCTGGGCTGGTCATGTTGGGTAGGCAAGTGGATCGAAGGTGGGCAAAGGAACTGATCCAATGGAGATCGTATAACGCGCACAAGGAAGACCACTTAGAAGGTGGACGGATGATATTGTGGCAACAGCAAAGAAACAATGGCTTCGTGAAGTGCAAGATCGGTATCGATGGAGTAAATTAAGGGAGGCCCACATCGAATCAATGATGTAACGCAGGCAAAAGAAGAAGAAGAAGAAGAAGAAAGAAAGAATACATGAGGGGAACAACAGGTTAAAGCGTCTCGACCGAATGAAAAATTATCGTAGCGGGTCATTAGATATTAAACTTATGCAAAGAATTTAAAATATGCGTGAGAATAGCAAGATGACAATTAACATTTTCTACTGATAATTTCTGTCCTTCGCCAGTAGTGAATTCGATTCGGACCAATTCAATTAATATATACAAGTAGAAAACATACCAGCATCCGATACAAGAAGTATCCCTGCTTCCTAGAATTGCTTTTCCCAATACAAATTCTTCATTGATTCTATCTCTTCTGCCTTAACTTGTTCTTCTCCCCTTGTCCGTCGTTCATTTCATAAAAAAGTGAAATCATCCTCCGCTTTGTGGTGCAATCAAGATTTAAGGCTGCTTTCGATCTCAGTTTAACCACTTTCAGATCTTTTCGTTCTAGTCCTACACTCAGCAATTATCTTTCTCACAAAAGAGCCAATGCTAGAGCCAGATTCATCCTCAAATCAGCAAAAAAAAATAAGCTTCTGTTCCTCCTTCTCACGTTCTACTCCTATTTCACAGGTTTGGAAAATGGCCAAGGCTTTCAAGTTCCCTCTTTCCCGTCATCCTCTTTCCTATAATCTCTCGGATGATGAGTTAATCTCTTTCATTGACTCCATTGCTCCTTGTTACGTTCCTAACCTTAATGAATCTCGTCGCATTTCGTCTTCTTCCAACTCCTTCCATTTTCCGGTCACTCCTTTTACCCTCACGGAATTAGAAACGTCCTCACGCAATTCTTCAGATTCTGCTCCCGGAGTAGACGGTATTTCCTTTTCTGTTCTCAAAAATTTTTCAGAATCTTCTCTTCGGTTCCTCTTAAACTTGTTTAACTCTTTTCTTCACTCTGGTTGTACTACTTTATCTTGGAATACCTTCATCGTTATCCCTATCCCTAAATCGAACTCTTCCTCACTTCGTCCAATTTCTCTTGCTTCTTGTGTCAGGAAGCTTTTCGAAAACGTAATCAACAGACGCCTTGTTTGCTGGCTGGAACACCACAACTTATTGCCTAGTAATATGTTTGGTTTCCGCCCTTGTTGCGGCCCTCCTGATTGTATTAGCACATTCCTAGCAGATGTTTACAAGTCATTCATCGACAAAAAATTTCTTATTGCTTCCTTTCTTAATATTTCGGCAGCCTTCGACAATATCCATCTTCTGACTCTTTTTAATTTGATGCTTTCCTTAAACATTCCGGCTCATTTTTCTACTCTGCTTATTAATCTTTTCCTCTGCCGAACGGTCACTCCTTCCGTTCCCATTCAGGATGGCACTAGACTAATCTATCGCGGACTACCGCAGGAGCCTTAGCCCTACTTTATTCAATATTTATTTTATCAAAATTGCGTTCTTGTCTTTGAATTTCTGTTCCTTTTTTCTTTGCTGACGACATCCTTATTTATTGCTCTCATCGCAACATCTCGTAGGCCAACTCCCAACTTCAAATCTCCTTAATTGCATTGGAAAATGCCTTATCTGACATCCATCTTTTCATCTCTTCTTCTAAGTCTTCTACTGTCGTTTTTACACTGCGCCCGTTTATTCCTTCCTCAGTCGCCCTCGTCTTAAATAATAGCCCAATTCCTCTTACTTCCTCCTTTCGTTATTTAGCTGTTCTTCTGGATAGCCGACTTTCCTTCCATGTCCATATCAACCGTTTATTCGTGTCCTCCTTTAAAGGGCTCAACCTCATTAAATCCCTTTCGCACACTGTCTGGGGAGGTGATACTGTGATCCTACTTATGTTTTACAAATCTTTTATTCGCTCTGCTCTTGATTACTGTTCCTATATTTATGGTAATGCTTCTAGAGTCCAATATACATGTCTCCGCCTCTGCCTTGGAGCCCGAAAGTCTACTCCTATCCCAGCTCTGCACACAGGGTGTCACATTCCTCCCCTTTTTCTTCGACACTCCTTCCTCGGTTATCGTTCCCTCATCAAACGGTTGCCTATTTCCTCCTGCTCTCTCATTCCTTCTTATTCCTTCATGTTGCGTTCCTGGCGCTTTTCTGCTAACAAGACTCCTATTCTATCTCTTATCGCTGGCCGTCTTACCCAGTTTTCTCCGTATATCTACACTCCCTTATTTCTCCTTCACTTTTTCCTCTCTGATTCATCTTATTAACTGCTTTTATTCACCTGTTCCTCCCAAACCTCTTCTTCATCACGTTGTTAGATCAGAATTTTGACAGAATCTTAGCTCTTTTTTCCGTAACCATTTTTTGATCTTCACGGATGGCTCCAAGGGACCCAATGGTGTTGGTGCAGCTTTCTTCTGCCCTTCTCTCAATTACTTCGAGTCCTTTAAACTTCCCTCCTTTTATTCAATCTTTTATGCTGAGTCTTCTGCTATTCTGCGTGCCCTTCTTTTTATCAAAACTTCCCCGGCTTCTCGCAATTTCTTTATCCTGTCGGATGCTCAAAGCGTGCTGCAGACTATCACATTTCTTCTCCTTTCTCACTCAACCGACTACATCATTCTCCTTATTCGTTCCTTGATTCGCGATCTTTTCCTTTCCCACTTAATCCAAACGGATTTCCATTGGATTTCTGGCCATGCCGGAATCGAGGGAAATGAGTTGGTTGACTCATTCGCTCGATTATCTTCCTCTTCTCGTAGGTTTTTTCCTGCCTTCTCAGTTTCTAATATTACCCTTCTGTCTGCAGCTGCTCATTCCAGACTGTGGTCTGACTCCTACGTCTCCTCATTCTCCAACCCGAACTCCTTTTTCTTGTCTATTCAATCTTCCCTTCCACGCTTTCCTTTATTAACTTTCCTTCTATGCGCCGTGCCAATCTCTCTGCGATTTTCCGCCTGCGTTTTGGGCATAGTTTGCTTCCTTCCTCATTGTTCCATTATTCTCTCGTGCCTTCTCCTTATGGTCTATTGCACCCTCCCAGCAATCAATGTATTTGTGATCCCGATCATATAATGTTCAGTTGTTCGTCGCTTTCAATTGAACAAGCTTCTTTTTATTCCTTCTTCATACAAACCGGTATTTCCGCTCCATACTGTACTTCATTCATTCTCTCCCTTCCTTCTCCTTCGGTTATTTTAACTCTTTATTCCTTTCTGTCGGTTATCTCTGATCGTGTAAGGATCTGAGTCACTCTTTCCTCTATGTTCCGCTATTCTTGGGACTTGAAAAAAAAAAAAAAAATTAGTCAGAGAACATTTTACCGCTCAAGAAGGTGTTCCTTCGCTGACAAAAGTAAGAAAAAGAAACATTTAATTTGCTCAGCTTGAAAAATATCCCGAAATACATTTTAACTCTCGAAAGCAGTTTAAAAAAAAGGATGAACAAAATCGGAAGGATTTTATATATTTTTAAATTCTTCTTTTTTTGTAATAAAATTTGGTTTTCGAAAAAAATTAACACTAAGGGAGCAATTTTCTGTTTTATGACCTCTTTAACTAGATTTTTTTTTTTCTCCCCAATCCTATTTCCACGGTTAGGCTCATATATTTATCTTATTTCATTTTATTTTATTTTTAATAGGCTCGTCAACCAAGGGGGTCATCACCTAGAAACAATTAAAAATGAAAAGGAAAAGTTACATAATAAGACGATCAGATGATCGTTAATTGTAAAGTAATAATGGATAATCAGTGTAGAAGGAAAAGACAGGGCGTAACGGGTACGATAAGAAGCTTTAGGCCAATAAAAAAAAAACAAAAAAAAAACAAAAGAGCAAGAAGTCGAAGCTTAAACAAATGGGAGTATAGAGTCAAATGCTCCACCGAAAAAGTTGGGCACTCACAAGTGATCAGTGTCACAAGCAACCGAATCATTTGAATGGAGGGGACAAGATGAGGAAGCGGCTAATGAGAAGTAAAAGCCGCTTCTGAGATGATAGTCAGTATAAGCTGACCGAAACGTTAAGCGTTGTATTTTTTACTTTTTCCCAGCTATAATCACACAGAAGGAGCCAAAGCAAACCCCGTCAAGGGGTCTTCGCCAATGGCTTGCGCCTACGAGGTGGAGGGAGTTGTTCATACGGTTCGGCTCCACGACTTCTGTTCCGTGTTGGAGGGGGAGTTGTATGGTATTTTCTTCTGCTCGAGGGAATATCCGCAGTCATTCCCCCAAAGCCAAAATGCATTTCTAATCACAGATTCCTTACATTCGATTAGGACACTACTCCAAAGAGCAAAAACTTCACACACATTATCTCGAGAAATAAAGCACATCGTTAACGTGTTTTCTCGGGCTGACTCACAGATAAACTTCTTGTGGGTCCCGGGTCATGCCGTGTGGCGGGAAACGAGCGTGTGAATTTAGCTATTAAGGTAGCAACATATAGCCCAATGACCGAAAGCGCCTTTCTTCCTCAGCTGGGGCCGCCCTTTTTTCAGAAACATAAGGCAGAGACATAGGAAATTATGTGGTGGGCTCACACGTCATGACTGCAATCCATCAAGGTGAGCACTGAGCCTTGGTGGCCACTGATATCCATGTCAGAGTTTGCAGCATTGACTAGACTCCGCATAGGGCATACAGCAATATCCCACAATTATTTTTGCTGAAAGGAACATCTCCTCCCTCTGCCTGTTCCATATGCAATTCTCCCATTTCACCAACTGCTGAACACATTCTGGAATATTGCCTGCCTGCAGTCATCTTTAACTTACCGTCGGTTGCATTATCAAACGAACCAAAACAGGTCCAGGATATACACTGTATTAGAACGGATAACCTAGCAAGATACTTCTAAACTTGCACTGATCTATGTGCTGTAATAATCTCGGAAATTATACACAGCATATGGGACATATATATGTATAAAAAAAAAAAAAAAAATTGTATTTTTGAAATAAATTCATTTTATTTTCTAAACGCAGTTGTTCGTAAATTATTTACATCATGGTACATATAAAAATTTAATGTGATCCAGGGATGAAAACGAATCAATTAAGTTTTGGATTCTTTCCCTCCACAATTTATAACCTTTAATATTTATGTTAATGTAATTTATTTTTAATGTATAATTTAATGTTAGTTTTCCGAAATATTTCAATTCCTCCTTGACAAAATTATTAAACATACTAATTTTTTCCCATATCGGTTCATTGCAATTTTCCATTATTTCTGTACTTAATATCGTACATCCCCATTTGAAATGTGCTGTACATTATGCTGCTCATTACATCTAATACAATTATCCGTCTCCGCTATATTAAACGTTCTGAAGTAGTTTTAAAATTTCCATGTGCTGATATAAACAATTGATTATTGACGTTTGAAGCATAGTACTGAATCTCTCTGTAATTGTTGGAAAAAAACTTTTAGTTATTCCGTTATGATTTAACCAGATTTTTCCACATATTGTTCGCTAATGTTAAATTGTCTTACTGTTGAACTTTTATTCGCTATTATAAATCTTTTCTTTTTACATATATATGATATTGTTGAATGTTTGTTCTACTTTTTAATTCACTTTTGATTGAGAAAATTGTGATATGTTTTCTTATTTCCAAGTTTAATCGTAGTATTCCGGCTGCTACCGATGCATTTGTAGAATTTACTGTCTTGTAAACTTTAATATTAGTTTATGTATAAAAATGTAAAGTAAGTCCCATACCCTTGTAAAGTATTATGAATTGTGTAATTACGCTTTTCACAATGTACAAAGCCCAACAGCACTAATGAGAGTAGGGAGGACAGTTCCTTTCTATTCGGGATCGGCCTTTTTTTTTGAGCATGTCAGCTAAGGACGTTACTCAATTCAACGGTATGATAGTATTAATAATTGTAAAGGAAAAATATTACAAGTGGAACATACGAAAGAAGCTAACAAAGGAATAACCAAGGGAGACGGAAAAGAAAGGATGCTGTGAGCGCTGTAGGGCGTAGGGAGGCCAAGATGCAAATGACCGGAATACAGTATCGCGCGTTCTGAAGAAATGGAAGGACATTCAAGTAAAATGTGGTTCGCATCACAAACGAAGTTTGCTTCTGACGGATCAAATGGACAAAGAGGAGACTGAGTAATGGAAAAACGAAAGAGCGAAGCAGGAAGTTACACCAATATTCAATTTCAGATTAGGTATATACTTGGGAGCGGCTTGGATCCGGAACGAGACAAGTCTCGAACTCACGTGACCTCTGGTTAAGTGCCTTAACCACTAGGGGCTACTCGCTAAAAATTTTTGAAATTTATTAAACTTCGGCATTTCCTTGTAAATTATACTACCATATAACAGATTTGGTAATAACACTGTTTAGTGTTGCAGGCTCATCGTTATAAAAATCCCCCATGCACGGCGTATTTTATATATTATGATCAATAATGAGAATAGTTGAATTTAGAAAACAACGACTAATCATTAGAACTGATTTTTGTTACTAAGCTTCCTGATATCAGTGCGAGAATTCAACGTTGTTAGAATTAATTCTGTTTGGGCCTTAGTCGTCGCATTCTAATTAAAACCGTTATAATTTTAAAAATAATTGTTTACTATTTTCGACAAAAGATAAAAATATTATTAGTGGATTTTTAATAATCCCTGAGGAGTCGCAATTCGCGAGACTGTAGCAGGAAACCAGCTCGTAAAAAAAAAAAAACAAAAAACAAATTACAATTGCAATTTTTGTTAATACAAAATCGGCCTTTTCTATAACAACGTAAATTTATTAAGAATTTCGCAGAATAATAATAATGATACAATCGATTTAGCACCGAAAAGTTACAAAATTAGATGAAAAAAGTGCCGATCGCAAAACCATGACAGATTAAAATAATTCAAAATTTCTTAAAATAAGTAACAAAAAAACGTTTTTAGATTAAGGCTAACTTCAACCTTGTGTGGCCATAGTGTTGGCTGTAAATTCTGCTCGTTTCCTTTTAACAGAATGGTAGGTGCTGTTTTCGCAGTCGTCACCACAAATATGATTAATGTTTCATAATTAAGAACTATAAACTTTGCTTTATAGTGATGGAGAAAGTCATTGAACTTTCGGATAATTGTTTATGGACGCTAAGCGCTGTGTTTTATATAACTGTTGTGCTTGTCTAACTGCTTTTTAAACATACCGTGTTTCTTCTCCCTTAATTATTTGTAGCCAGATTCCTTTGTCCGTTTGTACTGTGGGCTCTGTAATTACAGATGTGGTCACGGTATGGGACACAGCTAACTCCTTTTGCTCTTACCTTCGACAATGTCATTCCTTTTCTTTCCACGATGCATACATTTGGCATTTTTCGACGTTGATTGTTGTTGTTTCTCCATCCTTGATATAGCATTCCTTGTCAGATTCCATTCGTTGTTACTCCTAATTGCTGTTATGTACAGGTGTTGATGGGTAATCGTCCGTTGCTGACAAGCCCAGGGAAAACCCCAAACAAGAAAAAAAAAAAAAAGCAGAGACGCAACAAAATAGGTAAATAGTTAAGAATCATCGCCTTCCGACAAGTAACTATGGGACAATCGTGTGTGATGCGGGCGGTTAAACACACAATAGTCTATTCAGAAGATCCCATAGCTAGTTGATTCAATAGACTTCTTAATCGTGCAGAGAAAGTTCCTTTCAGCAAGCCATAGATTTTTGGGCCACTTCTTAGAAATTGTTGGAATTATGGTAGGGCTGAATAAAAGTTAGAAGTAATTATTAATATTTTTCGCACCGAGCAGAATTAGAAAAAGTAAAAAATTAGTGAAACAGCGTTTAAAATAGTTTGGCACGACAAAGAAAATAAATTTAAAAATGAAGTGTTCTTACAGAAGGGCACATGTTAAAAGCTTTTCTTCGCATTTTTGAATTCTATTTTGATAACCGCATCTACATTGTTGCATGGTTAGTGGAAGGTATTTTGTTCGTACTCGATTCGAATCCATATTAAACGGTGGGATCAGGTTCCGTCATCCCTAATATGCACCTATGGTTAAATGATTAACAACTGGAAACGACTGCAGATCCGAATTTAACAGAATCTGCAGTACCTTTTAATTCAAATTTAAGTGTTTACCATTTTAATTGCTAAATAATCGGATCTCTACTTATAAGCCATTTCAGATAGTTGCTCGCGATTATCACTATTAATGTTTATATGTGTTGAAAGTAATACGTTTAAACATCGACGCGATTATAGTATTTAGAAATATCTTTAGTAGGATAAAAATGGTGGTTCTGGGCCAGTGGGTGGGTGGTGGGTGGGGGAAGGGAGGGGGACGCCACACCCTAACTACCCCTATTCAAGCCCAAGGGACACCCAACTACCCCTATTTCCAGGCAAAATTTAACCCAAATGCCTTTAAAATCAGTGAAAACAAACCCAACTACCCTGCAAATGCCAAAAAGTCACCAAACTACCCCTATTCTAGCCCAAAGGCCACCCAACTACCCACTACACCCACCACACCCTCAAAAACTACCCCTTCATCTAAGTTAATCTGGACCTCTAAAAACAACCCAACTACCCTCTTCTTAGTATTCCGACCCTATTTTAAACCCCCTCACCCTTAAAAACTACCCCTTCATCTATTTTAATCCAGAGCCCTAAATTAACTCATCTACCTTTTCTAGGATAATCAACCCCACTGTTTTTGACCCCTCCTTGCCAAAACTACCCATAATTCTCTTGGAACAGTTTAATATCTAATCCACCCCTCATCCTATAGTCTATCATTACCATTGTAACCCAACCACTACCCATCACCCCACAGTTCATCATTGGTTATATAACACAACCCATACTATAACCTAACCACCATCCACCACCCTCACATACCCACTAAGCACTATCCTCTACACCCCATAGCCTGCTCGACCATAGCACAAAATGTGATGAATATTAGTGTTACAGATAGTACCAATACATACACAGCATCACACATATATACTAAAATTGACTGTTACAGTCCATTTAATTATCCTTTCCATAATGACACATCTAATTCCCCAATGTGTTTCTCCAGATTTTCCATTGATGCTTTTATAGAACGTTTTAGTTTGATTGTGTCCAAAACATTGAACAGACGTCTGCCCAGCATTGTCACATAGCTACCCTATGTAGGAAGAATATCTTAGGGGCCTTAGTAACCACCCCTTTTAAGCTGATCAGGGCAAGGCTCTTCTGCAACCATTTACTAATCACCACTTCATGGGCCATCACCTCAGCTTCAGTCGCTATTGCACTGACATGTAGTAAACGTTTTTGCTTATTTTTAACTAATTATGGCCAATTTACCGCTATTTCTCACCATTTTCTTACATTTTAGCATTTTTACACTATTTTTGCCAACATTTGCTATTTCTCACTATTTTCCTATGTTTTTAGCACCTTTCACACAACTACACTGATCTACATCCTTGATGACCTTCTCTAGGTTTCCTTTCAGCCCCTCCACCTCCACCAATCACATCTCCAGCTTAGAGAACACCACTGCTGTAGAATGTTTTATGTATTCCACTACAGTCTGCAGTTGCCTATGGGCTGTATCAACCGAGTCGGTCATATCTTTGAGTGCCTGATCTAGCACATCAAACCCAGCTAGGTTTTATCTTTGGTCATCCAATGCTGGAGAATCCACTTGGCAGCTTCCACATGATAATCGCACTGATGCTTGATAAGAGCATCCTGCAGAGCGATCACATCTAAGACATCAACTAGATGTCTGCCCAGCATGGTCACATAGCTACCCTATACAGGGAGAATATCTTTAAATGCCTTGACAACCACCCATTTTAAGCTGGTGCAGGCAAGGGCTCCGCGCGACCATTTTCCAATCACCACTTCATCATCCACTGCCTCAGCTTCCGTCACTACTGCACTGGCATATAGTAAACATTTTTTCCCCCCACAGTATTTGTAATTAATGTTGGAGTCCAAGTCATATGATTAGAAGGATGATAGTAATGATAGTAACAATGGTGGTGGTGATAGTGATGTTAATGGCAACAATGATGACAATAATGCTAGTAATGATGATAACAATGCTGGCAATTATAATGAGGGTGATGATAGTAATAACAATGCCAGTGATGCTAGTGCTGATGACAACAACATTGACAATGATAGCACTGCTGATGACAATAACACTGACAATGATGCTTATGATAATGACAACACTAATGATGGTGATGATAATAGCAAGGCTAGTGGCGTGGGATGTTAGAAGGCTGTAGGAGTGGCAGTGGTGTCTTTGACAGCATGCATTATTGTATATAGTATCAATCAGCATCTTTGTGATAAGAGTGTATACAGCAGTGTGTATTAGTGTATATGATGTCTTTGTGATGATGCTGGCAATGCTGGTGATGATGGTGGTAGTAAAAATGTCAGTGATGCTTATGACAGCAACATTGACTATGATGATGGTGATGGCAGCAGTGTACATTAGTGTATATAGTGTCTGTGTTATGGTTAGTGGTGATGGTATAAACAGTAGTATGTATTAGTATATATAGTGTCTTTGTGATAGTGTTGGTGCTGCTTATGTTGTCAGAGGGGGTGTAGGGGGTTGCTGGGGCACAGCAAGAATGTTAGGCGATGGTATACAGTTGGAATTTCCCAAATAACAAATTGTTTAGTGCACCCACATCCTGCACAGATGGAAGCAATGTACATGTTGGTTTGCTAGCAATTGGTCACTAACTACTAGTCAATTTCTCATTATATCTCATCAGTTTCTTGTGTATTAGCGCTTAT
This sequence comes from Icerya purchasi, assembly GCA_039619475.1. Classification (NCBI taxonomy): domain Eukaryota; kingdom Metazoa; phylum Arthropoda; class Insecta; order Hemiptera; family Monophlebidae; genus Icerya; species Icerya purchasi. The sequence continues at coordinate 273,972,435 of CM077116.1, forward strand.
TACACTATTTTTCACTAATTTGTGCTATTTCGCATCATTTCTTATGTTTGAACACCTCTTACACATTTTGTTTGATATATTCACCATTTTCTCATATTGTAACACCTTTTACAGGGCTCCCTCAATTTTTACCATCTTTCATCAATAATTCTATTAATTTGACCCTCCAAATCATCGTTCTACCTTATAAGCTAATTTTTACTATACCCCTTGTGCTAATCCTTTAAGTTCCTCAATGTTGTATATTTTTGCTATAGTATCTGCATAAACATTTTTTTGTCTTATGTAATTGTATAAATCCAATTAGGGCCTGCATTAGTTCAAGTATATCTCCACTCTGAAATGTGTTGGCGCATCTTTTTGCCTTAAAGACGAATCTATAACATGTTTGTCTGCTATTAATTGCTGTATTGATGCTACATTTGATTGCCTAGTCAATGTAATACTTTCCTAACCAGTTCCTTCTGTTTATGCTTGTGTACACTTATGCGTTACTATTGACTGTCTACTATTAAACTTTTCCAACCCCATACCAAATCTGCTGTTTTTTGCATTTGCCCGCTTCAGGGATGTGCTCTGCTATGTCTATAACTAATCTATGCTAATATAACTTACTAACCTGTGCTACACAGATTTTGGGTGTTTGTGTATATGTATGGGTATACACTTTTGCATGCGCACATGTGCATGTGCCTGCACATGAGTATGTGTATGCGTGTAACTATGTGTGGGTGGGCATGCATGTGTTAATTACATTGTTATCACTATAAAAATTGTAAAATGTACTTGTCAGTGCAATAATCAAAATTGACCTTGGTACATCCTATCAGGCACACCACCACAGCTAAAATATGCATTAGTGTTAGAGTTAACCTAGGATGTGAGCAGTGGATAAATAGATGTGCCAGAAATGTCCACTAGATATACGGTTTTTCTTATTAAATTTTAAGAAGATGTATTTTTTTCTATAAGTTGGGAATAGTAGTAGTCTTTTGAATAGTACACAAGACGGCTGAGTGTTGGTTATAATGAAAAATTTCAATATCAGTAACCTTTTTGCAGATTTTTTTTTTCTTCCAACTCTGCAAGAACCATTTTGTAATTTAGCGTCTAACTCTTTATGGTTTCGATCTTCTTCTGTGATAACCTTCTCTATTTTTTCCTTTCAGACCCTAGGCTTCTGCTAGGCGCATCTCCAGCATAGTGATCACAGCGGCTGTAGTATGTTTCCAGGGCGTCCATGGCAGTCTTCATGTGAATATGGGGTTTATTGACTGAATCGATCACATATTTAAGCGCCTGATCTAGTGCATCAAGCCAGGTTTTGTTTTCAACTACCCGTTCCTCGAGGTCCCCCGTTTGATATCTCGAATATGGCTATTGCGATAATGTTTGGTAAGAGCATCCTTTGGATCGATCACGTTCGAGACATTTACTAGACGCTTGCCCAGTACACTTATGTAGCTAGTCTGTATATTGATGTTATCTTTAAGCATCTCCTTAACTGGTCCTTTTAAGCTAGCAAGAGTAAGGGACACCTGCATCCGCTTGCCAGTCACCATATCGTTGTCCATTGCCTCAGCTTCAGTCACCACTGCACCAACATGCAGTAAATGTTTTCTTCCTTTACCATTTTCTTACACTTCAACACTATTACACCATTTTCCTCATTTTTAACTAATTATAGCCAGTTTTCCACTATTTCTCACTATCTTCTTACATTTTAGCACTTTTTATGACGTTTTCATCAATTTTTGCTATTTCTCACCATTTTCCTATGTTTTTAGTGCTTTTCATAAAATTTTCCACATTTTTTTACCATCTGTGTTAGTTTTTTCCTTCCAATTCTTTACTACGTCCATCTTCGTCCACAATAACCTTCTACAGGTTTCCTTTCAGCCTCTCCACATCTACTAGCCTCATCTACAGCTTAGCAATCGTTGCGGCTGTAGAACGTTTTAGGCCTTCCATGGTGGTCTCCAGTTGTCTATAGGGGTTTCCTGGTTGAATCGGGCATAGCTTTGAGCGCCAGGTCTAGCCGATAGAGCCAGGTTTTGTCTTCAGTCGCCCAACTGCTCGAGGTACCATTTCATATCGTCAGTGTGACTATCATGTTGCCATTTAGTAAGAGCGTCCTGAGGAAAGATCATATCTGAGACATTTACTAGACGTTTGCAGAAAGAACTTGATTTTATACATTATTATAATTGTGTGAGCGGTACATGTGGTAAATTATGTGATAATTATAAGATATATTAAAATATTCAAAGTTATAAACATATACTGTATACCCTGAAGCAGAATAAAATAGTATTAAGCTGTAGTGACGATAAATTCGCTTATGGAATTTGTACATATAATGAATTCTGTGAAAAGTTTAATATTGTTTTAGCCTAACTAAGAGTGTGTATATTGGAGAAGAATAGATATATTGCATTAACTGTGTATTATTATTAAGTGTGACATTAAACATTATGTATTGTATTTTACTGTGTAATAAAATTTGCTATATCTGAGAATATGTAGGCTTAAAATAGTTTGCATAAACTTAGTTATGCTGTATTGAGATAGCGTCATTTCTAATTAAAATGTATTTGCAGTAAAATTGGGTGATTTTCCCTAAGAGAGGTTATTTTTCAATATATTTTGGTGTTTTCTGCCTAAAATGGGGTATTTTGCACTATAATTGCTGTTTTGTGCCTAAAATGGCTGTATTTTTGGGCGAGATGAGGTTTATCTCCTAAAATTTGATGTTTTTGTCTAAATGTAGTTATTTTAGTCCTAAATGGAATAATTTTCATGTAAAGAGGACTGTGTAACCTGAGCTGTATACTTCTTGTTACAGCATTCTATTCATTGTGAAGTTATGTTTGAACAGATTGGTGACTAGCTGTGGGAGGTTTACAGAACTTTCTGATGTATTGATTATAGTATAATAGTTGTTGTGTGTTAGTGAGAATATGTATATTATAGAATTCCTGGGAGTGTGATTGCGTCTGTAGAATAATAAACTCGGGTAAGAGGTGAAGTGTACCCCATCAGAGGGGCGGGTGAAAGATACTTGATAATTAACTTCGTCTTTGTACACATTGCTGGGCGGTTATAATATGTTTGGCCAAAATGATTTGTTGTATGTCATTCTTGTTATACATTAAACATACACACTGAAAGGTGTGATAGGCCCATCAACATCTAGATCCCTGCAATCATCTCAATTTTATAATTGTAATCTGTTCTAAACAAGTGTATATTACTATGACTGCATCAAGTCTGTTATGGCTGTTAATGTTGGGAGGGCAGATATTGCACCATGCATTAAAAGATGAATACAGGCACATACATACCTCTACAGGTTCACACAGCATCATAATTAGAGTTGTTACATCACATGTATACATATGTGTACTATATAAAACATGCATAAGCATGTCATGGGTGTACACATTACTATGTTAGAAGGTTTTGGCACTTCATTCACTGAAAATTTCATTAAGTCTTACATAATCAGATAGTAGACCCAGGATATGACAAAAGCACCCTCATAAAAGAGTATACATTGAGCGCATCCTTTGCAGCAATAAAACAGGTTGTATATTACTACATGTTAGTGGCCTAATCAGTTTTATTAGTCATCCACTATTTTAGTTTAATTAGATCGATCTAAGCTCATTTCCAGAAATATTGTAAAGTGTATATGCCGTTGTCATCGTTATCACCATTGTTGTAATTATTACAAACAGTGTAGAGCGTCCTTCTGAAGCATTACCATTCATACAACCATCTTTGATGAAGAAACTTTTACTGTTATCATCTCATGATGAGTGTGAATTATCACACATGGAAAATGAGCATTGACATGTTGAGAAATGTATTTTTTAGACCTTTTACACTATTTTCATCAATGTTTGCTATTTTCCACCATTTTCTTATGTTTTTTAGCACTTTTCATGCAATTTTCCTTGTTTTTTCAACATTTTTGTCAGGTTTGCACTAATTCGGCTCTGTCAACCATTATTATAATTTAAAAGTGGCTCCTCTGTTTAATTGTTACCACTTCTCTTGTATAGATCCTATGATTTCCTGGATGTTGTATATTTTTATTATAATATCCACATCAACATTTTGTCTTGTTTAATGATGCGATATTAGTTTCCGTCTCTGTGTTAATCATAAATCTCATCGCTCTGGCGTCTAATAGTTTCTCTCTCCATTCACAGATGGAATCCATATACATGTTGGTTTGCTAGCAAATTGCCACTAATTACAATCAATTTCCTAGTATTTCTTGCCAGTTTCTTGTGTTTTAGTGCTTTTTATGCTACTTTTTCACCAATTTGTGCTATTTCACACCTTTCTTATGTTTGAACACCTATTGTGCAGTTTTTCAGTAATTTTCACGATTCCTCAGAATTTTCTTATGTTGTAATACCTTGTATACAGTCTTCATCAAATTTTACTATCATTCATCAATAATTTCGCTAATTCGGTCCTCCAAACCATTGTTTTACCCTATAAGCGACTGTCTATTTAATTTTTATGATTAAGAAAGAACATAATGTATATTGTAGAATTTTTGGAAGTGTGATTGAGTCTGCAGAATAATAAACACAGGTAAAAGGTGGAGCGTGCTCCATCAAGTGGGGTAAGTGATGCTTAGTAATTGACCTGGTTATTATGCACATTGCAAAGCAGTTATAATATGTTTGGCCAAAATTAGTGGCTGTATGTCATTCTTGTTATACATTAAACATTTACACTGAGAAAGATGATTAGCTTGTCAACATCTGGATCCCTGCAATTATTTTGATTGTATAATTGTAATCTGCACTGAGCAAGGGGAATTTCATAAAGACATATAATTAGATAGTAGACACAGCACATGACAAAAGCAGCTCATAAAAGAGTGTACAATGAACACATCCTTTGCAGCAATTCAACAAGTTGTATATTACTACATGTTAGTGACCTAATTAGTTTATCAATCATCCACAATGATTACTTGTATGAAAAACAGCACAGTAGAAACATATAGGCTAAAACGCAAATAAGCCTTGTGAGGACTGCTTATTTTGGTGTCATATACGGGAATGCCTATCAGACCTATAAGCTAAGACAGATCTCCTCATATACACTGTCATCACAATTATCAATAACACAAATATATAGGCTTATAAAGCAATTTGGCAGAGGTTAGCAAGACATATCAGCTTTGGTATATTAGAGGTATAATAAAGCACACACACATACACATGCAATCACACACACACATCAAGTTTTGAGCATTGCCATTGTTGCTGTCTTTGTCATTATCATCAGCATCATCATCATCATCATCAGTGGGTACAAAGTTCATAATGCAAAGTAATTTGAATTTTTTCAACAGTTTTACTCACAAATAAATTCATTTAAACAATTTCACTTTTAAAAAGTATTGCCACTTGATTGTTTTTACCTGAATCCCCAAAATGAAATAAACACCTTTTCCTATATTTTTTAACACTTTTCACACAATTTTTGATCATCAGATATGCTGATACACTGATATGATGATAAACAGATACCTTGATATGATGATACACTGATACACTGATACACTGATACACTGATATGATGATACACAGATACAATGACACAATGATAAGGTGATATGATGATACACTGATACACTGATATGTTGATATGCTGATACACTGATATGATGATACACTGATATACTGATTAACTGATATGATGATATGCTAATACAATGATACAATGACACACTGATATGCTGATACAATGATACACTGATATGATTATATGCTGATACACTGATATGATCATATGCTGATACACTGATATGATCATATGCTGATACACTGATACAATGACACACTGATACATTGATACAATGCTATACTGATATGATCATACACTGATACACTGATACACTGATACAATGTTATGATGATACTCTGATATACTGATACACTGATATGCTGATACACTGATATGTACTCTGATTCAATGACACATTGATACACTGATACACTTATATGATGATATGCTGATACAATGATATGCTGATACACTGATATGCTGATACACTGATATGATGATACTCTGATATGATGATACCCTGATATGATGATACCCTGATACAATGTTACACTGCTACAATGATACACTGATACACTGATATGCTGATACACTGATTCCCTGATACACTGATTCCCTGATACACTGATATGATGATACACTGATACACTGATACAATTATACCCGGATACACCGATACACTGATATGATGATACACTGATACACTGATACGATGATACAATGAAAAGCTGATATGATGATACACTGATACACTGATACAATGATACACTGATACAATGGTATCAAACGGGGGACCTCGAGGAATGGGTAGTTGAAAACAAAACCTGGCTTGATGCACTAGATCAGGCGCTTAAATATGTGATCGATTCAGTCAATAAACCCCATATTCACATGAAGACTGCCATGGACGCCCTGGAAACATACTACAGCCGCTGTGATCACTATGCTGGAGATGCGCCTAGCAGAAGCCTAGGGTCTGAAAGGAAAAAATAGAGAAGGTTATCACAGAAGAAGATCGAAACCATAAAGAGTTAGACGCTAAATTACAAAATGGTTCTTGCAGAGTTGGAAGAAAAAAAAAATCTGCAAAAAGGTTACTGATATTGAAATTTTTCATTATAACCAACACTCAGCCGTCTTGTGTACTATTCAAAAGACTACTACTATTCCCAACTTATAGAAAAAAATACATCTTCTTAAAATTTAATAAGAAAAACCGTATATCTAGTGGACATTTCTGGCACATCTATTTATCCACTGCTCACATCCTAGGTTAACTCTAACACTAATGCATATTTTAGCTGTGGTGGTGTGCCTGATAGGATGTACCAAGGTCAATTTTGATTATTGCACTGACAAGTACATTTTACAATTTTTATAGTGATAACAATGTAATTAACACATGCATGCCCACCCACACATAGTTACACGCATACACATACTCATGTGCAGGCACATGCACATGTGCGCATGCAAAAGTGTATACCCATACATATACACAAACACCCAAAATCTGTGTAGCACAGGTTAGTAAGTTATATTAGCATAGATTAGTTATAGACATAGCAGAGCACATCCCTGAAGCGGGCAAATGCAAAAAACAGCAGATTTGGTATGGGGTTGGAAAAGTTTAATAGTAGACAGTCAATAGTAACGCATAAGTGTACACAAGCATAAACAGAAGGAACTGGTTAGGAAAGTATTACATTGACTAGGCAATCAAATGTAGCATCAATACAGCAATTAATAGCAGACAAACATGTTATAGATTCGTCTTTAAGGCAAAAAGATGCGCCAACACATTTCAGAGTGGAGATATACTTGAACTAATGCAGGCCCTAATTGGATTTATACAATTACATAAGACAAAAAAATGTTTATGCAGATACTATAGCAAAAATATACAACATTGAGGAACTTAAAGGATTAGCACAAGGGGTATAGTAAAAATTAGCTTATAAGGTAGAACGATGATTTGGAGGGTCAAATTAATAGAATTATTGATGAAAGATGGTAAAAATTGAGGGAGCCCTGTAAAAGGTGTTACAATATGAGAAAATGGTGAATATATCAAACAAAATGTGTAAGAGGTGTTCAAACATAAGAAATGATGCGAAATAGCACAAATTAGTGAAAAATAGTGTAATAAGCGCTAATACACAAGAAACTGATGAGATATAATGAGAAATTGACTAGTAGTTAGTGACCAATTGCTAGCAAACCAACATGTACATTGCTTCCATCTGTGCAGGATGTGGGTGCACTAAACAATTTGTTATTTGGGAAATTCCAACTGTATACCATCGCCTAACATTCTTGCTGTGCCCCAGCAACCCCCTACACCCCCTCTGACAACATAAGCAGCACCAACACTATCACAAAGACACTATATATACTAATACATACTACTGTTTATACCATCACCACTAACCATAACACAGACACTATATACACTAATGTACACTGCTGCCATCACCATCATCATAGTCAATGTTGCTGTCATAAGCATCACTGACATTTTTACTACCACCATCATCACCAGCATTGCCAGCATCATCACAAAGACATCATATACACTAATACACACTGCTGTATACACTCTTATCACAAAGATGCTGATTGATACTATATACAATAATGCATGCTGTCAAAGACACCACTGCCACTCCTACAGCCTTCTAACATCCCACGCCACTAGCCTTGCTATTATCATCACCATCATTAGTGTTGTCATTATCATAAGCATCATTGTCAGTGTTATTGTCATCAGCAGTGCTATCATTGTCAATGTTGTTGTCATCAGCACTAGCATCACTGGCATTGTTATTACTATCATCACCCTCATTATAATTGCCAGCATTGTTATCATCATTACTAGCATTATTGTCATCATTGTTGCCATTAACATCACTATCACCACCACCATTGTTACTATCATTACTATCATCCTTCTAATCATATGACTTGGACTCCAACATTAATTACAAATACTGTGGGGGGAAAAAATGTTTACTATATGCCAGTGCAGTAGTGACGGAAGCTGAGGCAGTGGATGATGAAGTGGTGATTGGAAAATGGTCGCGCGGAGCCCTTGCCTGCACCAGCTTAAAATGGGTGGTTGTCAAGGCATTTAAAGATATTCTCCCTGTATAGGGTAGCTATGTGACCATGCTGGGCAGACATCTAGTTGATGTCTTAGATGTGATCGCTCTGCAGGATGCTCTTATCAAGCATCAGTGCGATTATCATGTGGAAGCTGCCAAGTGGATTCTCCAGCATTGGATGACCAAAGATAAAACCTAGCTGGGTTTGATGTGCTAGATCAGGCACTCAAAGATATGACCGACTCGGTTGATACAGCCCATAGGCAACTGCAGACTGTAGTGGAATACATAAAACATTCTACAGCAGTGGTGTTCTCTAAGCTGGAGATGTGATTGGTGGAGGTGGAGGGGCTGAAAGGAAACCTAGAGAAGGTCATCAAGGATGTAGATCAGTGTAGTTGTGTGAAAGGTGCTAAAAACATAGGAAAATAGTGAGAAATAGCAAATGTTGGCAAAAATAGTGTAAAAATGCTAAAATGTAAGAAAATGGTGAGAAATAGTGGTAAATTGGCCATAATTAGTTAAAAATAAGCAAAAACGTTTACTACATGTCAGTGCAATAGCGACTGAAGCTGAGGTGATGGCCCATGAAGTGGTGATTAGTAAATGGTTGCAGAAGAGCCTTGCCCTGATCAGCTTAAAAGGGGTGGTTACTAAGGCCCCTAAGATATTCTTCCTACATAGGGTAGCTATGTGACAATGCTGGGCAGACGTCTGTTCAATGTTTTGGACACAATCAAACTAAAACATTCTATAAAAGCATCAATGGAAAATCTGGAGAAACACATTGGGGAATTAGATGTGTCATTATGGAAAGGATAATTAAATGGACTGTAACAGTCAATTTTAGTATATATGTGTGATGCTGTGTATGTATTGGTACTATCTGTAACACTAATATTCATCACATTTTGTGCTATGGTCGAGCAGGCTATGGGGTGTAGAGGATAGTGCTTAGTGGGTATGTGAGGGTGGTGGATGGTGGTTAGGTTATAGTATGGGTTGTGTTATATAACCAATGATGAACTGTGGGGTGATGGGTAGTGGTTGGGTTACAATGGTAATGATAGACTATAGGATGAGGGGTGGATTAGATATTAAACTGTTCCAAGAGAATTATGGGTAGTTTTGGCAAGGAGGGGTCAAAAACAGTGGGGTTGATTATCCTAGAAAAGGTAGATGAGTTAATTTAGGGCTCTGGATTAAAATAGATGAAGGGGTAGTTTTTAAGGGTGTGGGGGTGTAAAATAAGGGTGGGGTACTGGGAAGAGGGTGATTTGGTTACTTTTAGAGCTCTGGATTAAAATAGATGAAGGTTTAGTTTTTAAGGGTGAGGGGGTTTAAAATAGGGTCGTAATACTAAGAAGAGGGTAGTTGGGTTGTTTTTAGAGGTCCAGATTAACTTTGATGAAGGGGTAGTTTTTGAGGGTGCAGTGGGAGTAGTGGGTAGTTGGGTGGCCTTTGGGCTAGAATAGGGGTAGTTTGGTGACTTTTTGGCATTTGCAGGGTAGTTGGGTTCGTTTTCACTGATTTTAAAGGCATTTGGGTTAAATTTTGCTTGGAAATAGGGGTAGTTGGGTGACCTTTGGGCTGGAATGGGGGTATTTAGGGTGTGGCGTCACCCCCCCCCCGCTGGCCCATAACCGCCATTTTTATCCTACTATCTTTAAACCTTCATAATATTGCTCATTCATTTACCTTATTGTACATAGTACAGCTAGTAGTTCTGTCAGTACTTTAAATGTGAATTACAACATTACAGAGCAATGGATACCCAATAAAAATTATATTTTCGAAAGGTAGATGAAAAAAGCTAAAAAACTACGTTTAAATTATTCGAAATGTCCGCCTTCAGCAGCGACACATTTATGAAGACGTCGCGGCCATTCGTCTATGGAATTACGAATCGTGTCCAATAGAAAATTCGTTACAGTTTTCCTGATAGATTTCTCTAGTGCGTCGACATTTGGATGACTTTTTCTATCTTTTTCCAGACAGAGTAATCTAATGGATTTAAGTCGGGGCTACCACTTGGCCAGTCTTCTGCTTTGATAAAATTGGGAGGATTGTGCTGAAGCCAGGTTTCAGTCGTCTTCGCTTTGTATCTTGCTGAAAAATCCAGTGGCATACCTCAAACATCTTCCTATTCAAAAGTTTAACCACCGCGTTCAACATTTTTTGGTACACAAGCCTGGAGATTTTGACGTCAGCCTCGCAAAAGTAAACGTCTGTGAAACCTTTCTTCCAATTGACACCCAACCATACTATGACTTGAGCCGGATGATGCCCGCGTTGAACGCAAGGTACTTTATTCAGTGCTTCGATAGAAGACTCAGCATCTGTACGGTGTCACTTTGTTTATTAAACGGTTCTTCTACAGTAAATATTTTTTCATTTTTGAACAGGATATCGCAATAAGTGCCGCTACCCTACAGGCGCAAGAAATTCCGACCCAATTTCTTTTAATATCGCCATCAACAGGTGCCGTGAGTGTCGTTTATATGCGCAAAGACCTAAATCTTCGTTCAAAATGCATGATATAGTGTGAGGAGCGAGATTCATCTCTCAACATAGGATTGTTTGCTTCCACACAGGATTGCATATTATCCTTGCACGAACAGTGTTCATCGCTTGTTTCATTCGTTCAGGACGCGGATGGCATGATTTGACCCGATCATCGAGTGTGTTAGTTTCTTTCCATCTTGCAATTATATGAAATACAAACCTTTCACTGATACCAAGCGATTTCAAGGCTGTATGAATCTTCATTGGCTGCACGACATACTGAAATAATGCGATTACCGCAAAACTTTTTTCATAAATACCCCACTGTGACATACTCATTCGCTTCATACAAGCAGTCTGCCGACCCTTTACCGTGGTTACTGAATACTAATCGTATACACTACATTCAGGCAGTGTTACCATTTCTCTACACTCAAAACTTCGTTTTTTTCCACGCATTCGAAGTTTACTAACAGAACTTATGGCCGTACTGTGGTATAATGTATTTATTTATATTCCTTTTTTTCAGAGGACAGTTTGTTTGCAGAAATTCCGAACTAAATCTAAACACATAGTTAAGAAAAGTTTTATTCTTTATAATGATATGAGTTTTTTTTTTTTTTTTTTTTTTTTTTTTTGTATTTTTATTGTTGGCAAAATGTACTTTTCTGGGTACAGAGCTCCAACCGGGAAAGGGCGCGCCTACAGGTTGTGGATAATGAAACGGCTTATAACCAATAGACAGTTGCGAACCAAGAGCGGCTCCCAGCAGAAGGTCTCAAACAAACGATTCCAGTGGTGACGGAGCAATGAGAAATGAAGGTGTAGAGGGACAGCTTGGGGAACTGTTTAGCAAATCTCTACATAAGCTTAGCGACTTCTCAGCGAGTCGAGACCGCCACAAAAGTCCCACTAGGCTACTCTCCAGCAGCAAGCCGCCGTCTTACGGTCAGGATTTCTATCCAAAGGCTAGGATGTCACTTTGAATAAAGTGGAAAATTCCCTCCTATTTCTTTTTTTCCTTATTTATCCTAATTCCTTTCTTATCTCCTTTTTTTACAACAATCCTTGCCTCCATGTACACCAGTTATAATGTGTCCAATTGTCTTGGTTCAATTATGCCACTGGATTATTCATTATAGCTGTATAGGCAGCATACGAGTTGCGATGTATCAGCTCCTATGTTCCAACTTGCGTAACTTTTGTAAATTCTTTTAACTATTTAGGAATCTTTCTTGACAGCCGTTTTTCCTTTCAAAATTAAATTAATCATCCGTATCTATCCTCTCTTAAAAGCTCAATCTGTTGAAAGCTCTTTCTCATAGAAATTGCTGAAGCGATCCCTGTATCCTACTCATGTTTTATAAATCCTTTATCCGCTCTGTCCTGGACTACTGTTGCCTCATTTATGGTAATTCCTTCAGGTCTCTTTTTTCAAAAATTCAAAAAGCATTCCTTTCCGCCTTGTTTCCCTATGATCTATTCTGGTTCCGGTTATCCTTGCTGCATCCCGTACTCCTCTTCATTTACAGATTCTGATTAAACGCCTTCTATTTATTCTTCTTCATCTGTTTCTTCTTGCTCCGCTCTGCTTCATAAATAATGATTTACCTCTAATAAAACCACAATTTTATCCTGAATTTCCCAATGCTTACTCTCTTTCCTACACACATCCACTATTTATATGGACGATTCCGAAGGACCAAATGAACTTGATTCTCTTTTCATGTGCTAGTCACAATTTTGGATCCCAAATGAGTTTTGCAAGCTATCTTGTTAACTCTTTGATTAATAGTACTTCTTGCACACTCCTCATTCATGTCTTTTTCCTTCTTCATAGATCTTCTGTAGATTCATGGCCATATTTAGGTATCGAGGGCAATAAGATATTGAACTCATTAACCTGTTCTTCCGTTTTCAATGGCCACTTGTCAGCTCATAATATTGCTCTTCTTTCATTAAATGACTCATTGCGAACCATTGTTCAACTCCTATCTTATTTAAAGAACACTAAAAATGATTTGCCGCCTTTTTAAATGGTGTTAAAAACATTTAACCGCCCTAACATAAAAAAAAATTGACAGCATAGAAGATGGTTAATAAGTTTACATACTTAAGATCGATTGTTGAGAATAGCGGAGGTTGCAAAGCAGAAATACGACGTCGCACGCAAATAACTGAAAGCGCGATGGACCGATTAGTAAAAATTTGACGCGATCAAACAGTAAACAGGAAGGTGAAAATTAGAAAACTCATTAGTATTTTCTATCTTTTTATATGGTGCTGAAACCGGGGCGATTGAACGCAGGTACATTGAATCTTTCGAACTATGGTGCTGAAGACGAATATTACGGGTCCCGTAGACGACCAAGAAGAGCACCGAATCAATATTAATGGAGATTGGCGAACCAAATCATCTATTAACGGGAAAGTACTTACCAGAATTGGACAGTTTTTCGGCCATGTGGTCCGGACAAATGAACTGAAGGCGCTCTTCGTCGAAGGGAAATCGTATGGAAAACGAGGTCGTGGTCGTGTACCTCTAAGAGGGTTAGATGGGATTCAAGAATTTACCGGGAAAAGCTTCAGTGAATGTGTTCATGAAGTGTACAATAGAAACAGATGGCGTAAATTACTTAACGATGACAGCATTTTTGTGTCACTCTAGGGATACACGATTCAAAGAGAGTATCTGTTTTAAGACCATCTGGAGTAACATCTTCGTTGTTAGGGGACTTGACCGTATTGTTTAAAATAGAGCTAAATTTGAGTTTTATTTTATGTCTTTAGTCTTAATTTCATTTTATTCTGGTGAATTAAAGTTAAGTCGTACCGATGAAAAGTTATTTCAAAGATATGAAGAAGAAAAGAGATCAGACGATTTTGCACTAGAATTGTCGTAGAAAGTGCAAAGGAGATGAGAAACAGAATAAACTTTTTGTCGCCGAGAGAATAGTATACTATGAGATACTCCATGGTTAACATTGCAGAACGAGTAGTGTGGAGAAAAAATTGAGAAAAACATGGTTTCGTAACACTAATGTGCTCTAGGGAAAATCAGCGCGAGTAAACTTGATCTCTACGGTCAAATTAATAATTGGTTGAACATAATCTAAAAAAATACGAATTCGTTATTAAGAAAAATAAATTAATGGAATTTTTCCTCAACCAGTGTCATTAATTCTGACATTATTCTATATTCGCCTTTTTCGGTCTTGCATTAATAGTGACTAAAGAAGGTTTATTTAGAAAATTAGAATGTTTAAGAAATATATTTTTTGAAAATCGATTTCGTCTTAATTGTTCTTACGAGCATTGGCTTAAACCGTTTTATCACCTTTCCGGAAGGAGCTTATCTCCCACCACATAGAGGAGTAGAACTATTTTCCATTTTAGAATCGAACGACTTACCGAATAGGATCTATATTATTTCTCTATTTTGGAAAGTGTTTTAGAGCGGAACTAATCTATAAAGTGGCTTAATAGGCGGCATTATAGGAGCAACATTATTAATCAGCCTTTGAACAAAGTTAATATTATAAATATATATATATATATATATAAACTCGGCCATTTTGGCCTCGCAAGGGGCTGTGCCCCTTAACTCCTCTTGCTTTCATTTCTGTCTCTTTCTCTTCTATGCTTTGTATAAAATGATCAAAATTTACAACGTAATTCTAATTGGCATCAACACAAAGAGAAAAACAAAACATAATCACAAAAATCCTATCCTAACATTTAACTTTCATTATATAAAATTAAGATATTGTTTCATTACATTTTTCGTTACATATTTCGTTACATAAAATTAGGACATTTTTTTGGGACATTTTTTCGAATGGGGGGTAGCCTAAGAATTACGTTGTAATTAATATAGATATGTGTGTGTATATATTGTTATATATGTACCTGTATATACGTATATATATATACATAGATAGATAGAAACACACAAATAATTAATGGTTCACTGTATAATATTTTATTTCCCTCTACTATTCGGGATTAGTTTTCTTTTTCGCAACTAATGCGTTTCTCCTCTTTAGAAGATGAAAGGGTGTTGGAGCGGAAAAATAAAAATGAATAAAAATTAATAATTAATTTCTTGTAAATATCGTGGGAAATTGTAGCTTAAATGTGCGACGCAATTAATGAACGTTAATGGAATAAAATCATGTGTTGGTCGAACGGCGGAACAGACTATATTCTCCGCGAATGTAAGCAGAAAATTGAAGATTAACAAGCAAAGAGATCCGCTGGAATTTGTTAATTTATTCATCGTCTGCTCTGAAGACATAAATACCGCGTTAGTCTTACAGAAAAACTGGTTTATACAGATTTTTATGTCACCGCTGCTACCGGAGAGGTGACTAATTTGTTTTTAGTGATTACTAAAGTTTCTTACACGTTATCGTTTTTTTTTATAATCTGATTAAATATTAAAAAAAAAAAAAAAAAAAAAAAAAAGTGTATATATATATAATATATTCAAAGCGGCAATGTCATAAACTGTAGCATTTCAGTGACGGAGTTAGTTTCGAGATGATCAATTTAGGTTGTAAAACTCCTGAAACATATTTAAAAATGGTTGACCAAATAAACTGAAGAATAAAAAACAAATAGCTGCTGATTTTATTTCCAGGTTAAGCCTGATTGTGTAATATTTTAACGTATGAAATCAAACGTAGATTGACTATTTTTTTAATATTACCCATTAAGATGCTTACTCGTTCGCTGCCAGAATCGTATGTAAACGATAGAGTTTTTACACCTTCGACGGCCTTTGAGATTATCGAAGTAAATTATTTCGTTGTTGAATATGTTGATTCTTTTTTTTTTCTAATTTCAATTTATTACTGCTTTATATTTTGAAAACCGATCAAATAACAAAGAAAATTTCTTTCTCTCGCGACTCTCTGTGTGCTAATTCGTGTATAACACTATCTGTTGAAAATTTTAAACATATTTATTTCATGATAAGGTACATAGCATTGAGCCGCCAATAATTATGCTGCATGTCTGTAACTTGAAACTCCAAAATAATACGTGTGAGTATTAATGTGTACAACAATAATTTATATACGATCAAGTAGTAGTAATGGAATAAGTTTTAATAATAATAATAATCATTGATAATAATCATATTTTCTTCACCTGATGATATTACACTATCTATTCTTCTTTCTGACGAATGTAGGGCTGTTAATGAACGACGAATATCGATCAAAATCAAAATAACAACCTGGACGCTGTAATATGTCTTTGAAATAGTGTATTATAACCGTTTTATCATTCACGTAACTACTAAAAGACAATCTCTCAGCTATGTACGCTGATCCAGTTGTTACAACTACAGTATGTTTACCGATGATATTCATCATTTTTGCTGTCGTTAATACTTTAATCAATAATGACCGTATGAGATCCAAACAATGCCAGAAAACTAGTGTAAAATAATCAAAACAGAAAGCCAATTTTTCCTGTTTTTGTTCATTTTCCCATTTTTTGAACATGGATACGTTTTTTAACATATCTACGAATAATAACTTGTAAATTACGCTGAAGACATTACAATTGTCTGTTCCCCGCCTAAAATAATTAAGATATCTGAAACTGTCACTGAAATTTGAAATTTACTTTAAGGAAATGATTATCTTAAATCATTTTAAACCAGATCAATTTAGCTGGAACACAAAAAAAAAACATTACTAAACATAGCATTTTCGAAAAGAGTAGGTGAGCAAGAATTTGTTGGTATCGATTGTTGAAGATAAATATGTAACTTAAAACGTTAGACAGCGGGCGTTAATAAATATGTATATAAATATTTGAACTGCGAAGGAAGTGGAAAAGATATTGTGCGATATAATATATGTTGACATCGAATTACAGGCCGATCTTCTGAGCTCTCATTATCATTATAAGTGCTATTAACAGGACGCGGAAAATTTCGAGCTTATGTGTACAAAATAGGAATTACAATAAAAGCACAATAATTCGCAAAAAGCAGATATTTTTCTTAACTGTTCTAATTCATCAAAGTGTTTCATTTTCATGCAATTGTACAACTCAATAGTGTACAACAAGAAAAAGGACACGTAACAGATTTTTATGCAGCGGAATGAAATGTACGTAGCGTGTATATTTAGCCGAGGCACACAAAAATTAGGAAAATAATCTCAAAGTGGATCATAAACAAATATTCCAGAATCGTTGTTCCGGAATGTCCTGTTTTCAGCTGGAAAACGGAAAAAAAAATAAATATATCAGTAAAAAAAACAATTATTTTTTATATATTGTTGAAATTTGAGGAAAAGACCTCATTAATTTCAGCTATAGAAAAAAAATCGAAAGGATATTATTGAAATAATTAGAATATGAAACGAACAAATCTCAGAAACTACAAATACAAGCGTAAAATTTTATCTGACTACATTTCTGAAGATAATATTCGTCTTTGATTAAGTACTTGTGATTAAGCATTTATATAAAATCACATTGCACCGAGTATTCTATATATCTTAAGTCACTACACTGCGCATGAAAATAAATTCTAGTTAAAAACCAAAAAAAAACCAAAAAAAAAAACAAAACATTATTTGAAGTAAAATTCACTGCACTAAATCGCATTATATACATACATATATCATTTATTTATCGCATTTATTTATTCTTCTTACATCTCACATCACGACGTAGTACTTGTAAATATTTTTCGAAGTGAAAATCACGAATAGAGTCTGCTCAAAAACTATAAACATAAGTATTTTTCTTTAGCAATTATTAAGTATTACAAGCATAGCAATAACGAAATTACTTATACAATAAAATTTAGTAAAGTAAGTCGCCGGTTTAGATATGTAAACAATAGAGTAGTTCATACAATTTCGATGTATGTCATAAATTGATTGTTGTCATATCAGTTGATTCAGATCGATTAATACATAATCCTTATTCACTTTGGTTTTTATACAAATAATAAATTTTAATCCATACTGATTTTCGGTTTAACAAAAGTATATAGTATAATTACGGTTCATTTGATAAAAATGCCTAACATTGTTATAATTGACAACAGCATACAACATAATCGTAAAATATGTATATCGGTATAATTAAGTAACTTTACTTTGCGTCATGTAAACAGCACCGATAAAATACTTCACTGTATTTTATCTTTTTAACATTCTTTAAAATAACTAAAATTCCGTGTATGTTCTGTTTATTTCAGTTATTTTACTTCTTAATGTGTTTTCGAATTATTTTATTTCAGTGTAATTTTAGAACTCCCCTAAAAATGTGTTTATTAGTTCTTGTGATAGTTTAACACATTTAACTTTGCATATATTGTGATTGGAGTTCCCATGTTGAGTATGTTTTGTGTATCAAGGGTAGAGGGGTATAAATGTGATAGCCGTTAAGTGTACATATTAAATGCGTCTTAGATAGAAGTTTTAAAGTTTATTTTTGTGTTTGTATATCTTTAATTTGTAATATGTAATAACACGTTTGTGAACTCAATAAGTTTGTAGGCATGGGTTAAGTAACCGTTTCAAAAGTATAGTTTCATTTAATTAAATTAATTATCTGTTTTTACGCTAATTTAATAAAAAAAAAGACAAAAAAAGAGAAACACACTAGGCTTATGCACATTAGTTTATATTTCGCTACTCCCGCGCCACTAACGCATAAGCGATTATTCGGTTAATTTAATTTTGTACACTTTCGTAAATATACTTTGATTTGATTTGATTTGATTTGATTTGATTTGATTTGATTGAGATCTAAATCGCACTGACCTGAAAAACAGGAAGCTGCTAGTATGCACACGGAAAAAGTATTCACGATAGAGAAGACTGACGACACTCGAATTGCGCACCGTTGTTTACCTGGCCGACGGTTTAAAAAGGTTTAGGTAATCTAAACAGTTGAATTGCGCACCGGAAGTTTGCCGGTTGAAATATGAAAAAAAAACGAACGAAAACGGCACCGGGACCAAGATATTTGTTGGACTCAAAAACTGATGGCCGCTTTATAACATTTGAATGTTCAATGGCTTTCAACATTTTTACGCATCATCGTATACTTAAAAAGATAGCCTATTTTTCGCAAACCTTTAAAGGAGTTTTTTTCTAAGCAACCGAAATGTTATTCCAAATAGCAAACGTTCCCCATCGAGATATGATATTTTGCAAGTCATTGAAAGAGTGTTATTCTTTCGTCGATTTTATAAAATCCAGAGTATTTTTTTTTAAAGCGGTGCGCAATTCGAGTTCTCAGCAGGTGGGCTATTTCGGGTTGGTGCGCAATTCGGGTGTCCCCAGAAGACTAATAGAAATGAATTATTTAAGGCAATTTCCGTGCATGTTGCATTCTCAGGAACAGCGACTAATTCACCCTACCGTCAGCTAGAAAACGTGTTAGCGAAAATCAAATACGTAATCCGAATCTGAAATAGCCCTAAATCGTATAACTTTTTTATTTTTGAATACTAGTTTCTCGCCTAAGATGTTTACTTTAGGTGTCGTCCGATAGCATACGAATTTGATAGCTGCAGTTTGTCTGTTTTTTACAATACGAAAAGTGTAGCAATTACTGTTTATTAAACAAATTTTAAAGGTAGCGGCTAGCAGACCGGAGGTGTCATTCGGGGAATTCCTAGTCGCTGCCAAGTGTGGTATGTAGCTCAGAGAAATCTGGGAAAATGAAGGTGAATCTTACGAGAAAAGAATTAGATAGGTTTTATTTGATAAAACACCTTAAAAAATATTCACAATATGTCTTATCCAGGAAAAAGTTTTTTACTCCGTTCTTTCTTTTTTTAACTCAAACTTGGAAATAAAACGCGAATTACTTTGAAATTTGTTTAATCTTCGTGCGGAACAGAATGGAATACTAAACCGCGTTGTTAATGCCGGGCTGACGAAATGGCATGGAACATCAGGTGTAACGAAAGCCCTCTTAGAGCCCTGTTAGGAATAAATACGTTAGATTAACACGCATTATTTCTTTTGTTTTCTTTAATACGTAAAACGAAGAACAAAACATTTTAAACGTAAACGATAAATAATGTCACCTACATTAAGTAAATGTACAGACACGCGTTGGTGTGAAATAAGAATGTGCGGTTTAAAATGAGATATTTTTTCCTTGTTTTAGGAATCGGGTAAAAAATTATACTTTAACGTATTTCGTTATTTTTCTTTTCGGTATTTCGTAAATTGTTTCACGATTTAAATGTCGATTAATAATCCGGTAACGTTAGATGATCAGTTTAGGAAATAGTCAAAACAATAACGCTGACTGCATTCAAAATACCAGCGACTCGGGAAAATAACTATTATACTCGTATCTGAATACGATTTCGATGTTGAAATAGCCGAATCACTACGGCTGTGTGAGAAAGTATACACGCGTATTTCGTTCGCTTTTAAGAAAATATTTCTTTGCTCTGCTTTAAGGTGGTCTGCTCTTTAGCTAGTTTTTTGCTGCTATTTACTCTTTTTTAATACTAAAGATGGGATACCATTTCCAAATTGTCAGCATATTTTAATTCTTGTTTACAGTGTCATCATCTCCGTTAACGAAGGTGACGAAACTGCACCTGAACATACGTCTTATACACGTCTTTCTGTGGCCCTATATCTTAACTCGAGCAATTGTGTCTACATATCTATCGTGTTTCCTAACACGGCTTAAATAATTTAGTCTCTTCTTTTCTTGATTAGTGATTCCCCGACTTGTCCCGTTTGTTCAAGGAATTATTTGACGTCCGATCAGTCCGCGGTATTTTTAGAATTTTTTTAAAGATCCACATTTCGAAAGCCTCTAGGTGTTTTATGCTCTAAAGTGGTGTCGCGTTTTTATTACAAAAATATGACCATTCGGTAGGGCCAGATTTAAGGGGGGCCCGGGAGACCAGTGGCCCCGGGGCCGTCGCTGAAAAGTGGCAACCCGCTAATCACTCAAAAATTGAAAATTACAAGTATGAAAAGTACGAAACGATATATCATTCTGATTTTCTTGATGATGTTGAGCTCCGAATGCAGCACACTTCGTGAATTAAATTTTGATGATTTAACTGGAACTTTCGCTATTAAAAAATCCCGAAGCGTGTGTCTCTCGTTTAAAATTAATTATTAAGGATCGATTTTATTAATTTACCGAATAAATAAAATAAAAAACGTGTACTTCAATTATTGGGGGGGGGGATTAAGGGGGCTTTCGGCAATTATTTGGCCGTGGAGTATTTTTTTCCTTAATCCAGCTCTACCATTTTGTACCTTACGTTAAAGACGAAAATTCTTGATAGCTCAAAGTCTCCTACAAGTGTCAACGAAACACGCTCTTACACATGTTTGTTTTTCTCTGAGAATTGCGTATTTAAAGATGTTTTTACTAATGCTTTTCTTGCCTCCACCGATTTCCCGAATCCTATATTGACTCCTGACTTTTCTTGATGATTCGGTTATGTATTGTCTTCATAAAGAGATCTTTAATGTTCATTAAACCGATCTTAATCTATATAGTCCTCTAGAATTTTGTGGCGTTCACGCTATTTTTTTTTATCATAGCCATTCCGGAAATTATTGAATACATTCAATTTAAATGTTTGCTCATTATTTTTATTGACAGCTTTGTGTAATTGAATCATTTTCCTCGCGTTTCATTACACCGTGCCTAATAATGGTTGAATTTGGATTTCGTGGTTTTGTTCTTGTTAATTAAGTGTACAGTCGGAATAAAACGTCCAACATTCATGTACATGCATATATATATATATATACATATATATATTTATGTAGAAAAAAAACGGTCGGACGAAACGAATGAAAGTTTCGTACTGATCGGTGTTAAACTAATAAAAAGTAAACGGGTGTAAATGTGAAAACGATTTACGAAATGCAATAAAACGAATGATACATTATCGATATTTCCGAATACGCGTCTAATTAATTTGGAAACCCCTGAGAGGAGGTGCTCTCAGGTAAAAAAGGCAGAATTTTCGAATAGTGCCGGTTAAAAAGAGCAGGCTGCGCAGAGAGAACAGGAATGTTTCCGTAGGAATAGTGCAATAAAAGCGGTAGCTCGTTTAGGAAGCCAATAAAATTTAATACCAATTAGTCGGCCGCCCTGTTATTTATCGAAGAATCAAACATCGCTAGCCATGATTACTTCTTCCCATTTAAAATAAGTGAAACGTCTGCGTGTACATTCGTGTGTGTCTTACGAAAGACGGAATTAAATGGTCAAACAGGTGCGCGGAGGTATGGTAAAAGAAATAAAATCCCTACCTGCATAAATATCTCTTGCAATGCTCTCTTTCTAGAACACAGACAACCGCCAGACCGCTCTCAATTAGGTACACGGCATAATAATAATCGAGAGAATTTTATTTTTATGTTCCGATCATTCGGCTAGGAAATACCAGGAAAAGCCGTCGTCCTGCTGCCAAGTTTTAATTAAGGGCGAAAACTAATTTAAAATGAAGCGACATGTAGATCTCGGATGGCCTGTTAGTTTATTTTTTCTCATTTAATTAGCTGTATTGATCAACTGGGCCATGTTCCCGATTCCACCGCTGCCTCCGATCGTTTCCTTCTTTTTTCTCATTTTTCTTCTTGCTCGCGCATAAAACAGACATACAACTCATGTCGGCCGAATGTTAAACTTCTGCATCCTAACAAATTAATCGACGAAATTCCTCCGTCTCTAAAAGTCGATCCTTTTCTTTTCTTTCTTTTGTTCCTTTAAGCTGATTTAACCTGATTTAACCCGATTTAACCCGATTTAACCCGACTTACAGTTTTATTATTCCCCCTATACCGCCGTTTGGGAAACTTTTAATTAATAATATCTCTTCGCCATAGCCGGTATAGTATAGACTGTAGAGAGAAAGGTATTTTGATCAAGTCGGCTTGCACGATAAGAGAAATGTATTCATTTTTACGTCGAAAGTAACGATTTCGACCGAGCACAATTAAATACAGTGTAAAATTCAGCCAGCTAGTAATTTTAAACGGGGAAGAAGATTTAGCATATTATTTCCAAGGCCTTTACAGAGTTATTTGCATTTATACGTAATTTTCGTCATATCGATTGTTCACGATTATGATCATTTCGATTCATGTAGGCAATTTAGGTAGGCCTAATTTCCTGTTCTGGCCAGGTAAATTGGGAGATGCATTTTATACGTGCTACCGCCATATTTTCATAGCAAAGCGCTCTATAGACGCTAGCGAAGGCACGCAAGACTTGAAACTAGTATTGTGATTGTTCGATTTACACAAATGCAGTCCTATTTATGTCTGTCTACCGTATATCAACTAATGCGCATATGTTGCCATTGCCTACCATGATGTGACTTCTATTAGCGGTTATTTAATTATTTTTATAATAAATTTCGTAATAATTTATGTCCTCGCACGGGATCGAACTCATCCGTAACGGAAGTCGAATAGCAACTAGGCTATCAGCGCGAAGTATCGATTTTTGCTTATATCGACTCGATTTGTTACAATAATGTATTATTATGTCGCATTGAGCAAGCGCGTTCTGCCTTTATGAAAATGAAGAAGACACTCACAGCTCATGACTTGAACTTTGATTTAAGATTCAGAACTCTGAAATGCTATGTCTGGTCGGTATTACTATATGGTGTCGAAACGTGGACATTGACGTCCAGAACGCTCCACCGATTAGAAGCCTCTGAGTTTTTGGTGTTATAGACGCTTACTCAGGATTCCGTGGACCAAAAAGAAGACAAATGCTGAGGTATTACAGACGATGAGAAAAGATAAGGAGCTGATTGACATTGTCGAAAGAAGAAAAATAGAATACTCCGGTCATGTGATGCGTGGGCCGAAGTACACATTACTGCAGAATATATTGATGGGAAAGGTGGAAGGAAAAAGAAGAGTTGGACGAACAAAATTATCTTGGTTCAAGAACCTACAGACATGGACAGGTTGCAGTGTTGAAGAACTTTTCCACACAGCAAAGGATAGGGGTGCCTATAAAGAATTAACCAAGCTGCCATCAGATGAGCCTAAGATCGAGAACGGTCATGGCACCGAAAGAAAAGAATGTTAAAACATTTACCACGATGGGAACAGAACATAACACACGCACCTATCAATATTTGTAAATTCGCAATCAGCTAATGCGCGATTAATAAGTAAGCCGCTCCTCAACCGAATCGTTTTGTTCGAAAAATGTATGCTTTCAAACCTATTCGTATTTTTGTCTTGTGTTGTGCGAGACATTTGGCGTTGGATGCATCTAATAAAACACTTTTCAGTCTGAATTAAAATTATGTTTTTTTTGAAATCGATGCACTTTTTTTACATTTAAATATAATTGGTAATATATCTTTTTGCGTGTGATTAATAATTTATATCCGCTCGAAATGCATTAAACTGGGCTGAGCAGGCGTATGATAGAATTAGTGTCTTCTTATAATTTATAATACTTTCATAATATATATATATATATATATATATATATATATATATATATATATATAATTTATTTATTCTTAGTCGAGGTTTCACTTTTTTATTAAACGAACAACTCTAGTACGTTGTTTACGATATAATTAATGTGCTATCCGTGATATCGTTCCCGAAATTTAGTCGAACGTCGTCTAATATCATAACCGATTGTCTTTTTGGGATAATTTCAGAGTTATAAAAAAAAAAAAAAAAATCCATATCTTTGGGTACACCATCAACATCATAATGGTTAGTGTAGGAAATCATAAATAAAGAGATTAAGAAGACAGACACACTAGTTCTCTGCGGAATAGCCCCATCGACAATTCCGTTTGTTAATTTGAGCCGATTGCAGGTAAGTAATCCGGTTCGTTTTAAGTTTAACCGTGATTAGTTTTGTGCAATTATCGTCGAGAGTTTATCAGTAAAGGAAGAAACCGGTTGTTAGACGGTAAAATACGAAATTTCGCACGTCACTTACTTTTACTTAGAGAGCTGCGGTGAAGTAATTAACGCGGAAGGGAAAAATATTGCGCTCGTTAAGATCATAATATGAAGAGTCTCTCTTTTTTTCTCATTTATCTACAGATATTGAAAAGTCACGATTGGGTTCAGTTTGAGTTACGTATTTTCGTAATTTACCGAGTAGGTGTAAGAATAAGTTGAAAATGTACAAATGCAATACAGTTTCTTGTTCTAACGGAGATTGTGTTGTTGACTCAGAAACATAGAGGAGCCAGACATGACTAGCTTTGTAACATATCGCCCGCCACCACCCGATATGTACCCGGTCCGGTGACCTTCTACATATCTTGCACCGCTCCGGAGCCATATGGCTTCCTACGACCTTCTGCGCCCCAAAACTAGTCGTTTAAAAGGCTGGTCGCAGGATATGTTCCGGCACTAGAGAGAGCACCGGCGAGAGCGCCGAGGAAAAGCCGATAGACCGCCTCGCTGCCGAGCCAGTCTGCTCTACTCGATAACGGCCTACCTAACAGATCCTCAGCCATCGCCGCGTTGGTCTTACACGACGCATGGGCCGACGTCGCCTCGGACAAGTGAACATCGACCACATGCCCCGGTGTTAATAGGACACCACATGCGCATGGCGGTGGGTTCTCGTTGAGGCTGAACTTTGTCAGATAGCTGCCGAAGGGGCCGTGACCAGTGACCACCCAAGTAAAGAGCTTGGTAGGCACCAACCACTTCCTTTCCATCCGAACCCGGACATCTGGAATGTACTGGTAGGTGAGGCGGCCGACAGTGTCAGCCTCCCACTCCCTTTGCCATTCCAGAAGTATTGCCCCTCGGACCGCCTTTTTACGGGCGGCCTCCGAGACCAACATCTCCGGGCGGAATTCTGTCTGACCCGTGATAGCCGGCCGGCCCTTTCGGAGCCAGTAGAGTGCTGCCCTTTCCCACACTAGAAGATCTAGGGGGAGCACTCCCGATATCACGCACAGTGCGGCTGTGGACGTTGTCCTGTACCCTTTGCACATTGACAACAGCGCGGGTCTTTGCGCCATTCTCATCCGCCGGCGAAGCCTGGTCCTCGCCGTTCGGTGTGCAAAGATACTGGCACAGTATCCCGCCATCGCCTCCGCTGTGCCCGTGTACACAAGGCGAGCCGTACGAAATGTAGAGGAGCCAGACAGAAGGTAATGGCTATATTTTTATTTTATTTCATTTTACACGGAACTAACGAAAAAAAAAAAAGAAAACTTCTAGGACAAGAACAACCATAGGAGGAAATAGGTAAGAATAAAGGAGACATGGAAGAGAGACTGAGTTTTCCGACGTGAGAATAATTCATGCTCGAACGGCAGTCAGGAACACATTGAAATAATGTCGCAAACTTTTATTTTATTTTATTATTAATGAGGTACATATTGCCAGGGAGGGGGCTATCACCTCGGATGAGGTTATTTACATTATTTTAAGGTTTGTAATATTTATAAATTTAATTAGTCTGTAATTTATGTTTAAATTCGCGGAGTGATCGTCTGTAAGTGTGGATTGTCGGCGTTCGGCACTGTAGATGGGGCATTCAGTGATGATGTGTTTGACTGTGATCTGGCAATTGCATTGAGTGCAGGCTGCAGGCTCCTGGTGCTCCAGCAGGTATGCATGGGTGGTTAGAGTATGACCTAGATAGATTCTGTTCAAGGTTGATTCGATATCCCGGTTTGATGCAGCTTTGCCTATAACGTAAGTCCAGTCAGTAATCGTCCGTTTAATTGTCACTAGTTTGTTCGGATGGCTGCTGTTCCACTCAATCTCCCAGTCAGACATTATTTTGGATTATGTCGCAAACTTGAATTATCGAAAGCCGAAGAAGAAAGAAGGAGACTGAGTGAGAAATAAAGACGTGATAATTTGATAATTATGAATGACGAGAGAAATTTTTAAAAAGCCGGTAAATTCGGATTAAAAAAAAAAAAAAAAAGCGAAATTGAAAGAAATTCCCGGTAGTTTTGAGGTAGCCGGAATTTAGTTGCGAAAGGAATCGGATCTCGCTAATAGGGAGTCTGACAAGAAGTTCGTTTTCTTCTCGGCGCCAATTAATCTGGCTAAATGTTGAAAGGGATACGCGCTACCGAGATCAGATATGGAAAAATAAACGGAAGAGATAACGCGGCAGGGTAGAAATAAATTTGAGACACAATGAGGAATTTTGAAGCATCTTCAGAGAAGGAAATAAGACTTGAAGGATAGTAACGAATTTATCCGTGAAAGTTGAGCGTAAGGGGAACTTAATTGAGAATGGCTAAGCTTTCCAAAGTGATTCCTGTCCTCGAATTATTTTCATTTTATATCTTTGAACGTTTAAAAATAGAATTTCCGCTCTTTTTTCTAATTCTCCGGCTAACGTTTTCATTGATCGAACTTATAATAATAATAATAATAATAATAATAATAAATTAAAGTTCTCGAGGATAAAGTTAAGGAACAATTGAAGCATATGCTAAAGATCAATACAGTTAAAATAATACCGCTAGTTGTTGGAAATAATGGTATAATACCGAATAGCTTAGTTAAGAACATAAGTAAGTTATAATTGGCGCCATATATACATAGTAGACATGATACAAAAATCAATTTTATTAAACGTCGCTACAAATGTAAGGGGACCTTCCTTAACCATCAAGATGGAGAAAATTTATAATGCTTGTTAGACACATTAGTCGTATTATAAAGCAAACCAGCAAAGGCTGTGATTCCTTGGACAATAACAATGATAATAATAATAATAATAATAATAATAATTGAAATCACACCGCCAACAGTACTATCGGATAACATACAGCTAGAGCATGTTGAACCGGATGCATACTATAAGTACCTAGGAATGGTCGAAAAACATGGTATATACAACATAAAAAGATGAAACAGAAATTAATAGAGATATTCCAAAAGCGATTAAAATTGATACCTTCAACTAGAATACAAGCTAAATATATATAGTTAAAGCAATAAACACGTTTGTAGTACCAACACTCACATATTCTTTTGGAGTGGTCAAATGGAATAATACTGAGCTAGAAGAGATGCAACGAAAAATAAGAACCTCTTTAACAGATCATAGAATGCACCACCCGCATGCTGCTGTGGAACGTATGACTCTCTCCCGAGTGAAAGGAGGGAGAGGAATAATGTGTCTTAAAAGCCTACACAATAAACAACTGCTAGGATTAAGAAAATATTGGTATGCAAAGGCAGTAGAACAAAAGATTTACAAGATACTCAGGGACTGTGATGATGATTATATACCATTAAAGCTGGCATCCCCGGAAGTAACAAATGAAATACAGATATTAGTCGATAACAGCGAAAGGAACATGCTCAACGCCTTAAATGAAAAGTCCCTCCATGGTAAATACTGGGCAGCGATAAATAAAGACTCAGTTGATAGAGTAAACACGCACAAATGGCTAGCAGCTGGTACGATTTATCCAGAGACAGAGGGTTTCATGTTAGCATTACAAGATGGTGTATGGAAAACGCGTGTATATAGGAAGAGAATATTAAAAGAAAGGATAGAATACGAAAACTGTAGAAAGTGTAACGGAAACCTGGAGACCATAGATCATATACTCGCAGGATGCCCCATGCTGGCACAAACGCAGTACACACACAGACATAATAATGTTGCTAAGATTATATATAAAGAAATATGCAAATTACACGGGGTATAATAATTAATAATGAACCATATTACAAGTGTAAACCACCTGATATCGCTGAAAATGAAACGCATAAGATATACTGGGATATGCAAATAACAACAGATAAAACGGTCTCTGCGAACCGACCTGATATAACGTTAGTCGATAAGAAGAATAAACATGTGGCCCTTATTGATATTACAGTTGTGAACAACGAAAACATTCAAAATAGAGATACTCTATGAAAATTAATAAATACCATGGGGAATTAGCCGTAGAGTTTAAAAGACTTTGGGATATGAATAGGGTCAGGATAATACCATTCGTCATATCAACAATGGCGGTTGTACCAGTAACTTTAAGGAAAAGTGCTGTCGAATTACATCTAAACTATGAAAAACTGGTAGCCGATATTCAGAAATCAGTCATCATTGACTCCACTCATATATGCAGAATGTTCAAAGAAACATAACGTACTTCTCTTTGGTTAATGCCCGAGAAGCTACAACGTAAGCCTGCGAAAAGCGGAGAAGAGAATAACAATAATAATAATAAAAAGAAAAGTGTTCTACCCCGTCGAATAGCACACTAAATTACACGAATGAACATTAATAAAAGCAAGTTTAAGTTAGCCGTATCGCGATGTAGCAGTCTTCAGATGCGCTTAATAACATTTACCACTCGTGTTCAAGTAATATTCATTCGGCGGCAAGGTAATCCCTCGGGACTACCGCTTTACTTCAAGCAGCAAAATCTATGCGTGATTTTATTATTGCGCCGGACAATATATTAATATTCGCTTTCATTCCGTTACGGCGGTGAAATAGTGTGCGCTAGACTTTTGTTTTTTAACATTTACGCCTGGAGGAGAAACGGCGACAAAAGTAGAGATTACGTATTAAATACTCGTACGTATACGTATTGAAATTATTCCTTAACAATTGGTAAATATATGAAAAAAGGAACTTACTTCACACGTCTATAATTCGAAGTAATTTGTGTGCGGACATTTCGAATTCCTCCTTAAGTTATAGAACGGTCACACAGGCTGATAAGGTTTTGTACTACTGAAAAATGACCAGCTCTGTAGCAGAAAAATGGACAAAAGTTCTGACCACTGAAAAGAGCGGTATATTTATTTTTGCGGGTCTAATTTAAATTGAGAACAAAAAACGAAACAATTAAAAAAGTGAAACGCAAACATGAACGGTTTATATTAATTTTAATTCATTCATTTTTTCTATATTACCAGTTTCGATCGCTGCATATGCGTATGGAAAAATCGGGCAAATGTTTTATGTATGTTAAAATATTTAGCTAAAAACT
This sequence comes from Icerya purchasi, assembly GCA_039619475.1. Lineage (NCBI taxonomy): Eukaryota > Metazoa > Arthropoda > Insecta > Hemiptera > Monophlebidae > Icerya > Icerya purchasi. The sequence continues at coordinate 274,002,627 of CM077116.1, forward strand.
CAATTGTAAATTTAAAAAGCCACCTAAATTGAACACAAGTCATAACACTTATGTATCAATTAGTTTTTGTTAACCTTTTCTAAGCGTTATTTATATATAGGTAATGGAATGTATTTGATTTTTTTTATTTTTTTTTAAAATTTGGACTCGGGCATCAGCCCCCATTGTATAAACGACTTATTCTATTAACGAAATCGCAATAGAAAATATTCATTTTTCCAAAAACTACTACGTTAAAAAAACAATAATTGACGAATTACCCTCTAATTGTGGAAGAGGGAATAGAAATAATTTAAAATCCGTGCTGGGAGGACTATAATTAATATTTAGAACTGTCATCAGACCACAGGGGGAAACTGAATTTTTCTAACTTTTTAAATTTAGCTGAGTAGTTCATTTATGTTCATTCTAAAAAGGCAATTACAATTTTCACCACCAGGGGATCTAGGAATTCTGGTGTCATACTTCGAAACCATAAGCAGAGGGCTAAAACAAACCCCCATTTGCATTGCTGAAGCTTATAAACTAACATAAATTACCTTCCGAGTCGCAAATTCCTCTCAATTTTTTTCGAGAATTCGAAATCTCCCCTCCCGATTTTCTTTCAGGAGGCCTAAAATTTACTCTAATCCACAGCCCCGCTAACCCCTTAGTCGTTCTATCTAATTAAATGTTCAAAATCTGATCTAAATTTTGGTCCGAAGCTCGAAATTTATCCTAATCTAAATCCTTTTAAACTATATTCAATCGCTAATCTGAATATATAGCCATGATAAGGGTTCCACAATTACACATCCCTAAGGCTGCGTCATTCCAATATTCAAACATGTATTTGGTAAACTATTCCCAAGTCTAGGTTGCATTTTTTTTTTTTTTTTCATGCATCTACGTCTAAGGCAAGCATCTATTACCATACACGTATCCGCACATGTAATCATTGTTATCACTTTTACCACCTCCGGTTTCCATCCGTTTTCATGAGAACTGCGAAGAAATTTTCTCCACTCATCTCCCATCATCCCTTCTACCGACCGTGCATAATATTCTTTATTTTATTTTTATTTTTATTTACTTTTTTTTTCAATTTCACCCAAAAGCATAGGAATGCATAAAAAAGTATCTATTAATTTTATATCTTCAATTACAATATTATTTTAAATTTTTTTATTTTAAAAATTATTTGATTGACCGGGCAATTAAATATGGGAAGGGATTCATTGTTCGAAAAGTTAAGTGGTTTATCGTGTGCTACGCGTTCCGTCTTATCTTTTTTTTTTTTTTTTTGTTTTTTTTGGGCGCATCAACTATGGACCATTGCCCAGACACAATGGGAAGAAGAGACAACTAACTAGAACCTAATTCGGTTGGAGACAGCTGAAATAAAGGAACCAAGGACAAGAACAACAGACTGGGAAGGAAGGGACAAGATGTAAGACGCACAGTAAGGAGTGGGAAGCCCCAGCTTTATAAGGTGAAGATAGAAAAGAGAGCGCTCCGCAGAAAGAGCAGAGCACTCGAAGAAAATGTGATCAGCATCACAGACAACTGCTTCATCTGGATGCAACGGACAATGAGGAGAGGGAAGCAAAGAGAAACGATAGCGTGAAGAGGGCAGCAGTGTATGATTAAAGCGCAGGCGGACAATAGAGGAAATTATAAATCGTGGAAGAGAGGGAAACTCCGAGAACCATGGATGAGAAGGAAGTGTAGGTTGGATTGAAAGGTAGAAGGAACGATTGTTGGAAAAAGAAGAAGGGTACACATCCGACCAAAATCTGAAGTGAAGCTTCTTAATTAGGGGTAATAGATTAACAGCCGGGATTTTTTTAAAATAGAGGCAAGAACGGACAACAACCTGAGCCAAAGCATCCGCCATTTCATTACCCTCGATGCCTCTGTGACCAGGAACCCACAGTAAGTCAATGTGTACAGAGTGATGGAAAGAAAGATTATAAATAAGAGATCGTATACGAAGAATGAAGAAGTCAGAAGAGGGAGGAGGAAGCGGTGAACTGATAGCCTGGAGAGCATCCATGGAGTCAGAAATGATTAGATAGTCGGAGGACGTACGATTGCACGAGATATGTATGATCGCACGAAGGATAGCCATCAATTCGGCCGTAAAAATAGAACAGAAAGATGGGAGGCGAAAGGATTCGGAGAAATTAGAGTCGGGAAGAATAAAAGACGATCCGACCCCACCGGGTCCTCTAGAGCCATCAGTAAAAACAAGTGCATGAGAAGGAAAAAGACAACTGACCGTACTGTGAAATTCCTGTTTAATGACGTTCTGAGGCATAAACTTGGAAAATTTAGGGAGAAAATGTACTTTGGGAGGGTGTAAGAGGTCGAAATAATTGAATGAGAAGTACGGAAGATTATTGCTGGATATAATATGGGAGGAGAAATGGCTAAGACGTTGAGAAATAGGGGCTAAGATAGGGATTTTATTAGAAACAAAACGCCAGTTCTTGGCAATGTAAATGTAGGAAGGAATAAGTTGAGACGAAGTGAAAGGTAAACGTTTGGAAAGGAATCGATAGCCCAAATAAGACCTTCGAACTGAGAGGGGAGGTATTCTAGATTCCGCGAGCATTGCTGAAATGGGAGAGGATTTGAGAGCACCGAGGCAAAGACGGAGACAGGAGTTTTGTATTATATCTAATTTGGAAAGAAGGGATCTGGAGGCACAACCATAGATAAAAGAGCAGTAATCAAACTTGGAGCGAATAATGGATGTATACAGGGAAATGAGCAGATGAGGATCACCTCCCCATTTGGTTGGAGACAAGGATTTTAGCAAGTTCAGTCTTTTAACGGCAGAACAAGAAAGGTGGTCAATATGCTCAGAGAAGGTCAGACGACTATTAAGGTAAATACCGAGATAGCAGCAGCAAATAACACGGGGAAGAGAAACTTGATTCAGGGATAGGTTGACTAATGTGGAGTTGTAGGGGCGGAGAGTAAAAACCATAGAAGAGGATTTAGAAGGAGAAACAGAAAGGTGAATAGAAGATAGGGACTGTTCAAGTGCAAATCTTAATGCTACATCTAAACTCTCCGTTCTTTGCCAGATTGATATTCGCTTGTCGAGTTTCTCATCTCTATAATCCTAAGCATAGACGTTACCACTCCTTCGTCATCCTTACCCGTAGAAGTGGCAACAACGGATCATCTAGCAGCTAATAATGTTTTAATTAGTAATAACGCCACATCATACGCTTCTGCGCTTCAATAGAAAAAGGTAACACCGGTCCGAAATTTCAATCACCCGACAGAAGAACAAGGCATAGTCTTCAATCCCATGTTGGAATATAAAATATTAGACTACCTAACAGCACTGTTGTAAAATTTAGTTCAAGGGGCAAGAAATATAATAGCCGTTTCACGAGTAAGCGGAAACCGAGTTATCGTATTTCTAAAAAAATGCACGCTTAGTGCATTTATTTATAACGACGTATGGTGGCTTCGAAATTAATGGACACTTTATTAAAGCGCCTAAACTGAAATCTCCAACCACTAAAATAACATTACCGAACGAATCCCCGATAATAACCAATGCAGTCCTGCAACAGCATCTTCTACAAACCTAAATATGAAGTTAGCCTCGAATCTTTCGACACTCATAATCAAACCATTGGATTAAGAGTTTGGTCACATACTTAGTCGGCGTCGTCAAGTGTATATTACAAATTACGAGGAATTAAAACTACCAAGCTCCTTCACGTTAGACACCGATGACAAAAGTTATTACATTTTTATATCAGCTGATGATCTCGTCTGCTTTAAGCTCTTCAGGACACAAAGCGGATAACTAAGGAGCAATTTCAAATTCCGATTATCCGAAGCTTGAAGCCCACTCACCCCCCTTAGCCGCTCCAAATTCTACTCCGTATCCTACAGAACTGATTCCAGACGACTTTCCGGTACTTTCAAGCGCTACCTCGCTCGATGAAATAATTCAAGGGACCGATAGTCCTGTTACAAAACCTTCGCTTGATAACGGGAAAAAACCGCTTTCTTCAACATCCTCCAACCCATCCGCTCACTTTTCTGCACCCAAGGTTGATACCGAGTCGAAGAAAAGGCTTAAAAGAACCAGCATCGAATCTGTCAGTCAGATAAACAATCTGTGTTGGAAGATCCTGGACCTTCATCGATTAAAGAAATTCTTCAACCATTAGAACCATACTTCAAATCGAATCAAAACACTGTACTTTCTTTATCAAATTTTTCACTCTTCTTTGACATGTGCCGCAGCCCTCGAAGCGACCACAGCTAATAAATACACAGTAGATATGAAAGCTTGGTTACACTAATGAAAGAGTAGTGCCACCTACTAATTACAGACAGGCGCACTAAAATTAAATTTACTAAAATTATAAACAGCTTAACAACTCACCTCAATCGTATTCCCAAATAAGCTATCATGATTCAGCAACCAGATATTATTTCTTGGAATTGTAACGGTTACCATGCACACTACCAAGATCTCCAACTATTATTGTAATCTTATAATCCGTCCATAATATGTCTTCAAGAAGTTCACCTTCAAACCAATCAAAAAGTCTCACTACCGTCCTATTCCGTATTATATAACATCCCAATTAACAACAATGTCGCTCACGGCGGTGTTATCATAGCAATTAAAAAGCAATACTATCTTTCAACAGCTTCACTTGCGAACTAATTTGCAAATTTTAGCCATCCGTGCTCATCTTAGATATGCAGTTACTATCTGCTGTATATTCCTCGCTAAAAACATAGATCAGATTGAGTTACATGAACTTATTAAAAAATTACCTACGCCTATACTTCCGGTTGGCGACTTCAATGCCCGCAGTCCACTGTGTATGTATGCTAATGCAAAAGGTAAACTACTAGAAGAAATCATTGATGAATTTAATTTCAATCTACCGAATACCAAAGCCACACATTATAATTTCAGCTATAAAACATGGTCCACACTGGATCTGGTGCTTGTATCACCATCATTAGCTAACTCTACGCATGTTTATTACCATACTGATTTGACCGGAAGTGATCACCTACCAATCACAATAACAGGTTTAATAAAACACCTAAGACCAAAAGTCAGATTTAATCGAAACTACAGGAAAACAAATTTGGACAAATATGCACATCTGTGTTCGAAATATACAACCCGTTTATGGACGGTCTCCGTAATTTTAAATATTGAATGAATGTGCGCGAGCATGAAAGAGCCGTTAAATTACGGTTGCAGGTGCAGAACCGGTTACAAAATGAGAGAGAGTGAGGTAGAACATGTACTCTGTTATAACGAATCTTTACAACAATGGACGGTTGAAATTAACCGATAAGTATAATTTTTTTGATATATAAGAAACCGTATATCGTTATTTAGAAAAATGTGAAAATTAATCTCTTAAAAACCGTAAGAAAGAGACGGTTGCCGATAGGTAATATATGAGGTAATGCGATGTGGGAAGGACTATTATTAACATGTAGCCGTCAGCAATAGAAATGCGAAATCACACTGACTGTCCAAATATCCGAAATGTTGTTTAAATAAATGATCTTTTAAAAGTTCTAATGGATAAATGGGTAAGTAACATGCTTGTACAAAATATTTCGAGATAGACGGTATAATGCCTTTAGGGGACAGTGTAACAACCTCTGTAAAAGGAAAAAGATGTGGTAATAATAATGATAGCAGAAATGTGGAGTTGGAGGTATATTATGCAAGATAAATATGAACAGAGCAATTACTTGTAAAAGTTACTCGCTAGAGTAAAGTGTTTGCCTTGGCTTAAGTAAAAATTCATTTTTTTCTTTCTACGTTTTTCTCATGCTTTTTTTCCTCATATTAATTCATCCACCGTCAAATGAATTCCACTAAGTATTATCGCACATTTATTTTTATTTAATTATTCTTTTTAATTATTTAATTTTCCCCGGTAATTTTTTAAATTTCAGAAATTTATTGCGTTTTATTCATACTTGAAATACTTTATTTACATGTTTTTGAAAATATTTTTTATTTCCTAAATATTTCAAAAGTTTCTCTTACGAGGTGTGGCTATTAACTAACGAGACTGCGCGCACTATGGGCACCCTAGAGGAGTAAGGAGAACAACAAATACGGCAGAAGAGACCTTGAAGTGTCTACTAACACAGTTCCAAAGCACGTTTTTGTAGCTATAGTAGTCTTTTTTCTATCGAGCGTTGAAGAGTACTTGACTTTTTTGCGTGTCGGGTACAATGTGTGACAAAGAATGCGAACAGCGTATCAACCTGAAATTTATCATGAAATTGAAGAAAACTCCAACCCTGAGTGTTGTGCATTACTGAAAGAGGCTTACGGTGAGAATTCTCTGTCACGTGCACGTGATTTTTTTACATTTTCTGAAGATCGAAATAATGCTGAAGATGACCAACGCCTCGGTCGATTTGTCTCGATTTCTACTCCTGCAACCGTTGACAATAAAATTTGGCGCGCAGATCGTCGTTTGAGCTTCCAGAGGGTCAAACTGTGAATCAAAATTATTATTATTTGCAAGTGTTGGCAACCGTGCGAGAGCGAGTTCGTAGAAGAAGACCGGAGTTGTGGCAAAACAAGTCGTGAATCCTGCATCAAGACAACGTACCTGCCCATAACGCGCTGTCTGTGAAGCAGTTTTTAGCTGATAAAAACATTCCAGTGCTCGAACACGCGCCCTATTCACCAGACTTTTAGCTCCGTGCGACTTTTTTTTGTTTCCGAAAGTGTTAAGTCTGCCCTAAAATTGACTTATTTTGAATCAATGGAAGAAGTAAAACAAAAAACGGCGCAACCTTTGAACGACCTCACAGAGAAAAGGACTTATAGAAAAAATACAGTACTATAGCTACGAAAACGTGGTTTGGAACTGTGTTAGTGGACACTTCAAGGTCCCTTCTGCCGTACTTTTTCCTCTCCTTACTCCTCTAGGGCACCCATAGTGCGCGCGTCTCGTTATTTAATAGCCACACCTCGTGTATCATTACACGTTTGCAAGTAAGGTATCCAGTTTTAAAACTCTCAATAAAATTTATTTATTTTCGGTATTATTATTGAAATTTGGAAAAAAGATAATTTCACATGATATAAAAAAATTATCGCCGCTCCCACACGGAATTACTTATTTAAAAACTAATATATATTTCTATATTTTAAAACATTATTGTTGAAATTTTTGTTTTATCCTCTCATACACGGAATTATTTACTTTTTAGAATAAATTATCAAAAACCCAAACTATCGAAAAAATGTTCACACTTTCAATTTTATCGGGCTTCTAGATGAGCAAGCTGCAGACAACTTAACTGCGCTGGTAGATAACTTTGAATATTTATCAGAATCTGGATAGTTCGTGAGTAAGATTGGATACCTCTAAAGATTAGGTTAAATTATCGCAACGTTTAAAACGTTGAGAAAGTACAGTGCTATTCATCTTTTCGCAAATGTGCTGTTGGCAGCTGATATTTTTGACGATTTTCCAGATGTTTGCCACAAGATCTACAAATTATGCTTGCTGGTTTTACACAACACCGTCTCCTAGTTTTCAAAAATGTTGAAGGCAATACAGATTAAGCTGATTCCTCACAGACTAGGAGGATTGACCTAGTACATATTTAGTATTGAATAGCATATAATAAGTATGTTGTAAATAAAATTACACACTGTGTCAGAGAAGACCCAAATTTTATACATGAATTCTAATAATTTATGTGGAACAGCAGTGTTGAAACTCTTATATACCTGAAAATAAAAATGTTTCATGGAAATGTAGGTAAAAAGCTTGTCTTAATTCTGGAAAAAAAAAGTAAGTATGTAATTCATTACACATATTTAAAATTAGTAATATAGAATGGATTACAGTTTATTAAAATAATTGTGGAATATAATTTGAACAAACTGCTTTGTGAATCCATGCATCCGTCTCAACAATCATTGTCAGCTAGTAAAAAACGTTTTTAAAAAGGTCTTTTACAAACTCCTTAATAAATCTGTACTCGGAAAGACGGTTGAAAATATCAGGATGCGTTCTAACATATTAATAAGGTGAAATTTCCAACTTGTAGAGAAAACAATTTTTAAGAATAGAACGATCTTCATTGAACATCCGACATCCAATAAGACTGGTGCGCTTGACAAATCAATGTATTGGAGGTGTGTCAATGCTCAATATCAGTAAAGAGTGCATGTTCAAATTTCATTATGAAAATGTACAATCTATGTAAATAGATTGGAGAAATTACATATTTTGTACACGGATACAGATGCATTTGTTTATAATATGAAAACGATGGATGTCTGTGATGATATTAAAAAATATCTTTCATATTTTAACACATTGAATTATTCTTCTCAATACACACGTTATAATCTGATAATTAAAAAGGCCCTAGAAGAATTCAAAAATGAATTAAATGGTACAGTAGTTTGTGTTTTTATTGGAATTTACCCGGAAATGTGGGAGATTAAGATAATAAAAATAGGTGTATTAGAAAATGTGAAATAATAGTGTGTGATGTAGTTAAAAAAGAAATTTTGTTTTAAACATTATTGTAATTGTATATTTAAAAGGTTGTTGTTTTTTTTTGGGAGGGAGCTCAAACCCAAAGGTTCATTAAGGAACCACTAGATAGGAATTCTATTGGAGACAGAGGATGTGTAAGTAGCAAGGATAGACACTATATTCAATGAAGGAAGGGAAAATATGAAAAGAGCACTACAAGTAATGGGGAGATTGAATTGTAATAAATCATCTTAGAAGAGAGAACGTTTAAGAAAAAGGAGGCGGACATTCAAACAAGATATGGTTAGCATCGCAAATGGTAAGCTTATCAGGATGTAAAGGACAAAAACAGGTAAAAAGGAAGTTGAGAAGCAAGATAAGGATGAAGGAAGAAAAAAGTGGTGAAAAAAACATAAGCGGCAGATGGAAGTAATAGGGACAGGACGAGGAGAGAGGAAATGGAACCAGGTACAAGATCGAGGAGAGGATTGTATAAAGAGGTAAGGGGAAAACGGATTAAAAACATAGGAGAGGTACGAGTTAGACCAGATAGTACGAAGAAATATTTTGTACAAAGAATAAGATTGGAGGAAGTAACTTCTTTTAGAAGTTGACCATTGTGAATAGCCAGATAAACCGCCTCCTCGTTTCTATGAATACTTATAACCCAAAAAAGATCCATCTGAGTAGAAAGCTTATTGTGGAGATCATAAATAGGAGAATGGATATAAAGTATAATAAGATCATAAGACGGGGATGGGAAGCAGAATAATATAAGTTTGAGGAAGCTTAATAAGTCAGGAAGAATTTTAGAAGTAAGTGGAAGCATTATGAAAAAGATGATGGCACAAAAAATGGCTACAGATCCAGCGTAAAAAATAGACCAGTAGTTAGAATGATTCATGGAGGAAGAAGTAAAGGTTAATGAGGGAAAAGTGAAGAAATGAAGGAGTTGAATTGTTGGCAGGCGGCGAGAGAAGGAAAGTGTGTTTAATGTAAAAAGAAGGAAAATAAATAAGGAGATATTGACAGGGAGGAATAGTTAAGAATAAACAACGTCTCTGTCCGAACCTTGAATCACATGTCATAGCCTTAAAAAAGGCAAATAAAAATCCGAATGACGTTAAAAACTACAGCCCAATCTCTCTAATGTGTCATTACCGTTTTGATTATGGCCAATGGAAAACACTGAACAGAATAAGAAACGGTGTGCCCTGCGTAAAGCATAGAATTTGTAAATGGCGGCTGACGAAAAATGAAAAATGATACCATCAGTGAAAATGCTTCTCATTAAACTATCCGAAACAATAGCAAAGGAATATTAGGCATAGTCCACTGAATAATAATAATAATAATAGTAATAAAGAAAAAAATGTGTATAGGATGAATATTGTTTTAGTCTCGTTACATTGTTACGCTTGCAGTCGTATTCTTGACGCAGCAATTAATCATTCGTATATTTAACTAACTTTATAGCTCTTTTTCAAAAATATTTATAGAAGTCAAAAATTTATTGTGTACCTTCCTGTTTCACCTGAACGTCATTCGAGTAGGTAAAAAAATGTACCATCGAGTTACTTAGTGTCTCTATTGGTATTTACAGTTAATGAATATGGTATATGTGGTATTTATTGAACAGAGCCGATATCTCATAAAAAATGTCCGATGTTATTCGGAATGTTAAAAGAAACCATTATATCAAAGAGAGAGAGAGAGAGAGAGAAAATGGATATTATCAAAGGCCGCAGAGATACCAAAAAGGGAAGCAATAAAGACATTTTCTGTTGAAAAATGACGCGTTAACGTTTGCTAAAAATAAACAGGTCGCGTCCAAAACGAAAACCGAACATATTATTAGATAATAGATTAGTATTTTCGAGTTACGAAACAAGGCGTTTTGTGAATTAAACTTTCGGAAAGCTTCCTAATGCAGGGAGCAAGCGAAATTGAACGACATGTAGAAGAATTTTGTTTAGGGGTTGAAGTATCGATGAAGGTATTCCAGGACAAAAGAGTAGAACCAAAATGAAAAAGGTGTTTTAAACAAGTTTCACAAGAACTGAAGAGAAAAATCATACAGATTTTTGAGAATGGGAAAGAAAATTCAACCTATTGCAAAAACAGAATTAGAAAAGTCGTAAGAAAGTATTCAGTTCCATGTAAAAGGAGTGTGACGAAGAAGTATGAGAAGATGAAAGAATGCGGAATGTGACAGAGTTCATTAAAACTAGGAACGTAATAGGGAGCTATGGAGACAATGAAAGAAATTAATTTATCGGGAAAGGGGCTATAGTTAAAAGGATCCTAGGATAGAGGGGAATTAAATACCTTAACAATCCTCCAAATTTGAGAAACAGGAGGGAAGCGTGAAAAAGACGAATAAAAGCTTTTTCATGCGATTTTTTTCGCCGTTTTAAGAGTACATCTGGCTCTAACATTGGTCTTTTTATGAAAAAGAAGGTTGCTGAGTGTGTCAAGAGCGAAAAGATTTGAAATTGGTTAAAATCAAATCAAAAGCAACATTACAGTTTTTTGTCTAGTTACGAGTATATTAAGTAAAGAAAGTATATTTGCAAGGAGACATTTTTTTTTTTTTCAGCGTTATTTGATTGCTACTGAGTGTGCTTACTGATACTCACCTAGCACCAGCAATGACTGATACAATTTGTTCTAAACAAAGGGTATCATTAGAATCAGTCTACAATAAGGTAAAGACGTAATATTATCGTCAATGATAAACTGGTAAATGGCGCTACCGTGGTTTTTCTTATTCAAATCCGTGCTAATTAACACCGATAATATTTTAATTTTTTAACAGGCTATATTAAAAGTTAATTTTCTTTTCAATGTATATCTCTATCCATGGTAATTAATATTGATAATATTTTAAATTTTGTTATACTAATAAAGATTTCTCTAAAAAGATAACTTTGTTTTTCAACGTTTATTTTAATAAATATTGAGTATCTGTGCTTAGTGATATTTATCGATATATCGATATAATCGGCCAGTACACTTTCGAACGAATAAAGAGAATCATTGCAATCAATTTAATCAAAAGTTATGCGTCAAGAAACAAAAAAAAATATACGCGACGAACGTATAACCCCCAACTTTTTTTTTGATGTCGATAAAAACTTAGTTCAATTTTACATTTTTGCATATTATAAAATAAGGTTTTCTTGGTTTTTAGTTGTCATAGGCGATAATATGTATTCATTATAATTCACGATATAGCAGAAAAAATTTGAAGAGAATTATCATTTAACACCCGGACGAAGAAATAAAGGTACACATAGCTACAGCAAGAGATGTTTTTAGTAATTGGAAGAAAGTACTAAAAACCTCAAGATATCGCTGAAAGTGAGAGTTCTGAAATGCTACGTATGGTCGCGGCTATTATACGGATGTGAGACATGGAAAAACGGCAATGATAAAAAAGTCAATAGAAGCCTTCGAAATGTGGTGCTAACGAAAAGAATGCTTAAGATCTCGTGGACGGAGAAGATAAAAAAAATTCAGAAGTACTATTGCAAATGGACAAAAATCGGGAACTGGTGAATATAATAAAAAAGAGGAAACTAGAATACGTGGGAAATATAATAATACGTGCCCCCTTAAGATATCAGCTACTGAGGAGGACAATTTTACTTAGGCAGATCGGAAGATGGATTGGCAGGAAGAATACGAGACATGGTTTGAAAACATAAAAATTTGGACAAAACATTCAACAGAAGAGAAATAATTCATACAGGCAGGAATCGGGAAAAATTGAAAAGAATTATCTTCATGTCAACAGCCTGAAGTCCGATCAGGATATGGCACCTTAAAGAAGAAGAATCATTTAACAGAATGTAGAAAAAAATATTCTTTTTTTTATTCTAACAATTCGCTGAACGGAATCATTAGATATCCATTTCCGTCTTTTAAATTGCTTGCTGAAAGCGATTTGAACTATGAATACGATATTTTAATTTTGTTTAGAGCATTACCATTTTTAAAACAGTTCATAGTTGCTTTTTTGATCATCATTTTTTGCTAGATAAATCTCTCTATCAGTGCTGTGGTTTAATATTTCGTAAAATGTTAAAAAGCATTTGGTCGTAATCCTCAAAACTGTTATTTATTATCTCACTGAATTGAGACGATTATTAGCTTTTTCATTAATCTCAGTATTCAAAGGTGTTCAGATTTCCCTCCTCATTGTAAAGAGTGTATTATTGAGAACTTTTTCTAATTGCCCATATCTTCGATAACTAGTTGTATTGTGACTACGATCATCGGTTTATTATTCATTAATCTCTACATATTGAAGCTTTGTATTTGATTATAGCATGAAACCTTCATTTCATTAATTTAATGATTAACTTGCCCGCCATCTATCGCATTCTTAATGCCATCGGTGGATGTGCGACCTGCAATAAGCAATCTGAAATATTTAACAGAGGAAAACTATCAGAATAACAGATTTCTACGCGCTACTTTTTATCCGCGTACATATAATATCTAGTCACGATTTTGACGGAGATACAATCGCAGGCTAATGCCCTCGGATACTTTTTTTTGTCTTTATATTTGCACGTTGATATGCGGATGATCTGAATGGAGGCGCGCGATAAATTTTGCAAAAAGCTAGCTCTCTATTCAGCCAAGGTACAGATATATAAAGAAATGACATCGAGCCGATGTACGCAATATTTGTGACGTTAAAACGTCTTCTGCTGTTAGTCGTCAATTCTAATGATCGAGAATTTGTATAAACTCTGGCTGCTATAATCGTAAGGGACTGACGTTTTTTTAAAAGCGTTTAAAACGGAGCCAATTCGACAAGGTGTCTATTCCGTCAACATTTTCTCCTTTTTTTTTTTTTTTTTCTATACTAAGTATCACAAATATCGTTCAAGCAAAATTTTCTGTTTTCGAAACGGTATAGAAAACTCTCAAGTGTGAAGTCGATCAGTTTTTATTGCGAAAAAAAGTTAAGTAACTCCGATATATCCTTGATACGGTATCATGGACTGTGTAATTAAACTTTCCACAATATATGTACTAAGCCTAATGGATCATCTGATGAGAGTAGAAGGCTAGGTTCCTTCCATTTAGTCGCCTTTACTTTCCCAGATAATTCTCTGGTATAACTAATAATAAATTTCCGATTGGGTATATATCATATACTTAGAAGTTAGATCCGGAACGAGAAAGTCTCGACCGGCAACCTCCGATTTGGAAGCCGCTGCACATTAACCGCTAGGCACGCCGCCAAATAAATAGAAGAATTATTTGGCGGTAATTTATTTATTTATTTTTCGATCGAGTACGGAAACTGCATTATATCAATTTAAAAAATGAAATAGCAGAGTGAGAAGAAAACTTGCGATGTGAATGATGCGAAATATGAAATTTTGCCTTTTCTAATTTTCACCATGACTAGTAAGCAGACGGTGTTCTGACGGGTAGTAGAAACGGGTTTGTTGTATAAATCTAAATCTCGCGAGGGCGTGAATATCGACCAACTCAAAATCAAATCAGCTCTGGAAATTACTGAAATCAATCGCCGTTCCACGAACAACTCTGTTGATTAGAAATGCTATCTCAAAATCGTTTCCTGTGCAAAAGGATATTATTTAAGGACTGTGTCGCCGGTGCTTTGAAGATGTGATGTCAGATAATACACTTTAGTACGACACGTGCTTTCGCTTTTTCACTTTCGCGGATGGTAGTGCATTTTATTCGTTTTCATTTTGATCTTGAAAACGTTTTATGTTTGGCAGCCATTTACAAAAAATCATTTCACACCAAAATCTGTAAGCAAAAGTGTTACTCTTATTTACGTTCGCACTATTGTGTAATTACTTTATTCAATTTTATGGCCAACAGTTTGAGTTCATGTAATGAAAAATGGTCGAATCATTACGCGCCATCCGAAAAACACATGTCACAACGTATTTCTCTATAATACAGTAGATCCTGTAGTTTTTCTATATTTTTCATTTTATTTTCATTTTTAAAGTATTAGTTTAATTAATTACAAATGTAATAACAAAAATTAATGTGCCCCATCCAATTAAATGTATTGGGTCACATTAATCCTGTTTTTACAATTAGTAAATTTAGGAATAATTGTTAATCTTAATTGACTTCTTATACAAATGGCTATTATTATATTATTTTTACGATTTTTTTTCTCTCGTGTCTACACTTATTAAAATTTTTAAATTTACTCTCGTTACAAGTTGCTCTATATTGCCATCGAAAACTGTATTAATTACAGAATGCAGAATACGGTATACGTTATGCTGCAAATTAATACAATTTTCCAACTCCGCCAAATTATTCAGTAAATATACTGTCGTACAAAACATTATTGAGTATTATTGACTTATATAGCAAATTTGTAGCATTTCGATTATTGCATGATTTGTTAAATATCATTAAAAATTCACCTGTTTTCATTTTTAATCAAATTGAAATTATTATGGAATTTTAAATTACCGCCAACAATACAGCTAAATATTTAATTTGATTAACGTGTTTCGATATTGATTCCATATTCGTTTACATTTCGAGGTTTTATATTTAAATTTATTGTTCGATATGGTTAGTTTTTGTTCAATTGAAAGTCTAAAATCTTCTTTGATCACGAAAACAAAATGTTGATCAGAAAAATTTCGAAACCGCTACTCAAAACGTTTACGTTCTCTGCACTCCTATGTTCGTAAGCACCGGGCCAGCTCTTTTGTGTAGAGGATCCTTTTTTCGGCAGAGACTTTTTTGAGCGTGGATCGTTTAGAAGGTAGCGAACGAAGGTTTTTACACAGAACTTTTTTCAACGAACCAGTTGCAGCGATTTTCCGGTACCATCCGCTAAACATTATCATTTGCGTTAGTGAAAAACGCGGGTTATCAAATTTATTTCTACATTCCCACTCACTGCTGTCAGAAGTTCCACGAAAAAGATTAACAATCGAATAAAATCAAATGAAGCGTGTGAATAAATGTATATATATATATATATACTAAATACGCAGAAAAACTAAATACGAGGGGAACACGTTATATTTTTCGCAGAATTTCTGATACCAGTAAATGGATGTTTTATAGTGACATAGAAATAAATATATTAAACCATGTCTTTCACTAACACAAATGATAATATTTAGCAGATGATAAAATCGCCGCAGGTAATTCGTAAAAAGGTCTGAGTAAGAACCCTCGCTCGCTACCGCCTGTCCACACCTAAAAAAATCTTCGCCAAAATGATCCCGCCTAAAAGAGGATGACCGGTAAGCAAGTTCTTATTTACGATATTCGATATGTTCGGAGCGAGCATAAAACCAGAGTCAATGAAAAAATTTGTAATAAAATGAAAGCTGGTGCTAGGCTCACTGTAGATATATTTAAAATTTAAATCGGTAAAATATAGTTTGTAATATGGTAGCCAGATGTTTATACTTGATTAAAAGAATTGTTCAATTTCTATTAGGTAAGCAAAAACCTTAGACTATGTAGCACGTTTAACAATATTCGGATAAACACTTAGTCGGATAAAATCGTTGTATAAATAGTTAAATGTGAATTAAAAACTATACTTACAAGAGATACTGGTGACCCTGCGCAAGTTACAACAGCATTCCACGGAAAGTAATATTACTCGCTCAAACCAGCGCATAATTCAACCTGAGTTAGCCCGGTTCGTTTGAACAATGCGATGAGGCGTGTTTAAGTCGTGAAAGTTCTTTTTTCTTTTTTACTGTAAGTAGTATTTGTTGTGTTATTTCGTGTAACGTAATTTGATTTTTTTTTCAAAGAAAGTTATTAGTGTTTTAGTTAAAAGTCACGTCTCTTTCTAATTGGAAGGAACACGAGGAAGTATTAACTTAATGTAAAATAAGTCACAAAGTTTATTTAAACTAAACTTCAACGCCAATTGTGGTTCTAGGATCGGATGGTGAGAAAAAAAAAACAACTAAAAAATCTAAAAGAATATTGACCTGTTATGAAGAAATTGGACCATTTCAATGCTCCGATCCGACTGATATGGATTCTCAGGTATTCGTAATTACATCTGTGACGTGTAATTTGTTTTAGAAACAATTTTTAAAACTATCGAAGCTGGAGGACGCAAGTCGAAATCAACTATCAGCCATTTGATGAGTCTACAAAGATAAATTGTATCAGCCTCTCATCGTCGATCCCCCTTTAACTCAGTGTTCTTCGATTTAGACATTTTTTATTGCTTCAGCAATTAAAAACAGTCGTCGTGGCGGACGGTAAGCTAGGGCGATACATTCAAAGTTTTCCGACTGGACAATTAATACAGAATCGGTTAAGCCATCTCAGAACCTATCTCCCTCGAGAATGGTGTTCTGCAGGACTCTGTATTAAGTACAACCTTCTATCTACACTATATATATATATATATATATTAGTGATATCATTGATTGCACAAAACCTCCAGTAATAATAAGCATATTATAAATTAGCGATCTTAACATACCCCTATCCCCCGATGAACTTTCTCTAGCTCGATCCTTATTGCAAAAAACAATTAACAAACTGAATAAATGTCTTGAGAATAACGGATTAGTGTTTTACACTGTAGAGATGAGAAAATCAACTCCGCTAGAGCAGTTCTGGGTACTGTGTCCTTTCCGACTACTGCGGATATATATCCGTTTCTCAACTCCAACTCAGCCTGAGTTACGTATCTCGCTGCGTATTCAACTCCAACTCCGTATAGCATTTCGAACGCACAAAGCAACATTCTGTAATCGTTGAAGTGATAAGAAGTCGTATTGTGTTCACGTTATCGGTACAACAATCGAATAGACGGCATATCAAGTACGTACATACATATAAATTATATTTTATCAGAAGACGAAATATATTAACGTAACGTATTAAGAGAAAACATTTTCTAAATTATAACATGGGAAAAGAAAAAAAATCAACAATAAAACAATTACAAACTAAACGTCAAATCAGTGTAGACAGCAGCAGCAGTGGCAATAACCAAACACATAAAAAGCAAATGATAGATACAGAGGTAGATTCTGAAATATTAAATATAAACCAAGAGAACTTAACATCTATAAAGAATAGTATGGAGGAAATAAAAAAATCAGTGGAGTTCCTGTCGTATAAATATGATGAAACTCTACAGTTAAATTAATCGCTAATGTCAGAGATAAAAATTCTACGAGAACAAGTGTCCCACCTGACAAATGAAACACAAAAAAAGGACAAAATAATAAAGGAATTAACCAACAGTGTTCATCAACTACAGCAATACGGGCGCAGAGAGAATTTCGAGATTCATGGCGTTACGGAAAAGGACAACGAAAACATCAATGACATTATAGTCAAAATTGGACAAAAAATCGAGTGTGACATCAAAGAGGAAGATATCATCGCCGCGCACAGAATGATTACAAAAAATAAATTACTACCCAGACCAATCATAGTAAAGACGAACCGCAAAACAGCAGATGCAATGTTAGAAAAGAAAAAACAAGCAACTATCTACGATAAAGATATTTCAAATTCGTCGTCAGCGTTAAAAATTTACATCAACTAAAACTTATCCAGATACTACAAGTCACTATTCTGTTTTGCTTAAAACAGAAGACAAAATTATTGCAGTACCAATTCACATGGGTCAAAAGAGGAAAAATTTTCGTTCGGAAAAACTCACAAAGCCAAACAATGGTAATTAAATCTTTAGATGATTTAATAAACATTATTTAATAAGATAAAGTAAGCTAAAATAACTCTCAGATATATACTCGATAGATAGCAATAATGATAACACAAAATGAAAAATGTTTTGATAAAAACTCATCTCAGGACGATACTAATAATGATATTCAAAATAATTATATAAACTTAATCTCTCTAAATATACGATCATTAAAAAAATATTTCGATGAGCTACAAGTAATAATAGCAAATAAGGAAATCCAAATAATAGTTCTATGCGAAATAAATATAAAACAAAATGAAATCCAATTATTTAATATAGATGGTTATAACTTAATTTCAAAAACTAGAGAATACAAAAGAGGAGGTGGTATTGCAATCTACATTAATAATAATTTATATATTGATGAAATTAACGTACAATGGGTAAGCTGTGAAGCGATTACATTAAAAGTAAACAGAGACAACCATGATGTGATAAATTTAATAGCAATCTATAGACCTCCAAACAATAGTAAAACATTGTTTATAGAGGAGCTAGATAACAACATTAACAAACTCTTTGTAAATGAAGACTGCATTATATGCGGCGACGTAAATATTGACATCCAAAAAACAAATAATACTTCTACTAAATACAGAAATGCACTAGCAGGTAAAGGTTTCGAAGAAAAAGTTAATAAAGTTACAAGAATAGAAATACAATCAAATAAAATTTTAGAATCGTGCTTAGACCATATTTATACGCGATACAAGAATAATGTAATAGAAAGCCTGCATATATCAGATCAAAAGATATCGGACCATTACATAATACACTATAAAATGCGAACTAACAAGGCCGCAAATAACATCACTAAAAGGAACCATATAAATACTATTTACAACGAAAAAAATATACAAAAATTATTACTAATGAATAACTGGGGAAATGTAGAAGACGCTGACTACACAAGCATTAGTAATAAATTTCGAGAAATTTATGATAAAAGTGAAGAACAAATATACAAAAAAGGTAGCAATAGGAAAAACACACCTATAAAAACGTGGATAACAACAGATATCTTAAAACTAATGAACGATAGAGACAAACTATTTAGGCTTTGGAAATCCAACATTAATAATAAAAAATATCGTGAGAATAATAAAAAAATTAGGAATAAAGTTAGTAATATTATTAAAACAAGTAAAGATAAATATTGCAGGACAACTATAGAAAACACCACTGGAGACATAAAGAAAACATGGAAAAAAATAAATGAAATAGTAGGAAAACATAAAAACAACTCAATTGACGAAACAATAATAAAACACTTTAGGAATCATGATTTGAAAACTCTTACTGATAACTTCGTTAAATACTTTAATAACACTGTGTATGATAACATACACGTGTGTAGTAGAGAATTATTTAAAGAGAATACTGAGAATATAAATAAGCCAGAATGCAACTTCAATCTACTTAAAATTAATAACTACCAGGTTTTAGATATAATAGATAAATTAAACGCAAAGAAAAGACCAGGTTTAGATAAAATAAGAATGAAAGATATTAAATATATAAAAGATAAAATAGCTCCGTACATCGTGAAAATAATCAATGATACCATCCACACGGCAAACATACCAAAGGAACTTAAAAGATCGGAAATAAGACCGATATATAAAAAAGGTAAATTCATAGAGTATGGGAATTACAGACCAATAGCTAAACAATCAGTAATTGAAAAAATCATGGAAAAACATATAGCTAAACAGCTGCAAAGATATATCTATATAAACAATATTATACCCTTCTTTCAATATGGGTTCCAAAAAGACAAGAACACATCTAGATTATTAAGCGATTTCTCAGATGCTATTTATACTAACCTAGCTTTACGGAAGCATTGTTTAACGTTATTTATCGACTTATCAAAGGCGTTTGATTCAGTAGGACATTATATATTAATAAACGAACTTAAGAGCATAGGTATTGAAGGAAAACCCCTCAACTGGTTCGAAGAGTATCTAAGTAACAGAAGTAGTGTAGTTAGGATAGGAAACACGTATAGCCAAGCTTTAGATTTGAAATGTGGTGTCCCCCAAGGTACAGTTCTGGCACCATTACTATTTTTAATATACGTAAGGAACATAAAAAAAGCAATAAAATATAGTGAAGTATTTGCATACGCAGATGACATTGCGCTGGTAACTGCAGACAAAAACATCGCTGATGCAGAGAGGAAACTTCAAAAAGATCTAAACAGCCTGAATCTATGGTTACATGACAAAAACCTACAAATAAACGCCGAAAAAACCAAATTATTATGGATCAAATCAAGTAACCACTATCCGCCATACAAAATTAATATAAAATGCCACACTTCAAATTGCATACACACAGAAAATATTAACGCCTGTCAGTGCAACTTTATTGGAACAGTAAATAATTATAAATACTTGGGAGTAAAAGTAGATAATCACCTTAATTGGAAAGACCACACAAACGATCTGAGCATAAAGATTCGGAAAATAATTCCGCTGTTATATAAATTAAAAAAGTACGTGTCATCTAAAAAAACTAAGATGTTAATATACAATGTATTATGCCAATCACATTTAAATTATGCAATAATAGCTTGGGGGAGAGCAAGTAAAACGAATATAAAACATATTAACTACCTTCAAAAAAAATGCGTAAATATCCTAATGAGAAATAATATAAAACATAAACATGAAGAAAACAACATATTAAAAAAATATAATATTCTGGATCCCAAATCATATCTATACTACTTGATCATTATGGAATGGCTAAATAAGGAAATCGAAGTAGAAAAAAGAAATCCACCAACCTACAATATTAGGAACCTACACCTTTATAAAACCTGTAAAATCAGCAACTTAAACAAGCACGAGGATAATATTAAAAAAAATATTCTATGCAAACTACTAAAATCACTACCAGAAGACATTAAACAATTACAGCCACATATGAAGTCAAACAAAGCAGAAATAAAAAAATGGGTTGGGAATAAAAATATTAAAAAAAAAAAAAAAAAAAAAAGAGCTCTTAATATTGAGTATATATTAAGTATTAATAATAATCTATATGTAAGAGCATGCGAAGATATGTGAATGTGTGGGATTATAAAATAATATAAGAGGATTAATTATATTTCTTGATTTTAATTTATATTACTCTTGTAAAAGAAAATTTAACAGTACTGATAACCATAAATATGTCTCCGGAATCGTTAAGTATAAGAAACATTGTATTATATTAACAAATAAAGAAGGGAGGCATGTGTTATTTTTTTAGGACCACGCCGACAAGCTTAAAAGCTTGGCAGGGTCCACAAACGTAACGCAATTGCAACCAAAAAAAAAAAAAAAAAAAAACAGAACGTCCTTTAACACACAGTACGCATGCGCACAGGTAACGCCTTTCGGAGTTGAGATATATTAAATTTA
The DNA here is from genome assembly GCA_039619475.1 of Icerya purchasi. Lineage (NCBI taxonomy): Eukaryota > Metazoa > Arthropoda > Insecta > Hemiptera > Monophlebidae > Icerya > Icerya purchasi. Next base: position 274,024,304 of record CM077116.1, read on the forward strand.
CCCCGCCAGAGGTGGTAAATTCAACTGTGTCCGGAACGACAATGTTTGTTCGTTGTATGACGTCTTTCGGAGTTGATATACAGTGAGCAAAAAAAGTATGTAGACATCCGTGATAGAAGAAAAAATGAGGAATAAAAGGGTGAAAACGAAAGTCATTTAATGCTACTTTGTATATAAATAGAAAAAGGAAACATTCGCAAATACTTAGTGTACGAAAACAAAAGACAAAATAAAAAAATCACAGCTGTGGTAAACGTAAGCGATTACAAAGTAGAAGTTGCACGCAAATAAAGTATGTAGACATTTGAGTGTAAGAGGTTTTCCCCACGTATGGGTCATCCATGTAAGAAGATAAGAGATGAGTAATGCATGAGTAATGCACCACAGTGCATGGCTACTATGTACAGTATATCACGACCAAACTAGCCGCATTAAGAATCGTATTCTAATAAGTGCGCCAAGATGAGTCAAAATTCGCGAAAGACCCCGTTCAAGTTACGCCGTTTAGTGATTTCGAAGTACGCTGAGGGTATGTCGGGCGATCGGATTGCGGACATGTTGGAAATGAAGCGAAGTACGGTTTATCGAATTATTTGGTGCTTTAAATACGAAGGTAGAGACGCAAGAAAGGCCCGTGCTGGTCGACCTGAAAAATTGTCTGCGCAGGATAAACGCTTTATCATTCGCACAGCTACATGGAATCCGAAAGTAAGTGCACCACAGATATGTCGTGAGATTGTTGATCGATCTGGTATGGAAGTCGCAGCGGAAACGGTTCGAAATACACTGAGGAAGGCTGGTTAAAAATCTCAAATCGCTCGTAGCAAACCCTTCATAAGTCCCGTCAATAGAAAAAAACGTATAGCCTTCACGGAAAAATATATTTCAGCCGATGAAACGTTCTGGAAGATAGTTTTGTTCAGTGATGAATCGAAATTCAATTTGTTTGGTCACGACGGTAAACAGAGAGTACGAGTATGGCGGAGGCCTAGGACAGAATTGCAGGAGAAAAACCTGAATTGTACAATCAAACACGGAGGTGGAAATGTTATGGTCTGGGGTGTGTGGCGGCCGCAGGAGTAGGGGCGTTGGAATTTATCGATACAACGATGAACGCAAACCACTATATTACGATTTTGAAAAAAAAATCTCCGCACAAGTGCCGACAAACTCGGAATTTTATAATCTTACCGTTTTTATCAAGACAACGACCCCAAGCATAGGGCTTATGCAACCCGTGAGTGGCTACTCTATAACTGCGGCAGAATGTTGGAAACGCCTCCACAATCCCCCGACCTTAACCTGATAGAACATGTTTGGGATTATATAGACCGTCGAATTCGTCAGCGCCCAGTTTCCAACCGAGACGAGATGAAAAAACGGCTACTTGAGGAATGGCAGAATATTCCATCCAGTTACCTCCAGACTTTAGTCCAATCGATGCCCCGGCGGTTAGAAGCTGTTATTAGAGCCAAAGTTGCTCACACCAAGTACTAGGCAGAGCTAATTTTTCAGTTTTTTTCGTCATTTTAAACACTTTTTTTCAAAAGTCTATATACTTTATTTGCGTGCAACTTTTGATTTTTAATCGTTTACCTTTACCACAGCTGTGATTTTTTTCTTTTTATTTTGTTTTCGTATACTAAGTATTTGCGAATGTTTCCTTTTTCTATTTATATACAAAGTAGCATTAAATGACTTTCGTTTTCACTCTTTTATTCCTCATTTTTTCTTCTATCACGAATGTCTACATACTTTTTTTGCTCACTGTATATATATTACACCACGTATCGTCGGACCGAGGATCTATATTTTACAGTTATAAATCTAAATGTATTGATTTCCATCGAGCACGCCAACCTCAAAAATACAACTGTTCCTAAAAGAATCTTAACTCCAGGTTAAATCATCAGAAACTTTTTTGGGCGCGTTGCTAGATTCCTCGTTGACATGGAGATACCATGTAACTAACACAAAATCAGGATGCTACTAAACCTTAAATATAATGAAATTTTTATCCAACCGTAATTTTAATATCCATCTGAAACTGCTACTAAACATATATAAAATAAATTGTCCATGTCAGGTGTTCTCCTCAGTAAAAAAATTCGTATTAAAAATACTTGATCCAACACAAAACTTCGCTCTTCGCATTAGCCTGGGAGTTTAAATAAAATACCGTGAGAGGCAAAATGCTTGGCTAATAAATACGCAATTTCCCGCTGAAATTAACATTGGCGGCAAATGTATCGGTCTTGCGTTGCGCCTACGTTGGAAATTTGTTCAATTAAATTTTACGATTCCTACGAAAGTGGAAGCTTCAGCATTTTGAATTATGCACGATCACGGGCGCATCGTCAAATTCGATGCTAAGTAGCTCTGTCCGTCCATCATAAAACTGGCCAAAAGGCGAAAGCTAAGTAACTAAAAAGGAAATGCTGATCGGTGCTGTATTGACTACGTTGAAAAAATTGTATACTTTTTTTTTTTTTTTTTTACAAAACCTCTGTTTTTAGCATGTACCGTCATCTGATATTTTCGGTAACAATATTTCGCTTGAAAAATGTAAATTCGGCTGTTAATTTGATTAAGAACGATTTGCAGATAGATTTCCGGTGTCTCTGGCAACTTCGCGCAGATAAGAAGCGCGAAAAAGGTTTTATTTTTACCCTGCCCTGAGCGCGCCAGCGGCCTTGACTCAGCAACACGATAATTCAATAGATAGAACTAAATAGCCAGGCAGTCAGAAATGGAACTCACAAAGGACAGCAACAGCGGAACAACTGAAGAGTCACTGGGAAAGGATCTATCGTTAAAGGGAGTAGGAAGACCCAGAACTAAAAGTTGGGCGTATAGAAGGGAGCGTTCGTTAAGGAGTGAAGAACATTCGAAAAGGATATGATTTGAATCGCAAATACAAGGAGGCTCGAAAGCATGAAGAGAGTACAAAGGTGAGAGGGAAAAAAGCGAATCGAAAGCGAGAAGAAGGCAGTAGAGAATGATTGATCCTGAGTGTAATTAAGGAAACAACAGTGGAACGACGGCAGACAGGAATAGAATGAAACGAAGGCGGGAAACGAGGAACCGGTCTAGTAAGATGGTACTGCGAGAAGCGATTTGAGAATAAAGATGGATCCAGCCAAAGTCTGGAATCTATTGCAAAATACTAACGTAAATATTGACCGGAAAAAACGCCTCAGGGTTCACACATGTTGCATGTAAAAAGCTATCACGAGAATAAAAGAAGGTTATATAATTAACCGAATTTTTATCCGAATACCTTTTTTCTTTCAAAAAATGTTGGGCGCATTTTCGATTACAAAAAAATTTGCAGCTACTCGTACTCAGTATTAAAGATGTTTTTATTTATTTATATTTTTTTTGTGGGTTTGTCTCTCGTGTGATAAAGTTTACTCGTGTTGTGTTCAATTGTCCGTTGAAGAGATCCGGTGAGTTCGTTTAATTTATTTATCTCTGTTATCTGCTTTTATTTTTATTTCTATTGTCTCTCATTTTATTTCGTCCGTTCCGTTCTTATCAGTTTCGTTTCCCGCTTTGCGGTTATTTAATTTCAAGTAAATCTCCCCCTAATTTCGTCCTGCATGGTTGGTAGAGAAGCACTACGGACCCCGTCGTCGCACTGGTTAAAACTAACAAAACTAGTTAATACCGTTTTGTCCAATGTATTTTCTAAAGACAACGTTGTCTCGGCAGAAAATTTTAATGAGAATAGACTGTCGACATGGATATTTCTAGCAATGCTTCTCCAGTCGATACCACACCATTATTCTTTGAAGGACAAATTGTCTGTAAAAAAGTCAGCGGTTTACCCACAATTACACTCGTTCATGAAAGAATTCGATTAAGCTTAATTTCTACTTTTGCAGCTAATCCCAGTTCCCGCTTTCCGAGAACGTTCATAAAGAATTTAAAATACGATCGTTTATTCTGCGCAATCTTTACTATTCCGTTTCGGTATGGTTCGCGACATTCCAGCTGACTTACCTATCGATGAACTTCTCTTAAACTGCTCTTGTCAGGTGCTAATCTCGAAAATATCCACAGAAACGTATTTCTGAAAAATCTTTTGTGCCGGTTCCTATTATCGAAATTAAATTTTTACGCTCAACTATTCTGTTTTTTGTCAATTTATACAATGACCACCGCGTCAACGCTGAGCCGGTTATTCGCAGACCTTGTCATAATTGTCTTCGATTCGGCCATTGCAGTTCTTCATGTCGGAGCAAACCTATCTGCTTCTTCTGATAGTCATTCTTCTTCCAAATGCGCTGCTACCCAACAGAATAACTCGACTAATTTTCATTGTGTTCATTTTGATAAAAATCATTCTGCCCTTAACTCTTCCTGTCCGCTATTTAAGAAGTAAGTAGAAATACGTAAAATAACGAGTCTGCAAAATGTTTCGTACTCCGAGGCTAAGAGTACCAGTCAAAAGAAACTGGTCTCTCCGACTTTCACTTTTTGCTGATATTTCTAACAATAAATCGGGGATAAACATTATTATTGTTTATAACTGTATTTGGATTTTTGGTAACACAGAAAATGAACATAAACATGTATAACTCAAATACTATTCTAATTTAACCATTAATGCCGGCTGTAAAGATTTCCGATCAGTAATTTTTCCCTATTTAAAAAGTGCGTCTGAGATTCCTTCTTCCTTTAAATCAGGGAATATTGACATGTCTCAGACCGTCAATAATCCCTTCCTTTCGAAAATGACTTAATATCCACTTTACTATCTACTCTTAGTAAGTTCGGAATCCTTAATTTCGGTGATATCAGCTTTATGTCAAGTTTTGCAGTATTAGAGATTTCGTTAATATGATTTCGCTTTTATTTCTGCTTATTTTAACATGTATTGCTTTATTATTTCTTAGATATTTTCTTTCCTTCGCCTCAATATCTCTTTTCTGCTTATATATTTTCGATTCTTATCGTTTTCAGTATTTCTGATAAAGAATCGTTGGACATCCGGTTTGTTAAATATAGAATATAGTAAGTTATGATAAATACAAATATAACAAATGAATTTAAGAATAAAATGATTGCTTACACTTAGAAACGTTTTCGGGTACAACCCATCATCAGCTAAAAACACAAATACATGTTTTTTTTTGTTTTTTTTTTCCATCACGATCTGGTCAAAGTGGCCATTTAGCGAATTTTTTGACCCTGAATTGACGTGAAGGGAAAAGCACCCACCGGCACTCACCCACAATCTGTAATCCTACAAAAGGTCTAGGGGTTTATGACGTCTTAATCTACGTATATTACCGGTGGTATTCAGCAATTGTACAGCCAGGTTATTTGGGTGATCTTCCAGTCTGGATGCGTGTCTCTGAGCACAATGTTTAATAACGTCATTTACGTACGGAATGCACAAGTCTTTGTGCAGAGCATCATTGGTTACATACCATGGTGCATTTGTTAGGGTCCTTCAGAGTTTATTCTGTACTGTTTGAATTATTTTTATATTTGTTGGCTTAGCACAGCCCCAAAGCTGCAGCCCGTACGTCCATATTGGTCTGATGACAGTGGTGTACAACAAGCGCTTATTTTCCATTGACAACACGCTATTTCTACCTATAAGCCAGTTCATTGTCCTAACTCGAATGTTAATTTCCTTTCTCTTCTTATCAATATGATGCCTCCAGGTTAGTCGCCTGTCCAAATGCATACCCAAATATTTCACACTGGTTTGGATTGGTATAGTTGTATTACAGATTTTAACAGATGGAACCGTAACTTTTCTATTGGTAAAGTGGACATTAACCGATTTTTCTTCATTTATCTTTATTTTCCATTTTCTGAACCAATCTTCCGCTTTGTGTAATGCATTCTGTAGATTACCACTGGCAGTGACAGGATCCGTGCTACATGAAAGCAAGGCTGTGTCATCAGCGAATGTAGCTACATGCACACTGTCCATTACCGGAAAGTCGGCAGTGTATAGTAAATACAGCGTGGGTCCCAACACTGAACCCTGGGGCACCCCGGCTAACACAGGATGAATCTCAGAAAGTTCATGTTCAAGGCGTACCTGAAAATATCGGTCATTGATGTTCTGAATTCATCAATTGTGATAAATTTTCCCCGGAAGAAGTAGTTTTAATTTGTACTGTAAACTTCCGTGACACACCTTGTCAAAGGCCTGAGCAACATCAATAAACGCAGCCGTACATACCTGCTTTGTTTCTAGACTATTTTCAATTATATTTACTACCCTATGTAACTGATCCACTGTGGAGTGTTGTTTAACAAAACCAAATTTATGATTTGGAATTATATTATTTTGTTGCAAATATGGCCGTAATCGATTTAATATTAATTTCTCCATTACTTTAGACAACATTGGTAGTAGCGATATAGGCCGATAAGAATATACATTATGTGGATCTTTTCCGGGCTTAGGAATCATAATAATTTGCGCAAACTTCCACTGCTTCGGAAAATACCGTAGGCGAAAAATAGCGTTACAAATAAATGTAATCAACATAAGAGCTTTATGTGGCAGCTCTTTGAGTAACTTCGCTGTAATCAGGTCATAGCCTGGACATTTTTTGTTCTTCAACGACTTTATTACGCTTTTCACCTCTAGCGGCGAAGTAAACGCTGTCGGAAGATTTATTAGCGACGATGACCGCAATTGTGTCGCTGAATATGTTGAGCTAGTATTCGATGTGGAATTTGTTAGATCTGACATTACGTCAGACTTAAATATATTCGCCAAGTAAGCAGCAAATAAGTTCGCTTTTCCTTTTTCATTCCTAGCCCAGCATCCACTATTATTATCTCTTATCGGCGGTATGCTCTTAACTGGTTTTTTAATATTTTTGCAACACTTCCACAGCGAGTAATCATCTTCAGGCAGCGGCGACAGTTTTAATAAATAATCTTTAAATGACTGATTCTTTATATCTGTTAGTAATTTCTTTAATTGCTTAGCTCTTTTATTAAATAAGGTTTTGTCGTTCGGATATCTGGTTAGAAACCACTTTTTTCGTAGTCGCCTTTTCTCCAATACAAGATCCCTAACTATTTTTGGATATCTGTTATTTACTTTTTTCTGTTCACTATAGGGTGTGTTTAAAGTAGCTGCTGTCTGTATTTCACAAGTAAGGTACTGCACTGCGTTCTCGATGTTTTCTTTGCTCTTAAGTGGAATTTTCAAATTTAAATTTAGCTGCAAATGTTCTCTATAGGCTTCCCAATCAGTTTTGTAATTATGTAGAAATAATTGAGCTTCTTTATATATAACAGTGTCGCTTAGTGTTAATACAACGGGCGAATGATCAGAAGAAAGATCAAAGGAAGAATTGATATCTGTATACTGATATGCTACATCTTTTGTAATATAAAAATCCAGAAGATCAGGCAATTTGTTCGGATCGGCTGGCCAATATGTAGGTTGCCCTGATGAGATGTAAGATATATTTTTATTATCCATAGTATTTTTGAGAATCCTACCTCTGGGAGTTGTAAGTCTAGATCCCCAAGCTGTATGTTTGGAATTCCAGTCTCCAGCTGCTATATACCTGCTACCCAGAGAATCAAAGTAATTTGAAAGCTTCGGAATAGTTAGCTTGTGACGTGGAGGACAATAAACTGCTGATATCACTATCTGTCCATTTACTGTACATACTTTAATATTGGTTCCTTGAAGATACTCCTCCCTGAAGTGATCCAGTTCATGATGTCTTATGTTTGATTTTATTAAAATAGCGGAACCCCCCCCGCGCTTTCCCAGACGGATGAGTACAATGATATGTTGTATAATTATTTATTTTAAAGTAATCTAATATGGTTAAATGTGACTCTGATATTAAACATATATCTATAGAATTGTTATTCAAAAATACTTCGATTTCGGCTTTATGGATTTTTAAACCATTTGCATTCCATGTCGCTATCGTTAAATACTTAACCATTATTTAATCAGTTTATTAATGACAGAAGTTAACATGGTAAGAATTGTGCTATTTTGCTGTATTAGCTGTTGAAACATGATTTTGAAGTCAGCTAAAAACCTGTTAACTGCTCAGTGATTGTTGGCATTTGCCCCGTCCCGTTATAATTGATTGGTTCGGACTCTTCCGAATGGACTGGCTTTGAAAATGATAAATTTTTTGGTTTATTTAACTGATCTCCCGAAGATACTAGACTGTTTGGAATATTTGAATTTACATTTAAGTTGGAATTGATATTTTTCGTAGTAATGTGTGAATAGCTAATTCCTGGCTGCCTCGAGCTGGATTGTAAAAAGTCTTTACCTTTTCTCACGATTCCTTGTCTACCTTGCGCTAACTTCTGGTAAACGTCGCAGCCTTTATAATTTGCCGGATGCGATCCATTACATAGACCACATTTAGCTGGCAGTTTTGGGGTCTTTTTTACAATCAACTGTTTTGTGCCCTGCTCCACATTTTACACACACTGGTGGCCGAGTGCAGTAAGCTTTAGTGTGCCCCCACATTTGACAGTTCTGACACTGGGGAATAGATAACTTTTTGTTAGGTGGTTCAACTTTGATAACAGTATTGCATAAAACCTTTAAGTTAAATATATCTTTGCAATTTTCTGTCTGCTCTAAATCTACGAAGAACAAAGGAAGTGGCAATTTTGTATGACGTTGTTTAATATTGTGTACATTACGAACTTTGAATCCTTTTAATGTTAATTCCTCTGCAATTGTTTCCGGCTCCAGAGAATGATGAAGATGCCTCACCACCACCTTATAAGTTCGGTCTTGCTTCATTTGGTAGGTATGGAATACTGATCAGAAACAAATTCTAAAAGAGTGTTATTCAGAATTTGTTTTTGATCATATATATTGACTTTTTCTAAGTAAGCAATCATTTTATTCTTAAATCTGTTTGTTATATTCGTATTTATTGATAACTTACTAAATTCTCAGTATTTCTGTTTGATCTTTTCTACGCATTGGTTTCCATTTTTATGTATAAGGATTCTTAAAACTAGTTATATGAATTATCCGTATATGACTATCGACAGAATTCGTTTATTCAGCAAAGCTTTTACTTTTTCTCTCGGCATTTTTTTCGTTGGTGTTGCTTGCCTAATTCGATTGGTTGATAGTATATTTTATTTCCTTCCTTTTCAGAGTCACGAAAGGTTTTTCGAGGCCTCCCGCAAGGTTCCTGTCTTAGTCCTACGCTCTTCAATATTTATTCTCTTGGTGTCGCCTCTCTTAATCTACCTTCTACTTCCTTATTTTTTGCAGATGACATTCTACTTTTTTCAACTGCTCCTAGCATTCTAAATGCTTGCAATAACATGCAAGAATCCTTGTACATTCTGCAGAGTTCTCTTTCTCAAATCTATTTATATATCTCTCCTCCAAAATCTTCATGCATTGTTTTCACATTTCGTTCCTATAATCCCGAGTCAATCAACATAAATATCGACAATACACCTATACCTGTTGTTTCCTCCTTCCGCTACTTAGGAATCTTTCTGAATAGTCGTTTATCCTTTACTGCGCATATTAATTACTTCCATTCGTCTACTCTAGAACGTTTGAATATCTTAAAGTCTTTATCTTCTTCCCATTGGGGAGGTGATCCTATGATACTTCTTATGCTCTACAAATCCATTGTTCGATCCAAACTTTATTTCTGTTGTTTTCTGTATGGTACTGCTGCTCGTTCTCCCCTAGCTAAATTAGATTTAGTTCAGAATGCAGTCCCGCGCTTATGTCGAGGAGTCTTAAAATCCACGCCTATTCCTGCGATTTTAGCAAAGGCTAATGTGGCTCCTTTATCCATCCGTAGATTCTATCTCGCGTATCGGTTCCTTATTAAACGTCTACATATTTACCCAAACAATCTTGTCCCTGCATATTCTTCTCTCTTGCAAGATTGGCGTTTTTCCTCTAATAAGGTTCCCATTCTCTGCCACATTGCCTCGCGTCTTATAAGTTTTCGCCCTTCATCCTAACTTTCAATAAACTTCCATTTTTCCAGTTTGAGATATTAAATGTTATTCCTTCTCCTAATCCTTTTTCTTTGCCTTCTTATGTAAAATATCTCCCTGCTCATGCAACAGTTTATGAATTTAACCAGGCAGTTTCATCATTCTTTGCTAACCATACCCTAATTTTTACGGATAGGTCCAAAATGGCACACGGAGTGGGTGCATCTATCTACATTCCTGCTCTTAACCATTCCAGCCTGTTCAAAATTCCTTCATTTTGTTCAATTTATTATGCGGAGACATTGGCATTACTACGTGCCATTGAGCTCGTTCCATCTTTTCCTCAATGTAAAATGTTCCTCCTAATTTCTGATTGCAAAAGCGCCCTTCAGTGTATATCCTCTCCATATGTTTCTTCCTACTCTGATCCTATTATTCTGCACATCCGATCACTGATTTTCAGCCTTTGCAGATTGCACTCATTAACCATCGACTTTCTTTGGATTCCTGGTCATGCCGGAATTGCGGGCAACGAAAAGGCGGATTATCTTGCTCGTTCGGCTATTTCTTCTGGGCGGCCAGTCGGACGGATTCCTTCTCATGAATTATTAAATATAGAAAAAAGTATCCAAAAGGCCAATTGGAAATCTTTTTATAAATCATCCTTCTCCAGTCCTAATTCACAATATTTTTCCATTCACCCTAATCCACTTACTCAACCATGGTATCTACATTTTCCGCATCTTCCCCGATTCATCATATCTGCTATCTGTCGTCTTCGATCTGGTCACAGTCGACTTCCTGCTTCATTGTATCGTTTCTCCATAGTGCCCTCTCCTATTTGTCCGCTGTGTATCGATAACACAGTCGTGTGTGACTCTGATCATGTATTCTTTGAATGCTCCTCTTTATCATCGTAAAGGGCAGCTCTATAAGCGGAGCTTCTCTCACATGATGTTCCAACTCCATATTGTGTGTCCTTTATTCTCTCATTACAGTCAACGTTGATCATACCAATTGTAGCAAAATTCCTATCCTCTGTACTTCATTATATTAATATCTAATCCTTTCAGTAGTTCTCTTTGGCATTCCTAACTTATCGTGTCCAGTTATTTCCAACGAACTCCTCTCTAAACGAAGAACATGCACTGATGTTGCAGTTACAGCTACAAACAGGCACAGCTCGCAGTTAATTTTGCGGGCTCGCTGTCGCATTTGCGGCCCTAATGGTAGATAGGTGAACTCCTTGTCAGCCGGAGTGTTCGGTGAAAATTCTGCTCGTTTCCTTTTAACACAATGGTAGGCGCTGTTTCCGAAGTCGTCGCCATAAATATGATAAATGTTTCATAATTAAAAACTATAAACTTTGCTTTATAGTGATGGAGAAAGTCATTGAACTTTCGGATAATTGTTTACGGACGCTAAGCGCTGTGTTCTATATAGGTTTCGTGCTTGATGGATCTAACTGCTTTTTAAACATCCCGTGTTTCTTCTTCCTTAATTATTTATAGCCAGATTCCTTTGTCCGTTTGTACTGTGGGCTCTGTAATTGCAGATGTGGCCATGGTATGGGACAGCTAACTCCTTTTGCTCTTACCTTCGTCATTCCTTTTCTTTTCAGGATGCATACGTTTGGCATTTTTCGACGTTGATTGTTATTGTTTCTCCATCTTTGGTATAGCATTCTTTGTCAGATTCCATTCCTTGTTACTCCTAATTGCTGCTATGTACACATGTTGATGTACATGGGTAATCGTCCGTTGCTGACAAGCCCAGGGAAAAACCCAAACGAAAAAAAAAAAAAAAATATTTTCATTTACCTTTCTGTCATTTGGTTATATATTTTCTATAATGCTTTCCGTTTGTGTTGCTTGCTGCTTTGACTGGGCTGGTCGATATCATACAACGGGCGGCCCCCATACGAAATGATTTGTCTGAGCGTTGGAAGCTTGGGTTTAAAAATTCCCCGCTAATCATACTTTTCCTTCTTTAGTTAATTCTTGCGTGGTTTGTATTCAAGTTGGACTGTGCTTTTTTAAAAAAACACTAGATTGAACAGACAGATAAAAAGAACAATTGTTAGAAAAAGAGGAAGCGTATATACCATAATCTGAGATAAAAACTTTTGAACAGCGGAAGGAGATTAGAAAGAAGAAGTGAGAAAAGGCAGCAACCCGAGCCAAGGAGTCCACCGCTTCATTACCGAAGATGCCCGCTCACGTTCATTTTCTATCATTCATTCTCGTATTTTTTATATTTTTCGTTTTTCCTTTCATTATGCCTTGTCAATTTAAATGACTACAGCGGAAATGCTGTAACCTTAGAGCGAATAGAAATTCTGTTGAGAGCTTGTTGGATCTGTGTGAGTAATGCGCTGCTTCCAGTAACTTGACTAGAAGATTCCTCTAACGCTGACAATCGCGGTTTTCCTTAATTAGTTTCAATCGCAGTGACAGATACAGTGGTACAGCTATTTTAATCAGAAATGATATTCCCTTTCTAACTTACGGCATCTATTCTCCAACTCTATTTAATTTAATCCAAATTTTGTCCGCATATCAATTCTGCACAACTCTTCAAAACAAATTAACCTTATCATGGCTTACATTCCTCCTGCGATCTACGTAACTTCCCTTTTCAATCATTTATTAATTCTCTTCCTTTCCTTTTTATTACAGCCGGCGATTGGAATGCATAATCACCTCATTACTGTTGTAGTAAGTACAACAGTAATGGTTTCGCACTGGAAAATTTTATCGTACAAAATGACAATCCTCCTTAACGGTAACTTGTCTCCTTGCGTTAAAAGTTCTTTGTCTTCCAATTCTATTGACCTCTTATTCACTTTTCCCGATCTTATGAAGTGTTCATGGTCAACTCTAAATGGTACCTTTGGAAATGATCATATTACTATCACTATTTGTTTTAGTTTCCTTCTTATGCTTCTTACAATTATCTTCACTCACCCGACTAGATCTTCTCTGACTGGCCTATCTTCCGCTCTCTTGTTGGCTTCTAGCTCTCTTCAGTTCCTCCTAGTTTAAACCAATCTTCTGAATATGACTTCTCTGCTAAATCACTTCTGCCTTAACTCATTCTTTTGCTCCTATCCGACCAGCAACCATTAAGCAGTGTAGTGAAGATTGTAAAGCGGCCCTTAATTTAAGTAATTCCACTTATAGAACTTTTCACTCTTGTCCTCTTCTCAACTTCCTATCTCATAAGAATGCCAATTCTAAAGCCAGATTTATTTTTAAAATAACAAAGAAAAGCTTTCGTTCCTCTTTTAAATTCACTCCTATCTTTCATATACGAAAAAAGAGTCTGTGACCTTCGAATTCTGTTCTTTCCCAACGTCCTTCCAATTAATATTTTTTTCCTCCTGAAAAACTAATGCCGTTTACTGAACCTATAGTTCCTAGCTAAGTTTTTAGCTTTCAGGAATTCTGTCCCTTCACGTATTTTCTTAGTTTTTTAGTCTTTTACCTTATCGGAATCGGACTCCATTCATCTTTAATAAATTTCTTTAATTCCTCTCCGGGCTCTTTTTTTTTTTTTTTTCCTACCCTGGGCGCGCCAGCGGCCTTGACCCAACAACATGAAAAATTAAGAGTTATAACTAAATAGCCAAGCGGTCTGAAATGGAAAAGTCAAAGGACAGCAGCAATGGAATAACTGAAGGCAATGGGAAGGAAAGAATATAGGTAGCGTTAAAGGGAGTAGGAAGACCCAAAACTAGAAGTTGGGCGTAAAGAAAGGAGCGTTCGTTAGAGAGTGTAGAACATTCGAATAGGAGGTGATTTGAGCCACAAATACAAGAAGGCTCAGAAGCGTGAAGAGAGCAGAAAGGAGAAGGGGACAAAGCAAATCGAAAGCGAGAAGAGGGGAGTAGAGAATGAGATGAATTACTTTTTCTGTTCTTAAAAATCTTTATGATTTTTTAAAAATATTTTCAACCATTTTCTTCGTTCCGGTTAAAACTTCTCTTGTAACACTTTTATTATTTATAAAAATTTTTTTTAAAATTCGTGTTTCTAATTTAACGTAATATCGACTAGGAGCGAGATTTATTAAATTAATATTTAAAATTAACACACCGGCATGTTTCGGGGACATTGGTCCATAATCATGGTGAAAATATACACTAAAGTTAAAAGTAAACAATTCAAAACATTAGTTAACATTGCAAAATCGATCCATCAAAAATGATATATCGCAAATGATCGAAATATATATATATATATATATATATATACATATAAATAAAAAAGTAATAAAAAAAAATGTAAATATGTAAAAAATAAACTTTTTTTTTCCACTAAAGGTGCGTATAAGGGTTTCCATGTACCGTGTTTAACTACTGGGGCTATTACAGCACATGGGGCCTACTTAAGAGGATTAAACGAGATAATACAAACCACTGCTCCGCATGAAAGCCAATACAGCTGCGACCGCGAACGGAACATTTGCCAGTATCTTAGAGCTATAGGAGGTGGTAAAGTGAATGGATCGTGGTACTGTAAAGGAGGAACATTCGAGAAGTAGATGAGGGTTCACGGACAAAAGCGCACAAGACAAAAGCGCACAGGACAAAAGCGCACATGATAAAAACGCATCGGACAAAAGCGCACACGGATAAAAGCGCACACGGACAAAAACGCACACGGATAAAAGCGCACATGGATAAAAGCGCACACGGATAAAAGCGCATATGGATAAAAGCGCACACGGATAAAACCGCACAGAGATAAAAGCGCACACGGACAAAAGCGCACATCGATTTGCAGAAATGGAGCTAAATTATTAATTTCTCGGTTCTCGGCAATTGTATCATTTGTGAAAAGGCAAAACTGGACGGTTGCCCCGCAAAGAATTTAAAATTCAAAAAAATTATTGGTGATCAGCGAAAACAAAATAAAAATAATACAATTTTTTGTATGATTCACTAGTCATTTTTCTGTTTTTTTTTTTGTTCTTATATGTGTATTTGTTTGTTAATAATCATAGTGTCTATTGACTATGACCGCTAGGAAGTTACCGTATATAAAAAATAAAATTTGTATCAATAATGTATTCAGGGGCGTCTCAAGCATGCCAAGTTGTGGGAGTGGTGCATAACCCAAAATACCGATTCATGAATTCATATAATTTAAAAATAATTTTTTTTTTATACTGTATAGCTTATATGTATAACAAAATGTTATATGGTATTTTTTAATGATTTTCTTTAAACTTTTACAATATGGGTCTTTTATTTTTTACTTTTGCAGTCAAAACTGATTTAGATCGAACTGTGAGGACTAAATATATTTTAAAAAAAAATTTTTATTAAAAGAAATCTCACCTTTTAATGCTAAGCCTATAAGACTTTGTAATAATGCTTTACTTTTTCAAACAGTGAGGGTAACTTTTATTTTACACTGTTGTATACTAACCGTTTCTTTATAAATTGTTTCAACTGGTCTGAATTTTCTTAATAATTTTTGCTTTTAAATTAGTATCGAAAAATCCGCAACTCTTTGTTAACTTGGTAAAAGTTTTCATTATATTTGACACTTCTATATCGTCAACCGTTTGTTTGCTTATTTCTTCTTCATCATTTTCATCACTGTTGTTTATTTGACTCTTTGATCGCGGTTTCATTGCTGATTAAAACAACTGTTGCAATATTTTTGTCAACGTTTAATTATTCCTTTGATAATAAATTTCCCGATGATCATTCTAATATTGTGAAAAACTTGAACTCTGTTTTTATTCCGCAATACTTCAAACTTTTGTGTTAGGGGAATTTTACTTACTTTCATTTTAATATGATCAGAATAAAATATATAAATATAATGATTGAATGATTTAAAACTGAACAGAATTCGCTCTTAATTAAGCGGCTTCTATTGTATAATTCTTTAAATTTCTACAAGTCTGTTGTAGTGACCTAAATTATACGATTCTTGGCTGTTGTTAAGAACTTCGCAATTCGACCATAGTTGCAGACAAATACATAAATTAAATATATTTGCACTTCCTTGTTACTAGGTTAATATCTTGATGCAGAGGGACTAAAAACGTACACAAAAAAAATCTAAAATTTATTTCAATGAAATAGTTCGGAAATTTAAATTATGGTGAAGTTGTGAAAGAGTTTCATGTAGAGTTGAGAAAAAATACGTCAAGAACATTATGTTTGATTTACTTGTTACTTAAAATAATCAAATTTCGTACTTTCAGCTAAAATTCATCTGCTTTTAAAATTCATTATTTTTAATTTATAATATGGGAGAATTTAATTTTTTAAAATAAAATGAGCAGGGGCCGATACCTTCTGTGATTTTAATAATTTAAAATTATTTTTACTTTTGTTGTTTGTAAAAGTTAGGTTCTGTTAATTTGCGTGAAAAATTAATAAAGAGTAGAATTTTAGTAGATTTGTTTGTTTTTTTTATTTTCGTCGATCATCTGTTGTTTTTTTTTGTGTAAACAATAAATTCGTTAGTTTAAAATTTCGGTCGACAACAGTGACTTTAATTCAAATTCTTTCCAATACTAGAAAACGTTATTTTCAAATGATAAAGTTCTTTATAGTACAATGCTAAGGCTGAGAATTGTTTTAAAAAATTTAATTCGTATTTTAAAACAAATAAAGATTTTGACAGTATAACACATGTTTATACCTCTAGTCCGCTTAAAAAAAGTTAATCTTTGATTTTATTTGTTTATTGATTTTTGCTAAAAGTATCATGCTTAAAATCAAAAATTAATGGAATCATTGAACAGAGAACTCAGTAATAGGTTTGATGTTATACAACTAATTCGAAGTACGGTAAAAATATTTCAAAAAAATGAATAATGATAAACAAATTACTGCATTGATCAACTCTCTGGTTCTTTTTGTAAAAAATATTCATAATCCCGAAACTTATTTTTCAAATACAAAGTGCGTTGTGCGCTAAAAAGTTGTGATGAAGCCCTGGGGAGACTACATGTGATGTAGATTTTATAACATTCGATTTAAAAAAAACAGAGCTGTTTTTGAAGTCTTTACTTCTTGTATTCATGACGACTTATTTAAAATTCTTTCAATTTTTTAACCTTTTCGAAAAATATTTACAATTCCAGTAAAAAAAATAATTCTTGAATCAAATTAATAATAGATATAATAGATGTAACTTTAAATTTTTGAAGGAACATATAGAACGTTTACATATTGACGTGCAAATGCTTCTCAACTCTTGCGAAGATTTTACAAGTTTTTTAAGTAATTCAAAAATTGCATTTAAATCATAAAATGTACTGCCTTTTACATTCAAATCTGGTCATTTTATTTTATCATTATTTTTATTGTCACCGTCTTGTGAGCGATCATTTGAGCGCTGAAATTAATTTCCGATCATTCACATACAACGATAAGCGGAAACTGTTTGTTTTCATTAATGTTACTTTTTTCTTGATAAAATGTAGTAAATAAAATAAATACTCATAAAACAGTCAAACTGTAATCAAAATTAAACTTTAAAAAATAAAAACGAAAATCGAAATTTACTTCGCAATTAATTTCTATTATAAAATATAACATTTGCTTCATATAATTCAATGCATATTGTCCTTTTCAGGGTCGATCAAAAGTAGAAAGAGTTTTTCAAGTTTAAATAAAATACATACTTTTAAAGTCGGACTCATTAAATTCGGAGATTTTATATTTTAATTAAAGATTTTATAATATGCTTATTGCTGTTTTCAAATTCGTCTCATTTTAATTTTTTTTTATTAATTTCAATAAAATATATATTTCAAAATTAAGTACATTAAATCTCATATTTGAATTAAGAGTTTTATAACGAAAACATCATGATTTTGCCAAATGATTAATGTTTCTTTATCCACCTTAAAGTATTTTGTCCACAAAATTGTATTTATGCTACAATACTTTTAATTTCTTTTCTTCTATACATCTTTTTCCTACGTTTATGGGCCACTTATTGGCTCCCCGTCAACCACACTCACCACAAAACATAATAATAAATTTCTCCAACAACGAATGGCATTTCCAGATAATAATAAGCAAATAACCGTTTTGTTTAGAATTCTTAGTAAAAATAATTTTAAATTATTAAAATCACAGAAGGTATCGGCCCCTGCTCATTTTATTTTAGAAAATTAAATTCTCCCATATTATAAATTAAAAATAATGAATTTTAAAAGCAGATGAATTTTAGCTGAAAGTACGAAATTCGATTATTTTAAGTAACAAGTAAATCAAACATAATGTTCTTGACGTATTTTTTCTCAACTCTACATGAAACTCTTTCACAACTTCACCATAATTTAAATTTCCGAACTATTTCATTGAAATAAATTTTAGATTTTTTTTGTGTACGTTTTTAGTCCCTCTGCATCAAGATATTAACCTAGTAACAAGGAAGTGCAAATATATTTAATTTATGTATTTGTCTGCAACTATGGTCGAATTGCGAAGTTCTTAACAACAGCCAAGAATCGTATAATTTAGGTCACTACAACAGACTTGTAGAAATTTAAAGAATTATACAATAGAAGCCGCTTAATTAAGAGCGAATTCTGTTCAGTTTTAAATCATTCAATCATTATATTTATATATTTTATTCTGATCATATTAAAATGAAAGTAAGTAAAATTCCCCTAACACAAAAGTTTGAAGTATTGCGGAATAAAAACAGAGTTCAAGTTTTTCACAATATTAGAATGATCATCGGGAAATTTATTATCAAAGGAATAATTAAACGTTGACAAAAATATTGCAACAGTTGTTTTAATCAGCAATGAAACCGCGATCAAAGAGTCAAATAAACAACAGTGATGAAAATGATGAAGAAGAAATAAGCAAACAAACGGTTGACGATATAGAAGTGTCAAATATAATGAAAACTTTTACCAAGTTAACAAAGAGTTGCGGATTTTTCGATACTAATTTAAAAGCAAAAATTATTAAGAAAATTCAGACCAGTTGAAACAATTTATAAAGAAACGGTTAGTATACAACAGTGTAAAATAAAAGTTACCCTCACTGTTTGAAAAAGTAAAGCATTATTACAAAGTCTTATAGGCTTAGCATTAAAAGGTGAGATTTCTTTTAATAAAAATTTTTTTTAAAAATATATTTAGTCCTCACAGTTCGATCTAAATCAGTTTTGACTGCAAAAGTAAAAAATAAAAGACCCATATTGTAAAAGTTTAAAGAAAATCATTAAAAAATACCATATAACATTTTGTTATACATATAAGCTATACAGTATAAAAAAAAAATTATTTTTAAATTATATGAATTCATGAATCGGTATTTTGGGTTATGCACCACTCCCACAACTTGGCATGCTTGAGACGCCCCTGAATACATTATTGATACAAATTTTATTTTTTATATACGGTAACTTCCTAGCGGTCATAGTCAATAGACACTATGATTATTAACAAACAAATACACATATAAGAACAAAAAAAAAAACAGAAAAATGACTAGTGAATCATACAAAAAATTGTATTATTTTTATTTTGTTTTCGCTGATCACCAATAATTTTTTTGAATTTTAAATTCTTTGCGGGGCAACCGTCCAGTTTTGCCTTTTCACAAATGATACAATTGCCGAGAACCGAGAAATTAATAATTTAGCTCCATTTCTGCAAATCGATGTGCGCTTTTGTCCGTGTGCGCTTTTATCTCTGTGCGGTTTTATCCGTGTGCGCTTTTGTCCGTGTGCGCTTTTATCCATATGCGCTTTTATCCGTGTGCGCTTTTATCCATGTGCGCTTTTATCCGTGTGCGCTTTTGTCCGTGTGCGCTTTTGTCCATGTGCGTTTTTGTCCGTGTGCGCTTTTATCCGTGTGCGCTTTTGTCCTGTGCGCTTTTATCCGGTCACCGTAGATGAGAGATGGATGTGGCGCTCGGTTAACCACAAAAAGGGCAGACACTTGGGGTATCTGGCTCGTGAATGTGTAGCTGTGCGAGAAGGTTGTATGTCCCATTCGGAGACGATTCAGGACAGAAAAATCTCTTCGGGAAACTTCATCTATGGCCACCAAGGCTCCGTGGTTGTTTTTATGCTTCGGAGAAACGTACTTGAAGGTTTCCATTCCTGCTGCCATTCTTCTCCAGTTTGCTGCATAAATAAATGAGCCAAAGTAGGGGGAAGAGGGGGGTTTGTATGGTATTGGAGAGAACAGTGTCGCCTGAGCTACTTGATTGACACGCTCATTGCCTGGAATCTCAACATGAGCCGGCACCTGTAGGAAAAATATTTTAGAGTTTAGATGTGATAACCTGTATAATAGGTAATGGACCTTCCTTATCAAAGGGTTGTTGGATTTAATCTCTGAAATGAGTTGAAGGGAGTTTTGAGAGTCAGTTATGAGTTGGGCTTTTTGGGACTGGGGGGTTGCTATCAGTGCAGTGTTGGATGCAGAAGACCATCGCGTATATTTCGGCGTCCAGTGCTGTACAGCAATTGCGCTGCTCCTGAGACATAAATGAATACATAAAAATACACAGTCACATATATAAATAATAACATCTATAAAATTACCAACATCTTAAATCTAACGGTCTGACCTTCTCCTTAACAAGAACAATATGTGTTGATTTCCACAAGGGACGCCAAAACCTACTTCCCAGCGTATTCATGAGTCTAAATGGTTTTCCTGTCCCAAATCGTCCATCAGTCAAGTTTCTAGGCCTAATATTCGATAAAAAACTTTCCTGGCGCTTTCACATAGCTGAGCTCAAAACCAAATGTCTAAAATCCTTGTCTATCCTGAAATATCTATCAAATGACAAATACAATATAAACCCAAAATTACTTCTTACAATTTACAGATCGATTATCCTTTCACGAATCAATTACGGGTGTCAGGTGTACTCCTCAGCCGCTAAAAGTGTGCTAAGATCCTTAGATCCTATACATTCTGCGGCCCTCCGGTCTATCCTTTCTGCTCATCCCTCTTCTCCGCTTATAAGTTTGTATGCACTGCCAGGTTGTCCCCCGTTGTTCTACTATAGGAAGTAACTATAACTTTAAAGAATTGAGCACCCTCCTTAGCAGTACCAAAACCCCGACACTCGAGCTGGCTACCATATCTCCTAATATGAGGTTTGGGAATGACCCAGTGCCCGAACTTTTTTCGGTTATGGGTCGTTTCCAAATCTCTTCAATCCCAAGAACTCTACCAGACTTCGCAGCAACCGCACCACCTTGGAGTCAGCCGATCACAAACATCAACATATCGCTGACAAAATTTAACAAAGCACAATACTCCCCAAATATAGGACAAATAGCAACAAATATCATAACGAGCTACACAGACCATGCATGCCTCTACACAGATGGAGCGAAGGCAATAGGTTATCAGTCACTGGCGGCATGCTCCTTCGAAGTCTCAGGGGCAGCAGAGTCAGTTAGACTGCACGATTGCTGTACAGCAGTGGACGCTGAAATATACGCGATGGTCTTTTGCATCCAACATTACACCGATAGCAACCCCCAGTCCCAAAAGGCCCTACTCATAACTGAATCTCTAAACTCCCTTCAACTCATCTCAGAGATTAAATCCAACAACCGTTTGGTAAGGAAGGTCCATTACCTATTATACAGGTTATCACATCTAAACTCTAAAATGTTTTTCCTACAGGTGCCGGCTCATGTTGAGATTCCAGGCAATGAGCGTGTCAATCAAGTAGCTCAGGCGACACTGTTCTCTCCAATGCCATACAAACCCCCGTCTTCCCCCTACTTTGGCTCATTTATTTATGCAGCAAACTGGAAAAGAATGGCAACAGGAATGGAGATCTTCAAGTACATTTCTCCGAAGCATAAAAAAAACCATGGATCCTTGGTGGCCCACAGACGGAGTTACCCGCAGAGATTTTTCTGTCCTGAATTGTCTCCGAATAGGACATACAACCCTCTCGCACAGCTACATATTCACGAGCCAGGTACCCCCAAATGTCTGCCCCTTTTGTAGTCAATCGAGCGCCCCATCCACCTATCACCTACTTCTCGAATGTCCCTCATTTGCAGTACCACGATCCATTCACTTCACCACTTCCTCTAATTCTGAGATACTGTCAAATGCTCCGCCCGCGGTCGCAGCTGTATTAGCTTTCATGCGGAGCAGCGATCTGTACTATCGCGTCTAATCCCCTTAAGTAGGCTCCATGTGCTGTAATAGCCCCAGTAGTTAAACACGGCACATGGAAACCCTCATACACACCCTTATAAAAAAAAAAAAAACATCTTAAATCCATATTACAAAATAGCGTTTAAAACCAGCCATAACTTATTTAACAAAATTATAAATATCAACAGCAATACAAACACAGTTAATAACTTATATAATAAATTTGGTATTTACAAAATTATTTTCAGTACCTGCAGTAAAATATATTTAGGACAGACCCGTAGGAATTTCATGGTACGATATAAAGAACATGCATATGCAGTCAGGTATGGCTATGTTGAAAAATCAACTATGGCCGAACATATAATAACAGTTGAACACAATATTACTCTAAACATTAATAAAGACTTAAAAATATTGAGAATAATTAATGACCAAAAAATGTTGGACTTCGCTGAGGCATATTGTGTTCATAAATGTAGGTATATTGTATTAAACATACAGACACCTAATAAAAACCTATTATTTCGAATTTTTAAAACATGATTTATATAGTCCATTTAGTCAAATATTTATGTATTTATTTATAATTTTTATTTTTTATATTTTTACATTTTTACATTTATTATTATTACTTTTTCACTTATATATTTTTCGACCGTTTGCGATATATAATTTTTAGTAGATCGATTTTGTTAACCGGTGTTTTGTATTGTTTACTTTTAACTTTAATGTATATTTTCACCATAATTATGAAGCAGTGTCTCCGAAACATGTCGGTGTGTTATTTGTAATTATTAATTTAATAAATCTTGTTTCTATTGTGTTATTACTTTTATATTACTTTTATTATTGCTCCTATTTCGAAATCTTATTTTTTTTTTTGCAAAATATATCGATATTTAAATGTAGGTGAATACATCCTGTTTGTTAAAACTGTATAATAAAACAAACTTTAATAACAAACAATATAGAACAATAAATTAGATAAATACTTATTTAGAAACGTTTTCGGGCATAACCCATTATCAGCTAAAACTAACTTAAAGGAAACTTAAAACATACTGAAGTGAATATAGGGAATACATGTGTATATATAGTAGATGTAAAGAGGAATAAACATAGCAGGTATAAAAATTAATAGGTTGAAAATGCTAATAATTAATATAAAATAAATCAAGAAGACAAGAAGTTAAATTTTTATATTAAACAGTGGATTATTATTATTAGGTGTTTGGTCATTTAAAATATTATTTTTATATTTATTTATATAATAATTTTCTGCAATGTTCATATTATTACCTTTGTGATAAGTGGCCAGGATGGTTACAGTATTTTCTATTGAATTAGGTTTATGTTTATTTTTAATGAAATGTTCTGCATAGGTTGATTTTTCTATTTCATTATTATTAAATGCTTTTATATGTTCTTTATATCTGCAATTGATTTTTCGCCCTGTTTGACCAATGTATGATTTCTCACAATCAGTACAATTTATTTTATATACATATACCACTATTTTTGTAAATATTATTATTTTTTAAATTTAATATAACAAACCTTTATACAAATATACCTATAAATGAAACCATAGATATAATTAAAAAATCTGTAAATAAGTTAAAGAATAATATTTTTTGTAATCAATTAATCCAAATAATTAAAACTATTACAGAACAAAATTACTTTAATTTTAACAACTCCATGTATATACAAAATAATGGTTTAGCTATGGGCTCACCTTTGTCAGGTATTTTAAGTGAAATCTTTTTACAAAATTTAGAAGAAATTAACATGGAAAATATAATACAAAAATACAATATTAAATCTTATATTAGATATGTAGATGATACACTACTAATTTTTGATGAAAATAATAGTAATACTGAAAATGACATTCTAAATGATTTAAATAAAATTCACAAAAATATTCATTATACTATGGAAAAAGAAGAAAATAACAAAATAAATTTCTTAGATATAACAATAATAAAATCAAAGGATAAGTTAACATATAATATTTATAGAAAACAAACCACCACTGATAATATAATTCATAAAACATCAAATCACCCAAACCAACATAAATATGTTTATTTCATGACTGCAATAAATAGATTATTAACTACACCCATGAATATAAATAAAAAACAAATAGAAATTAATATATTAAAGACTTTGGCAAGAAATAATGGTTATGACGAACAAATAATAGATAAATTAATTCACAAAATAAAATCAAAATCAAAATATATACAAAAATTAAGAGTCAATAATGCTACTAACAATAAAGGATGGATAACATTCACATTTATAAACAATAACATATACAAATTAACCAATTTATTCAAAAAACTAGGTTTAAATGTAGCATTCAAAACTAAAAATAATTTAAGATATAAAATAAACACTTTAAATTTAAAAAATAATAATATTTACGAAAATAGTGGTATATATAAAATAAATTGTACTGATTGTGAGAAATCATACATTGGTCAAACAGGGCGAAAAATTAATTGCAGATATAAAGAACATATAAAAGCATTTAATAATAATGAAATAGAAAAATCAACCTATGCAGAACATTTCATTAAAAATAAACATAAACCTAATTCAATAGAAAATACTGTAACCATCCTGGCCACTTATCACAAAGGTAATAATATGAACATTGCAGAAAATTATTGTATAAATAAATATAAAAATAATATTTTAAATGACCAAACACCTAATAATAATAATCCACTGTTTAATATAAAAATTTAACTTCTTGTCTTCTTGATTTATTTTATATTAATTATTAGCATTTTCAACCTATTAATTTTTATACCTGCTATGTTTATTCCTCTTTACATCTACTATATATACACATGTATTCCCTATATTCACTTCAGTATGTTTTAAGTTTCCTTTAAGTTAGTTTTAGCTGATGATGGGTTATGCCCGAAAACGTTTCTAAATAGGTATTTATCTAATTTATTGTTCTATATTGTTTGTTATTAAAGTTTGTTTTATTATATCGATATTTATTAATATTTACACACTTCCTCGTCAAGCTAGACGCTTGTTGACTAGTTTTCTTACATCTAAATATCTATACACTATACTACTTATATACTATACAATCTTATCGCTGCGTAAATCATTTTATTATAGACTTATCCTATTTTTCCTTACTTCTAACTTAGCTATAACTAATCTATTATTATTATTTATTTATTTTATTCCGTCCCTTTTTCTTCCCCATTTTTTTACTTTTGTTTCTTCCTTGATTCATTTTATTTTTCTTGCCTCATGTTTCAGGAAGCTTTCAAAAGAGTTTAGTTAACAAACGTCTCTTTTGGGTGGCTCGACAACAGCAATCTGTTGTCTAACAATATATTCGGTTTTCGACCTGGACGTAGTCTTTCGGATTGTATCAGCGTGCTGCTATCGGATGTTTACGTCATTTATTAATAAAAAATTCTTAATTGTTGCTTTTATTGACATATTAGTTGCTATTGTTAGCGGTCATCTTCCCACACTCTTGGACATAATGGTCTTAATTAAAAATTCCTGTCAACTTTGCTTCTCTTATTATTACTGTCTTTCAACGCAGAACTATAATTATTCCTTCTCCTTTCTACCCTCTCACAAGGGCAATCTCTTGAGAATTACCTTAAGATTCCTGTTGTAGAACTTACGCTCTTTAATATTTACTTTATATCAAAATCACTTCTTTTAGTCTTAACTCTACTTCACTTTTTTTTGCCAACAGCGTTCTCATTCTGCTACATCTAGTTAGCCAACTTCCGTTTTCAAAACTTTCTAATATTACCAGAAACTGCTCTTTCTAATATTCATCGTTCTATTTCTCACTCAAATCCTCGTCTGTTGTCTTTACTGTTCGTCCTTTTGATCGTTCTTTTCAGTTCTTTTGTAAATTCTTTTCGCTATTTAGGTATCTTTCTTGACGGTCGTCTTTCCTTTCATAGTCACGTTAATCATTTTTATCCATCCTTCCTTAAAAAGCTCAATCTGTTCAAAGCTCTTTCTCCGACTAATTGGGGAGGGAATCTATGTATCCTACTTATGTGTTTAATAAATCCTTTATCCGTTCTACCCTGGATTACTGCTGCTTTATTTATGGGAATTCCTCCAAGTCTCTTTTTTCAAAATTAGATCGCATTCAAAATGTCCATCTTCGTCTCTGCTTTGGAGTCCTGAAATCAACACCAGTTTCGATTGTCTTCGCTGCATTCCATATTTCTTTTCTCTTTATTTGTAGATCCTACTAGTGGTAATGCTTGTTTATTCCTCTTCACTTGTTTCTTCTTACTCCTCTTTCCTTCATAAATGG
Source organism: Icerya purchasi (assembly GCA_039619475.1). Classification (NCBI taxonomy): domain Eukaryota; kingdom Metazoa; phylum Arthropoda; class Insecta; order Hemiptera; family Monophlebidae; genus Icerya; species Icerya purchasi. The sequence goes on from CM077116.1 coordinate 274,050,741, forward strand.
TAATTTAATAAAACTAAAATTTAATCCCTTATTTCTTTTGGTCTTTATCAATTTTCACCATCTATTTATCGTCATGACAAACTTCCTTATTTCTCTTTCAGTTCTTCCAGTTTTCTTCATCCTATTTTAAATGTGTTTCTTTATCATTCGATTTTAAATCTGTCCCTCAACATGTCACCAGAGTTGAATTTTCTAATACTTAGGTTCTCTTTTTCCTACATAACTTTCAACACTGATGGTTCAGATCGGTCAAATGGAGTTGGTACATCCGTTTCTTATCCTATCTTAAATTATTCTGAATCTTTAAACTATCTTCCTTTTGCTCAATTTTCTAGGCGAAACTATTACTGTATTCTACGTGTTGTTCTTATTTCCTCGTTAATTAGTTTCCCACAAAGTGCTCATAATCTCGGATTCTAAAAGTGTCTTACAGGGTATCACATCTAACCATAGTGCTCCGTCTTCCGATTATCCAATACTTCTCATACACTCATTCATGACCTTTTCCTCATTCATTCGATCGAGATCGATCTTATCGATTTTCTATAGATTCCCGACGTCATTTAGACACTAAGCGTAATAAATAAGTGAATATTCATTAGCCCGTTTATCGGTTTCCAGGGGCAGATTTTTGGACACATTTTCAGTCCTAAATATTATTCTTCCTTCCTCAGTCGCTCATTCTCAATTATGGCTCAACTCTCATTTTTTTTCATTGTCTAATTCTTTCTCCTTTTACATTTCTATTCAGCTATCTCTTTCTCCTCATCCATTGTTCCTAGGTTTCCCCTCTCTTAAATGCTCCACAATCGCAGCTATTTTTCGCCTTCGCTTTAATCATAGTTTCATTCCTGCATCATTTTTTCAACGTCCATCTTACTCCAATTTGTTCTTTTCATCCCCATTTCACATACATTCCTTGCGGTATTGATTATATTTTATTTGACTGTTTCATCTTTTCTGCTGAGCAATCCCGTCTTTACATTCCTCTTCTAAAACTCGGTATTCTTAGTCCTTACATTCTCTCATTTTCTTTTACTTTGTTATTTCTGTTCATCTTAATTTTTAAGGTATTTTTTTATTTAAAAAAAAAAAAAAGGGTACGAAAAAATGGTAAAAAATGGTCATGCTATTTATGTTCACACTCGGATAAAAACTACTAATTTTCAATCTTTCTGAGGGGTGTGAGGTGTTCACATAGCAGAGACACATATAAAAGAAGTATATATTCTTTGTGCAATTGATTTCGTATGAAAATTGCGACCTCTAAGATATACACAAACTGCTCAGTCGGATGGCGACCTACAATGTGCGGCAGCCGATATCTCCGTTAATTTTCGAAGGAAATTTTTGAAACCTTCAGAATATATAGTCTTAAATATATGCACCTATAAAGTGACCTCTCAATATCAATAAATTATATAAATTCTCTTTATGTGTTAAAAAAATTTCATGAAAATCACTGCAAAAACGCCAAACTACACTTATTGTTAAGGAAAGGACAGAGGATAAAAATAAGTCGAGACCTATAAACGGGCTAATGAATAGCCATTAATTGATCACGCTCAGTGCCTAAATGACACCAGGAATCCACAGAAGGTTGATCACGATCAGGTGAATGAGAAAAAGATCGTGAATGTATGAGAAGTGATGCATAATTGGAAGAGCAGTATGGTTAGATGTGATATAGCCTGTAAAGCACTTTTTGATTATGAGCACTTTGTGGTAAACTAATTAATGAGAGAACAAAGAAAAAAGCGCGCAGAATTGCAATGGATTCCGCATTAAAAATTGAGCATAAGAGGAGGACATATTAACAAATGGCATTTAATAGCAACAACTGAAATATACGATACATGCAGGGAGTCGTTGGAATTTACTTAATATCCGGACATTGATCACCAAATAAGTCCGGAGTGTATGGGATGTTTCCGGAGAAACGTTTCCAAAGCTAAACATAGTTAATATATATTCAGTTTTGTCGTTATCGGAATGTGCGGTGTTCACTCATTTATTAACTATCGATAAATCGGGTGCGTACAGTTTTGATCTAATTTAATCTTGATCTATCGAACTTTTAGCTCAATCGGTTTTTAGTTAAGAAAACAGAACATTTCAGAACGAAAACTGTTCATCACCAGGATACGCACACAGGGAGTGCTTTGGGCGGTACACTAAAATTAGTAACAGAAGCGCCCGTAGTCTGTGCACATATGCTATTCTTCATGCGCGCCTGAAATGCGCACGGAAAAGGAACCCAAAAAAAAAACAAACAAAACAGGAAAAGTACTAATCAGTCAGACTTGAAATTAGAGATGTACCCGGAAATTGATTTGCCGGAGCAGCACCGCCCGGAGCAGTTCTTTGAAATGAACAGTGATTTTTGCTGCTCCTCCGGAACATTTGCTTCGAAACAAAATTATTATATTTTTACCCTCACAGCTGACATATGAAACGTTTAATTAGTGGATAATAAAGATCAATATTTTTTCAAATAATTAGAAATATCATTATATTAAAGATTTATTAAATTCGCGACTATGTAGAAATTAAAAAATTTAGTCACTTATGTGTTAACTGCGCCCCAAAATTTTTATTAGAAGAAACTATGTTTTACAGTGAAATTAAAAATGTAAATATTTTTAAAACAGTACTTGATACGTTTTCAAGAAATAGAAATAAATGTTAATCGTATGTATAACTCATTTCAATGCAACAACCAAAAAAAGAAAAAAAAAATTACTCTTTCCAATATTTATACATGCGTCTTGCTTAACCCTTTCACTGTCAACATTGATCTAAGCACTACGCGCATGTGCCATCATATTTAATTAATCTTATTCATATTTTTTATAAAAATATGTGGTCGTTATTGCATTATTTACAATAAATTATATTTTTTTTAACAAAAAAAAACAAAACGCTGGAGGCGCGTTGTCAGCACAGCACAAGAAATATCCGTTCGATATTTTTGGATATATTCTCAGAAAAAAATAAAACAATGTTTTCTTACATATAACGAGTAAACAAGTTAAATATAAAAAAAATATATATATATTCCTATAATGGCTAAGAACAAAAAAATACAAAAGTCAAACTCATGAAATTATTAAAAAAAATAAAACAAAGTTTTCTGCACATAACGAGTAAACAAGTTAAAGATAACAAAACAATATGTATTCTTATAATGACTAAGAAAAAAGATACAAAAGTCAAACTCATAAAATTATTTGTGGAAATCTCTAAAACACGGTGTCAAACAAAAGGCCGGGCTATGTAGGACACTGGGACAAAAATAAACATCTTTTCTAATTTTTCTGCTGTCCCAACAATTTTTACATCTTCTCCTTTTAGCATTTCCTTTTTCATCTTTTGGACAATATTCAGGCAGATGATGTATTAGGGGCTGTTTTTGCGGTTTTGGAGGCGGTGGCCCTAACAAATCTTCTATCACAGATAGTCTTTAATCGTAGAAATTTATTTTATTATTGTTTTTGCATTGTTTTTGTAAATAAAGTGTGAATTTATAAGCATTATTTGGAATATATGTGTATTTCTAGTTTTTTGTACCACCTTAGTGTTTTTTGATCACGAGGGTAGTAACTGAGCATCCGATCGTTTAGAGCAATACCATCCATGAACTTATTATATTCAGTGATAAACTTTGGTCTTTATTGAACTATGAATTTTTTTTGATGCAGTCTCTATCATTTTTCCGCTAAATTCACTTGAAATGCAGAGCACTTCCCGCCGATCGTTCCATTTGCAAACACAAATTCCATCAGGAGTATACTGACAAGAATACTCACCTTTTTCTAATTTTTTAGCCAACACATTTTGTGGATTACCAACAGGATTGGCTCTGAGGGTGCCAGTTGAATATGTTTTAGCCTGTAATAATTGTTCTGACAGGCCAACATTATTGTAAAAATTGTCCATGAAAATAGCATGGTCAGCACCAAATTTATTTTCCATCAGCTTTATGACGATTTTTTCTGTGTGTTTCGAACCTCCTACATCTGGATCAGTCGAACCTGCGTATACCGCTATTATTTGAACCATTCCAGTGGATTCCGCCAGTACATATAGTTTCATGCCATACTTATGTCTTTTTCCTTGTATATACTGACGAAAAGAGAGTCGGCCCTTCCAAAGGACCATTGATTCGTCAAGTGCTAACTCTCTACATGGATAATAAATCATTTCCATTCTAGAATTTAAAAAATCTATAAGGGGTGCTATTTTAGAAAGTTCTTTTTTTGTTCGTCCGGTTAATTTTGGTTAAAGTGCAATGCACGTAAGACGAGCAAAACCCGATTTCTACTCATAAAAGTTGAAAACACTGGAATGTTGAATAAGTAATGAGTTTTCCAGTAATCGTTGATTCGGTTCATTCTTATAGTTCCCATATGGAACAGTAAGCCAAGAAATATTTTGAACTCTTCTTTTGTTATGTCTTTCCATTGTGTTATTCTACTTTTGTCTCGAAAGTTCTGTGATCGAATTTCAACTGCATAATCGTTGAAATTCTGAATCACCAATTGATAAAAATTCTTATCGGCTAACAAGTGAAAATAGTCAATAGGATTATGTTGGTCTAATGGAATCTTTAAACCAGCAGCTCTGGTAAATGGGATTCTATCTACCCTAGGCGAATCTTGAGTTCACGTCCGAAAATATCCATCACTTGGTGGATTTGTTACCCCACAGGAGGCTCTTCTGAAATAGAAGATGCACTTGACGATTGAGAAGTATGGGGCCCAATCGGTGATTCAGTACGCAATACTTCTTCATCCTCATCGTATTCATCTGAATCATTATCTTCTAAGAATGTCACATCGTCATCAGGTTCCTCTAATATCTGAAGTAATTCGGCGTCTGTCACTTTTTTGGAGTACGTTTTTTTTTTTGCGATCGGGTGGGAAAGACCCGCTTCGCAATCCTCATTGTCCATTTTCAATCGATCAACAATTCTAGAAGAAAACAAAACATTTTTAATTATTATCCATTACAGGTGTTTTTGATTATTCAATTGGGAGCAAAAACACAAAGCATGTTAAAATTTGAGATATTTGTAGAAAAAAAAATTTTCAACTTATTTGCCTGTAAATTAGCCTACGAAAGTGCAATAGTGACAATTACAGAAAGGGAATGCGTGTATAAATATTTACGCGCAGAACTTGAATTAATGAAATATAGTAGAGGGGAACGCAATTGCGTAGGCAAGTAGAATATAGGTACATCTTCGTTGTAAAATGCGAGTTTTGCAGGGACAATATACCGACATCTATAAAATGTATCTTATTTTGTACGTATTAAAAAAAAAATAATAATTATCTACGGCAATAATGATTTACTTACCTCAAATATTTACGTATCTAATAACGCACAATTAAGATCACAAGAAAACTAAAAATTCCGGAACCGTCACTACTTTCGACAAGGTCACAATGTTTATTCTGTTCCGATCTTCAATCAACTGATTCTATTCAGTGCCTACGACATAATATCACCGGATATTTCCATATAACAACAACGCGATAGCCGCGTGACTGGCACATGGCTGAATAGCTTCAGTTCAGGTCAGTATCGTTTCAATCTTCAAGCAACGAAGATTTACGTACTCTGTGTACAGTCCAAAAATATAGAAATTTTGAGTGAATATTTTATTTCTTAAGTGTAAAATGGATAAAAAAGAGTAACAAAGGAAGTGATGTGCGTTCAGATAGACAAAAAGAAAAAAGAACATTTAGACTGTCAGGCGGGACTCGGATTGAACGCTCTGAAATCCGAGCTTTTGATGCTTCAAAGGAAGCTAGGACTGCTCGTCTAGTTTTAGAATTTCAGGAAATGTACAATTTGAAGTAGCAGAAGGTCCATTGTATGGAATCGCCGATTAAGAAAATGTAGGTATAACGTACCACCGTTCTATGACAATCAGACTGCCTGAAACTTTACTTGAAACTTTCGGAACTTGAAACGCGTTTTTCTCGAAACTACTTTTTCCAACACGGTCGACATGATATCTCAAGTTCTAATAAACCGATTTACTTGAAATTGGATATATTGATCTTCTTTATATATTCCTCTATAGCCCCTACCAGAATAAAGGCGACATTTTGAGTTTTACTATTTTTAAAAAATTTATAAAGTCAAAAATCAGGTAAAAAACCGACCTATTTTTTTCCAAACATTCACCATTTTACGAGAAATGTTTTTTTCTTCTTCTCTGTGGTAGGGGCTATAACCACATCCTTACTCATTAAGAACCGTTTGTTTTGTTTTTTTCTGTTTCAGACGACTAGAAGGGTTGGAATCGTGTCGACCAAGACAAACCCGTTTTTTTTACCCCTCCACTTCATTAGCCGGTAACTTTGTGAATTTTGAATTTTTCTTTTTGATCATTTTTTTGTGTATTCTTAAAACACGAATAAATAAATGGGGTAAAAAAATGGATGGTAAACATATTTATTATTATTTTTTATTTAGCTTGAAAAAACCTCCTAAATTCGTGCCTCTAGACTAGAATACCGCCTTAACCAACTATCATCATCTTGCGCTAAAGGAATATTAATGAAATTGTAATCTTTGCGTGATAATTAGGCAGACTTTACGCAATAAACGTGTATAATGATTTTGTATTTAATGCCATTTCCGCTATCACAGGCTAGCTACTAACCGCTGAAATTTTAAGGAGCAAAAAAAATTGAAAACTTACGAAAATAATATTAGTTGCATTTACAAAAAGCAATAAATACAAGTTTTGTATTTATTGTTTACTTATGATATGCCAGAGACAGAAGATGCACTACTAGCAACATTCAATGACGACATGGCAATTATGGCAACGCACGAGAACCCAGAAAAGTCCACAGAAAATTTACAAGGTGTGCTAAATAAAATCATTGATTGGCCGAATAAATGAAAAATAGTAATAAATGAAAATAAAAGTAACCACATTATTTTTACAAAGAGAAAAATTGTACGTAACAAATATCATATATCTATAAATAACAAACAAATACAAACATATTCATCTGTAATATATCTTGGAAGTACACCTAGATGAAACACTTACGTGACTTCATCATATCATAACAGAACTAAATTTGAAAACAAAAAACTCGCTTCCAAATAGTCTTCGTATGGACTCCAAGTCATAGAGGAATTCCAGGCAACGAATCAGTGGACCAAGCTGCCAAAGAAGCAACCTATATATTTCAACCCTGTTCCAGACATTCCAATACCGACGGCGGATTTTAAGAAACATGTTACTCGTTGTCTAGATAAAAAATTCCATGACACGTGGCTGGAAGTTCCATCAACAAATAAATTCAAAAGAATTAAACATCGTTCAGTGCCATGGTTAACCTCAACTAGATGCAGCCGAAGAGAGGAAACGGCCCTTTGTCGGGTTCGCATTGGCCATACTGCTATCACACATTCATTCCTTCTAAATAAGGATGTTCCTCCTCAATGTGATTACTGCACTGCTTCGCTGACCGTTCAACACCTGCTTATCGATTGTACGAAATTCAAAACGGCGCGAAAAAAATTCGCTCTGCCTTCATCACTTACAGAACTTCTTGGTGATGATGAAAGGATAATTTCCAGACTTTTCGGATTTCTTAAGGAATCACATCTGCTACAGTTACTATAATACATCTTTACCGTGCCTCTAGCCTAGTCGCTGTATACGGCACGTTAAATTCAATTAAAACAAAAAAAAAAAAAAAAAAGACAACTTCATTGGTTACTGTTCCCAATTACATATTTCAAATAAAATATTACTATACCGCATGGCATTAAAACCGATATGGTTGACGCAGCTGAATTATGGGTATGCGCTTCCAAAAGTATAGTGTGGATAGAATACAACGCTATCATCAAAATAAAGTGCTACTACCCAATGATCAGGAGCACCATGGTATGTGTACAACCAAACACTACATCAAGATTGACAAGCGAAATATGTTACAGAAGAAATAAAGCTGGCGGTTAAAAATCACTTGTCGAAGTTGAAATGAAAATGCTTTCGCAACGAATTTACTACAACGACCAGCAAGTTGCAACAGGTTGAAAAGAAGAAACGTTATTGACCTAGCGTGATTATTCGATAAATAAATTCGGGACCGGATGATGATCTTGAAATTCACGATCTTATTAACTTTAAAATCTAGTAAATGACTACATAGTCAGTTCTAGATGTGAAGAAGAAAAACAAAAAAAAAAAAAGTTGCATTTACAAAATCTGCGCACCGCAGAAATTGGAAGAAAATCCACCCTGAAGCTTTTCTTCGTAATCTCCTCATCAAATTGGAAAAGCGAAATTATTCACATCTACCGTCGCGCGATGTCAGGTAATTTTTAATCTACTCATTATAAATTTTACGCTGAAAACGTTTTAAAAATTAATACGACGTTAATTAATAAATTAGTTCCAAGTCTAGCGTGATTTTTGGCAGACAAACAATCTTTTTCCAGTGTTCGGTCTTCCTTAAGAATTAAACTTGCGATTGCCTACTTGTTTTGTATGAGACAATAACGTACACTAGCGGAATCGAGCCAGTAGCCAGTTTATTAAATTTTACGTTATCCTCATTTTCGTTGGCTTTTTTTTCCCTACATCCCCTTCTTCTTCCATAGTTTCCAATTGGGCGTATAATAATTTTCCAATCGTTTTACGATGATTGCCGCTGTACTACTCGTAAATTTCGGTAAATAAATTTTCGCTTGTCAGATTATTTTCCGAATGATCCCCGTCTAAATGTCGAGAAGATATATAGAGTGGTGCCGTAACATTCTTAAGTATAATTTTCGCTTGCACTGATGTCACGGAAATTTCTCGGAAGAGATCGGTAAAAGAAAAAAGTATACGTACGAGTGCATTTAAAAAAAGGAAATGATTTTCTGGACGCTAATTATACCGCGGCATGAAAGAGTTTGTTTTTCTTCTTCTCTTTTGGCGTCGAGCTCTTTAGAAGAGACATACAAAGTAAACAAGATAATAAAACGATTACTGAAAACGGCAGATCAAAAACCGGGCCAGCTAATAGTTTTATAATTTATATTCCATTTCAAATTTTATACCACTTTTTCACTATTCGGCGCCGCGCTGAGATGGTCGTGTCAGGCCAGAGAAGAACGGCTCTCAGAAAAGGGACAGGCCACATACTGCGCGACCAACCTGCGCATCTGCATGAAATAAAATAAAATGCAAAAAAAAAATCACCTAAACGAGTTTTTTTTTCTTTTTTCTGTTTTTTTTTTTTTCTTTTTTCTTTGAAACAAGTATCGGACAGTATAAGCCCTTCTTCGGAATTTTTAATGGGCTACCGCGCTAATAATGTTTCTGTAATGTCCTTCAACTTTATTTGAGCAACTAGCCGAGCCGAAAAATTAAATCATTAATTTACCGAAATTTACGAGGGGACCTCTGAAATGGTTCTATTATTTAATAATCGATAAATTTTACGCTGTCCGGACGGGCCTTTTTTTATCTCGCATCGGAAGAACAGTTCTAGATAACAAATTTGAAGACAAATATACCCGGAGAATTGGGATTTACACAAACTTTTTTATCTGTCGGCGACTTGTAGTTGCTCCCCGTAATTGAAATGAAAAGTATATATTTACGCGAAATTAAACAGTTTATAAATATTTTAATAATGGACCTGCAGTTTTTTTCGTATTTTCTCTTTGTTTTTTTTCGGTTTTTTTTTTTTTTCTTATATAATAATGTATATTCACAGAACAAAGCGGATTATACTGAAAACAAAAATTTAATAATGGAACAAACAGAGGCAAACAATTCACTTTTCAAGCATTTAAGAACACGTACTAAAAGTTCATTTTCTACCGGGGGCGATTTTAATATTATTTATAAGGAAATAACATCTTTTTTTGATTTTTCATCAGCGAACCACTACTATTTTAGCCTAGGGTCTATGAAATCAACCGATATATACGAGAAATATTAATAGGAGATGGAAAAAGCGTATTTTATTTAGGGCATTTGGTTAAGGTGTGATTAAGAGAGTCAAGATCTGAAGAATACAAAAATATGTCAATCTGTCTCAGAATACAATAACAAAAAAAAGCAAAAAAAAACAAAAAACAGTCCGATCTGTTCCTTTTAAACGCTTAAACGGTTTTTTCTTTTACCGGTCGTTTTACGTGCCGTGTACTGCGTCCTAGGCCAGAGGCACGTTTTTGGGAAAAGGGTTTGGATCTGTAAAAACAAGTTAGTTATTTTGAGGAATGTTAGAAGGTTTTGGACGTTCCTTTGGGAGTCAGAAAGAATATTAAGGGGAGGGGGGTGAGAGAAAACTCGAGGATATTTCTATGGGATTCGAAACATTATGAGTATGTATTGGATGGAGATGAGTACGTTACGAGTTGAACATATTGGAACCGATCGGTGATTGAGAAGATGACAAGTTTTTTTCTCCTTTGTATGTGTACTTTTGGGGGTCTTCTTGATATTCCGTAATTTTTTGATTATTTGCTCTAGTTTCGCGGATGTTTACGGGAAAAAGGTGGTAAAAAACGGAAACACGCTTGACGCTCTAGCGATGACAGCTGGAACGTATCCGAAATACGTAGAAAAATAAGTACTATTAAACCAAATAAATATAAGATATAAGTTTATTGGGAAGGAGCAAATCTAGTGCAAACAGGTATTAAGGAAATAACTTTGGGAAGTTCAAGTTGAACTAGAAGAAAAGAACCAACAGAGGTTGAAACAGGTACCTACAGAACGCAGCGTTGTAAGTACCTCTGTCGTCACTTTCTTTCCGGTGTTTGAAATCGCGCTGACATTTTTCAGTTTTCTTGATAATCATTTTAATACGGTGTTCCATTGTAGAATTATGTCCTCCCATATTTCTTCTTAATTAATGTAACATTATATACACTTTATTTTCAAGACTTTACTAGAGTGGTAAGGCGAGTTCTCGCAGGTATTATTAATGGACTGATAGGTGAAGAAGACGATAAATGTGTAGGTCGGTCTTATTTTGGGCGAGTTTTATTTCCGTCGAATTACGTGGAGCTAAGTTTATGGAAAGTGCACACCGCATATCATGCTGAGGATCCAGTCTATTTCTGTACTTGTTTTTTAAGACAGCAAGGCACGAAAATCCTGCTTCACACAAATAAGTAATTGGAAATGGTAGCGGAGCCTTTTTAGCTTCATTGTTCAGAATATGCTTTTCAGATAATTCTGCCCAAAATTCCGTGAGACTCATTCCGGCAAATGTTTCTTTTAATACTGCATCACCCTGCAATTCAAGCGATTCTTGTAATCCAGCCGTATTATTTTCAACCCCTATTACATTTACTTCAAATGGATTTCTTACCCAACTGTATTTCTCGATGTGGACATTTTGTGGAATATATCTTGCCATTTAATTTTCAAGATTTCTCAAATCTTCTAAAAACAAATTTAATATGGCAAACGTTTGCTAATTGACGATTAGCAATTTTTTCTTGCCAAAGTTTTGTTTTATTTTTAAAAATGTCTACTACGGTGCGGTTCTGACCTTGCATTTCTACGTTCAACTGATTTAAGTGATAGAAATATCGCTTTAATATGCCAATTTGGCCATCCAATTTTTGTTAATGAAGCGATCAGCAAACATTCGTGTTTTTTATCAGTCAAAAATATTTCTATTTCTGTTTCAAGAGAAAAAACTCTGCCTACAATCCTTCAGCGGGATAACCGACAGATATCTGAATGGTACAATAAATGCTGGTGATCCGAACCCATTTCTTCGCACATAAATCAAAATATCCGCGAGTTCAAAGCGCGCCCTTTTATGAAGTTTATAATTTGGATTGCGTCCTTTAATACCCGGTGTAGATCTGGCTGCATATCCCGTGTAGCCAAGTTTTCTTCTCGATATAAAAAGCGGTGTATTGTAACAACCTCTGGAGTTCTTTCCTTGACTTTGGCACAAAACCCTATGCAATTTCCTATCATTATTGGTGCTCCATCCGTACAGACTGAGACACAATTTTTCCACTGCAATTGGTAATTCTCAAAAAAAACTTGTCAACTAAAAAAAAAAAAAGTTATTCCCAGTTGAAGTTACCGAGAGCTTTCCACGAAAAAGAAATTCTTCATAAAAATGTGGAGTTCTGTATGTTAACAGCTGTGGAAAGTCTTCAACATCTACTGATTCGTCGATTTGAATTGAAAATTTTATTTTTGTTTTGAGATCTGTTATTAACTGTTCTAAAATATCTAATGACATTAAATCTATTCTCGTTTTTATGGTATCGTTCGAAATTGGCACCATTTCCAGCTTCTTCACTATTTCATCTTGGCTATCGCAGCTGGTTTGACGCGGGCCACCAGAGCAATCATTTATTTCAATAAATCCTAATGCTAAAAAATTAATTTCTGCCGAAACAAAACAGCTTGAATGCTGTTTTTAGCCCGTATGTTGGCAGAGTACTCGATTTCAAGGAATACAATTCAAAAGGAATTCAGTGCTTATACATATGTATATAAAAATTAAGATATTCACCTACATCTTCTTAATTAACGCGTTTAAAATTAAATAAAGGCCTAACTTTGAATTTATAAAATTAACCAAATTTGAAGTTCAAAATAACGATGCGCGCATATTCAAAACGTGTTTTTAATTGTTTGGTTATCTCGCAGTTTTCGTTAACAGTCGACTGACATTTTCTGAACACATTGATTACCTTTCTTCTTCTACTATTAGAAAAGGCTAAACTTGCTGAAAGCGATGTACTGAACGGGCTGCTGATCCCTATTTACTAATCTCCTTATATAAATCCATCATCCGTTCGAAATTTGACCGCTGCTCTTTCGTCTATGGCTGTGCTCTCCAAGTCCCTCGCCTGTCTAAATTAAATACAATTCGAAATTCTCGCCTTCGGCTCTGTCTTGGTGCGTTCAATCCTCTTCGATTTGGCTGAATTCGATACGCCATACCTGTCTCTCCGTAGATCTTATCTAGGCTATCGGTTCCTGATGAAACGTCTTTCACTCACATCCTCTACTCTTATCCATTCGTTCCTTTCCGTTTATAAAAAAAAACTGCGGTGTTTCACACCTAGGAAAATTCTTATTTTAGCTCGTATATATCCGTTTGTCTTAGTCTGTTTTGGCCTTATACAGTTACCAGTAATAATCTTCCCTTTTTTTTCCCTTTTCTTTTGCCAATCTCTGCCACCCTCCTAAGGCAGTTTTTCTACCCTCATTTTCCAAATTCTTTTCCCATATTATAATTAAGCAGGAATTCTACAACACAATAAATTCACTCTTTCTCTCACACTTGTAACCATTTTCACGGATGACTCCGGGGGGGCCTAATGGTATTGGTGCTTCTTTTATCCGTCCAGATGTTATCCTTTCGCAAATATTTCGCCTTCCTTTCTTCTGTTCCATCTTTACAGCCGAATTAATAGCTATCCTTGGCTTCGTTCTTTTCATTTCGTCTAACCGCTTCTCTTCCACCTATTTAATTATTTCCGACTCCACGAGTGACCTCCAAAAATCGATCTTCCGGCTCATTCTTGCGATTTTATCATTCTACACATGCGATGTCTCACCCAACTTCTTTCTTCGCCCGTGTTGATTTGTTGTAGGTGTCGAGAATAATGAGGCGACCGATTCTCTGGCTCGAGTTGCTGCTTCCTCCTACTCCTCCTCTTCCTTTTTCAACAAAAATTCCATCCTCTAACCTCCTGGCACTATAGGTAACAAATTTTATCGTAGATTTTGGTTAGATATATACATTTGTTCTTTCCGTAACGTCTGTCTGTACAACCTAATCTTCCTTCTGTTTCATGGTTCTTCAATTTTCCTTCACTCTCCTGTTCCGCTGTTGTCTCTATTATTCGTTTACGTTTTAATCATTCTCTTCTACTATCTTCCTCGTCACCCCTTAGTTTCTTTTCCACATTGCTCTCTTCATCCGAACGAATCAGCGGTTTGCCAGGCTGATCGCGTTCTATTTGAATGTCCCATCCTTTTCTTAGGAACGTTATGTTCTATTTTCATCTACCGAAGCTCAGGCTTCCTACTACTTATTCTGTGTCTTACGTCCTGTCCTTCCTTCTTCTTTCATCATCCCGGTAATATTAGTTCCTTTATATTTTCTATATCTGATCGAATTGACGACTCTTTTCCTTTTTATTTCTCGGTAAGGCTGCTTACTTATTGCATCCAAAAATAATAATAATGTAAACGAAAACAAATAAAATGTAATGACTTGACAGCACTTGACAGATAGAACGATACCTAAACAATTACGATTACATTATGTATAAATGCGTTACACCGAAATGATAAAATCGCGCAATTCGCAAAATCGAATTGTGTAATTACACACATTCGTGAAATGGGGCAACTTTTAAATAGTTCGTTAAATAAGCAAATGGCTTCTGCCCGCTCTTCGTACATATACATTGTACATTTCGTGTAACTGAAGAAATACGGATGTAAAATAAGATACACTTGTGCAGCGTATTATAGTCGGGGTAAATAACAGTAACGAATAGAATTAATAGGCGCTAGATGAGCTGTGTACACGATAGACAAAAATAAAACCCATTGTAAGAATTTCGTGAACTGTTCGAGAAAATATTTTTGTATTCATAAAAATTACTGAATTTAAAAGTTTCTTTTACAAAGCCTAAACATAATCTGTGTGTGCTACATAAAAATCAATGTCTGACCGTATGTTTTAATTTCAAAATCTACTGTTCAGACTTTGACTTCCGCCGTTAATTAGAATTATTTTCGGAGAAGATTTTAATTCTTGATCCATCACAAATAGTAATAGGAAAGCCAACAACGTTCCATTTTAGTCTCGGCACAATGTAGAAAAATAAGTTATTTCTTTTGCTTCTATGTACGCTGTCCTCGAAGAACGTTGGCGATCATCTGCTTGACTTGATATTTATCCACGACTCTCCTGAATATTTCCACCGTATTTAATTTAAACCACTTCCTTAAGTTTTCCATCGACATTATTCTTGGTCGGGCATGCCTGCGACTAGTCCTATTTGCCGCAATATCGCAATAAGCATTTCGTGTCCTACTGTGTCGAACGCCTTTTCGTAATCTACGAAACAACCATATATGTCAGTTTGAACCTCACGACATCTTTGAATGAGCACCTGAACATAATTACAGAGCTTAACTTTTAGGTTTATTAAAAATAGTAAATGTAAAACGATTTATTTTCGGTTTTCGTTTATTAATAATTTCCATAGTAATTTGTAGTGGGTAACAAGGTTTCTTAAGTAAAGATTTAGAATAACGTTTCAATGTGTCAAGAGTGGAAGCACTGCCAGAACCATTTTATTTACACATGCGCTGTTTTTGATAGAAAATATGTGCGTCATTCAAATATTTCAGAAATTTAAATTAAAGCACCGGCAGGAGTCTCATAACGGGGATTGCAATATCGGGTATAAAAATTATCTTTCGTAGCAATGCAAAGTTCAGCGTAAGGGAAAAAATTTAAATTGCGATGAAAAAGAAATAAAAACTTAAACAAAATTTTCATGAAATTTTAATGAAAATTTTTGGGTTGAAAATGTTCTTCACATAGCCTACGGAATAAGTCATGAAATGAGCAAAACCCATTACGCACATTTTGTAAATTGTTTAAAATTCACATTTCATACATCGTGCGATTTTATCATCTCTGCTCGTAACACAGATGTACATGTTTGGCGGATGAGTGTAGACACTTAAAAAGCTACTATACAAACAGAAAAGAAAAGAAAAAACAGTTAAATTAATATTAGCACATATATTTCAATACATTTTAATATTTGCAACAGCATGGTGCCTGTATTTCTTGCAATCTCTCGTAATGTTTTTATTGGTCGGTAAATCGTGAAACTAATAAAACTATCAACTTCAAACATTACGTGAGCATATGCCGGTAATTATAAAATGCCGAGAAATACGTGCCACATATATTTAACTCCAAATTACTACTTTAGTAAATGGAACTTCGGAATTTTCTTCTTTTTTTTTCTTCTTTTTTTTTTCTTCTTTTTTTTTTCTTCTTTTTTTTTATAAGAAGTTTTAAGAATCGTTAACGATGAGGTTAATATATTACCATACCGATATATCCAGTCTGCTCTTTATAGTGGCAGGAGTCAATTTTACTAAGAAATAAATAAGAGATGTATTATTTTGAAGAATTTTAACGCGTAAATATCAATTGAGAGTTGTCCTTTTTCTATTAAATGTTTCATAAATATTACACACTATAAACATTTTGTTGACTTCATTAATATACAAACCGTTTGTTTATTTATTGCAGATTTCGCGCAATCGAATCAACAAAGGTTGAAGGAGATGACTACGAAATCGTAAAAAATTATTAGAAATTAAAAGAAATTCGCATTCTTAAGGTGAATATTACGAGCTAATGACAAAAGAATTGGGAGAATATACACTTATATATGTAAAGCAACAATTACCATCTATGTACAATTCATTCTTAGAAAAAGAAAAAAAAAAAAAAAGGCTTAAAGTCATCCGAAATTACTTATCATTAATCATAGTCATTAGAAATGTAGATAAAAATAATATAAGTTTACTTTTAATTAAAAATAAAATTAACATATCACGGTAACTTTATTAATGTCATATAAAAAAATACATACACTATTAATGGAAATAAATGATTTAAATTAAAGCAATTTAAAAAGATAATGAAGGTAGCCCAATCTTATTCCCCCTTTTTTTTTTATTAAAAAAAAAAGATAATAAATGAATATTATATTAACAAGTTATAAGAAATGTGAGAAAATTATAATGGGGTGGTAACATTTTAGTTTTTTCCAATCATAAATGAAGAGGAATTAACAACAATATTATGTACCAAATTATTTTAACATCGATGGAATATTTACGGATTATGCACAAAAAGATTTAAAATTTCAGCTTTAGAACGTATTAGATGTAATTTACGCGGGATAATATAGGATATATTTGACAAGGAATAACAATAACATAATATTTAATGGTAATATAGTTGAACTCACAAATAAACTTTTTAAAGAATTTACTAAATTTACAGTTAATGAAATCGAGTATCGTATAAATTTATATTAAAAGTTGTACTTATTTTGAGTATTGTAGATAAGTATGATAATGATGTGATAAGATATTTAAACGTTTGAAGATGGGAGATAAAAATAATTCAAGGACAGGAATAATAGATGCAGAAGGAAATGAGGAAATGTAAGAAGCACCGATAAGGGGAAGCAATAGCGAGTTTTAATAGAAAAGAGTAGAAGGACGATTGTTCAGCAGAGAAGACTGCACATTAAAACAAAACATGGTCAAAATCACAAGGAATATATGTGGAAGAGGGATGAAAAGGGCAAAATAGAGTAGATGCAGATGAAAAGCGAGAAAATAATGCAGAAATGAGACTATTGTTAAATCGAAGGCAACACAAATAGCAGAGATTGTAGAGCGGTTTAAGAGAAAACAAGTATCGAGAAAATCTTGGATGAAGTTGAAGAGATGGCTGAATGGAGAAATAAAAGGAGGCAGGGTTAGAACACGACGGTGGATAGGAGTTAAGCCATAGTTTGGAATGAGCGGCTGAGAAAAAAAAACAAACAATATTACGGGCTGAAAATACGCCCAAAAATGTGCCCTTGGCAATGGAAGAGCGAGATAAAGAATCCGTCACCTCATTTCTCTCAATAGAATGTTGTAGTTTCCATCATTCGTTAAAACATGTATTAAAAAATTCGTCAGGGAGATTCCTTCAACGTAAAAACCGCTTTCAGCTAAAAATGTCGGTATTGCTCAGTCCTTATTCTTACTATTCAATCAAAACTGGTCTAAACGTGAACTTCTTAATTAGCTTAAATAGAGAATGTCTTCGCAGTAAGTGTTTAAGAATTAAATTCTTGCTTCTTACAATTAATGGAATCTAAATATTTTTCTTAAGAATATTTACAGGTGGCGCTAAATTCGTATGGTCAAATAGAGCGGTAGACGCTGCATTTACAGCGTGGAATCAATTAATATTTAAGTTTAAGCTTTCTCTTAAGTCTTTTATTTTTTCACTGCCGATTTGTTCGCCATTGATAAAGCCCGTGACTTTATATTAAATACAAGACGCGTTGAAGGAAAAACTGTAATAATTTTCTCAGACAGTCGAAGCAGCCTATCGTCGGCTCTTCAGCCACTTCATTTATTATGGTCACCTATTGATTTTCGAAGTCGGGATTCACAAGAGTTTCGAATGAAGGGGCTACAGTAAAGTTTTATTAAATTCCTGGCCATCGCGTGATCATTTTTAACAGCATGGTACACTGGGGGAATAGAGACGCGCGGTCTTGCATGAGCTGATATGGCCATCAAGCGATCTTTTGGATATAGTTAAACGAAATAAATTACGGAGCGGATAGAAAAATCAGAGGAACGAAAGGGAGAAGGGGATTTAATATAAATAAATAACTCGTTGATGACCAAATGGTTTTATACCGGACTAAAAATAAAAAATTTAATAAAGGCTAAGTTTACTTAGAATGATAACTGAATAAATACTGTTATCGCTTTTAATATTTCCGCTACTTCCTAAAAAGGTAATCGTGTTCTTTTATTTTGTCAAATTTACGAATCAATAAAAATCAACTAAAACTGAAAACCCCTTTTTGATTTGCAAAGCGCTCGAAAAAACTTTGTAAAAATGAAAAATTCATAATTCAATCAAATAAATGTTGTCACGCGGCGATCGTCTCTGTGTTTGAACTGCATTTTTTTACTATAAAATCATTTAACATACTGTTTGTTAAATATAAATTAATTGGAACAAATTTAAAAATATACATATCACGAACGAATTTAAATATATATATATATAAAGGATATATACTACTTAGAAACGCTTTCGAGCATGGCTTATCGTCAGCTAAAAATTAATAAAACCGCACAAAGCATGTGATCAAAACAAACTCCAACTCCTTTTAAAGTCCGATCACCAAGTTTGTGTGGTCTTATTCATTTTTAGCTGACGATAAAAACGTTCCCAAGTATTATATAATGTGGTTTAACATTTAAATTTGTTTGTTATATTTGCATTTGTTATCAATTACTACGTTCTATTTTTTTACTTTTATTATGACGCACGAAATTCGATTAATATTAATTATTATTTGTAGTCGGCTGCATTATTATTGCTAGTCTGCACAATGTGAGACAGGTGATCGAATGGCATCTGCCATATAATTTTCTAGTTAAAAAAGGGTTTTCCAGCAATTTTCTAACCAAATTAAAATGTATCAATTATAATTTTCTTACTAGTTTATAGCGTTCCTAGCAAATTTTCGAGATAAAAATGGAATACAAACATCAAGGTCGATTAAAGTATCCTTATAAAGAACAGTAAAACTCTAGCTGTGGAAACACTGTTACAAAGTGAAAATGTGTTGATTTCTAAGGAGTCCAAAAAAAGAAGAAAAAAAAAAGTGAACTACAAAAATGAAATGTAAATTTAACTTTTACAAAACCTCTTTATAAGTTTAAGATTTTGATAAAGGAAAAATTAAAATTAACTAAACCCACAAAAAAAGTACGTATATATGTATGTAGTAATCTGCAATCATCTAGATTAACATTCATACACATGCACAGATATGTACATACATACTAATTATGACCAATCAGGGGTGTAATGTGATCACCACCAAGAAAGAGAAAAAGAAGAGGAAGAACAATCACTTAAAATTTCTACAACTCAGCTTGTTCATTCGCCATTGCATTTCAGCAGCAATAGGAACATAAAATACAAATTGATAATAATAACAACAATATAAATGTGTGATTTTAGTGGGTTCTGAAGTATAGACCTAAAAATATCAATACATAGTAATGGCCGAGAGGTTAGAAATTAAAAAAGAAAAAAAAAAAATAACCAAGAAAAATAAAGGAATGAAAATAAATCAATCAATAAAAAACTAAAAGTTAAACTATTAACGATGCAACCAAGCCATTCTGAAATTTTAAGGTTCATAAACCTGAGTACTAAAAATGCTAAATTTTTAGATGAACTAATAAAATTCGATATAAAACATGGATACATTGAAAAGTAAACCTTTGCCAAACACTTAATTTTAGAAAAATATGAAATTTATAATGGCATAACTAAAAACTTAACAATATTTTAAATAATTAGAGATAATAGAAATTTGGATTTCGCTGAAAATTATTATATTTATAAGAATTTGAGTAATATTATTAACAACAACTTACCAAAAACCATAATCCATTATTTAAAGTTTAGTTATTTTGTAATTTTTTAGTAATTTTCAGTAATATTCAGTAATTTTAGTCGTTTCATAGATAATTAATGATTAAATTTTATTTTTACTTTATTATTTTTCATTTTATCGTTATTTGTTTCTTGATCCCGATATATTGATTATTACTCGTTTTAAATTTGACTATCGATCTTTACTATATTATAATAATAGTTTTAATTTTATGTTTATATTGCTCCATTATTATAGATTAATATCCGAAACTAGTCGATGGTTTGTATAAAATTTGAATTATATTATGTATTAAAGTTTGTGTTGTTTGTTTAAATCAATATCACACAATAAGTATGTTTTCATATCGTATTATATTTTTAACCAATGACTAGTTGATCTACAGCATGAACCACACTCTTATTGGATTCAACAAATTTGTAAATGAAATACGTGAGTGCCACCTAGACTATCCATTAATTCATTTATTTTTGATGTATGTATTTAAACATTTGCGGTGGTTCATACAAATTTGCAATAGTTCTATTAAACTAGAGCGGAAAACAAATTTTAAAATATTGCATTTGAACAAACTGTCTATACCTTTACATTATATTTTTTGAAAGGTATATGATATCTTACTCTGTATTAGAACTTCTAGTTACGCCATCTTTCAAAAAAATATTACTGATAACGGCAAAGTAAAACAAATCACTATATATGCACTTACATAATGCTATATTTCCGTTATATTGATTTTATATAAAAGTTCGCAGCGTATAACATTAACTTGAGCTATATAAAACAGAAAATCACATAATAATATAATATATAAGAAAACGTAAAACGTAAAATAATACAGCAGTCCGACCGGTCGGTTTTGTCTTTTTTATTTAGACATATTTATGGACTGAATTTATTTGTTCATTATTCAATATGTTTAGTCATTATTCAACAATTAGTTGATATATGTACATATAAACATAAATAAACACATAAATTGAATTCAAATTATAATAGAGCTAATTTTAAATAGTTTTAATATCAAATAATGTATTTGTAACTGTTGTACCTTTGATGTTATATTTCTATTTATATAGTATTTTTCTGTAATGTTTAACATTTTACTATCATTAATTTGAATTCAGTTTATTTATTTATTTATGTTTACATATATATATATATATATATGTATATCGACTAATTATTAAATAATGACTATATATCTTGAATAATAAACAAATAAATTCAGTCCATGAATATGTCTAAATAAAAAGACGAAACCGGTTGGGCGAACTGCTACATTGTTTTATATTTTACGTTTCCTTATATATTATATTATTATGTGATTTTTAGGATTCCGTAAACATATAATATACGGAATCCTAATAAGATGGTTCAGAAACGACAAAAATATCAAAAAAAATCAATAACTCACGAACGGTTTAACTTATAAATTTAAAATTTGGAACATACATTACAATTAAAAATCTTTTTAAAACAATCTATAATTTCAATATGACCGATTACCCTGGGCGGCAAAAAAACAAAAAAACCGTCAAGAATATATAATATGGTATCTAAAACGACCTCAAAAATCATAACTCATCACTTGATAAACCTATAAAGCTGAAATTCAAAATATAAACTAAAATGTAGGAGTTCTTTCATAAAATCAAAAAAAGTACGGTAAAAATTTAATTAAACCTTCCTTTTGCGCTAAAAACAGCCAAAAAAAGGAAGTTCACGAAAGCATTATCGCGAGTAAAAACGTTGGAGAAACCAAAACTTATTTCAAGTACATGAATAAGGGACCGCTACATAGGTAAAATATAGCTAAGCTTACAACTTTATATTTAGACCCTTGGGGTGCCGAAAGCTCAAAAAGTTTGAAAAAAATATCCCCCCCCCCCGGCATGTGATATATTGTTGGAAAGATCGCTATTTATCAGGAACAAAACCATATATAATTTTCTTTATCAAAACTTTCAGAGTTGTCGAAAAGTTAAAAAAAGCGGGAAAAATGACGTATCCCCCCCCCCCCTAGAGCCGCAAGTATTATAGCTAAAAATATTGAACACGGTTTAAAATATGTGCTTCCACGAATATTTCTCTAGTTTGGAACATCCGGCTTTCCAGCTTTACAATTAGACCCTCGGGGCGCAAAAGCTCGAAATTTTGATAAAAAATTTTTTTTTTTCCGAGCATGGAATATATCGTTGGAAAGATTGCTATTTGTCGAGAACAGTAATCATTTTCTTAACGAAACTTTCGAAGTTTACGAAAAGTTTAAAAAAACGCGAGTTCTAATTTGTAGCCCACTCGTCGCGACGCGAGTATTATAGCTAAAAATTTTGGACCAGGTTAAAAATATGCACATCCACGTATATTTCGTTGGTATGGAACATCTAGGTTTCCAACTTTAAAATTAACCCCTCGGGGCTTTGAAAGCTCGAACTTTTGGGAATTTTTTTTATCCCCCAGGCATATGGTATATTGTTGGAAAGAGCGCGCTATTCGTCGGGACCGAACCCGTATTTCATTTTTTTAATGAAACATTGGAATTGTACTAAAAGTTCAAAAAAGCACTTTGAACAAGGTTAAAAAAATGCGCATCCCTGTGTATTTCTTTACTTTAGAACATCTGGATTTCCAACTTTAAAGTCGGACCCCTGGGGCGCCGAAAGTTTGAAAGTTCCGAAAAAATATATATTTTTTTTTGGTCATGTGATATATCAATGGAAAGATCGCTATTTGTTGGGAACAACACCGTATTTCATTTCCTCAACGAAACTTTCAGAGTTAACAAAAAGTTCAAGAAAGCGCGAGAACTGATATTTAGCCTCCCCTTTGCAACCCGATTATTATAGCTAAAAATTTTGAACATGGTTAAAAAAATGCGCATTCCCGTACACTTGTCTAGTTTAGAACGATTGAGCTTTTTTTTTTTTTTTTAATTCGGCCCTTGGGACGCCGAAAGCTCAAATATTTTGAAAAAAATATTTCTTTTTTTCCGGTCATGTGATATATTGTTGGAAAGATCGCTATTTGACGGGAACGAACCCATAAATTATTTCCTTAACGAAACCTTTGAAGTTGACGAAATGTTCAAAATAGCGCGGATGATGACGTATGGGTCCCTTTCTGGACGACGCGAGTATCACAGTTAAAAATTTCGAACAAGGTAAAAAATATGTACATTCCCGTATATTTTTCTAGTTTGTTAATGAGGTTAAGTAATTTAATGATTTTGGCTTGAACGTCAGCTATGTGTTACGCCCGAGTTACTCTGCGATCTATTATTAAACCTAAATATTTCATATGAAGCAATACAATTATTAAGTTGCGTGCGAATATTAATTTATGTATGTTACGTGATCTAGTAGTGAATATAGTTTGAAGAATGTTTTTATTTTTACCATAAACCACGAAATCGTTGGCATATGATAGGATGTTAGATACTGTGGCTAAAGAAACATAAAAAAGCAGCTCTTTTATGTAGCTATTGAATAGTATAAAACTTAAAACTGACTCTGGGTATAAGCTTTCTTACTTTTAACCTCCTTAAAATATAATTATTTCCCCGGAAATAACTTAATTCTTTTTTTTTTGATAAATGGTGTAATAAAAATTATTCGGTAGGTGAGCTATTATATAGTTGATGATGTTCTGTAATTCATTCATTGAAATCAGCAACGCGGTGTCTGCAATTTAATAAATCGGCTGTTGATTTATTCATTATCGCTCTACAGTCTTTACAAGCCCCTTCTTGTCACCTTTTTCTTGACATTCCTCTCGCGGTTTTTGGGAATAGACTACTACACTCATCAAAGTGTAAATTTCTTGTATATTGATTACATATTATAAATTCGCCGTCAGCAGGCACATCTTCAAAGCACTTAGAACATACTTGCGTCATTGTCATATTACGCCAAATTATTAAAGCTAAAGAAATAAATAAAACACAACATTTGGAAAAACGAAAATTGATGTTACTTATTGTATTTGTTAGTATTTAGTGTATTATGCGATGCCAACTTACTTAAGTGAAACTTTGGTCGACAGTTAGGTGATTTTATAAAAATATAGTAACTTCACTTAATTATTATAAAACTTATCGAATGATATAACCAATAATAATAATAAGAAGAAGAAGAAGAAGAAGAATGAAGGATTGCTCTTTTAAGAGAAATTAGTCTTAACTTTAAAAAAAAAAAAAATGCAAATGGAGATATTATGAAAAATATGTAAGATATATACAGAAATATGCAAAGCATATGCAAAATATACGAATAAATCATTTGAACTCTCAGTGTTCTAAAACAGAAAGAACTGTTGAAAAAATCGATTTATTACAGCAAATAAGAGAATTAATTTTGCATATAAATTTTAGTCTCTATTTTATATATAACTATGCTTATAATTGTAACATTAGAATTCTCCGAGATGACTTAATTTTCAGTTTTTTCGATTAAAATTCATCATATTACAATTCTCTTTGCACGTTCAGTTCACTAATTCGTTTATTATTTGCTAAAATGTTAAAATTTTTTATTTTTCTTCTTATACATATATGTAAAAGTGTGGTGTACTCTAAGAAAAAAAAAAAAAAAAAGAGTAGCTGCTGTTCAATATTATTTCTTTTTACCTTAAATATTCAGAATTAAACAGAGTAGCGGGGGAAACGAAATTTTTGTGTCGATAAAAAATGTCGCCGTCAAACAGCAGAGGTTAAATTGCGAAGAGCGAAAGTTGTCTGCAAACAAACGAGTAGCCGTATATAATGAGGCGAGCGTATGCGCTGGTTTGTCGAGCGAGAGACACTTTAAACTGTCGATTGATATATGAAGATGTCTTGTAAGATGCAGGCGGCGGATTTCGGGTTTCGTTTAAACAGGCAAGCAACCGTGCAGCCACGTCCATTAAGTGGCGTCTGCAGCAATATTCGATGGCCATTGTTGCTTTTTTCGGGCAACTTCCGCCAGCACACCTTGCACCTTATCCAAAACCACGATTTTGCCCAGTCTTGCCTCTTTCATCCTTTATCGCACGTGTTTTTTGTAAAGGGTTTTACTAGTATGCAAATGATCCGCCGTCTGTCTCACGAAGCTCGAACAAATTAATTTCTATCTCGGTTTTTTAAATTCCGCTAGTCTCGATAAAATTGGACGAATGCAATTGCCGCCAGCGATATTGTGAAAGGCGATGAGAGTCAATTAGCGCGGGGAGGGCTCTTTGGAAAAGTGAAATTATCACCAAGACGTAGTGTACAGTGCGGCAACGAGTGAGAATTTTTTTCGGCATTTTCTTTTATTTCGCTAGCATATCTTGATGATTTAATGGATCCCGGAAAACGAACGAGAAGTGGTTCTTTAAATATTCATATGTATCTAAAAAGGAATATGTCTCAGAGGAAATTGTCCTCAAAGCGCAAATGAACTTTATTTCATTACAACAAATTTTAAGTGAATCCGTGACACGGAAATGCCACGTTAATCGCGAATTCGTTTGTTATAGGTTTTTAATTATTTACGTATTTATACCATTCTTCCTTTACAGAAAGTTTTTTATAGACAAAGCTATCGGAGATTTATTTGATCGAGACTGGACTACATTCACATACACTAATCGAGTAACAAACCGTCTTACCAACGTACTTCGGAAAACGCTTATTATTTATCGTATACGGCAAAAAATAATTTATATAATAATTTAATTAATATTAAGTAGTGTTGACAATAATAATGAACAAATATAATAAATCTGGCACATATACAATTAAATGTAGCGCATGTATTAAAGCATACATCGGACAACTGCGGCGTAGTTTTTGTTTGGGGTTCAAATCACCCTACTGAAATTTTGTAGAGATTTCATATTAGGGCCTGCCCAAAGTCATCGAAAAACGAGCAACTGCATAGGGCGGTACAGTTTGAGGGGCGGAATTATATTTGTTATACTTACACTGTAAAGGAATTGTTTTTTAAAGTGATACGTTTACATTATAGGTTTTAAGTGAAATCTTCTTCTTCATTCTCCTTCTCCTCTGCGGAGGTTGGAGATCCACATACATAGCTGTATCTTTGAAACGGCTGCCCTGAAGATCTCCACTGATGTGCGTCCCAGCCATTTTCGGATGTCTTTGAGCCATGAGTTTCGGCGTCGACCTGCTGACCTATTTCCAGTAATTTTTCCCTCCAGTATGATTCGTAGTAACTCGTATTTTTTCCCTCTCATGACGTGTCCGAGATATTTGATTTTCCTTTCTTTCACAGTATCGAGGAGTTCTGGTTTCCTTTGTATTCTAGCTAATACTTCTATGTTAGTAACTTTATCTGTCCATGGAATTTTCATTATTCGTCTGTATATATACATCTCAAATGCCGTTATTCTCTTTTCCAATTCGGCATCCAGCGTCCAGCATTCGCAGCCGTATGTCAGAATTGAGTGCACATAACATTTCACGAGCCTTAATCTGAGCTGGATGTTCAATTCTTTTCGTGTAAATACATTTCTCATGGAGAGGAACGAAGCCTTTGCTTGAGCTATTCGTGATTTGACTTCTTTCTTCGGGTCGCATCGGTCATCTAATGTGGTGCCCAGGTATTTAATTGAGGAGACTTGTTCTATTACTGCGTTTTGAATACGTAATGTAAAAGGTCTTGGTTTTTTCGCAAAAACCATAATTTTGGTCTTTGATGCGTCGATTTCAAGCCCGTATACAGCGCTCACTCGAACAATTTTGTCCATCATCTCCTGTAACTTGGCTTGACTGTCTGCCAATATCAGACTGTCGTCGGCGTATCTGATGTTATTGATTGTGGTTGAAATACTTTACCTTTTTCATTCATGTTCAATTATATTTTATTCATAAAATAACCGCGTCGTTTGTTTTCTTTTCTTTTCTGTTTTTTTTTTTTTTTAATCGCTTTATAGAGACGGTAAAAATAGTTCAATGCGAAATACTTTTTTACTTTTTTTGACAATAAATAATAAACAAATAAATATTTTCATTTTTCACACGGAGACAATTTTCTTTTTCTCACAAGCGAAATAAATTTGACATTCAGACGGACTACTGGAAAGATTATTGCTAATCATATTTGTTTCATTTTTCATGTTATCAACTTTTGAATTCGTAAGGGGATGCGTAAAAAAGTATTTACGGATTCCGGAAATTGATGCACACGTTTTAGTTTATTTAAAATATATTTTTATTGCAAAAAAAAAAAGAAATAAACAAATAAATAAAAGACTGAAACGAAAACGAAAATCAGACGTAATTTAGAATTTGTTGGTTCTTGCATGTTGTCATATGGGGCTGGGATTTTTAGTGTATCCTAAAAAAAGCGCTACTAGATTGTAAACAATTGTCTTTCAATTTTCTTGTTGTTTCTTTGCTCAATTATTTTGATTTTTTGACCCTATACCCCACCCGAAAAAGTAGTTTAGGTATGCCACTGTCGGACAAACATTCCGAACCGTTCGTATACGTAACAGTAAACATTCAGTTGCGATTAGGACATATACAAAAGTCGTCTGTGGCCGAGCATATTATAAATCATTTATAGATTAACATTTGATACGATGATTTGGAAATTTTAAAATATAAAATTGATAAAAATCTATAATATTACGCAGAAGCATATTACGCTAATAAATATTCGATGATATTTTAATCAGTAATAATTTAATTTTGATCAATGATCCGTTATTTAAAATTAACAATTAAATAGATTTTTAACATATCGATATATCGCTTATCTAAATCATGATCATTTTAATGTTTGTTGTTTGTTTATTTTCATTGTTAATTTTAATTATTATTACCGTGATTATGGAATGCGTGACGACTTCGAAACATGTCGGTAGTTAAATGTATTTTTATAAATAATTTCATATTAATACCAAAAATGGATTGTTGTAATTTTAATTTCGAGGCAACGGATGACCGGCTTTCACTTCGGGACTGTTATTTGAAATCATAAAATATATTTAAATGCCGAAAAGCTTTGTTTGAAATAAGTCGAAAGGTAAACAATTTTAAACCGATCATCGTCCCCTTCTTTTCAGTTTTCCTTCAATATTTTTATTTCATCTCCTCCCATTAATATAGTAGGTTTTCGTCATCCAATGACTTGTCTCGTGTTTTTCCAGTTCAAATTCTATCTGACTGCCTAGTTGAATTATGATAATTTTCCATTTGCGTTCATTTTCTTCATTTAACTTTTTCCGAACACTCGCTAAGGTGTTTTTAGTTTATCTTGTAGTTTTTCGCGTCTAGATGAGGTTATATGAGGTAACGCATATAGGAGAAAGTTACATAAATTGAAATCTAAATTGCGTTAAATTGAACAAGCAGAGAATTATTACAAACGGCGTCCAAAGCGGACCGGTCGAACATAAAAAAAATTTTTAAATTCGAAAAGGTGAAGTCCACCCTATAGTGCTTTAAAATTCAATAACGGACAAAATAAATAAAGTACTCGTTTCGTTTCATTTTAATTTATTACATATTACCGTAGTTAATAATATCGATAATAGCCAGCTACCGTGTGGCATAGTTGGTTAGTTAATTCGGTTTTCTTCGGGTAGAATATCCTACTGTCGCACATAGGCACTTTCAAAAATTTCACTTGCGCGGGTTTATAAAATATAAAATAATATATATATATATATATATAGTGATAATATTTTATTGCAGAGTACCGTTGTACTGCGTCGTTAGTTGGAACACCCAACATGTAAAGAGTGATACAGGAATGGAAATAAAATTGTCGACGTTAAGGATAGAATGGAATATTGAAATATTACAATGTATGAAAAAGGGTAACATTTTACTGAAAAAAGATAGAGTAATTTGTAAATAAAGATTAAAAAGTTAGTTGTCGTAGTATCGTCGAGCGGTAAAATACGCGTTTAATCGCGAATACGTAATTCTTCCAGTGAAGAGGTGGTAAGTATTACAAATTTGAAGCTGAATTGTTAAGTTGCTAAAGCTAGAGAGATTATAGAAAAAAAAAAGATCTATCGAAAGTAATATTTGTTTTTGACCAAAACTAACAAAGCTAAATTTATAAAAACAATTTTATGTTGTTGCAAAATTGACTTGACACACTCTGGTATCTTTTTAAATTATTTTTATTATTTGTGGAATATTTAATGCAAATTGTACAATTTTTTCTTATACTAAGTAATGAAAATTATATTTATCGAAAATCCGATAGTCCATCAGCAGCAGTTTTCGAAGCACGGCGTTGAACGAATTATAAGGGAAAAATGGTGCTTATCTATGCCAACTTGTGAACTCTGTAGTGTATCAATAAAGTTTCGATTTTTTCCGTGAACTTTTCTTCTCTGCAAAGGGAATTATTTCATTGAAAATCGATGGTAAATTTTATTAAAAGTCGATAGTAAATTTCATTGAAAGTCGATGGTAAATTTTATTAAAAGTAGATAGTAAATTTCATTGAAAGTCGATGGTAAATTGTATTGAAAATCGATAGTAAAAACATCGTAGTCTAGGTTTATGTTAAACTGTTCGTTTTTTTTTCTTCAATTAACGCGTGTTTTTAAGTCCGTAGCTATTATTTATAAACCTAACTATCGGAAAAAGAAAAAAAAAAAATATCGTTGGTTTTAGAAAATCATCGAGAATGATGTAATTGTAGAATTCTTTTTTGTCTTCTCAGTTACAGTGAAAGTAATGGCAATAGTGGTAATAGGAACGATGGTAATATGATGATGATATTAGAGTGTGACAAAATTTTTCACGGCAGATGGGAAGGTGTTTTCCTTCGCCGCAGAGATAAGACTTTGGGGGTGTTGCTGGATGATGTAGAGTGGAAAATTTTTGCGCTGCGACTGATAGCGGAGGAGGTACGAAAGTGGTGCGTATTTTCGAAAAATTAGCATAGAAATGGAATTCGAGGATTTAGTATTTTTCTACGAATAATAATAAAGGGGGTCTGTATTTTATGTTAATTTAATGGTGTTGGTAGGGCTTTGCGCGCGTCTAACTTTTATTTCTTTATGTGCAGCCGGCTATAGGGAGATGCGCATGTATATTCGACGACGACTAGTGCCGAGGTAATATGGATCGCGGTATCAGCGAAGATGGTTATTAAATTCGTTCTGTCGCCTTGCCGGGCTTTTTTCGCGTGCCGTTCGCATTGCTCTTCTTAGTCTGTCCTGCGACAGATCTTTTATTTCTCGCTGCAAGAATCGTCGTAAATAAAACTGCTGCAACACTGTATTACGCACGCAAGAGGAATTTCGAATAATATCCGCCCAAGCCAACAACGGACCAGATGCGATAATACCTGTAAATGTTAATAATGATATTATGCAGCGCGCTGGAAGGCACTGGAGAAAAATTTAATACAATCCGCCGCACTTTCGGCAACTTTTCACTCATTGTCCGCTTCCAGTTCTGAGAGATTTTCACTTCTGGAAAAGCACGCTTCCGGCGAACTGGAAAATGGTTGCATGCGCGACGCGGTCGCTTTATTAATTATTCCGATTCAGTTCAACATGGGCGCGCATTCTTCTTATTCGGGCGTCGGTTTTAATAAAGAAATTTTTCGGAATTCTAACGAAGAAAGTCGCGATATTTATCGTTTTCTTGCGTCCGCTTTCTGCCGTTTACGAAAACCTTTTTAGTTAGATATACGCTATTACACGTTCTGTGTGTTAATTACACATAGTTGATGAAATTTAATAATTACCAATAACAAACGTCGCATGAAATGCCGTTTAGGTGTTCGTCAGATTCAGATCAGCCGCACGTTAAGTCTCTTTTTACCAGTATCCTTTCTTTAAACATAGCGCGACTTAAGATACCGTGTGCATATGCTGTATTACTTTTGTTTAACTCGGCCTTCTCGTTTGTATTCTTGCATGACTTGAAACGCTACTAGGATCGCGAAATTTGCAAATTTTATTGAAAATCGGTCCTACCCGGATAGATCTTTGGAGCGGTAGAAGATTTTTGCGAAGAAACATTTCAGAAAGACGTTGATCTTGATCGTTTTGTTGCGGATTTGTATTTAGATTGGGAAAGACTGATAAAAAATTTCAAATAGAAATACAAAATACCCGGCTATCAAGCAAATCACGTTATTTTTCATTCTCTTTCACTTTCTTATTCGTATAACATTCGTATAGATAAATTTTTTTTTCGTTTCCCTCTTATGTCCGCATCATCAGTTAACTAAAAATCGTAAAGTAAAATAATGTAAAAATAATTTAAAGAAATACTTTTATTTAATGCAGCCAAAATTAGGAAAATTTTTTTTTTCTAATCCTGCCGCCTCTCATTATCTTCAAATACAACCGGTTCCCTGTCCACAGCCGTGGTTTCAGTTCGCTCATCTTATCAGTGCTCTGCGATCGTTTCTCTTTAATCAGACTGCGATTTAGTCACTCTATTCTTCACATTTTCGTTTTTCCCTGTCCCCCTCTCCCGATTATTGCCCCTTCATAGTTCTATCGCTACTCCCACATGTGATGCGACGAACCACATCTTCGTTGAGTTCCGCGCCCTTCTCTGCTTTGTACTCAAAAATCGTCGTAGCACTAGCTCTTCCTGTTCCTTATAATTCTTTCTCTATCCTTATTTATTTATTTATTTTACGTGTCATACACAGCAACTTAGGCTAGAGACACGGCATTCTCTATCCTTTCCTTCCTATCTCCAGAGCTATAATACCTGTACTTCAATCTTTCCTAAGATCTATCCTCGATTGAACCGCTTATTTTAACGTTTCCAGTTGTTGCGTCGAAGCGTCTAGCGCGCCCAAAAAATAAAAAAATAAATATTATTATTATTTTTAAAGAAAAAACAAAAAAAAAAAAAAGGTACACAATAAAAATTCAGAGAGTCCGTGAATATGTCGAACAATTATCGAAACCGGTCGGACTATTTTATTATATTTATTGTTTTTATATGTATCAGTGGTTCACTTTTTAATGGTTTTTTTTTTTCAATTCAGATAATGATATATATTTTTGTAAATTGTTGAATGTCATATGACGTTCGTGTAACAAAAAATATAATATTTGAGTTATAAATGTTTATGTCCATTTTCTGTGTTATCACTTTATTGAAAAATTCATAAAAACATGTATTACAGAAAATTATTCTTTAAAAATATTAAAAATAGCCCCGACATGTTTCGTAGTTACGTACTCTATAATCATGGCATTAATGAATAAAGTTAAAAGTTAATAATTTTCTGTAATACATGTTTTTATTAATTTTTCAATAAAGTAAAAAAGTATAACATCAGAAATGTTTCATTTTAAAATTGTTTACATTTATAATATGGTGCGGTTTACGGCAGAAAAATACTTACATAACTAATTTGTTTTTGTGTTCTTTTAAAATCGATTCTTCTTGGCAGTATAAGTATTTTTTCGAATTCAGAGTAAATAAATATTGCTTTTTTTCTTTAAAACACCTTCGTTGAATGTATATCTTTTTCAAATTAAATCTCGTGATTAAACGACACTTCCGGATAAAATGGAAGACTATTTTTCTTAAAATCGACAATCTTCTTTTTTTATATAATTTTTTATTAATTTAAAAAAAAAAAACAAAAAAATGAGCGGCAGCGTCGACGATTACAACAGAATCTAGCGGAATGCTTGGCCGTTATTCCCCATCGCTTAGAGATCTTAACCCGCCAGTACTCGCTGCGTAAGATTTTCTCTCGCATGTCTGGATGAAACAGTGTTACCTAGGGTACACGAAGGCGGGAAAGTTGGGGCCTTGTATAGCTAGAAAGGAGGGGCACCGCTAGCCAAAGGACACCCTAGGCTTCGGAAGGAGGTATTTGTTTTCGTTAGTGCTGAGTTGCGAGAAAAACTCTCACACGCGAGTGCTTCAGTTTCAATTTTTTCGGTGCCTGTGAAACTTTTTCATGGGCATGTGGGGTTTCATTTTCCATGTAATTTTGAGTGCTGAATCGATTGATATGGGTCCACTGCCGTGCGAGTACATGCGAGTGACTATGGGTGAAAAATGGGGGTGTAAGAGTTCGGTTTTTCGATGTTTTTCAGAATATAGGCATGTAGGGTATCGTTTTCTATGTGATTTCGGATGCTGAAGCGATTGAAATTTATTATGATTTTTATGATTTTGTTAAATTAACGTGATAAAATAAAAATCAAAAGTGTAATAAGTTGATTATTTTGAAGTTAAAAAATTAATGTTGTATGCGGATTGAAATATTTCAATAAAGATTCTTCGAAGAAAAAGCTGAATAAAAGTCAGATCGTTAAGGTGTACAGTTCCAGACGATAAAAACCAAGGGACGTGAGTATATACACCCTGTCAAGAAAGTATCGGGAATTGTTAAATAAAACGAACAATTTTTAATTTTCATCCAAATTTATTTTGTCACCTTCAAAATAACATCCATTCGAAGCGATGCACATATGCCAACGCTTTTTCCACTCGGCAAAGCACTTCTGATAGGCGGTTTCCGGGATGGCCTTTAGCTCTCGCGTCGCATTCGTCTTGATGTCATCAATCGATTCGAAGCGCATTCCCCGCAGCGGAAATTTGAGTTTTGAGAATAGGAAGAAGTCGCAGGGTGCTAAATCTGGTGAATACGGCGGTTGTTCGATGATATTTACCGAGTGTTTGGCCAAAAACTCATTCACAATTATGGCTTTGTGAGACGGCGCATTATCGTGATGGAGAATCCAAGAATTGTCGACCCACAAATCGTTACGTTTACGACGGATAGCCTCTCTCAAACGTCTCAAAACACTTAAGTAAAACTCTTTGGTGACTGTCTGTCCGGCTGGCACATATTCATAGTGTACCACGCCTCGAATATCGAAGAAAACAATCAACATGATCTTCACTTTCGATCGGCTTTGGCGAGGTTTTTTCGGCTTTGGCGCGCCAATTGGCCGCCATTCGGACGATTGCTGGTTCGTAAGCGTGTCGTACTCGTACACCCATGTCTCGTCACCAGTAATTATCTTTTCCAAGAAGGTAGGATCCAAATTGGCTCGATCCAGCATGTCTGCAGCTACCTGTTCTCGGTACTTTTTTTGAAAGAAATTCAGGTCTTTCGGAACAAGCCGAGCCGCAACGCGTTGCATACCCAATTTTTCGTGCACAATCGTACGTACGCTCTCGTGTGACATGCCCAATCCATGAGCCATCTCTCTCAAGCTCACATGACAATTTTCAGCAACGATTTCCTTGATTTTATCGACGTTATCATCGGTCACACTCGTTGAAGGCCGTCCAGAGCGAGGCATGTCTTCGACCGTCTCCCGACCATCCTTGAACGCTCTGTACCACTCGTAAACCCGCGTTTTTGATAAAGCAGATTCACCAAAAGCCTTCTGTAACATTTTCAGTGTATCGGCACAAGAAATTTCGTTCGAAACACAGAATTTAACACAAGTACGTTGTTCAATATTTTCACTCATTGTAAAACTTCGACAAAACCTTCAAGGTCGACTGATTTTAACAGCTGCTGTAAACACACTGGTTGACAGATCGCGCTAAAAATAGGCATCATAATACAAAACAGTTGTACCAACCTGGAAAAAAAAAATTATCTGCCTAGCTATTACCCGGGAGATTTAAATTGACAATTCCCGATACTTTCTTGACAGGGTGTATATCGTTCTTCGATTGTCGGAGAATGGAGTAGTGAATTTCTCAAGACATTAGATAGTTTTTCAAGCGCTTCAAAGTATTAATGTGAACGGGAGATAATAAAATTTATATTAATATATGTAAATAAATATTATTTTAGTTTTGTCGTTTTTTAAGTCAATTTATTTTTGAAGAATAGAGGAATATTTCACCACTCAGCCGTATTTATTATTCTCATACGACGGATCCAAACAGAGACTATTGCGTTTCTAAGTATACCTACCGGTACCAATTGAAAAAGTTAACCAAAAATCGTCTTCAGAGCCTTAATTTTTGGAAGTTGGAGTGTAAAAGTATAGTGAAAAAGTAAAAGAAGAGAATGATGAATGAACACAGACAATTATTTTCAATTAGACTGTTCAAAAACTGGGTAGAGTTGACACAGAAATTCCATGTGAGAGAAAATCTCACGCGCGAGTATTGGCGTCCTGCTATGCCTAGCGAGTACTGGCGGGTTAACGTATGGTTATGTATCAATATTCGGCTATGATGATGGGAATGTAGGCTGATTAATTGGTTATATCTGATACCAGGATTTTGCAATTTTACATATGCTATAATTGATTACCGTGATTTTGTTGTTACGTATTCCTCGTTTCATACAAAAACGGGGCACTGATTACATTTTTGCCCGAGCTCATTTTCGTAGTTTTTCATTTGCTCGCGTATTTCAAGCGTGCCGAAAAATAAAAAAACAATCAGTTTTGACAAAATTTGGAGAAGTTGTATACAAAGTGCGGGAGACGTTTAACAAGGTGTCGTGTTCAGAGCGACCATCGGATTCTTTTTATTATTAGTATTATTACATTCGACTTAGACGACCGTGTTCGGACATTTTTATTACTATTATTATTATTGTATGCGAACTAGAGCGACCAAGTTATTTTGCTAAAACTGCTAGAAATGATAATACATGACTGGAAGCGTACTCATGTTTAGACATTGATATTTTATTTTCAACCAAAACTATATCGAGCATTTAGACAGCGGTGCGTTTTATTAAAAAAATTGAACCGGATGTTTTCCATTCATCTATTATAATTTTACATTAACAAAAATTATATACATTTTGCATTAAATAACGTCTTTATAATAATATTGTATACCGTTACATGTTAATGTTAATATAGAAATATCAAGTTTGAAGTAAATAATAACGAATTTAGAAATTACATAATTTATAAGAGAACTGTAACAGAATACGATCGAAGTTCATTGTAGTAGTATACCAGAGATTTCCAGGAAATGACCTTCGCTGTCTCTTTTAGTCGCTCTGAACACGGTCGCCCCCAACACGTAACCGTTTAACAATTATAAAACTGAAGGATTCGAGTTTTTTAATTATAATTTGACAATTTCCTCTTAAATTATTATTATTCCAGAAAAATTATGTTTTTCTTTTTCTTTTTGAGAACTGTATTTTTTTCGAAAAGTACTTCCGTTAGGTTTACTTTGGGTTCGACGATTATAGAAAATTGCGAATTTTTTCCATAAAAATAAATTAAAATTTTAAATGTTGAACAAATCATAACTTTGAGTGCTTTTTACACATTCAATATCTATAAGTAAACAACTTACACGTTCCGAGATCTTTACTTCTTCCCCCACTCCTATAAACTATTCGATCTTTTTTTTTTTTTTGGCAAAACTTTCCTTTTGATATTAATTTTTTGAAGTGCATTCATTTCTCGGGAGGAGGAGGGGGGGATTTGTTCAAAATTAATTTTTCCAAAAAAATGCGTATTTAAAAGCAATTGTGCAGACAGGATTATAACGGGTAATACAAAGTTGAAATTTAAAAAGCTCCGGTATACGTTCAAACATAGTTTACACTACACGTTTATAAGCTGAAGAGAAATCTTTGAAAACTGAACACTTCCGGTATCATCGGAAAACATAAAATGGGCTAAGTAAGGAAGAGCAATCAAACGCGTTATAGTGTACTGAAATCAGAGTAAGCTCCGAATGCAGAAACGGAAATGTTTCGGATTTCAGATTGCGCTTGCATCACACTCTGAAATGGTTCGATTCGAGTTCAAGGTGAGAATGACGCAGTTTATTTCGTAGCGGAATCACCAGAAAATAGTGACGTATTTTGAGCGCTTATGATGCCGATCGTTGTGCGTGTCGCAATTTACATTCGTTTAGGTCCATATCGAAGATGGATTATGGCGTGAAGCTGTTTTAGGGTGAAGCTTTTAATTGGCTCCTGAGGAAAGTTTAAGAAAATTTGCAGGACGAAACCATAAGAGTATGGTTATAAATTACAGCACTCATTTGTATTTTCATACGCCGCGAAAGAATTTTATTGTAATAAAAATCCTACGGGCGCGCAAACTTCTTTTTATGTATGTATGTACGTCGGAATAATTTATGACTGTTCAAAAAAGATGGAAGACAGACAACCGATTATCAAGAAGCAACAACATTTTGTGTTATAACGAACGAGCAATTCCGTTTACTGTTCAGGTAATAGGAACTACTCGAGCAGTTTTGCAGAATTTGAAATAAAATATCGTCACACAACAGGTTCATTCGTTTACGCAACTCTGAAGAGAAACGACTGTCGTAAACAGAACGAATTTTTTATAATTAACGGTGCAAGCTCGGTTGCTGATAAAGAAACATCTTTAGAGTTTCTCTTTCGTCCATAAAGTTAGCCTTTGTTACTTAGTTATCGAAAAATCGACTGAATCCGATTATATCGACTTGGTCGTGTTTGCGATGAAGTTCCATTTGTTCACTCCGGTTAGTAACGAGTGTTCCCCTCGATTTAACTCGGTATGTACAATTTTACGGAATTTTACATCGTCTTTGCGAATGGGGAGGAAATCTAATTAAGTTTTACTATCTTTCCAGTCAACCTCCTTTTTTTTTTTCATTTAAATTATAGCGTTCCACGGTATCGCTCTAGTCAGGCAAATAATATTTTTCTAAATACATATTTTTCTAAATACATATTTTTCTAAATACATATTTTTCTAAATACATATTTTTCTAAATGCATATTTTTCTAAATACATATTTTTCTAAATGCATATTTTTCTAAATACATATTTTTCTAAATACATATTTTTCTAAATGCATATTTTTCTAAATACGTATTTTTCTAAATACATATTTTTCTAAATACATATTTTTCTAAATGCATATTTTTCTAAATACATATTTTTCTAAATACATATTTTTCTAAATACATATTTTTCTAAATGCATATTTTTCTAAATGCATTTCAGTGTGAAAAAATTTTCGAGGCCGAGAAAAAGTGTAATCGATTTTCTTGTCAAAGAAGAAATAAATTTCGAACATTGCTCCTAAATTTTCATTGCCAAATCTCACGGGGTGTTATTATTTTACATTTAAATGATCATCGCTTTTAAGCACTTACTATTATTTCGTTGTTTTTTATCCGCGCGCAAAATTTATTCTAAAAACTACTTATTCGCGTGCTTGCCTTATTTTGAACTGGTAGTAATAACGTTGAAAAGTTTTCAAGTACGGAAGAATCAGAAAAATTTTAGCTTTAGACCGCTAACACACACAAACGGACAGCAGTAAAGAACAGCAAAATTTGAAAAACGAATTAAGCAAAAGAAACAATTTGTAAAAATGAGACACACACGTACGTCTCGGTAATTTTTACGTTTCAAGAGTGCGCCTGTAAGTTCGTATGTTAAGGTGGTGAACAAAATTCCGAATTTTTCGGTTATATTCGCACCTTCGACTTTTGAAATGAAAGATGGAAAATACCACGCCGATTTAGCAGCGAAAACTCTAAGGAACATTAAGCATTTTTTGACGAAATTCCGCCGGCCTGTGTACGTGTATATCTGGCGATAAATTGTTTTAATTTTTCCTAATTTGTCGTTATTAGAGTTGACTGGGAAAAAAAAACAAAAAACAAAAAACAAAAAAGCAAAAAAATAAAAATAAAAACGGTACTTTGATCAGATATGTTCACATTGCCCGATGTAGATACTTTTTTTTCGTCTCGAGTTTTTATACATTTAGTTGTTTTTACGGT
The DNA here is from genome assembly GCA_039619475.1 of Icerya purchasi. Lineage (NCBI taxonomy): Eukaryota > Metazoa > Arthropoda > Insecta > Hemiptera > Monophlebidae > Icerya > Icerya purchasi. The sequence goes on from CM077116.1 coordinate 274,089,728, forward strand.
TAATCTCTGCAGATCCGGGTGCTGGTACGGAAGCTGGAAAAATACCTTCATTTCTAATACATGCTGACAAAGTACGGATTAGTGTATGTATATCGCGTGCCGAAATATTACAAAGATGCTTATCGGTTGAACTCTAGCTTTTCAAGGCCAAATGGCATAATTTCCAGGCCAAGAAAAAAAAACGAAAAAAAAAGAAAAGAGAGAGACTAGATTTTCCATTTTACTAACGAAAATTCGGTAACACAATTCATTATATTATTTTCCCGCTGGCCTATGAGGAGGGTAATTTAACGTGTACGATGCCGATTGAAAGTTACTCCGGTTTCTCTAAATACATCAGTGGAAACGGGGGTTGCTCTTTTCGTTATCGTCTGATAACAATGAAAAATCATCGTTACATTTTTCGAATAATTTGTTCGAGAGAAAACACAATCCGCAAACATCTGCAAACCGGAAATGTCCCGAGAAAACGCCTCTGTTAAACTATTAATTAGGGTTGTTTTTCTGTTTTTTCATCATCGATATTCCTTCACTAACTGAACAGCTCTGATTCGCTGAATCCTCAGAGTGCTACACACGGAACTCTTTTCGAAAGTGAAAAAATCAAAGACATTTTGTGAGACTATGAACACGTAGTCGCCGGAAATTCTAATTTAACCTTCGACAAATGTAATTTTTTAACCAATTAGATTTCGTCTCGAACACGTATTATTTTTAGGCTAACACTTAGTATTCTGCGGAAAGAAATTTGAGCCAAAAAAAAAAACCAGACAAATGTTACTTTAATTTTTTTTTGTTGTGAGAGAGAGCGTGAGCGAGAGAGTGAGAGAAAGAAATATATTACAGAACAAAGTTGTAAAAATATCGTGTCCAAAGTAAAAAAAAAAAAAAACAGAAAATAAACTAAAATGGGAAAACAGAAAATTAGGGAATAAAATCGAAAACAAACTAAATGGCCGGGTTTTTAATGGCGCACGAGACAAGAACACACCTCGGAACAAGCTGGGAAATGCGAATATAAACGAGCGCAAAGCGGGGAAAATGAAAAAAAAGAAACAACTAAAAATAAAAGAAAAAAAAAAAAAGAAGACCCGAAGAAATCAAACTGCTCCGAAGGACTGCGGCGAATGCGTGTGTCGGCGTGTGTGCGTGTTTTGTTCGCTTAATTACACCTTTCGAATCTTTAATGTACCGCTGCGCCGGATTCGGACGTCTCCGGTAATCGTTTGACCGGACCGCTGAGCACGGCATACATTGTATGGTGGCGCAATCGCGGAATCTCGTTTACCTCAGCCGGCTAATAAATTGGCGAATTAATTTAATGCGAACGATTGTGACAAGTGAAAAATAATCTAGCGCATAAATAATGTAGCGCATCTGCTGGCGCGCTGCGGGTTTTAATTAAAACGTGCATTAGGACGGAGAGGAGGCTTCCGAAATGATCGTGGGAATCGTCCGCCTCTAAACCGGTGTCACACCGTTGCGCTTCTCCCCGGCCAAATCAATGCGGGCACCTGCAATCCGATCGACAGCGGAATGTCAGCGACATTCGGAATTAGTAGAACATAAACGGATCGCGCGATCTGTAATCTGTCGTCTAATCGGCCGGCCGATCTATTACCCGAGTCTGTCTGAATAATATTAGACGCGCCCTTATGGTAGATCGCCGGGCGCGAGGGGGGACCTCATCGCGCCGAAATTGCTTTTCCTTAATTTATCGGTTATTTCGTGTCCGCTATTTGCATATTACATTGTAGCCGTCGCCGACTTCTGAAGGTGCGAACCGATGTCGTACATGTATTAGACGACGCGGAAAACACTACGCCGTCAACCTTTCCTAGAGCGGCCGGCCGGACAGCAGCCGCGTTTGGGGCCAGGAAAAAAATGTAAAAAATTCGTTCATGGCGCGGACGTTAACCTCCTTTTTAATTGGTTGCAGGCCGTAGGCGTAGGAGGCAGACGTTCTCCTCGGAGCTTCTCTTTGAAAAGTACGAAAGACGGTACTGGTCGTCACGCGGTTTCCAGCAGTTAAGCGGGGGGGGGGATCTTTAAAATTTGTTATTGTTCAGCACGAGCAGATTTACGATCTCGCACATGGCCGCATTTAATGGTAGTTCCACCGGGCGCCACCGTTTATAACGTCTTTTTCGTCACTCTGCGAAAAACTGCAAACTTATGCCTAAGAATTATCTTTGGTCGCGATGGCACCGTAGAGCCACCGAAGAGTCACCGTCTCGTCTTTGTTGGCACAGTTCGGTTACCGCAGCCACCACTTCCGGCCCTGTTCGTTCGCTGAAATTCTTAAACATTAATTACCGCAACGCCGCGGCGACAGAACATTAATAAACGATGGATGCTCTCGCCGACCGCTGAGCCAGTGCGACTGTTACGTCCGCCTATTTACGGATTGCGTTATTGCATCAAAAACCGGACGAAGGAAGCGCCGGGGGCCAAGTCGTAAATCGCTTGTTACGACTGTCGCAAAAGCGTCCTTTTTTTCCTTGTCTCAACGTTCGCAGGCAGGTCGAACGGGAACAATTTCATCATCGAATTTTAATCATTGCACCGCCCCCCTCCATATAGAGCAAAAGTGTGTCTGTTTTTTATGTTTTTTTTTGTTTGTTTTTTTGGGTTTTCCACCTTTTCCCCCCGGGTGGTCAATCTAGGGCGGGAGAATTTTTTTTTTTTCGGTCGCCCCTCTAATTTTGGAACTCTTATTAATTATATTTACGCAATTACGTGTACTCGTTCGAAATATAGTAATATAATGAAAATTCTCGTTGCATTGTAAATTATAAGCGCCAATTCAGAATCATCACCATAATTTCCTGATGATTCGCTTGGTGGTATTCGTACATTTTTTAACGCTTCCAGTTGCATTTATTTTTCTTGCAGTTCATAAATGTAATATCTTTTCGTGATTTGTAAACCGCGTAGAGTAATTCGATATAATTTCGCGATATTTGTAGCTTAACCGAATCTAAACCGATTTTATGTATTACAGCGTTGGTAATCGAACGAAAAGGTTTTCACTGAGCGATTACGGCGCCATCAGTCGGCAATTAATGATTTCTTAATTATGAAGTTTTAAAAAAATTATATTATGAAAATATTATACATGAATCCCGTTATTTGTAATACAGCTTAAAATAATATATGCCTACACATTGAATTTCCAGGGGAAAATTTGTTGCTGACGGAGTATAATCTTTGATTTTTTCTTATTTGTTGATTATATTATTATGTTCAAAAATAATTTGCTTTTCGATTTAATTGCTCAAAGCCCGGAAATACACTTGCACATGAAAATAGTAAAAAAAATCGGGTGAAATCTAATATACCAACGGTAGAGTTATAAATTGGCGCTGAAAAATTTTACTCTATATTGTTGTTTCGCTTAAATAAAAATTCTAAAAAAATGGAAAATTTCTTTTCTCGCGCAGTATAATTCGGGACGTTTATTAAACATTCCATAGAAAATAGAATACCAATGGATGAACCGAAGGTGATGTAACAAAATTTTGGAATTCGAAGATATTGTTTATTTTTTTATATTTCCTTATGGTGTATATACATTTCATAGAGGAAAGGATGAAGTGTTTCAGGATCTGTGTTTTTGGAAATGCAGGACGAAAATGAAGCGAATGGTTAAGATTATAAATGAATGTAAGTAGGGCCGTATCTATACTAAAATTTTAGCGGAGGGGGAAGGAGTTACAAAAATATTTTTATGAACATGTACTATCATTAAATATGTTTATAAATAGCACACAGTCAATTATTGCATTTGAAATATTCGAACAAACTACAATAAAAACAAATAAAAAACAATGGTTTCTATGGAATTTATGAAAATTTTAATATTTTTTTTTGTCAAAAATTGAAAAGAAATAAACTTATTCCGAATTTTGGTACGTTCAATCCAAGCAGTCATAATTTCGCCGATGTTTTTTTTTTTCTGAGATAGGGGGGCCCTGAACTCTCTCCTTAGATACGGCCTTGAATGTAAGTATATTAGCAAAAAACAAATAAACCTTAGGTGTAATAAATAGAAAAACGAAGAAATATTCACGATAAGTAGAGTATAGTTAAAATTCCATTAGAAAAATCAATAAAATATAAAACATGAACTGAACGGCTACAGACTGAAGAAAGAAAGAAGGAAGAACAAGTGCAATGTGCAGCATTTGTAAATTTTAAAAAATAAGCACGATATTTAGTACGAAATAGTATAATGTAATGGTCATATTAACGAACAGATTATTTTGATTATATTCAATGGCTATTCTGAGGTTCTATTAACTTTTATAAAATATATGTATGCGTAATAATTTGTTCGGTTGGCATAAATTTAATTATCTAATGGTCCTTTTATCCAAATTATAGTCCGTTTTTAATCATGTTGATTTTTCACAAAATTTTCGGCAACAGTGAAACGCATTTTCTTGATTACCACCATACGGCTATTTCGTTTTTTGGCCACTCAACTTTTTATATTAATTTTACGAAAATATCAATCGCGAATCGTAGATTGCAATATCTATAAGAAAAAAATTTGATAAATAAATACAAAATGACATCAATGAAATAATAACTTATACTATCATTTGATTTACATGAACAATACTTAGTATTTAACCTCTGTAAGTTTTGCAGATTTCTGAAAAAACTCACTTCTTAATGCAAAATTCGAAATATATTTTGTTTTAGAAACTGCGATAATTAGTATATATTATTATTACTAACTTCCACCTACTCAAAATCCTGTTAGATTCGGTTGAGCGTAATGTAAACATAAATAATTTTCATCACGACCGATTAATCGCACTCTAAGCGCTTCGTAAAATTTTTCCGTTAGATTATCAGCGCTGTAAACTTATACTCAAAATCGAGTTACAGCATTCGGTTAAGAGTTTTTGTATTTGGTGCGATTAGGAACGTGAATATGAGAACCTTCATCAGAATACCTAAATATTCTATTTTATCACTCTAATGTAATGCGGTTAAGTCTCTTTCAAGCTGGTACGCATTTTGTTTATAAATACTGCTTTACTGTACTTAGCCAAATATACGTTCTGTTCTGTTCTGTTCATCAGATTGTGAAAGAAATACAGTAAAATGCGACGCAAAAGATTGAATTCGGATATACGGAATGCTTGAGAATACTTTAAAGACAGAAAGTTGCAGATGAAAAGAAACGACTGATCCATGTGAATCGTTGTTGAGGTTTAAAATTTGGGTACGGCTGTGCTCGGGCACAGGGCCGTTGATTTAACGTGAAACGTCTATATCGGTTTAAGTATTTATATATATATATATATATATATATATATTAATTACAACGTAATTCTTAGGCTATCCCCAATTAGAAAAAATGTTCCGATTTTATGTAACGAAAAATGCCCCAATTTTATGGAACGTTTGTTATATTTTATAGGATTTCTGTGATTATGTTATTATATTTATATGAACCGATTTAGAATTACGTTGTAAATGATGATCATTTTATACAAAGTGTAGAAGAGAAAGAGATAGAAATGTATGCAAGAGAGGTCAAGGAGCACAGCCCCTTGCGAGGCCAAAATGGCCGAGTTTTATATATATATTTATATATAGTTATATACATCTATATATATTTATGTATATTTATATATATATTTATATACAGTTATATACATCTATATATATTTATGTATATTTATATATATATTTATATATAGTTATATACATCTATATATATTTATGTATATTTATATATATTTATACATACCTATATATATATATATATATATATATATATATATATATATATATATATATATATATATATATATAACTCGGCCACTTTGGCCTCGCAAGGGGCTGTGCCCCTTGACCCCTCTTGCTTTCATTTCTGTCTCTTTCTCTTCTATACTTTGTATAAAATGATCAAAATTTACAACGTAATTCTTACAGGTATCAACACACACAAAAAATAACATGACCACAAAAATCCTATTCTGACATTTAACTTCCGTTATATAAAATTAAGACATTTTTTCGTTACATTTTTCGTTACATATTTCATTACATAAAATTGTGACATTTTTTAAATAACAATAACAAAAATCCTACAAAATATAACAAACGTTACATAAAATTGGGACATTTTTTTGGGACATTTAGCGTTACATAAAATTGGGACATTTTTTTGGGACATTTTTTCGAATGGGGGGTAGCCTAAGAATTACGTTGTAATTAATATATAAAACTCGGCAATTTTGGCCTCGCAACGGGCTGTGCCCCTTGACCCCTCTTGCTTACATTTCTGTCTCTTTCTCTTCTACACTTTGTATAAAATGATCATCATTTACAACGTAATTCTAAATCGGTTCATATAAATGTAATAACATAATCACAGAAATCCTATAAAATATAACAAACGTTACATAAAATTGGGACATTTTTTCTAATGGGGGGTAGCCTAAGAATTACGTTATACTTAATATAGATAAATACATATAAATATATATAAATACATACAGATTTATATATAGATATACATATATAGATATATATAAATATATGCGGCGAAAAATAAATTTCGTTTCACAAATTCGTATCACTATTTCGTTTTACAATTTGGTTTCACTATTTCGTTTCACGAGCGATTTTCAAAACGTTTCACGTTAAAAATTAGGAGAAGCAAGATCAAAACGATTAACGTACGTGTGTCACTCGTTTCGAGACATTTGCCGTAGACAAACGTGGACTGAGAGCGATATTTAGAAAAAATACGCAGTATTAACGACGAGAAATCATTTACATAAAGGAAGCATCGGTTAGATTGATGCTGTCGAGAAGAAAGGGCGGAATCTCTAGGTGATTTGAACAGGTATCTATTTTCCATAAAAAAGTCGTATGCGCGCGCAATCTTTATGAAAAATGAACAAAGTTTAATACAGCTAATCGACAAAAAGCATACAAATGTAATGAATAGTGGCCAAGCAGTAATTTTTAAAAGTAAACCATATTTCAATTCTATCGAAATCTCCTGTTGAAACGCGGCGCGGGAACATGTTGATAAATAAAAACGCTGTTTAGTTAGCTGTATCATTCGCAAAACCGGAGACCTCCACCGGATTACATAAATTATTATCAATAAATATCATAAAAAAGATAGCGATAAATGCAGAAAATTGCACGATATCAGGGGGACATACTAGAGATCCGGCTGGCATTGGCCACAACGGTGATTATATATCGATAGTCGTAATAATAAAAACTTTCGTTCTGAAGTGTTCGCATTAATCGCCTGAGAAATGTAATGTAGATTACGGATGCTGTTAATCGCGGAGTGATAACAGACAAAAAAATCTCGTACGTAATATTCTAAGCATCCCAGTAATGAAAGAACAAGATGTGTCTCTAGATAATGATTTACGGGGCGATCAGCGACCATATGATTAACAGTAAGCAATACGGTGGGTGGATTATGGAAGTTTTTATCAAATATAACGTGATGTCACTAAAATTTTGACAGCCAATATAGTATAATTCATGAAATGGATGATTCAAATAAACTATTAGAGATTCCTCTCGGAACAGACTGGAAATAAATCAAAAATCCGTTATGGTAGCGGAGCTATAAGAATTTTTAACTATCGTTGATGAATGTTAAATACGCTAGTACAGACCACACGGTTTACCCGACAACACGGCGATTATTACCGCTTTAATAACGCAGAATCTTAATGATGATAATAGTAGCAATCACGCCGTGATCGTAACACACTAATGTTAAATTACAGAATATTAAAATCAGATTATATTTCGTAATTCCATTTATTAACTGTACTCCTCCCGACCCATAAATTACGTTTAAAACGTTTTCAACCTGTGTATTATGAAGAAATAAATCGATATTAAAATCACCGCAAATCAGGAAATTATCTTTATTACTTAATTTTTCTAGAAGTGTTTCAGTTTCGTTTATAAATTCGTCTACGTTTTTGCGCTCGGTGATCTATATACCGCAATTAAGCATAAAGGTTTGTTTTCGCAAATATCTATATCTATCATCGCCCGGTCCATACTTGGCCTATTATTAACTTCCCGCATGTGACATTTAAATTTGTTATTTATGAACACAAGTATTCCTCCGTTATACCCAATAATAGGTCTTTGTAGTCCAATATTCCTGAATCCGGTTATATTGTATAAATTTAATTCATACTTACTTATATTAGTTTCGGTTAATACGATGACACTTAAAGATGACCTGCGAGTGAAATTATAAATTCATTCCAGTTACGTCTCACCGTTTTTATGTTTAAGTGCAACACATGAAATAATTCCGTATTAATTCGTAGTGTATTATTTACATTAAATAGATTACTCGATAACTATTATTTATTAATACTACGTAATTCACTATCGTTATTTTCAACGCAGTTACTGACAATATTAAATTTTAAAAAATTGTTTGATTAGTTCAAAACTTTTTGTGCATTCGAAATTATAAATTGTACTTTTTATTTAATAATCTGAACGCAATAGCGAGTTCATTTATCCATGTTGTTACGCAAAATTTATACCCGGTTCTGTTCTTGGACCCACACTCTGGAATATATTATTTTCCCATGTATATTATACGATGGATGAGTTCAGCTCATTAATTAATCTTCATTCTAATCTCTTATGCCGACAACTTGTGTATTCAATTTCCTGTTCATAAGCACTATGATTTGAAAATTATTGAGGTTGTTTGCAACTACCTAGAAAACGTCATTAATGATCTTGGTCTTTATGTTAATAAGAGATCGATCGCTGATGTTAACAAACATCAGCGTAAATTTCTACTTAATATTGCCTCCTTATATAGAACGTGTTCCACTTCGGCTGCCAATGTAATTTCTAATATCTTACCATTGGACCTTTTTATCATTGGAAGTTCTATAATATGTGAATATAAATTCCAAAGAGATGTCTCTAAATTATTAAACATTAAATTCTTATCAAGCTTAAACATTTTCAAAAATTTCATACATTCATCTTTGCTTTCAGCTTGGCAAGCCAGATCGAATACGGCCCTGACTGGTAGGAAAACGTATTTGTTCTTTCCACTGATTAGTGAACGGTTTAAATTAAAGAAGTTAAATATCACTTTTTACAATTCACAGGTGCTCTCTGGCCACGGAAAATTTGGATCCTATTTATTTAGGTTCCAACTTGCTGAGGGGGCAGAATGTTCCTTGTGTAATACAGGTGAAGTCGATGACATTGATTATCTGATGTTTCATTGTCACGCCTTCACAGATTTACGTTTAAAACGTGATATAAAACCCAATCAGTCTCTTATTATCACCAAATCTAATTCACATAATATTTTGCTGCATATGGAGTTTGCTATGATCAGGAAGTTCAAGTGCACGTAATCTTAAAGTTTTCACTCCATTCATTCTGAATTCAAACGTTAATCCTAATCGAGGAATGTGTTCGTTGCTCCCATGTACTTCCTGGTTAGATTAGATTATCGGCAGGCTGTATATGATTGTGTATATATTTAGATATAGAAGTATATGAATTTATTTATATCTGTATTAACTATACCTCTTTTTTTTCTGTTTCTTTTAAAGTATCATTGAATTGTTCTTTGTTTTTGTTTCTATATATATATATATATATATATATATATACTTGGCATATTCACTATTACATACACACTTGGTGACTGAGGGGACTATGTTTTTCATCCCCTCTTTCACCCCTTTACTTAAGTATACTTGGCAAGGAACTATCCTAGTACCTTGCCCCTTTATATACATTATAATATAAAATATATTTACCTCATCGACTTGTTGGAATTGGGGAGAATTAAAAAAAAAAAAATAATATATATATATAAATATATATGTATACAATTAACATTTAAGTATTATTTTAAATTAAATCTTGTTCTTGTCATTTCGGCAATGGGCTATTTCAGCGCTTCAATGTGACATTTTATCTTGTATTGTTCTATTAATAGTCCGGTAAAATAGACATTTCAATTTACATTAAATCGCATAGAGCTGAAAATTGGTACAGGTATTAGACAAACCACTACAAATAAAATATCAAAAGTCCCCACCGATTCCATATCTGCTAAAAAGTTTATTCAAGGTCAAATGTCAAAAATATTAGTTTTTTTGCATTTTTGTAGTAAACGGTAAATGTTATCATAACAATATATCAGATAAAAATTGTAGACTACGCAATTATCTACAAAATTTGTTCTTATACTGTTTCTCCTACGAATCACCATTTCTGAGATATCGCGATTCTAAAATTTGAAAAAGTCGTATTCTACATAATATACATACATCCCCGCACCACCTGTGAAGTAGTGTACTTGGCGCATTTTTTTAACGTGACTTCCCCGGTAGGTATATTCCACGATCTATTGTGACTTAGTTTTATCAAATAATATTCTATTAATTAAAAAATGATACTATATTGTAAACGATTATAGTGACCTGAGTTATTGTTGATTTTGAGAAAATGATAAATACGTTCAGTGTATACGTAGACATTTTGGTCATAAAGTAAGTATAGTATTTGATGGTTATACTGATTATAAAAAAAATATTAAAGTTGCAGAACAACGTCGTCGAACTACAAAAACATCTTCATCTTCCGATGTCGTTTTTGATCAATTTATGACAGTTCCAACAAACCAACAACCATTTGTTGCAAGTACTCACAAATCTCGCTTCATTTCTATGTTATGTGAAAAATTGGCAACTGCGAACATCTCAGTAAAACAAGCTAATAATGACGCTGATGTCCTCATAATTGAAACAGCAATAGAACAAGTCAATACAACAAATACAACTATCGTTGCCGGAGAAGACGTTGATTTATTAATACTACTGACTGCACGAACTCGTATTGATAAGACTGTTTACTTTTTGAAACCTGGGAAGGGTCAACAACAAACAAAAATATATTCATCAAAAAGTTTATCTGCTTATCCAAAATTTCAAAATCATGTCTTATTTTTACATGCAATAACTGGCTGCGATACTACATTATCAGTGTTCAAAATGGGTAAAACGATAATTTTAGTAAATAGGCACATAATAGGAGGTTATGTATAAATATAAATCTAAACTACTGCACATTCCGAACCGCACTAAACATATTACGATGCACGATCCGCGAATTACCTTCCATAATAATGATTTCATTCATGAACTTTTCATATAAATAACAATATTTATTTGTATTGTTGTCCACCGCTTGAGAACGTAGAAAATTTCAAATATCTCTAGGTATATATACATATATATATATATATATATATATATATATACATATATATATCGATAAATTTTTGAACTGCAAAAAAAACACATCCAAAGTTTAAACTCGAAAATAAGACAGACAATTCCATCTATATATAAAATAAGGCAGGTACTGGCACATCGAATACTTCGTAATTCAATAATAATGTCTAGAATATTATATGGAATTCAAATATGTAGCGAAGCTAAGAAAACGCAAATAAATAAAATAGGCAAAATACAGAAGAGGTGTTTGAAACTTATACTCCCGCACTAAAAATAAATCGACTTTTGATCAATTATGTGTGGAAGGAAAACAACGAAATGTCCCCCAAGATGTACTATTTCTATTATAGATTACAAGAATTTAATGTCAATAATATAAAATTACCATCCAGGGAAAAAATTCGGTTAACGAGAAACCAAAAGAAAATGTTATTATAATGTAAGTGATTTTAATTTTTTTGTTTCATATTAAATGTTAAAGGTATACATTGTTGTTCCAGATGTTCTTGAAAATACAACTTTTTTTTTACCGTTTTGATTCTTATTCATTTTGAAAAATTTACATTTTTTGTGATAAATATTAACGATTTCTTAGCTTATTCTTTGACTTCTACATTTAAACATCAAAAAACCGTATCTATAGATATTTCGTTCGACGTAAAATTCATATTTGATCATTGTAAAAATAAATGCCTTTAAATCGTCAGATGTATGTAAATTGTGTATTATATTTTTAAATTATTTTCAGTTACGAATGTATTTAAACAGTTTAAGGTTTTCGGGTTAAAAATTGCAATGGTACTTACGTAACTCTAAAACGACGATAGCAGTTGTGTCTTAATGACGATAAGATCACAGTTAAAAAAACGATTATAACGGCATCGATTATAAATACCGATTAAAGTGCGAAATATTGCTCGAACCGGCGAAATTACCATAAAAATGTATGCTAATTTCTATCGGTTTTGGCGTCACAGAGCGACTAAAATTTTGGTACGCTCGTAAAAATTTAAATTCGAAAGGTTATTCTTTTTACCTCTTTTTTAGTCTTTAAAATTATTCGATATGTTCACCCTCCTCCCACTCACTCCTTAACTTGTAAATCGGTTCGCGATCGATAGCAATCTTCGACGTTATTAGGTACATATAATCGACGATTTGTTTCAATTCGAATCCTTCGACATATCGTCTTAAAGTCGCCGCAGTGCTAGACTTCGACTTCCATCGCAATACCACCTGAAAGAAGTTTTGACAACTTCTTGAAAACCCGCCTGAATGTGAAATGTTTTTTTCTTTTTTTCTGTATTCGTAAGCGAAGACATTAGTCCAAGACATGGGAAGAAGACGTATATTGTTTAACGTTTACGGGAAAAAAGACGGAAATAATCCGAAAGCTGAAATAAAAAAGGCGGAAGGAAATGAACGAATATAAGAACATCACTACGGAGTGAGGGGATACGAAGTTTTAGTGGAAAAGAGCAGAAGGAAGCTTGTTTACCAGAAAAGATCGAACATTGAAATACGATCAGTACGGAAAAAACGTACCCGGAAAAAGCTGGAAAGGACAAAATGGAGTGTAGATGCAGACGATAACCGAGAAAATGACGGATACTATGATTAAAACGAAGGCGACAAATAGCCGAGCTAGGGTGCAGCGTTAAAGACAAGCATCTAGAAAAGATACGGTTGATGAGAGAGGTGGTAAAAGGAGAGCCAGAATTAGAAAATAAAGAAGAATAGAAATTGAACATAGTCTGGAATGAGTCATTTAAGAAAAGAAGAGAAATATTATCAGTGAAAATCTGCCACTGGAAACGGAAGAACGCGTTAACGAATAACCACTATTTCGTTGCTCTCAATGCTCGATTAATTATCAATTCCCAAAAAAGATCGATTTCAATCGAGTGAAGGAAGAAAATGTCATGGATCGGAGAGCGCACGAGTAGTATTTTATAATCGAAAGAAGGAGAAGGAAAACGAGATGTGAAAACCCGTAGAACACTTTTAGAAACCGAGATTATGAGCACTTTACTGAAAACTAGAATAGCTGTCGATTCCGCACAGAAAATTGAGAAAAAAGGGAGGGAAGTTCAAAAGATTCAGAATAATTCAAGGTAGAACAAAAAAGAAAAAAAAGGAAAGCAGAACTAACTTCATTTGGCCGTTTGGAATCGTCAGTATAAATAGTGACATGTGTAGCGGAAGGAATAAAGCATTGGGAAAAAAATCAATTCTGGCAACATGTTGAAGAACAGATTTAGAACAGATCGGTTAATCATGAAGGAAACTTTTGTCCAAACGTAACTGATCGGATGAATGATATAGATCACATACGAAACCTTTTTAAACTACAGTTCGTCACTGATCACGGAATTTTGAAAGATTGTGTTTGAAATTGCCATGTTAGCGAACTGTGTTAAATGTAATTTACCAGATACTGTTTTTCTTAACTGTGTAATAATGCTGGTTAGCTTTTTTTTTTTTTGCCCCGGACTAAATTACAACGTCCTTCTGGCCAATAATTTCACACAATCAATAACACCCAAACAACATAAAATCAAAACCTAAAAAAAAAAATTTATAATAACCAGTAAATGGATAAAGAATAGAATATAATAAAACTATCCACTTACATAAACAAAATAAACTCCAATGAATAAGGGATTGAAGAAAAATGAAAATCAAATAGCACTAAAGTTAAGTAACAATCCTGTTTCCTTGAATAGACCTAAAAAGAAAAAAGAAAATCTTATCACTAGAACAAAGAAGACAAAAAATAAACAGTGGAGGATAAATACCATGGGACATTTGTTCCTTCTTATACGGTAGTGCTTCCTAAGCAACTCTTTCCAAACTGGATCGTGTGCAGAACCTTTGTCTCCGCCGCTGCCTTGGAGCTTTAAAGTCGTCTCCCACTGCTGCAGTTCTTTCAGAAACCAACATGGTTCCTCTTTATATTCGCCGGTCTTATCTTGGCTATCGTTTCATGACTAAGCGTCTTCCTATTTCTTCGTCAAATCTTATTAACTCTTGTCTTTCCATACTGCACAACTGGCGCTTCTCTCCTAGGAAAATCCCTATTCTTTCTCATATATCCAAACGACTTAATCAATTCGCTCCTTACGTTTTCTCTTATAACAAACTCCCTTACTTCACGCTTAATTATTCCAATTTCCTTTGTACGCCTAAGATATACTCTCTTTCCGTCTTTTACAAGAACCTACCGGCTCATGTAGTCCGACAGGAATATAACCACGACATGCAATCCTTATTTCCTTTACACACTGTTATCTTTACTGATGGCTCCAGGACAACGGTCGGTACGGGAACTGCCTTTTTGGTCCCATCACTTAACTATTTTGAATCTTATAAACTGCCTTCCTTCTGCTCCATATTTACCGCGGAGTCCTCTGCAATCCTCCCTGCTATCCAATACATTTCTTCCAACAGCGGCTCCAATAAATTTCTGATAGTCTCGGATTCAAAAGGTGTTCTACTGTCTATCGCCTCTCCTCTTCCTCGACATTTCTCGGATTTCATAATTCTCCTGATTCGTTCTCTTGTCACTAGATTGTATAGCGTTCGTTCCATTCAAATCGATTTCTTATGGACACCCAGTCATGTTGGCATTGAGGACAATGAATTGGTGGATTCATTAGCTCGATCTGCCATTCAGACTGGTCAATTTCTACCCAAATTTTCTTCTTGCAATCTAAACGTTCTTTCCAGGAATAGCCATCGTAGACGATGGCACGATATTTATCCTCTTTTATTCTCGAATCTTGAATTCTTCTACCTTAGCATCCAAACTCATCCTCCTCCGTACCCTTGGTACCATGACTTCCCTCATCTCTCGCTCTTTCTTATCTCTTCCATTTGCAGGCTTCGTCTAGTTCATAGTCGTCTTCCGGCATCTTCTTTTCGCTTTTCTATGTCCTCTTCTCCTTTTTATTCCTTCCATCCGGATGATTCCGATCTAATCTGTGACACAAATCACATCTTCTTTGAATGCGCGTCTGTATCTACAGAACGCTCTCACTTCTATAGTCAACTCCTGAAACTCGGTTTGCCTACTCCATACAGTGCTTCCTTTATTCTTTCCTTTCCATTTCCGGCAATCATTGCTATTATAGCGTCCTTCATATCTTTTATTTCCAGTAATATTCAATTTTAATTAGTTTCTTCCTCTCTCTCACTAACACAAAATTATGCTGGGTAATGCTCTCGACTGGCGATCCCAAAAAAAAAAAAAAAAAAAAAAAAAAAAGATTTGCTCTGTCGCCTTTTCCTTATCGTTCTTCACGTTTGTGATCCTCTTTGTATATGTAATGTTGATCACATTTTCTTCGGGTGTCCTGCTCTTCGTAATGAACGCTTCCTTTTATATAGTCAGCTTTTGTCATTAGGTCTCCCTACTTCCTATAACTTTTCCTTTATCCTCTCAATTCCTTCATCTTCTGCGGTGTCTGCACTGCTGTCCTTTGTTGCGTCCAGTTCGGACCGCCTAGCTATTTAGTGCTTTAGCTTGGTTTTTCCTGTTGTTGGGTCAATGCCGCTGGCGCGCCCACAAAAAAAAAACAAAAAAAAAACAAGTCTCTTGTTGTCAAACTGGACACAATTAAATAACAGGTGATTAATGTCTTCTCCAAAATTTTGTTGACAATAGGTATTACAATGCTCTGTGTTTGAAAATTTTAAACCCAATCGGCAATGGCCGGAGCGGAGCCTACACACAACGGTCACAAACCTGCGGGTCATACTAACTGGGACACACAAATACGATAAAACCAAGGTATGGACGGCAGAGGTGGTTGGACCATATGAAAATATTTACCAGGCCCTTGCTCACTGCAAATAAGACTCACCTAATCCGCATGATTATCTCTTTTAGCTTTGTCTAGAAGATCGAAGGATGGTATGAATGGAAACTTAATAAATGATCTAATACCTTCTTTAGCAAGTGTGTAGTCATAAGAAGTTACTGTACTAAAATAATTAAATTACTATAGTGATAAGAAATACTATTTTAGATGTATTGAAATGTTATTAGCAAATTGTAAATTTATGTCAAATAAACGATAATGAGGGTGACGGGAACTCACGAAACGGGCAAAATTGCCTTGTGAGACCCACAACTTTCTTATTTAAAAATAAAAAAATAAAAAAAAAAAAAAATTGAACCAACTCGATCACTAAGTAATACCCCACAGTGACCTGAGATCCAGCAAAATTTAATGACTCCTCCCAGTTCTGAGATATTAAAATACTTTTCCTTAATTTCATAAATGAGTGAATGGCAATTATATTCAAAGTTACCGCTCTGAAGCGACAAGAGAGAACTAAGGCGGCTGTCCGAAAATACCACTAACTCCTCCTTGAACTGCAACACATTTTACACGAACTCTAATGTTTTTTCAATAGCAAGAAGCTCGGCCATAAAAATCGAAGCCTCTGGGGGTAATTTAAATTTCTGCTCAGTGATATCCCCTATAATAAACCCTGCCACTACACCTTCATTAAATCCACGGAATTTGTCACCATCGGTAAAGATCAACCGATAACCAAGGTATAATTCTTTCACGATACCTAGAAAAATGAAGTTCACAATGTTACCAGGCAGTAAATGCAAATATTGGCTTTTAAAGGTATTAATATTAATGTCTGATTTTATAAAATTAAGGTCATAGCTTAAATTAAAATAGTTGGAGGGAGATGGCACAAGAGCAGGATTGTAACTATGATACATTCTAGTTCTTTTGAGCATGAGCGGCATTCTATGATGAACAAATCTCCATATACTACTTAACTGCATTATCTTGCTTATGAATTGCAGATATTTATAATTACAATACTGAAGTACAAGTTTATCGATTAAATAATTTCTCCTAATATGCAAAGGAGTAATTTTGCTTTCCATTTGGAGACCGACGGTAGAGGATGACCTGATGTTTCCCGTGATTAATCTTAAACCAAGATTCTGTAATGAATTTAACT
The DNA here is from genome assembly GCA_039619475.1 of Icerya purchasi. Taxonomy (NCBI): domain Eukaryota; kingdom Metazoa; phylum Arthropoda; class Insecta; order Hemiptera; family Monophlebidae; genus Icerya; species Icerya purchasi. The sequence continues at coordinate 274,107,034 of CM077116.1, forward strand.
TCCTGAGCTGGGACTTCGAGACTGATCCATAAAAGATCGCTCCATAATCCAGTTTCGAACTAATAAGGCTTTTGTATAACTGGCTTAAGATGACCGGATCACCTCCCCACCATGAATTACTTATAGTCTTTACGGGGCTATATGGTTTAATTACAATTTCAACTAGTTTCTGAACGTGAAAAGTCCATGTTAGTTTAGGATCTAAGAACAAACCTAAATACCTAACATGCCTAGTAAACTTAATTAGTCAGTTTTGAATTAAAACACGTATTTGTTGGTAGTCAAATGGTCTAAATGAAAAGCCGGATACCGAGGATTTTGTATGGGATAAACTTTAAAATGTATTCTCTCAAAGGAATTAAAACAAATATCAATAGATGTTTGATTTGCCTATATAGTGAGGCAATTGTGTTTCGAATATATTAAGAAGTCGTCCGCGTATGACAAAATTCACGAAGAATTTGGTAGTTGAATATGAAAGAGAGGTAATATATATAAATTAAAAAGAAGCGGACTCAAAACGGAACCTTGTGCAAGACCTTTATAAATTTTACGAACTTCAGTCTGTTTGGACACGGAGTTAGGAATATGAAGTGATCTACATAAGAATAAACTGCACAAAAGTTTAGCCACGGGAAAAGGAATGTTAACTGCCATTAATTGATTGAAAAGGACGGGGATGGAAATATTATCGAATGCTCCCGTGAATATCAATGAATGTTGCCACCAAAAAACCTTCGTCTTGAAAAGTAGAATAAACATCCCGTAAGAACGATGCTATACAATCTTGAGTACCCAAACGTGTTAGATCCCTAAACATTCCCTCCGGAAGTATCCTATGTCTCTCAATCCACCACATCAGCCTGCTCTTAATTACAATCTCGAAAACTTTCCTAAAGCAGGAGGCCAAGGAAATCGGTCGAAATGATGACGCCTGGTTGAGAGATTTATCAGGTTTGGGAATCGGAATGACTAGAATACGCGACCAGTCAGAAGGGATTAAGCCAGAGGACAATAAATTTCTTATATATATATATATATATATATCTAATAGTGTACTTTTAATTTAATTACTTAAGTTCTGTGTAATTGAGTAAGTAATACCATCCAGACCCGGGGAAGAATCGCGTTTCTTTTGTAAAGGAATGAAAACTTCTTCATACGTGATTGGACAGAGCAGAATATGAGGTACCTTAGGTACAGTATTTTCTTTCCCCGGTCAACTCCTCCCTCATTGGAACACAAGTGGGAGAAACTGAGTTTGAAAAGTTAGTAAACCAACTGTCATCTTGAATCTGATAACATGAATTTTTAAAACGTTTAGTCAGATTTCAAATTTCTTTTAAAAGAAAATGTTTCTGTTAAACTTTCCACAAAAATCCTTCCAAGAATTCCCTTTGGTTCTTTTGAGGAGTTTTCGCGTCTCTCCTGCAATTTTCCTATATGTAAGATAAGCTCCCATTTAAACCAACTGCCCTGAAAGCGCGCAAAGCATCATTTCGTTCTCTAATCTTAGCCTCGTATTCCCCATTCCACCAAGGAGCAGGGGGTTTATTCCCTTTGTACAAGGACGCTTTAGGCATGGAGCATTGTAACGCTGAAAGAACACCATCATAAAATGTATAATATTCGTCTAAAGGGTTGCTCACAGAATTAATTATTACCGGATTTTAATCAACTAACTCACGAAATTTATTTCAGTTTTCTTCCATAAATTTCCAATGCAATATATTATTTTCAGATTAATATTGCTGTCGTTGCGGAAGCCTAAATTGTTATTTATATTTAAAAAACAAAACTATTATAATCGACGTTTCCGTATTTAAAAAGATTATAAGGTTAATCATTTATTTAGATGTCATGGTGCAATAAATTTAAATAAGTACCATTATATTCGTCATAATTTTTTTAGAACTGCGCAAAATATGATCAGTGTCGATCTTTGTAAGTGGGCATTAAAAAACAAAAAAAAAACAACAAAAAACATGTTTTCTTATTAATTAATTAGTTAATATAATGATCATTAAATAAACATAAATATGCCGACAATTTAATTTAAAATGTTCGTTATTTATGTTTATAATTATTCATTATTTTATTTATCTACTTTTTTTTTTTTTTTTTTATCCATTCTTTTTGTACTAGTAGTGTACTAAGAAAAATCTGCTGGATGCGGTTGAATTGGTTACCGTAATAAACTGGAATTATTACATTAGCTAGTCGAATTGGTTTACAGGTTAAATAAGTGTTCAATTTAAAACGGTCGAATTGGTTCCCATTGTTACTAGAATGATTGAAGAATCAATGGGTTTATGAATTTTATTAAAACGTGATATTTGACCGAAAAAGAAATATATTTTTGATAAAATGACATTAAGTTTAATTTACCTCTGATTGCATTTGATTTTTTTTTTTTTGTTTTTGAACATATAGACATGAAATATAAATCGCGAATAGTACAATGGAGTTGAGCTGTGTGAACATTTATTCATTGGTAAAGTATTATAAAAGTGCTAAGTGTATGTGTAGTATACAATTATTTATTTTCCATTTACAGTTCAAGATTTTTTTAAAACAGATAACAATAATATACGAATTGAAGACAGCTTGCAACATAAGTAATGAGAGAAAATTGTGTTTTAAATATATCAATAGTTAAAAGTAATAAAAAAAAAAAAAAATTATAAATAATACATAATGTATATATATTGATGGAAAACGATTATAAATGATAGAAAAATTAAACGAAAATATGCAATCAATATCTTCCAGAATCTGAAATCACGACAAAAGTTCGTGTAGCAAGCATGAACCTAAAGCTTTCTTAAAAAAGAAAATTAAACTCTTATTAGCTGCGAATTCCGTCATAACAGCTTTGGTTACAAATAATATTTCGATAACTAACACAACACACAAACAGTGTACAACGTCTTCTATTATCAAAAGACCGAATAGTAACTAAAATAAAATCGGAAAACAATCTCATCCGCATACAAATGAGAAACAATCGTTCTATGATGACGCTCGTATAATGGTCATATGTGAAGAATAAGAACGGTAGTAATAACATCAACAGCAAACATCAATAACAACAGCGATAGAAAACCTTGGTCAGTTTCGTCTCAGGTAAAAAAGGATCCTTAAAAAGGAGGACAGATTTGACACATCAATAGAACGGGGGGAACCAATTCGACCAGCTAACTTGAAAATCAAGTTTATAGCAAAATCTTACCCGGGAATCAATTCGACATCTCCCAAATCTGCTATGTAAAATGAAAAAAAAAAATAATAGAAGAAGAAGAAGAAAAGGTATCAAATTCAGTGCTCTACAAGAAACTATACACATTTCGCTCCAAAGTTATGACCGCTACGCTTATACATAAAATTTAATTTAAATACCAAACATAAAAACTGAAAATTTCTTAGCGTTTGTGAGAACATGACGTCCAACGGTTAATATTGAACAAGGTAATATGAAAGAAAAACAAAAAGAAAAAAAAAAAAAGATGTAATCTTTGAATTTTCTTCACTTTATTTAATTCCTGCAAATAAACAAAAAACTGTTTTCTCTGTTTTCTAGGTCGAAGCTTGAACTGGTTAACTATTAGCGCAGTGACTAATTTGTAACACGGGGAAATGAATGAATAACAGCGTTTGTTCGGAACGTAAGTTACAAACATGTTTTCACACGATATCGAAAAAAAACATGGTGTACCGAACAGTGTTAGAAAATGTTGTTATAACATCAGGTACAATTCCTGGGGGGGGGGGGGCAAAAACCTGGCCTACGGAAAAGAAAATAAGATGAAATAATAAAAATGAAAGGCGACACAGTTCGCAATGTAGTCGTAAACGGGATAATTCGGTGTAAATTGATTTTTTCCCTTAAGCAGCCCGCATATAGAGGCGATATTTAAATTATTCTTCAAATTCAATTTTAGCGAAAACGGACGAGAAATTTCTTATTCGTTTCTTGTTGCCATTTTTTTTTGATTTTTATTCATTTTTTTCCCCGAATGCTATTTATTAAATACGTACAAAAAAATATCGATATTCGGAGTAGCAGAGTTGCTCTCTTGCTGCGGTCGAAGGAACAAGCAAATAAAACGGACTTTTTTATTTCTTTTTATTTACAATTTACATATAAATGAATGGCAAAATTGATGTTGATAATGAAATGAAATGAAATAAAAATAGTATAGATTAGTAGTCTAATGAATATACGGTCCCCATCTGCCGTACATTAAATATGGTAATAAGCTTGCATATCATTACTATTATTCGGCGACTGGCTCGTGGACACGATCGTTTGTCGTCACCGTACTTCCATTAGCGCGATTCGCGACGAACGCAGTTGCGCTAGCCTCCAGTTGATCAGAAAACGTTTTGCATCTCAATTTTACCGTCGCCTAGTTAAGGAATCAGAAGATCTCTTCTCATCGACACACGTATCTAATAGCGAAATCACGGTGTGTAGCGACTATTGGACGCAAAGAATTTTAGACTCTGCTCTGACTTCTTTTAGCTGTTCTGCGAGGTATCGGCTTTTTAAAGCTGCTCCGAATTAATGAATTAATACTTTGTCTAATGGATAAATCATCACCCAGTGAACCAGTAGCCTAGACAGTGTAGTCGTTTATCTAAGGCACGCCTTTCGTATTTTACGTTAGTTTTCATGATAGAGATAGTATTTCTATTTAAATGCACTACTAGCGGTAACATGCTTTCTTTGTAGCGTAAAAGTGATGCGACTGCTAACTGTAAGCTAGAGACTGTGGCAGGACAAACTTAAACTAGTATACTGGACGTTATTCCAATGGGAGTGGGAGGGGGGGGGGGTCATATTTCGAGAATTTCCCGTTAGGTAATTACTGAAGAATGTTGTGACCTAAAAGTGTACAGCCGAATCGGATATGTAGCTAATGCGTCAGCGTGGTCGTTAACGTGTTCTCCCTTAAGAGAAAATGCGCGCACGTGTTCGGTGAGAAAATATCGTCTGCGAAATTAAAGAAATCAAGTAAAACTGAATTTTCGACTATAAGGTTTAATAATCTACAGATCACAGGGGTGGACGACTGCAAAGCAATTTCCGGTAGAACTTGCCGGGGGGAAAATAGTTCTCTACCTTTTATTCTTACGTCTAGCGGTCGCGTTTTTAATAAATTGTTATCTAAGTTGTTTTATTCGATCCTAATCACAGTTTGACGTCTGCTCTAAAAGTTTTTTTCGACAGTTTTTTATTACCGCATAATAATACGAATAAATAAAACAGATTCAAATAAAAAGTACGTCTACATTCTTTGCCGCTGTTACGGTTTTTTTTATTCCATATATATATATATATATATATATATATATAACGTGTTATAAAGGCGAAATGTTTTAAAAGTCAAGAGATTCTTGTGTCATCATCACCGAGAAACTTAGTAAGCGATGAAGGGAGTGAAAATTTTGAGTGCGTCGTTTTGTACTCCGGGCAGTCAATGAGGTATTAGATAGTCAACATTGCATCGAAAACAGAATGGTAGGGTAAATCCTTGTTCAAAAGATACCAATGCGTAATTGAAGCATAATGGGAATACGCAAAGAGCAGTTTCTTACCTACGGTTAGATCTTACTGAGGTTGACACTCTGAAGATTGTTTAATTTCTTTTAGTTTATTAGAAAAGGGCACCCCCAAACAAGCATTGTAGACCTTTTTGTTTAGATGACTACATTGATGTGTTTCTCAAAATCAATTGTCGGTATTGAGGGGGTTGAAGTATGTTGCTTCTTTGGCAGCTTGCTCCACTAATTCGTTGCTTGGACTACGGCTCGGAGTACATAGGAAGATTATTTGATAAAATTTTGCAGTATAGAAATGATTTCCTACGAGCTGCTGTTTATGAAACTTGAGTAAGCTTTGCACAGTGTTCGTAAAGGGTCGGTGCAAATTAAATTTACTAAGGATGGCCATATGAAACTCGGCAGAAAAATGGAGCACAGTGAAGGTAACGAGCGCCTAATTGTCTAGCTGATCTGATACTACTGCGCAACCGGCTAGATTTTCTATTTCGGATGCGTCAGTGAACATGATTTTAAGATCTCGATACTTTGAAGCAAGCGAACCGGAACGTCATTGGTGCAATCGTTTCCTATTTCTATTAAAAGTCAAATTGGACTGTACAAGGCGGTAAGCTTGTTTTAAGTTGTTGTATAAATCTGGTTGGGCTGCGTTGAGTAAAGTGAAGCAAATCCGGTGTTTTGGCTAAGAAATGCGCGTATTTGTAAGCAATTATCTGAAAACGGTAATAGAATCGTGGGCTGAAGCGTATCGAAAAGCTTTAATATGTGCATATAGACGGCACTCAATAAGAGTTGTTTTCTTCGAAGAGAGAAGGACTTTTCGTTGCACTCGTACGATTATTGGTGAAGTACGAAATGTACCACCGTGATCAATACGGATGACAGAATTTTGTATCGTATTTAGTTTGTTTAAAATTTGATTTCTAACAAAGCCATAAATTGCTACGCCATAATCGCATTTTGAACGAATTAAAACACAGGTAAATTCTTAACAGTAAGTTTCTATCTGAACCATAGCGCATGTATGGGAAAACGTTTCTATCAAGTTGAGTTTTTTTTGGCCAAAACTGTTTCAATGCGTTGATATGGGTAGACCATGTCAACTTTTATAATCGAAAATAAGGCCGAGATATTTGACTTAATTTTCGTTCGGAATACGCTTTGCATTTAATTGAATGAAAAGATCGTGTTACCAGTTCTTGATTTTGCAGAACAGTATGCTGGTCGGTCCCATTTGAGTGTAGGAAAATTTTAGTCCACCGGACAATGACCTCGTGTTTGTAATTTTTCAACTGTGTTTTGCAAAATTTGTTGGCACCCAAAAGCTGGGTTCGAGCGAGATACGAATACTGTGAAATCGTCGGCAAATAAAGTGCAATTGACTGGTGCTTCAATTTCATCGACTGTGAGATTGAAAAGAGTGAGACTAAATACTGATTCCCGAGGAACACATACGATTTTGTAGTTTTTACTCCGCCAACACGATCTGAAAAGTACCGATTCGCAAGAAAGTCGCAGATAAATTTAGGTAAATTGCCTCGGAAACTGAAGTCACGTAAAGTGTGAAGTATTTTACTACGCCATGTTGTATCGAACGCTTTTGAAATGTCAAACAATATGGCCGGTAAACGAAGTTTGGTGGCGAAAGCGTTGTTAGTGGGTATGGTAATAATTGGTCTTACGTGAATTGCTCGGAATCTACATTGTTTACTGGAAAGAGGGTTATTAGTCGAATTTTCACTACATTCGTTCGAATGCTTTACAAAGAACTGACGTCGATGAAATTGGAAGATAGCTGTCCACTAGAATGGAGTTTTTGTTCGACTTCAATAAAGGGATTACAATAGTGGATTTCCATTTATCTGAAAAACACGTTGGCAATCCGAGTATTATTAAAAATATGTAGTAACCGGGTTGTGACTTTGTCTGGCGCTATTTGCGATAGAAGAATGTGAGGTCAGTGGCCGGTTTTGTGTGTCTTTTATGGAATTTTTCAGTTTATGAGATGAAATCCTAAATTCAAAAACTTCCAAAGTCGAACTCCGAAAGATGTTTATTTTCTTTTATGACGATAATTGCTAGATCAAGAGTTTGATTAAAAAAATTCCTTCTTGATTGATTGTTATTTGATCTCTAATCCGAATGGCAGTTGGAATATGAGAATAAGACGATTTTTCTGATTTTTTGTCGTACTTGTTTTGTAAGCGTGATAGAATTGATTGGTCACATGTAGTTCAACCAAGATTGACGCTTAGATAGTGTTAAGATCCATCTAGGTTTGGCACGTGTTTTTCGTATAGTAACAATGATTTTCTAAACTACGAGCATTTGTCGGTTGCGTTTTAGTGGCTACGAATTTTTGCCGCGATTCCTGCTTTTCTTGCAGCTGCATGATGTCTCCTAAAACTGGATATCATACTTTTTGCGTGCTTGTTTCCTCCGTGCTATTCTGAGTATTTTATTTGAGCAAGATCATAAAATCGCTGTCTCCTCAACTTTGAACGTTCTCAGTGAAAACATGGAAAAAATTGGTCGTCGTTATGTGATATAATATATTTGAAACGTTTCAGTGCAACCAATATAATAAAAGCCGAATTAAATTCTCCTCCGGATGAGTCTGCTCCTTCGTTTCTGATAGTAAAGTATTGGGTGGTAGAGTTTAAACGAGACCGCACGAGCTGCCGAAAGAAATATCGCAGTGGTAAATAAGGTGACCACGCCAGAAATGGTGAGAAAATCCACAAAAGGTGCGCGGGCTAGCTGACGTGGTAGAGTCATTTCGAAAAGTGCTGTACGTAACATTTTGACTGAAAATCTGAGGACATGAGAAAGCCGCGCGAGATGGGTGCCGCGTTTGCTTACAGTGAAACGAAACCGGCGCCGCGAGGATGTTTTAAAATCGACTGTTTGGCGATGTTTCACAGCAATAAAGCCGAGTTATTGTTTCGATGAGGATCCATCACTTCATGCCTGAGAAAAAAAAGAAGCAATCAAAATAATGGACTGAAAGGGCGGAATTGGCTCCGAAAAAGGCGAACATAGTTCCATTTGCTGCCAAGGACATGGCGCCAATTTTTTGTGGGATGCGCGCGGGACAATTTTCATCGATTATCTTCAATCAATGGCGAGTATTATGCGAACTTATTGCGACGTTTCCGCAGTGAAATGAAGAAAAATCAAGGCAATGCATCAGCTCACACATAAAATCGAGTTCGAATTACTTTCTCATGCATCCCATTCGCCAGATTTAGCCCTTTCGAATTATTTTCTTTTTCCAAACTCGAAAAAAATGGCTCGGTGCTCAAAGATCTGCCAACAATGAAGAGGTTAAAGTCGGCAGTTGTAGGCTCTTTTGATGAGCTCGACAGTTCTCATTATAAACGGGGCTTTTATCGAACTATGTTGAGAAATAAAATTGCTTTTTTTACAATTTTTTTGCGAATTCCTTGTTAGGTCGTCTACTTTTGGGACGACCACCCTCCTATACACCTGGGCGTTTAGAACAATTCCACGACATTTGTTATTTCGAAATCGCTGAACTTTTTGCACGGCGGATGTCGAGATCTTAGACTACAAACAGGTGTACAGGTCGAATAATACTTGTGCACTAGGAGTTAATCGTTCAATTTGATTTTCCGTTTAACACGAGGTACCTTTTTTATTCTTACGAAGTTTTCACTTGATCTACGCGTAATTTTGTATCAGTCCAGAAATAAACGCAGTAAATAGTTGTGTCATAACAAATTCAGCCTATTCAAGTTCTTTTTTTTTTCTTTTTTTTCTTTTGGTCTGACGAAATTCTATGAATAAGTAGAAGCTGGATACTATATATATGTGTATATGTGTATATGTGTGTGTGTATAAAGCAAAATCGAATGTGTCAAGCAATTTTATGTATTTTCAATCTAGTTCTAACAAATATGGTTGCAATGTCTTTAACATAGCCCACGAATGCCGAAAGAGAATGAGCGGAAAATTAAAAACTGACCATATTTCATGTGCAGCAGACAGTGGAATACGACTGAACAGCAAAAGTTAGGAAAGTGAGTAGAGTAAAGAAAAGAAAAAAGTAAAGAAATTAAAAGGAAACAGGCGTACCAGTCGGAAGAACAAATATCTATGCTCGGGACAGTTACATACGTGTATCAACTAAATAACTATATACGCTTCATATTTACAAATTTGAACAAAATTACTACGGGGTACGGTTATTAGTAGATAGCAATGAACATATACAATATGGCGGAGATGATATATTCCAATAGCTATCAATTCATTGAATTAAAAATTAAATAAGGGAAATCATTCGAGAAAAGTATAATACTCTCTTGGGGAACTCCAGACACCGAGATTTTTTCCGAAGAGATAGTTCGTTAATTCTTACTTCCTACCGGATAATTATTTATGATGTTGATAAGAAATTTTGGGAATTGATAGTTGATTAATTTTTGTAAATAAGGCCAATTTATCAATAAGTTTCCTGTTAACATTTTCCCATCTAAACAAGCATACCTCAAATCATGGTCGGATATCTACGTTACCTCCTTTTCTAATCCTCATTCCTTTTACAAACTAATACACAGCCTCTTCCTTTATCACGGGCGTTGGTTTGTTGATTTTCCTGGCCTCACAGTCGCTTCGTTATTTCCTCCATAACACGTCTTCGTTTCAACCATAATTGTCTTATTCCGACTCTTTTTCGTTTTTTTTCTATTGTTTCTTCGCCACATTGTATTTTTCATCCCTCGGATCACGACCGCGTTTTGTGATGCGGATCATATTCTCTTTTTGAATCTTCTTGTGCACTAAGTTCTTACGTCTTAAACTTCCTACTATCCCTTATTGTGCTTCCTACATACTTTCCTTCAGTAGATGTTGTTCCAGCTTTAGCAGAGTTCATTTCCTCTATTTCTTTATGTATTAAAATTTAATCCTTGTTAGTAGTTCCCGAAAAAAAAAAAAAAAAAGTAAAAAAAACTAAGACCCTACGTCGTTATTGTATTCAATGTCAAGCAAAAGTAGTCCGATGTGTTTGTTCAAAGTTGTCTGTTGCAAACTCGGTTAGCCTACTTAATTGCATAAATCTACGTAAAAAACCGAACTGGTGAAAAATAATAATCTTTTTTTTTTTTTTTTTAAATTCCGGTTTTCTATCATTCTGGATGATTTTACTGAAGTAACTGCTTAATGAGAATGGCGGGTACCTATAATTAACAGTCATCGCATTTTCAGGTATCGGAATAGTAGTCGACTCTTTCCATCATGCAAGAAAAATTGATTTCTGCTTTATTGGATAAATTTTTGATTATGCTAATATGTTACGCAAGCGGAATATTTATGCTTTAATTTTTTAATGACTTTATCAGCATCAGCCGACGAAAAAAGTTTAGCTGTAAATGGACAAGAATATCTGCGGGATCTTATGAATTTTGTGAACACGCGCTTTTCACTAGAAGAGATCGTTTTGCTTTTGCCTACCTAGAAACAGATTCGCTAGTAGCTCAGTTTTGCCCGCATGTCTATTCCGTTTTATTCGCGGGCGTCAGCGGTCGAATAGCTGCGCACAATGTTGATGCGGCAGTGGTCAGAAATGCGCTGAGGAATACGAATGTTATCATTGGCTAGCGATTTTGCGCGGGCATTGACGTCGCCATGTAGCATTTTGTAAAGATCTGTCCGCTTAACCGGGCTCTCTCTACCTGTACGACTGTCACTAGTGCAGTCGCTGATTCGTTAAAAAGGCCGTTTTTTTTTCGGAACCGCGCAGGGCCGATGTCGGGTTTGCATTGATGGCAGCCTCGGCAATATTGCAGGCGTCAAAAATTGAAAAGTAAATTGCTTTGATTTATCGTTCGGCAATATTAATTGCCGGCAGATTTCGAACGGGTCGATTAAGCCTACATACCTAGTTCTATGTATTATTCATAATTCCCGATAAACCGGGCCGGATTATATGCGCGCACGACGTTCATCTGTTAAAACATGCAGACGGCCACGTGCCGTCAACTACCTTCTTTATTAAAGGCGCCCCATCGAGCTTAAATTAAACGCTCCATCGCTTACAATCCGAGCCGCGGCCGCTGCTTTTCCTTGTACGCGTACAAGCCTTCTCCGGGTATAATCGAAACGCAGCCCCAAAAGAAAAACAAACATCGAAAAGCCGCACCCGCCCCCTCATTACACGATACATTTTAATAGAGTTAACACGCGCTAATCATAATCCATTTCCTCGCTACGCCGGTCTAAGGCTAATTTAAAGAGACGGTTCAATTCGCACCCGAAACCGCCGAAGCATCGTGTCCAAAACAAAAATTGCTTCCGCTGATTAAACTTGCATCGCGAATGACTCGAACCTCCTTATCCTTCTATTACACTTTACATTCCGTTATTTTACTCGTTTCTGTCTTTATCCAGCTGAATATAATATCGATATTTTCTTCGGTTAAGTGAAACAATCAACGTGATTTGCACTCTTTGCGCGCACTCAGACTGAACAGACAAAAATATATGCGCATAAAACACAGATCAAATTAACTAATCGATCAAATTGCCGATTGTTATAATCATGGCGATGATAGTTATCATTTGGCGCATATGATACGTTGTAAATAGATGAAATAACGTAACCATGACAACTGCAACTTCACCGACTGGTACTTAAACTTCTCTTCTTCTTTTGTCTTATCCGTTTAGCGAACATTGACGACCAATGTGTTCAATGATTCCCTATTACGCGCCACATCCATTAGTTTCCCCTTATAGTATTGTCGATACCTATCCAGCTCTTTATGTTGTCTAGCCAAGACATTCTCGGTCTTTTCGTTTTCCGTCTACTTTTCCTTGTAATATTAGTTGCACTAGCTCATATTTGTCTCCTCGCATAATGTGGCCCGGATAGTTGATTTTTCGCTTTTTAATTAGGCTCAGTAGTTCCTCAGTTTTTTGTAGACGTCGTAGCACTTTTTTACTAGTCACTTTCTCGGTCCGGCTGATCTTCAAAAGCCGTCGCTAAATCCACCTTTCGAATGCTTCAATCCTCTTCGATGCGGCTGCCGTGAGCGCCCATGTTTCACCTGTGTATGTCACTGTAGACCATATGTATATAGCATCTAATCAGGCGGAGCTTTAGCTGTGTGTTAATATCATGACTACACAATATCCCTTTAAGTTTCATAAATGCGTTTCGTGCTACCTCTATTCTGCAATTAATCTCCATGCCTGAGTTTACCTTGTCTGTGATCCAACTTCCTAAATATTTGAAGGATGCAATTTTTTTTTTTATCTTTTCCCCTTTTATTATGATTTCTCCATCGTTCCCTGGTTTTTCTCTAGATATCTTCATATACTTTGTTTTACTAAAATTTATTTTAATTCCGAAATTCTTTGTGTGTCTGAGCACATCCCCGATTAATCTTTGTAGGCCGTCTCGGGGGAACCAGCGATGATTATACTCAAGATTAAAAACTGCAGTGTAACAGTCAGTGGCGTAAGGGCCGGTTCTGAGCGTCCGGACTCCCGAAGTAAGTTAACGAAAGGTTTTTTTTTTTTTTTTTTGAATTTCGCAAGTATCACGCGCCATTATTACGGTCAAAATTCCTTAGCTACTTTTTCGTCGTATACGACTAGTTTTACTTTTTGTGTCATTAATGTAACGTTTTTATGTGTCTAATGTCGGAAGATTCCCCGTGTGCCAGATTCATGATCGGTGAAGTGTCCACATAAGGAGACAACGTACAATGTATTCGTGCGCTATTCGACAGCTTCCAGGCGCGATTAGCGTTTTTTATAGCCTTTTATTTAATTCGCTTTGTCAGGATGTCTGTCTGCGGGGAATTTGCAAACGATTTTTCACCTAATTCCCGATGAATAAAAAAAGTGTCCTTTTACAGAAATGCTTGCTATAGATGACAATACGATATTATGCAACATCCGGGTTTCCAACTTCAAAATTAGAAACTCGGGGCGCCGAAATGGGAGGCGAATTTTGGAAACGATTTTTTACCTACTTCCCGGTGAATCAAAAAAATTGTGTCCTTTTGCAGAAATGCTTGTTATAGATGACAATACAATATTATGCACAATATCTGGGCTTCCAACCTCGGAGCGCCGAAAGCTCAAAATTTTGAAAAAAAAATTTTTTTTTTCCCCGGTTATATGAAATATATATTGTTGGAAAGATCGTTATTTGACGAGAACATAAAAACCATATTTTACTTCTTTAGTGTGATACTTTCAAAATTTACGAAAAGTTCAAAAAAGCGCGAGATCTAATATGTAGCTCCCTCTTTGCGACGCGAGTATTATAGCTAAAAATTTTGAACAAGGTTGAAAATATGTACGTGCACGTATAGAGTTCTTTGGTTTGGAACATCCGGGTTTCCAACTTTAAAATTAGCCCCTCGGGGGGCTTCGAGAGCTCGAACTTTTGGAAAAAAATATTTTTTTTTTCCCGGGCATATGATATACTGTTGGAAAGAGCGCTATTTGTCGGGAGCAAACTCGTATTTTATTTTCTTAACGAAACATTGGAGGTTAACCAAAAGTTTAAAAAAGCATAAAAAAAATGACGTGTAGCCCTGTTTGTGGCTCAGCTTTATAGCTAAAAATTTTGAACGAGGTTAAAAAAATGCGCATCCTTGTGTATTTCTTTATTTAGGAATATTTAGGTTTTCAACTTTAAAATGAGACCCTTGGGGCGCCGAAATCTCGAAAGTTTCGTTTTTTTTTGTTTTTTTTCCCGTCATGAGATATATCAATAGAAAGATTGCTCTATTAGTCTAACATTGTGTTTCATGTGCTGAGCACTATTCCGTATGTATTCGTATTGTATGAAATACAAAAGACAATATAATTGAAATAATGCGATCCATTATTTAATAATAAAATGTAACACACAAATTTCTGTAAATTTCCTATAAGCAAGATATTGAATAAAATAAAATACAATTCTAAATTTATTGTTTTTTATTAAAATACGTAGTAAAAAGTCCGGACTAAAAAATAGAAAAAATAAAAAAAACCGTTTTAAAAATAGGCTTTTATTTATGCACTAAAAAATACAAATTTATTAGTCTGCGACTAATGCATCTTAGTAATAAAATCTGAAACTGCAAAATATTCTAAAAAATAAAAGCGGAGGTCGAAGATTAATAATTAAATATTAATATTATAATACATCCGAAGCCAAAACTACAATCACTATTTAATGCTGTTCCATTGTTGTACATCACAATACCACACACACCGAATATTTTTGTAACTGCGGCCCTCGCTTTTACTTTTCAGAATATTTTGTAGTTTCAGATTTTATTGTTAAGATGCGTTAGTCGCACACTAATAAATTTGTATTTTTTAGTGCATAAATAAAAGTCTATTTTTAAAAAGTTTTTTTTTTTATTTTTTTTATTCGTAGCGTGTTCGAAGTTACATGTGCCGGTGATGAGCACATTGTTCAAAAAAAAAAAGTAATTCGTGATTTCGTTACGTTCGTAATGAAATTTGCAAATTTTATACAGATTCCCGTATTTTTTTGTTTTCGTTCCGTAAAAATTTTTAATGTTTTTTAATAATTTTAATGTTTTGCATATTTTTTATACGATAATTTTATTATTTATGTTCGGCATAATATTGTGAATTGATTAATTTTTTTAAGTATATAATAATTTACTCGTTTAATAAAATGCTTAAAAAATCTCTTGAAAATCGCTTAATTTTGTAAATACAGTGGAGCAAATCGCCTATAACGACTTCGAAGGGGACGTATAATATGGTCGTTACAACCGGTTTCTCATTATATCCGACAACAAGTAACTTTGACTTTTTAATGCCACCGAACAGTTATAAAACTTTCCTTGAAATATTTTCAGAATAATTTCTTTCGCTGATTAAATAAATAATTTATTTCTAATCATACAGCTGCACATATTTTTTACAAATGCAAACAACATTCCAAAATCAGCACTTGTCTTATTTGTAATACATAGAGAAAATACCAAAAAAGTCTTATGCCACTGATAACAGCTCTGCGATTTTATATAATATTCCGGTAGAATGTAAGATGCAAAAAAAAAAAACAAAAAAAAAACATACGCGACAAACCTACAATCTCCTTTTTTTATGAAGTCGGTAATTTAACTGCGTTTAAGAGTACCGCACTGAAATTCTCAACGAGACTCACAGCTAGTCTGATAAATTTCGCCGGACTAACTACTGTAGACCAACACGTCCTCAACTATATCTGTTTCAGCTTAATCGTTCCAGTCAATATTAAACTCTCGCCAATTATTACTTTTGTTAGTTATCTTGTTTAAAAATTAATACAAAAAATTTTTTTTTTTTTTTTTCGTGTTAGAAGTATTTCTCTAAGCCGATTCTTTATGGAGCGAATGATAGAATTGCGTCGCCTCGGTCTTTCAGAGCCTCTTAAGAAGCCCCTGTCCGCAGTTTTAAGCGAATCCTTCACGCTTGAATATCATCTCGTTTTGTTTTTTCTTTGTTTAAAAAATGACTACCCAATCCTTCCATTATTTTTACCAGACACAAGCGCGGACCGTTTTCCCATTTTGCGTCGACAGTCTTTTGTCGCTGCAGCCTTAGCAGAGAACCCTTTCTTTTTCCACTGTTTTCAATTTCCTAAATATATCATTTTCTCCTTGTCGCCAACTGATTCAATTTTAATTATTGAAAGTTGATACATGAAAATCGTTTTTCTCGTTTATTATTTTCATCAGTGTTCTTTCTTTTCATTTCTTTTATTTCTATGACAAAACACATCGCGCGCGGAGTCGTTAAATTGTCTGTAGAAGAAAAGCGAAGTGGTGCGTTGTGGTTTTTAAATATTTCGCTATAGAGAAATGAGCATGGGAAATGTTTCGAAAATCAAGCGAAACGGACAAATATTTACAGAAAGATTCGCATCATTGTCCTATTTAAAAATACGGGGTGATTAGGACGTTGTTTAGGCAGACGGAAAAAATTCGCGACAAGAAAAAAACGGAAATAGATAATATGAAAACGGAGATTATCGCGAATGGGTAGAATAAAGAAGAATGGGAGCAAATTTATTAAAAGTCTGAAAAAAATAAGTAAAGAAAATGAAAACAAAGAAGGATTTAGCACGCACGTTACTCTCTGTTAAGCGTGGCCGATAAAATTAGACAAAAATTTTAAGGACGAATGGAATATTAAGCTAATATTTTGAACTAACAAAAAAAATTAGTCAAACAAAGATATAACTTACCGAATTTAATTCGGGTGTTCGTGTTCGGCAGGACAAGCTAGTACGTCTCTGTATACTTGCGGATAGAAGAGACTAATACGAATACACAAGCGAATAGAAAAGTTGAGTATTCGAGCGTAGAGAGAAAAATAAATATAGCAACACATTAAAATATCAGCCGGAATTCAAGACGACAATAAACGTCTAATAAAATATCGAAATTGATTTAAATGTTTTAATCGAGGAGACGACTTAAAAATCGATCCGAGTTGGACACTAATTAATTAATCGTGTAAAATTGGGAAATGGTTTCAACGGCCAATGTTAAAGCTTCCGGAATAGAGTGATTTGTTGTATACATTGCTTCCGCATGTAGCTTCGGTTGCGTTTTGTTCTTACACTGAAAATAAGTGAATGATATTTAAAAGGTTAGCTGCGAATATAGTTTGCGTCGAAAATAGACGAATAATCGATACAAAAATTGACGTTATTTTTGAATCTTTTATACAATAAAATAAAAGTTTTCACTAAAAAGAAAACCCTGAATTCCAGTTCAACGGAGCCGAGTAATTATTATGTTTCCATCATTTTCACAAATAGTTGCGAAAAGCTTGTGATAAAGTTTCCAATGCAAGTCGAGCGATCGGGGAAAATTAAATATTTTTTTTCACTCTACTTACCGGATGATATTCTTTTCGAAAATATGTGGATCAAGAATTTTTTCCAACAGTGTGCCATTCGTACCGAAATACATCGGAAACAAAGAAATTAATTGAATTATAGACAGACAAAAGTTTGAAACAAAGTGTTAAACCGAAAGAATTTTACTAAATTTTGGCCGTACGGTCATGTGCAGCCCTGTGTGAAAAATCTATAAAATGTTACATATATTTGCAACAATTTACGATGATTGTTACGCGGAAATTATGGGACTTATTCGAAAACAAAAAGCGAGAAAAAAAGTGCGTGTTTATTTGTGGGGAGGGGGGAAAGATAAAAAATATTTTTGATCGTTGAGATTCATCGAGCATTGCGGGGGGCACTGCTCTGCAATTACGGCCATATTGAAGGATAGAGTTTCCTGTTCTATGCTTAGCATTTTTCGTATTATAGGTAGTGCGTGAAATAGTTTAACTAGAACGAGGAAGTATTTTTTTTTTCTCCTTAAGATAAAGAAAAAGTTTCAAAATCGACGCAATATTGGTATTATTTCGGATCAACTTTGGATAATACTTCTAATGAAAAAATAATTTAAAGGTTAAAAATTAAGTTACATACATATTTTTAGTTTAAAAATTGAACCCCCATTGTTAATTGCCAAAAAATTTACATAATTTATGCGCTGAATGTAACCGAAAAATTGTACAAGACAGTAATACGAAGCAATATATTGTATGGCAGTATCATGTATACCGATATGTTAAAAATACAACGTTTTAAGAAAATGTTATATAGCTATCAAAGACTTATCATTATAAAACTAATAAAATTGTATAGAACGATAAGTTATAAAGCAGCTTTAGTTATTGCAGGACTTAAACCCCGATGGATATGGAAATTGAAAAACATATCACTTTATTTAGTATTAAACGTAACATTAAGCTGAATAATGAATTTAGTAATGTAAAATATATTCATAAAAACCAGTTTACCTATCAAAATCAATTACTAAACGCTAAAAAATTAAAAACTATTCTGGAAAATTATTACATAGATAAATTTCAGCAAATTTGGAATAATTACAACGGTATTGCATATCAGTTTTTTCCGGATATTAAAGAAAGATTAAATAATAAAGTTTTTATCCCAAATTTTTTTAATGTGCAGTTTATAACTGGACATGGAATTTTTAAAGTGTACTTGTACAAGTATGGAATTGCGGGTTCCGAAAATTGTGTTAGGTGCAATTTTCAGGACAGCGTGTATCATATCATACAAGGATGCAATGGCAGTAATTTAATTATTGAAGGTACTACGGAACAACTGGTAACAGATAATTTCAAACAGTTTAATCAATTTACAATACAAGAGGTGAAAAATCGTAAAAATAATATTCATTTATATTAGGGTACTATTTACTATTAAGAATTATACTTAAACACTTTGTAAAACAGAATTAATGTGACCTAATAAACTTAAAATTGGATGGGGCACATTAATTTTGTTGTCATATAACTGTATGTAATGAAACTTATTAAATAAACTTGCCTCATCGGTAGTATCCGAAATGAGGAAAACAAAAAAAAAAATTAACCGAAAAATCCGCGAATTTCATTTCAAAGAATAGCATATTGCGGCAAATCAATAAATCAATCAATAACGATGTAAATAATTATGTTTTTTTCTTAATAATTTCTATTTGAACTGCCAATTTTATTACGGCGACTGTGCATTTTTTTGCTTCGTTTTTATAACAATTTAAAACAATAATGATATCAAACTCCCGTTTTGTCGAAATAGGCTATTCTTTGAAGTAAAATTTCGAATTTTTGATTAAGAAAACATTTTTTCGCTAATTAACGAATCAAATTTTTGAATTAAAAATTTGTAGATAAACTTTTAAATTACTTTTTTTCGCTTAAAGTACTATCAAGCTGACCTGAGATTAAATAATATTGCACCGATAGTAATACATTCTCGCATTATAAACTGTTAAATAAAAAATAAAAAAAACAAATAAAAAAACGTTTGCCGTCTAGTAAAAAGGTTTAGAAACGCCGCTCTACCATCTTTCCTTTTCAATTGCGTTTTATTTTCAAGGACGGCGATGGTTGTTTTACTTGTTTAGTCCTAATCTTACGAATTTCTCTATTCTTTGCTGAATTTTTTATTCTCGCCTGATCTGCTCTTTCGTCGACGCCTTCCTGTCGTTACATTTTCGCTCTCCTTCTCCTAGTACCTGTTCTTTCTGCCTTCCTTTCGGTATACATTTCATTTTTCATTATTAAAAATTCTGATACTGTATTCCTTTTTCCCTCGGTCAACCGTTAAATATAGAAAAACGAAAAAGAAATTATCATATTTAAAAATTCTAACAAAGAACTTTATTATATATGTATGTACAAACATTTATTAAAGCCCTTGCCAATATACGGAGAAGGAAATTGCGTTTTTTAGCACTGTTTAGTAACGTTTTTACGCTGCTAAAGTCGTGAACAGAAACTCCCACGTAAACTTTGAAAAACTTTTTTGATTGTAATGATAAAAAAACACGAAAAAAAAAGAGAAGGACGATATTCTTTTGCGAAGAATGATGAGGTTTAGCAGTTGAAACTGACTCTACCGATAAAAATTATCGAGACTTCCATCGCGAATATATCCGCATAGCGAGATTTGAAAAATCGACTTGCAGGCAAATTGTTATGTAAGTCTTACGGCGCACGATAAGAAGAAAATCACGAAAGAAGTATTGCAACAAGATCCGTAACAGGTGCCTCTGACTAAAATTGTAGTATATGGTACCGAAAAAAAGTCCATAACGTTTTTTTTGTTTTGTTTATTTTTTATTTTTTGTGTGTCTGCCGGGCGTACGCTAACGAAGAGCAACGGCCCAATCAACCGAGGAATCTAAAATAATAGCTCAAAAAGAACGTAACAGATTTTAATCTGATGCGAAAAAGAATGAATGAATGAAGTTAGAACAGGAATAGCTGATAACGAAGGAAACGAGCGAACGTTAGAGTTATTATAAGGGAATACGAAGACCAAGATTCAAAAGCTAAAAATAGAAGAGAGAACGTTCCGAAGAAAGTGAGGAACACATTCGAAGAAAACATGAATGATATCACACAGGAAAAAGGAATCTTCAGGGTGAAGAGGATACCACGGGGAGGAGACGCGGGAAAAAGGAAAGAGTGACGAAAGGGGAAAGCTATGACTCCGAAACGAAGGTGACATGTGCCAGTGACCGGGAGAAGACAAAGAGAAGGAAACTTGTCAGACCAATTGGTAGAAGAAGATAACGGCTGAACGAAAAAAAATAAAAGAGGAATCCGGATTGGAGAAAAGGGAAAAATAAATATCTCTCCACAAGGCGTAACCGTCTGGACATACGACTAATATTGTAAGCGGGTAATTTACGAATAGGATGTGGAAGCTCCCAAGCGAGCCAAAGAATCAGCCAGCTCATTACCATCCTGTAGATCTGTTCAAAAAGGGCAACGGTAAGGGGGGGGGGGAATCGCTTGCAAATTTTCAGAGTCAGCTATTAAAAGAAATTTGTCCGAAAGGAAAGAAGAGCAAGAGATAAAAAGAATCGAATAAAGTATGGCAGCACATTCAACGTTAAATATAGAACAGCAGGAAGGAATTTTAAAGGATTCAGAGTAGTTACGAGAACAAAAAACCCATCAGACCCATAAGTAAAAATAACGGCGTGATTTAAAACCGTATGAAATTCAGATCTAACTGTAGAGTGAGGAATTCACAGAATGTGACGTATGAAATACGCGTGAAGGAAATAAGAGACTGAAATAATTAAGGAAAATTTATCGTAGGAGAAAATTTTGCGTCTCAGACTTACGAGATATTTCATTTCGCGAAAAATGACCTAGTCAGTTAAAACCGGATCTTTTATGCAAATTACAGAGGAGATTTGCCCGAGGGCTGTCCCGAAATAGTCCAATAGAGATCATCGAGAAAGATTAAGATATTTTTTCAATCATTGACGATTAATGAAGTTTTGATTTTGAATTCCCACGATGTGCCTTACGACCGGGGAACGCTTCCTTCTTAACAGTGTGGCACGCTTGAAAGCCGACCGGAGGATTTTCGGCAAGCTGCGGGCTTTTTTTCCAATCGGGGCAAAAATGCAACAAAATGACCGGGGATCGGAGGTTTTGGGCAGCTTTAACCAGACCGGAGAGTTGCGTTTTACTGTCGAAATTAGTTGTTTTCGAAAAAGAAAATTAGCGCTTTTCGATGTCTGCTGTAATTAAAGAAAACAGAAATGGGGGGGGGGGTTGAAAAATGATTTTAAGCTGAGCGCGGTTTCGTATAATCGTCGATGATAAATTCTTTCTCGGCGACGGTAATAAAGCGAGCGACGTCCAACGAAGCCGCGCTATTATTTTAGGAAACCGTACGAAAGTCGGACTGCGCGCAGCAGAATGTGATCGCAGTAAAATAACAGCGACCGGCATACGCGTCGACGGCGTCCCAGTTCAAACAAGCAGTCTAACATGTCTATAAACACTTGCCGGCCCTTTTTTATTTGCCAGCGCCGCCGAATAATACAATAGCGACTTAATACTTTCGCAAACAGAGAAGCTGCTCTTTTGATTTTTTAATCTGGTCCATCTTCCCCGTTTTTTGTTCGCCGTTCGCGGACGACACAGAGCTTTTAGTAAGTTATTAAAGGGCTGTAAATAGTCAGTCGCTACCCCTACACGCAGTGCGCACTTAGGGGATGGTGTAAGATATGCGGCGGGTAGACAACAATGGATACCGCAGTGTAACAGATCTTGTGTGTCTTTTATCTGCTACTATGTGTTACTCCTTTGAGAGTTGGCCAAGGATGCGTGCCCCGTGAATTCCTCGCGCAAAGCGATCGCACGACAATATGCTAGCAGTCCTTTGTTCGCCTCCAAAGTAAACAGTATAATCGAAAAGAAAAACAAGCGACACTTAATTCAATTTTCTGTTGACTCGACGCTTTCCATTCCCACATTAATCATCGCCCCCGGCGGCAGTTCCTTCTTTAATCGGTTCTCGCTCGTAAATGAATCTCGCGCCATCAGTAGTACGATCGAATTCATTTCGGCGAGAGCGCGCGCTAAATTGTTCACTCACGCGGTTAAACATGTAAATGTTTCGCCGCGAAATAATTATCGTACGTGTAAAATGCGGATCACATTATGTTTGTCGAGGTGCACGCGTCCACCTCCCGAACCACGCCATTTCCGTTGACATCGTCTTCTCCCGGCCTAACTATGTAAATTTTCTCAAAAAGATAGCGCTACTGAAAAATTTTTCCTCATACGACCTTTTTATTTTTTATTTCCATTTCCTCTTCACGTCGAAGTTCGGCAAATGGTATTCAATCGCTCCCATCAGCGATATAGGAAATATTCCAATCTCCCCTCCGAAATGTGCAAAATGAGGAAAAATAAAACGAAGGTGATTTCAGTTTATGGAACCATTTCATTAATGTCGGCTTAAAATAATAAATCCGCGATTTGTCCAATAACATGGAAACCGACTCTAATAAATACGATCGGAATATGTATAATAGCAAATACAACGTATATGTACACGTATGTGTAGAACGGTAGAATTACTCTATTGTACTCGCGTGTTGACTGATTTTTGAATTTGCCAAGGGAAAAAAAATGTCCACCGATAAGTTTTGTAAAAATTTTTGAGTTGGTTTTATGAAACCTAACGGAAAAATTAATGACTTACACGGTTAATAAATTAATTAATTGTTCGCTTATAAGCGATAATAAATAAATAGCCGCCTAAAAAAACATAAACAAAAAAATCGAGCACTTTGAGTATATCTTTTTTACTAGCAAACGATGAAAGCGATACAAAAAAAAATAAAAAATAAAGAAGAAATAGCGTTCCATTAGCTTTTTACTTGAAATTTATGCTGATGGAGTGGGACTGCATTTCTTAAACCAGGTTCAGATTATGCTTTTTTTTTTTATTTCCTTTTCGGATGGAATTTCCAGGAAAACTAGTTTTAAATCGATTAAATGCTTGTATGGAAATTAATCAATTAGCAAACAATTTTTCAATTTATAGCCTGTGCGTGTATTAATGTGACCGGATCTCAATTTTTAGCGCGCGGGGGGGGGGGTATAATTTGCCGTATAAAAGGAAAAAAACGGATAATTGGGATAGTATTTTTCAGATACGGCGTTTCCACATATCACCGTCATACAATGATCGAAGACAAACAAAAACAGCTTAGCCGATTAAAGCGGAAAAAATAAATAAATAAATACAGCCCCCCCCCCCCGCCCCCCCACAGACAATTTGGAATAGAGCATTGTCGGCGTTATCGATCGAATGAGGGGAACTTTACGAAAATTTAATTTTTTTCTTTTATTTTTGTGGACGCGTCAGCGGCATTGACCCAACAACAAGAAAACTAAGCTAAAAAATGAAATAACTAGGCGGTCCGAAATGGACGCAACAAAGGACAGCAGTGCGAACACCACAGAAAATGAAGGAAAGGAGAGGATGAAGAGTTATATGGAGTAGGGAGACCTAATGACAGGAGCTGACTGTATAAAAGGGAGCGTTCGTTGCGAAGAGCAGGACGCTCGAAGAAAATGTGTTCAGCATCACATGTACGAGGAGGATCACAATCGTGAAGAGAACAATCAGGAGAAGGCGATAGAGCAAATCGAAAGCGAGAAGAGGGGAGGGAAGAATGATTTTAATTTAACTCTTCCCAACGATGAATAAGAGAGTTCGGGAATGAAGGTATAGAGAGGGAAACTGGAAAAATTTACGTAGCCAAGTTTTTGTTTAGAATAATTGAAATATATAAATATCACGCAAAAAATGTAACAACAATCGACTGAAATTTTTATATCAGAAAATAATGAAGGCCCGAATAGGTCTAAAAAACCTACTGAATCTGGTATTCGATGAATATGTGGACATATTAGAAAATTGTAACTACCAGGTTGTAGCTCTTTTCATAACTGGAGCCGAAAAATGGTGTATGATAGACGATAAAAACTCAAAGTTTCACCATAAATAGAAAACATTAGTACGAAGTTTAGGTTATAAAAAAAGACAAAAGAAAAATTAATTGAGAAACGTACAAAAAAAAATATTACGAAAGAAGTTTACGTCCCCAATTTTTTTTTTCATTGAAATTTTAGTTTTCGTTCGATTTAACGCCATTTTTACAGTTTTATTCGAACTTGCCGTACTGATTTTTTAAACTGTTTTACGTAAGATCCGCCAAAAAAAAAAAAAAAAAATCTCAAAAAATCGTTTAACGCGCACGTACTCCACGGAATTTTAAGTAGCGAACAGTATGAAATTTTAAATCGTTTTACATAAAATGCATTACGGAAAAGATGAAATCAAAATTTTCTCGCTTCATAATTTCAACTCTTCATATTCGCGCACGTAATTTTAAATTGTGGTAATTTACATTTCGGCCTATACGCGTTTTGAAAGTAATTTTGAACGGCAAAAAAAAAAAAGTGAAATGAACAAAAAAAAAAAAAAAAAAAATCAACTGCGCCGGTTAATAGGAACTTCTACGAAGTTCACATCGATTGCGCGGTGGTAACAAACCCGTTTTTAAAACGGAGTCGCAAAGGCAAAAATAATATACAGGTCGCTTCTTGATGAATCCTCACGAACATGATCAGGATACGCAGAATCGAATGTCAAACAAGAAAATATAATGAAAGGTTAAAAATGTGTGGCGAACTTTACATTTTGGATCGCCGTAAAAAAATAAATAAAGTTAATTGAAATAAAGAATTTATTAAGCAAAAAATAATTTCTTTAAAAATGACTGAGAATTTTTAAAAGTAAGAAAAGCTGATATTTCGTAATGAATGAAAGATAGAACTCTTTTCTATAATTGACTTCTTTCTTTACCTTTTGTTTCTGGGTAAAAGTCCTTGGTTGACGAGCCCAAAAAAAAAAAAAAAAAACTTTTCTTCCCTTAAAAAATATTCCAAACCGATAAGACATTATTATTTGGTCGGATCATTTATTAATTGATTACTGTTTTAAAAATTATTAAATCATCTATTTCAGTTCATTTTTTTACCCCATCTAGTTATTAATACGGTTAATCAACATTTCTAATTAATCTAGATTAGCAATTCGTTTTTTGTTTTTTTTTTCTAGTCTAAATTACGAATAATGTGAAATTTTACAATTACAGAATTCGTTTTTTTAAATATAATACATCCCATCTGCTTAGAGCACACACTTTACATTATTATACTGTTTTGACCCTTCGCAAAATTATCCAGTTTCGCTGCTTTTTCATATGAATTTGGCGTTGAAAAAATTTTATAACAAAAATAACTTTAAATTATTCCAGTATTTGCTTCAAGTATGTTCTAAAAAGTATACTTATGGTCGGTGTATCCTTTGAATGTTGCTTTAATACACCGATGTTCGCTTCGGTAAGAATTACTCATTATTCTTGATTACGTTGTTTAATTTATATTGTCCCCTTATTATTATTATTATTGTTATTATTAATGCTATTATTATTATTATTATTATTATTATTATTATTATTGTTATTATTATTATTAGTAGTAGTAGTAATATTATTATTATTTAGTAAAAGCATCTCCCGTGCGGAAGGTTACAATCGGCATCCGATTAAACCATCTTGTACGACTTAGGCAACATCGTAATTCGTCTTCTGTCTCTCAGTGCTTTGTCTAGAATCTTTCCATTTGCTGTCGGCGGAAACATCCTGTCTTCGAACATTTTATTCTAGAGAAAGCGCCGTTTATTTTCTCTAGTTATTTGTTAACAAAATACAATTCTTCAATCCGATTCTTTTTAATACCTCTTCGTGTCTGATCCTCTCCGTTGTCCAACTTATCCTGTTCATTCTTCTGCATGTCCACATTTTAAAGGCATTAAGACTCTTTGCCCGCTGTCATTTTCCACATTTCTATAAACGTAGCATTTCATAATTTTCATGCGCAGTTCCATGTTCATTTTCCGATCTTATAGAGTTCTTCCCAAATTTTTAAATGCCATTGTAACCATAATCTTATTTCCACACCATTCCTGCTGCCATTTTCAAATATAAAAATTCCAGAGTATTTACTATATTTCGATACTTGTTCTATGCGTACTCTATCCATCTCGGTACGTAGTGGTCTATTTTTTGTTCTGCTGATATCTATTGGTTGTGTCTGCATTAATTTTCATCATTATTCTTTTAATTTTTTTTGAAATTGAAAACTGTAATATGTTTTTCTCTTTCGAAGTTTAGCCGGTAAAGTATTAATGATTTAATATGGAATTGATGGTTTTGTAAAATTTTATTGATTTGACTACAATGATTTTTTATAACTTATCGCAATTATCACGTAAATTATATAACTAAATAAAATTGAAAAAAGGCTTGTCGTTGTGTATACCTATTTTCATATTTCATTTCTGCATTTAAGATTATTATAGAATTTTACTTTTTTATCAGTTCCGCGCGTTCTGGTCTTTTTCCGTTTCTGGTTTATTTTAAACACTGCATTTCGATTAGTTGCGTCGTTATTGAGATTATATATTATTATCAATATTACATGATTTCGGCAAGAAGTAAAGCGTTAATATTATTCACGCTATCAGCTGATATGTATTTAATGATTCCACTAATACCACTGCAATGTCCTTCCTCGTACGTTTGACAATCTATTAACATATGGTGTACAGTCTGAACAGAAATCTGGTTTGGTATGTTGATACAGATATGCGCCAGTCTGGCATGTCCAATTCCTAAGCTATTGGGACTTCCTCTCTTTGGTTATTTTTTTTTATTATTATTATTATTATTATTATTATTATTATTATTATTATTATTATTTTATTTTACATATAAAAATTTAATATTGTCAGCGGTGGAAACCATCCAATTAACTTTTGGATTCCTCCACTCCACATTGTACGATCATTAATTTTATCTTAAAATACTATAATATTAATATAAATTAATATTGGACTTCCTGTATTTTAATTCCTTTTTGGCCAATTTATTGAAAATATTCATTTTTCTCATACCAATTTACCGCAATCTTCCGCTACCTCTATATTTGGAATTTTGCATCCGCTCCGGATATGTGTACACTGTCCTGCTCGTTTCATCTAATGCAATTTTCAGTTTCCGCTATATTAAATATTTCAAGATAAAATGTCCATGTCCTGACATGAATTTTACGTTGTAAATATTCGGAGTGTATAGTACGTGTTATTTAGCCTCTCCTTAATGGTTGAAAAAAAAATAAATTTTCATTACTCCGTTACGACTTATCCTTGACGGAATGTTTAACAGCATACAATTAGTTGCGCAGAAAAGCGTTGTTGCCCGTTCTATTTGCCAGCGATCCTTTACTTTTTTGAATAAGCTAACACGCGCATGTGTTTTAGAACGATATTAAGTTAGATGCTGGTATAAATTTTCACGCGTTCTTGGGCGCGGTGTTCGCCGTTTTGTTAATAACTTCAGGTGTACAAGATCAATCGTTTCTATGTATGTCGCCTTGCGTAGGACTCTGAAGCAATATTTTAACATTGTTTAGTCTTTATTATTATACATATTATTAATGTTTGCACCATATTTTGATAGGTATTTATTTTTAGTGTTTTGTTCGCGTTAATTTTCAAGAGTTATACGTATCAGATCAATCGTTTATTCTATTATAAACTATATTCTAGATTCTCGGTGGCCTTGTCTCCTATTAACACGATCAACTCTTCACAAATTTTACGACACATGTATATTTTATATTTGTGCAAATGGTGTATTCCGCAAACGGGACTATTTTATCTTTCTAATTACTAACTTTAATTTTTGTGTCTTTTCGATCGAAATTTAGTATAAAAATTGTCAGTTAATTATTTTATCCGAGTTTAATTTTTTCAGTTGATATGCAGCTCCCGTTTGTTTAAATCAACGCTAAAATAATGTACACCGTGATATGATAAGGAAACAACTTAAAAGTTTTCTTATTTATAACTGTTATAGTTATACCTTAACCCACGGGGCTCCTCTTCCGGAAGTCTATTATCAGATCTCTTGAAATATTTACAATTATCCCACCAAAAATAAA
This sequence comes from Icerya purchasi, assembly GCA_039619475.1. Classification (NCBI taxonomy): domain Eukaryota; kingdom Metazoa; phylum Arthropoda; class Insecta; order Hemiptera; family Monophlebidae; genus Icerya; species Icerya purchasi. The sequence goes on from CM077116.1 coordinate 274,135,597, forward strand.
CATTTTTTACTAGCTCTGTCAATAATGTTTGTTTCGGAGTCAAAAAAAAAAAAATATATATATATATACATATACCCATCTCGACGTACACCTACAACATGGAGTGACAAAAAAAAGAAAATTTCTATATTCTCAAATTCCTTAATGTTATCTATCGCTAAAATTCGTTTTTCTCCTCCTCTTTCAACTGACCCGGCACAGAATCATTAAATGTAAGTGGTTTTATGTATTACAAAATCAAACGAAAAGAAATAATGTGCAAAAGAAATTACGAGAAAAAAGGAAAGAGAACGCAATTCGAAATAATCAGTAGGACTGTTGCTGAAATAATAATTACGCTGTTATTCGAATTGTATTTTTATTAATCTGTTTTATCGTTTGGTAAACATGAAATATTTCTAATTTTACCGATCTTCTCGCTAATGGACCGTATTGATTTTATTTAGCATGCGGAATTTTTTTAATTTCTTCAATACCGTAATATATTCTCGATAAAAAGTTAATTGCTTTTTTCTGTACCTTGGTCGATTTTTTGGTGTTATACTTTTTATCATTTTTCCAATAACTTGTTTGAATAGCTTATTATACCGGAAATTTATTTTTAAAACTGTCGACGCATTCGATAATTTCGTTCGTTTCTTCTTCTTTTGTAAATTTATATATATGTATATATGGTTTTGCGGCCTTACGTGTAGTTTGCTGGTTCTCCTAAGGTGTATATAATTTGTTAAGTTTATCCGTGTCTAACATCGGTACACCTAAAATTTTATGTCTTAGACCGGGATTGACTAATGGGCCATTTTCGGAGTATTTAAAATTTTTTGGCTGGCCACATCATCGATGAATTTTTAACAAAAATGTTTCGCTTTTTTACATTTATAAAAAATATTTGAACAAATTGATTAAATACGATATACAAAAAAAAACAAAACAAAAGTATTACGGCTAGTATAAAATTTCCAACGTTGAACCCTAGTACTTTTTTTCCGATTTTTTTTTTTTTAATTTTCATTTAATAAATAACACGAAAGAGCATTACAAATAATAAAACGAGATCTAGAAAGTTTAAAATCAATTGCAAATTATGTTAATATGTTGTATTTTGCAGGAGCGTGTACTACGCTATCAAAAATATGCTCGCAAAACTAAATATAAATAAATAAATTCATTATTAAACATTAATATATAATTTAAAGGATAGAAATGTGCGATGGAACTAAAGGGTGTTCATTAGTTGATTCATTCGGTGGAATGTATGCAACCACTATATATCTATGAGGATTTTTTAATTTGAAAACTATGAAATTTAAAATGCAGCGTGTAAAATTAATATTTTTATATTAATTCTATTTCCACGAATGATGGATTAAAGTTTAGTGCATTGAATTTTAAATAATTACGGACTTTTATCTATTAATGCGTTTTCCTAATAATAATAGTACGAACTTCTGTTCCGTCGTGTGTTGATTTTCGTTGAATTGTAATTATTTTTACTAGAATTGCGTTTTGGTACCGCTTTTTTCTATTTAATCATTTTTATTCCTTTTACAGTTTTTATTTGGTACTTCTTGTTTGTTTTATGATTTTTTTTTTTTTTATTTTTTTTATATTATTTCATCACAACTATTGACCAACTTTATTTGCTAAATAATTTATTTTTCGATTGTTTCATACTAAAGAGGACATTAGCGAAAGGAGTGTGAAAATGAAGAAAAGTAGCATTAGATATTTGCTCGCCATCGGAGATAGAAGACAGAAAGGATTCAAGAATACCGGAAGAGAAGGAAAAGAAAAGATGAAAGACAAGCAATAGGAAGGAGGAAAATCCATCAGCAGTAATAGTAATGAATAAAGGGAGGAACGTTCAGCAGCGATAGAAGAGTATTCGAATAAGAAATAATTCGGGCGTCATGTACGAAATAGGAACAGGAAGGGTGGAAAGGATAGAATGCTGGAGACATAAGTGAGAAGCAAAATAATTATAATGGAAGTGAATTGTGTCCAAGATGTAGGTGACAAATTAGATAGAGAGAGAGAGAGAGAGAGAGAGAGAGAGAGAGTTGAATGCTGCAATGAAGGAAATTCCGATAGATCAGAATAGAAATGAGGATTTGAAAATGAAATGTTATGTGATTTGAAAATGGCTGATAAATCTACTGGAAGAAGAAGAAGATAAACAGACTAGTAGATCAGCTGAGTCGTTAAAGTAGCGGGCTGTCCAAATATCCGTAAGAAATCAATTTGGATGTAGTAACAAATGTTATAAATCAGAGAGTGTAAGAGAAGTGTTATATAGTTAGGAGAGTTGGAAGGAAACCGATGAGATGGCCTTTTGGACACTTTGAGAATATGATCTAATAAAAGGACATTCTGAGAAATCAGAGGGGAAGATATAAAAATGAATCGTAGATTCGGCGTAGAAAATTGAGCAAGCAAAAGGGAATTTAAAATATTCAGAATAATTTATAGAACGGAAAAAGGCTGAACACGAACTCCACTAGTCTTTTTAAAGCCGTTAGTAACGAGAAGTTAAGATATTCGGAATTATTCCAATTTAACAATATGTTGCGAGGTAGGTTCGGATGGAATAGTCATAAGGAAGTAGTTAGCGAATTGAAAGAGCGTAGAAAAGCTGATGGATAAGTAAGACAGTTTATCATCAGTGAATATACATAGTGAAAACTGTTGAAGATGAGACAGAGATGAGAGATAATGGTGGAGTTCTATTGTTGGCGAGTGGACGGGAAAATAGGTAAGCGTTTAATAAGAAAACAATAGCACACAAGACCTTCGAGTGAAAAAGAGAATCTTCATTGAACGGCTTTTATTTAATAGATTGTAATTTTCCGTTAATGTTTTCACTGTCTTCAAGCTATAATCTTCTGCGCCTTGGCCTCCCCACTCCTTATAGTGCCCACGTCATTCTTGTATTTCCATCTCTCAATATAGTTTTCCTTTGTTAGCCTTCTTTATCTCCTCAATTTCTAATCTTTTCCCCTTATATAATGTACAATTCTCTGCGTTGGGTAAGTTCCACTATTGAAATGTCCAAAAAATTATAAAAAATAGAAAAAAAGCCATCAAGGAGTCCTGGTGGCTCCTTACATGGCCTCCCGCTGGTGGACTATTGCGTGCTTAGCTAACTCGTCCGTCTGACCATTAATTGTTAGAAAACGATGATCTCACAACCACTCATCCAGTTTGCTGCGTCCAGCCTCTCTATTTACTAAGCATATTTTTGTAAAATGTACTAGATTAATAAAGTTCGGGTTTTCTAATCTAGAGTCCCCCCCCCCCCCCCCTAATTCAGGAGAAAACTTTAACTGTCTAGTCTATTTAGGGTAATGGTTATAATCTAAACAGTGTAATCATAGAAGACGTCGAGTCTAACAAGTTTTTATATTAAAAAAGAAAAATATACCGTTTACGATTTTTTCCCCTTGTTTTAATACTTCGGTTTAATAGTTCTTTTTGTTATTAACCAAGTCCATCATGACAGAACAATTTACGAGGTTTATTAAATATTTTTTTTGCCGTGTAAAATATCTTTCGATAACTTTTAATATCGATCTTTTGTTATATGTGTTTCGTTTTGGACTCTTTTCGTAAATAAATGAATTTTAAGATAATTTAGCAGAGGTGAATATCTCACTATATTTTACCGGCGCAAAACGAATACGAGAAAGTTAACAATTTTTTTACGATAGTTGGCTGAATAATGAAGTGGTAATACTCCGGACAGGAAAAAAAACCCTGAATGTAACAAAACGAATTTAAAGCTTAGGCAAAATATAGGTGTGTGTCTGGGCTAATGTGCTCATTCCCCCCCCCCCGCCAAAAACCGGAAAGTAAAGAAAATATAGTTGTCACATCAGCAAGAGAAAAAGAAATAAAAACAACGCTAGCTTATTAAAGTAAATTGAAAATAATAGCAATTGTAAAACAATAAAAGTACTAAAGAAATAACTATAACTTAAAGCTAAACTTTTAGTGTTTCCCTTCTATCTTGGAATCCGAATTGTAGTAGACTTTTTACAAAAATGAAAGAGAATTAATAATAATAATGAATTTAGCTTCAGCAGATCTTTTATTGAAATGGTAGCGATGTTATCCGATTCGGAAGATTAATTTTAATATACTGATGGTTATTTGCACAGAGGAAAAAGATATTTATTTTCTCCCGAGAAAAGTAATCCCTAAATTTTTTAGATACTAATTCCCGTTGGGAAGCTGTTCGTCTTGTTGACGGTGTACTTCGTCCAGAATATTAGCTTAATGTTCAGTCTTTCTGCCTGTTGACATATTAGAATTTTAATTAGATTACCAGGGGGAAATTTTTACAGGTAACATGTTCCTGTTCTTTTAAAAATAGTATTGCCTTTAACATCAATTCTACAGAGTTTAGAATTCCATTAATCACTCTATAGGAATTCAACTTTATCCCTTAGTATTTTTAAAGTAATCGGAGTATAATTTTCGCTGTTTTTAATGGTACTTCCTATAGTCATTTTTAAGCTTAATAAAGAAATGAATAATTTCTCAGGAAGCCAGTCTTTGAGCCTAGGTATGTTCAGTCTTAGAATAGATAGGTTTGCAGTAAGGATAATAAGATTAGTAAACTCTCTAATACAAAGGTCAATCGAATTGGTAGTTTTTGGTTGGATCCTTACAATATCTAACTTGATCTGGAAAAATTATTCAGTTGAGATAAAGTTATATGGCTGATATCAAATTTTATTTTAAAATAGGTAGCATTCGGAATACAGTTTAGCTAGTAGTTAGAGATATAGTATTTTTAATGAGTATTAGATCTTATATATGTATATATATATATATATATATATATATATATCGACTAGGGTATTACCGTTTTGAGTATTGGCATATAGCTCTGATGTTCAGCTTTAACACCGGCAATATCTTAATATCTGTTTCGTAAAAAAGTTTAACAGGTGGGCAATAAATATAAAATAAGAATGCGCTTGAGTTACTAAGATTTAAAGAAATTTCTTACCGCATCTACGGTTTTAAGAGTGGCTGCAGATATAATAGACTTGGCGGTCAACAATATAACTAGAATTTATTTTACATTAAACGCACAATGTTAATATTATTATTGATGAACGAGATAACTATTTGTTAATTTCGTTAACGACAGAATTGGGGAATTCCATTCGAAGAATGTTTCGATAGTAATTATTAATTAGTAAACAAGTTATTAACCCCGCTTAGTTTAAGTTTACTTATGTTTAAACTCTCGAACAGTTGTAGTAAATTTGTTGGAATGTTACCTAAAACTAAATGTTCGGAACCTTCAGTTAGCGTTAGGACTATAGTCAGTCAGATTAAGGAGGGGTTAGACTTTTTAGTTTGTTTAGTTAATTTGTTGTTTGACTGTTTGATGTATGTATATCCAGGCAATCTTTAACATTAGTCATATGTTGATTCAAATAATTTATACATTTAATGTTTAATTAGTATTAGGAGACTCGTGTTATTGAAGTATTGGACTTATTTCGGATAATTAGAAAGGAGGTTACAGTTAGAAGAGAGATAAAGCTTGACATTTATAGTGTATGTTTAGACTTTTATTAGAATTGTGTTTTTCCAAGTGAACCATGCATTAAAAACATTGTTTTATCTTTAGAACTTCATTAATTTTAGTTTTAGTTTTAGTTGGAAGAATAACTAAATAAGTAGCTACTTCACACTATCAGAATTATTGACTGTTGCTTTCTTTTTACATTAAGATATATGTACATAGATTCAAAGTCAACAATTGTTTTAAGAGAATTTTTGATTTCACTTACATCTCTATGTTGTTAGGAAGATCCATGAATACAAGTTTAAATTTTTTCCCCGAGTTTGAGGTGCGGCTAAAAAAGGTGTAATTATTTTCCTTTAGTAAATTAATTATCGTTTCTTTTATTCTCTGCCTTTTTTTGAAAATAATTTTTTTGCTTTTACTGCTACTTATCTTCGGTAATTACTCTATCCAAGTTTCTGATTGCACCTTTTTACTCACTTTCTGCATCCTCCATTTTCTGTCGATGATTCTTAAACTGTTTTTCTACTTTTTCCGTATCTCTATTCTGCATCTTATCTTTATGGACTATCGCTTCGTTAAACTCAATCTCGTTTTCCTGTTCGTCGTAGGTGACAGTTTAAATCTTTAATTTGTTTCTTTTGATAAAACATGATTTTTTGAAGTTTATTATCTATTGGATGGAATTGAATTAAAAACGTAACAACTTACATCATGAAAAAAATAATTTCTATATAGATAAAAAACAAAATAAAAATAACAATAGGAAGTACAGTGAGCAATGAAGTACATAATGCTGTATTTTAAATTGTGTAATTTCGACCCGTGTTACAATATAAGCAAGATAAATGAAAAATATAAAAATATAACATAATATTGTATAGCAGAGGATATTATGGCATAATTATTAATATGCTTAACTAAAATTAAGCTTATTGATATTACTAGCGCGTGTAATTAAAGTGGTTAATTAGGATTTTACAACTCTTCTAATAATTTCTAACTGTTGTTTTAACTGAATCGAAAGTTCATTAAATAATATGGTCCCATATATGTATATGGCTTACATTCTTCTATGATATTTATCTCAGAATTTGATCATCTTGTACTTCCCTCGCTTTGCTCTATTCGAAAAATGTTTTTGTTTTTTAGCACAAATAATACTATGTTAATTTTATATAGTTTCTTCTTCTTCGATTGCCATACACATATCTGCGCGTTGACGATCCTACTGGCACTAGGCTAACACTATTTTAAATTTTTCGTCCCTCCGCTGCTCGCACAAGATCACCAACAGCGTTTAATCCTGTCCATTGCCGCACATTCTTCAGCCAGGAAGTTATCCTTCTTCCCCCTTCCGCGGCGTCCCTCAATTTTTCCTTCAATTATCAGCTTAATTGGTTCGTATCTTCGACCTCTGATTAAATGCCCGAAATATTCGATTTTCCTATTCTTGATTGTCTGCGTTACATATCTCTTAACACCTGTCAGCTCCAATACCTTTTTCGTTGGTCATCTTTTGTGTCCAAGGAATTCTCAGTGATCTTCTATGCAGCCACATTAGGCACGCTTCCAATTTTTTTAACGTCTTTGCTGTCATTGTTGCTGCTTCTATCCCATATAACAGAATACTATAGATGTAACATATTATCATTCTCTGGCGTGTTTTCAAATTTATCGAGCGACTTGTAAAGAAATTTTTCATTTTCAGAAAAGCAGTCTTGGCGTATCCAATTCTCATTCTAATCTCCATTTCGGGGTCGAGAGATTCGGATATGTAACATCCTAAATATTTGTATTTTCGTATTCTTTCGATTTCTTGTCCATTGATCTGGAGTACTATATCTTTTGTATCCTTCTTACTAATCGCTAACAGTTTACTTTTCTTTACATTAATGTTAAGCCCACATTTTAATCCAGTTTCGTTTACTAATCTTACCAATTCCTGTAACTCCTCCATTGAATCTGCGAAGAGAACTGAATCATCTGCGTACCTCACATTATTTAGATATCTTCCATTTACTTTGATTCCTAATTTTGCATCCTCTAAAGCCTCGCCAAATATTTCATCCGCATATATATTGAACAGTAATGGTGATAGGATACATCCTTGCCTGACCCCTCGCTGAATTTTAATACTTTAGAAATAGTAATAATAATTCAATTCAATTCATTTATTATTATTATTATCGCTGTAAGTTTACAAATGTGCCGAATGGCGCTAACAGTGGATACTATAAACAAATTACTAAAAATAACAAGGTATAAATATTATAATAATCATAGTAATAATAATAATAATAATAATAATAATAATAATAATAACTATAATGATAGTATGCAACTGCTCTAGGAGCAGTTTACAAAATTATTATTGAAGTCGGCGGATGATGGTGGTCTGCTTAATTTAAAAATTAAATGCAAGACTTAAGAGAACAAAGTGAGTTGTTGCTGGCCCGAATTCTGTCGTAGTATGTGACCTGATAAACTCTCAGTTAAAATATACACATCCGCTATTAGATAAATGTATTAAGCGCTAGGAAGTGCGCGATGAGGGTATGAGAAAAACTCGAATTCGTAAAGGATAGTTGAAAGATTTGTAATAATACGGTGTGCCCGGAGATGTACAAACAGAAGACGACTACTTAAGAAAAAGCCGATGTAAAAGGGTTCCGGCCGATAGGCGGGTGGGGTGATCTTTCGGCGACGGTGGTTTAGGCAGGGCTGCCGCCGGGAGTTGGCTTCTGATGTCGGTTTGCTTTTTTAGCTGTGTGAAGTCGAAGCCGGTTGCCGAGCTATTAGCCGGCCTTTGACGATATTTCGGCTATTAGCTGCTGCTACCATGTTAATCGCATTAAATGCTGCTCGAACACACTGTAAACAGCGCCAAAGAGAAACCGCGACTTGCAAAGGCCGCTGCTGCTGCTGTTGCCGTCGGAAGGAAATTGCTTACTTTGTTAACAGCAACATCGAAGATCATTAAAAAGAAATAGACGCTCGACCGAGATTGGGCCAGGCCAAGCTACTTTGCCGAGCAAATTTAAATAACACTAGCAGGCAGCTGCTCCATTCTCGGCCCAGTTTTATATTACCACCAGCACCAGTCCCCATAAACTACCCCTTTTAAATTCAGCAACATCTTTCTCGATTTCCCATGCATTACCACCACCCTTCTTCTTCTTCTTCTTCCGTACAGAGACCCTGAAACGTCGATTTTCTGCTGATTGCTGGAATTGCTTCACCGCGTATTTCATAAATTACAGATATTTTTTCAACAAAACCAGTAAAGAAAAAGCACACACAGACATGTGTACGGCTAACTTAACTGCTGGAAAAAATCTGTGCACACTGCAATGCATATTGTCCCGTGCAAACAGCAATATGTCTAACGCAACAAGCGTCGCGAACGTTGGCCCATCTCCCTTTTCGAAGCCGTGACTATTACCTTGTTTCGTTACTTTGTTTACAGAGAGATATCTATCGCGTTTAACTACAGCGGCTATTACAACGATCGGTTTTTATTAATTATTTAATTATTCTACTACAAATACAGATCAAGTGGCTGACGTGGCCGACCGCGTAATTATTCTTGGTTATATGGCGTTGAGAATATGGTCGGGATTAGTAATTGCGAGGACAATTAAGCAGCAGAATGAGTGTGTAGGAGTCCCTGTAAGAGATGTCGGTGCTCAGCAAGGGTTAGCGGAAGTCGTAATGTATGTTAGGAAGGTTTGAAAATGTTTTTTTTTTTTTTTTTACTTAAGTAGTAGTTACCTAGTAATATAAAGCGGATAGAAACGAAATCGGGAAATGCATTAATATGAACGGGGGAAAAATGTTACAATTTTTACAGTCTTTCTGGAGTGTACGCTGGATTTTACTTATTAATATGGTCTTTGGGTCGGGAGTAATTTTACGCGAGCAGTTTCGAGAAAAGGACATTGTTATTTTTGACCACTATAATATATACCTCTATATATAAAAATTCAGTCTTTCGAATACTCACCATGAAAAGAGAGCTTCCTTAATCTCCGGAAGCTAATCGTTTGTAATTCCTATCGGTTTCAACTGACTGTACAATTTTTTGAAGAATGAAATATCTTGCTCTGTGGTAAGTCGGTGTTATAATAGCTGATCGAACATTGAAGAGATCAGTTTGAAAGGCTTAACGAACCCCCTTCGTAATGTATAATCTCAGCCGATATATGAAAGTTAAAATAATAATAAAAACAAAAACGGCGTTGCTTTCAAAGTGGAAGATTTTCCTCTTTCAACCTAGTGAAAGGCATCTTCGTCAATAGCGAGACACCTGAACGAAGACGAATTTGCTAGATGCATCCTAAAGCGAAAAAGGTCATAAAAGAAGAATTATATTTTACGTTTTTTAACACTCCTTTTTCCGTAGAAAAATACAAAAATACACGGATTCTGTATTAATAATAAATAATATTATACTTATAACATTTTCGAGCACAGTCCATCTTCAGCTAGAAACAAAAAAGAAACGTTATAATATTATTTTTCGATTATTTTTCTTTTTAATTGTATTGCTACACAGAATTAACGTATTTTTATTTTTACAGAAGAATTAAAGCGAATAAATTAAAGCGAACTTAACTGGCTGTGTTGTAGGCAAGTTTGTATTTATTTTAAATGAAGAAGAAAAAAAGCAGCAAAATGTTAACATTTTAACGTGTAGTTCGTTCGGAGCCTCGGAAGACGATCTCATAAGTTAAAACTGCTCGCAATTTGAGAATAGATCACGGCACCACTACCAACTTCAGCCTGCTCACCGTGATGGTTAGGGCATTATTTATTTTTATTCAGTTTCGGCTGGTAAATTAAGTTTGACGCGTGATGTGCTGATGATGGTCTGTTCCGGTTACTCTCATGTAGCTTTCATTGCAGTGAAAAGATGTTGCACATATTCCAAACTACCTAATTTAGATTTCGGAAATCCGCGGATAAAACCACTCCATATGGTTCGGCCGTCGAATGTGTGTCCCATATTTTTTTTTTGATTCCGGCGACAATTACAATTTGTTACAGATTTGTTTTATTCGTCAGAACTTGTTACGTCTCGACGAACTTGTAGTTGAAGACACTACAAAAAGATGCCTTTTGAGAATAATAAAAATTTGCTCCTTGTTCAATTGTGCAAAATTTTTAATACGAGTAGTAGATGTAACTTTTCTAGCCTATTTTCGTTTGTAGTAGGCTCGGCTACCGAACCGGAGGTCTTGAGTATTGTCTCGTTAACTCAAGTCTCTCCCGGCTTTACCACCAGAAATATTTTAGAAAGGAATGATAACCGATAAAAGTGACCGTTCGATTTTTGCTAGTAAGTTTTTACTACAGTACAGTATAGTAAAACCTAAATTTTTCAGTCCCCAACAACTCGCTAACAGCAAATTTTATCTTTATTTTCATTTATAATAACTATTACATTATCTTATTTTTGCCGTCGGAATAGTCTTTTTTTAAAAATTTAGATATATAATTTATCATTTTTCAAAAATTTGTAGTATTAAAAAAATGTGTTGTTTTTTTTTTTTTGCAATTAAACTTCGGATTTTCAAAATGTAAACATAATATTTCCGCGCAACAATAAAAACATTTACAGAATGATTACAACTTACGAGAGAAGCAAGATGTAACGTATATTGAAAAAGGAAAAGTAAACAATGAAGCTAATGCGGGACATGATCGTAATTTTAAAAAAAAAAGAAAAAATCATAGGGCACCGGTAGCAGACAATAGATGTTCATTTAAATTTATTAGCTCGCTATTATTGTACCGTACGAAATTCAGTACCATGTGTGTATCTATAAAAAAGTTAAACCTTCAATTACGTGTAAGACTAGTAAGATACTATGTCCGGCCAGTACACTGCTCTATGGCATGGGAAGTTGGATCCTCACTAAAGTCCTAGAGAAGAAATTAATTTGAAATATACGTATACCGACGGATGCTCAAAATCTCATACAGAGACAGTGTCACGAACTCGGAAATTCTCAATCGAATGGTCAAAGAAACCGAACTGCTAAAAATTATACAAGCCCGAAAACTCGAATATTTTTGTCATATCTCTAGGCATCCGGAAAAATACCATCTTCTGCAGTTAGTACGAGAGAGTGAAATTGAAGGGAAGAGAAGACCAGCTAGAAGAAAAATGTCCTGGCTAGCAGATATGAGAGAGTGATATGGGCGTACCACAGCTGAACTACAAGAGGCCGTACAATCAAAATCAACAATAGCCATGATGATCGCCCAACTTCGGACGAAGACGGCGGAATGAAGAAAACGAAAAAGAAGTAAGGTCTAATAAAAATAATATCTTACTATTTCTAAACTGCCATATTTAAGATATAATTTTATAATTTCGTTTTCTTTTTCGCCCCTACATATAAGACAAAAGTTAAATTAAAAATTGTTATAATTATGTATTTTTAAAACATTTTTACAAATTTCTATAGAGGTCGCTATTTAATTTTCTTTATGAAGCAAGTTCTATTTCTCAAATCTACTGCCTGCCGTAGAAGATTTTACGCAATTATATAATTTCCTCTCATAAGATGTCTTTCTTACATCCCCCCCCCCAACAAAAATAAAGTTCTTCTAGATTTGCCCCTGGTATATGCCAATGAAAATAATATCACGCAAGCTATTGCTTAACTAAGATCATCGATAACAGCACCATTAAGTGCCGATAAAGAGCATACTATATTCAACAGTTGAGAACGATTTTTGACCAAAGTATCGTAGCACAAGAGAATGGCTGGTAGCAAACGATATTGCGATGCACGTCTGTTCTGCGAGTAGGACACTAATTATCGGAATATTCTTTTAGGGGTAGACTTCTCTTTTTTCTTTTCAAATAGATCTTTTTTTTGAACCAAGTTTACATTATCGAAAATTCGCAAAAAGAAACAGTGCGATTCCGCGCGGCAAATCGGACTGCCGAAATTTAGTCGTAATGCTATTTTAATAGAGATGTTATATCTGCTCGCTGTGTTGTTTCACTAAGAAAACGCAAAACGTATAGCGATGATCCGCAATCGGCTTTATGACCGATCATCTGACGCACGCAGTTCCTGTGACAATTTGGAACAAATAACGCAGTTTATCCGAATATTAGACTTGATACAGAAATCGGAACGGAAACTGTAAGTGGACGACAATTTGCCGTAACGGTGAATAATTTGGATTGCCGTTATTTTTTTTACCATGTAGGAAACCTGTTCGCGGTATCTGAGAGACTCTACCACCAGCGTTTACAGACTGCGAGCGTACCTGCGCGGACACGTCAGATTTCATGCTGTTGCCGAGTGCAGTCGAATACGGTCGTCGGGGTTCACTTGATAGCGCGATCTATTATAATTCCTGCGTGCTTAGTTAATTTCCCGGCACAGCCGTTGACTCTGCTGGTTCGTGTCTACGATATCATTCTTCTGCAGACTTCATTATCAGTATAGGCTGCTTGGCGGCCGTTTGTGTGGTTCCGTTCGATGGCAGGCCGTTAGTCGATACGGAATAATAATTTGCAGAATAATCGACCAGAAGCCGCCAATTTATTCAGTGCCATGCATCACCATCGGATCGAACGCGATACATTTTATTACTCATTGTTTTTCAACTGTTTTATAACAACAACAACAGCAACAACAACAACAACAACAGCAGCCACAGCAACAATATCTTCTTCCATGACTGGGGCTATTCTCGCTGTATGACCGCTGTCCATTGCGGCGTACTCTTTTGCATATTTACATACTCGGATGCTGTTCGAACATCGAACAATAGTTGCAGCAGCTCCTTCCAGTCAATTATGGTACCTTCCGTCTTTGTCCTTCGCTTCTTTCAGCGAGCTCGCTCCGTTACATCGAGTGCAGCTTGGCAGCCGTCGGATCTTTTAATTTCGAAGGAAACTCCGCTGCTCCGGGTAATTGCAGCGTCCGATCCGATCCGATCACACACTTACGCGATGAAATTTACAATTATCTTTCAGCAATTGAAATTTCTTATCGCCGGCTGCCATCTTCTCCGGTTCAGAAATTACCGGATCGGTCGTTTTATTTGACGTTCGTTTCTGTTCCCTCATACTCCTTCTCACATTTTAACGCATTCTCTCCTCTCCGTGAAACTCCGTCGCCCGCATATCGGCGGGCATGATGCGATAGTTGTACAATCGAAGCTGAAGAGAAAAATTTCAACAGAAAACAAAAGTTCGCTGCCGTGTGAAACCGCGTTGCAGCGGATACCGCCGAGAACAATGAAATTGAGCTGCTCACTAGTCAAGCATCGCTGTCGATCTGCTATTTACTAAAATAGCGCACGATCTATATTATTTTCTAGTAGTTCACGATAGATGCTGTTATCTTCTATAATTGTATTATTATCGCTTTTTAAATCGGCTCACTCCTCTAATTACGGTAATTTATTTCGTGCAATCGATCCTTCTTTTTCTTTTTGTTCATCCTTCACTAATAGCGCTAAAGCCTTCGAAAATTAAGTACTCATTAGTCAAACGTCAGTCAACTTAAATAGAAAATCGAAATCATTTTTCGTTTCTTCTTAGACTCGAGTAGAGTAGCTGAAAGTGCGAATGCTCTCAATTTTTTGCTATAATCATTTAAGTTAGCGCTTAAAACTTCACAACATACGTGTACATACCTATATGTATGCATCTTCAGTCCTGACTGTCCAGTACCGCGCTGGTCATAGCCATACATATCTTTATATATATATATAAAAATTACGTGTCACAAATGTTTGTCCGCGATAAACTCCGAAACTACTCAACCGATCTTAATGAAATGTTGCACACTGTGTATGATTTGGTCCAACTTAAAAGATAGGATAGTTTTTGTCTCGATTAATGACCTCAATATTTTTTGATTGTAAATTAAATGGTTCACTAGGATAAAAAGTTGTAATTAGTTATAAGTTTCATAAGTGTCTAACAGATGGCAGTGTAAGTGGCGAATCGTATTTCTAAGGACGGCATGATTTTATGAGTCGAGCAACTGCTTGGTGCGCCGGGTACTACGCGTGATTCGGTTAGGCAATGATGTTTCGTTCGGTGGAACATTCGCTGCTGCAGCTAACAGAAAAGTGTAAACAAAAACGATAGTGCGCGCTAGATTAATGCCTCCCGGTTAGCTGACGAGCTCAAAAATAAATAAATAAATAAGTAAAAAAAAGAGGGTTACAGATAAAATTCGTTTTTTTTTTGGGGGGTTAATTATTATTTTTGAGGGAGGTAATTATATTTACATATATTATCGTGCAAACTACAGCGCGTCTGGATTATCCAATTAACCGTGTAGAACGTGCGGTGGTCAATATGAAAGACGACCGCGCGAGCAAATGCAATAATTTAAATGACGAAAAATAAAGTAAATAACGAAACCAACTAAATGAATAAGAAATTTAGCTAGATACGAAATGGAAATTGCAACGAAGTTATTATACATATATAAAAACGAATGTATATAGATGAAATTTGGACAGATTATTTATAGGATCTTGAGGAACGATATAGGCTATTTAATAGTCATAAAAAAAATAAAAATAAATAACAAAATAAGATTTTTCGTAAGTTTTATTTTTAATTATTTGAATTTTGCTGGCTATGTAAAATGTTTTACTTTGTATTTTTTATATTTATTTAACTAATTTTTTTATTATTCAAAACTGAAGGTTATTGTTTAATGCGAGTGTTATGTTTTTCTTTTTGTGTTTAAAAATTGTATTTCTTTTGTATAAAGCCCTATAGGTAAGCGACGAAACTTATTTAGTCTAATTCGGACAGATTGGCTAACTTATTAATAGCTAAATTTAATTTTAGTATTATATCGCGCTCATTCACACTCCAGCTGCGTAGGTCCTCATTTTACGATTTTATTAAATTTTTTGAAACAATTTTAAGTTTCACGAGAATTGAACGGCTCAGAATAACGAGAAATTGCACTTATTTTTTTTAGATTTTGCTTTGGGCAATAGTAGAAAATTAGAATATCGAAAAAAACGTTTCCTCGATCCACTAATAGCAGACAAGCCAACGTTCAGGCAGGACAACATTTGCCGGGTTCGCTAGTATATATATATATATATATACACATATATATATATATTGTATATATTGTGGTGAACCACGAATATCGGAATGTAGCATTAATTATTGAAGTATTTATTAGGTAACCTAAATTAAAAGGTGCTTATATTTATTCTTTGGTCTAGAATCACTGTTTTGTATGTACTTCAGAACTTTGAGTAACGTAATGTAACTTTAGATATATCAGGAAATTTTCTGCTCGTTTATTATGTTCGGAAACATTTAAGGCAAAATTTAATCTGCTTATGTTATTGTATTTGTATCGGCAAACAATGATCAAGTTGAGTACAGTGATCGCACGAAGACGAGAATGTGTTCGTGTGTACGATGGTTATACTTGATACATCTCATTGTTGTTGTGCATCGTTAACGTAATTTACTACTAGGTAACCTGGGGCTACACAGTAAGGTATTCGGGTTCGCGGAAAGCTCGATTCTAGTCGATGTTTTGAAGAAATTTTGATGAATACCTTTTAATTGGTATGCCGATCAGCGTCGCTTCGCTAGCAAGTTAGTGTTGTTCTTCGTTCCGAGTGATCCGCAGCATCAGTTGCTTACTCAGGTCTGCGCGGTTGTGTGTGCACGTAAAAGTATCGTAACTCCGCGTCAGACCCCGATTCAACAAAGACTAGAACAACAACCTTTTTATCTCTGATAGCTCGGAGTGGTCCCGAACGAGGAAATCGTAACAATATATAAATATACAGTATGTATATGTATGTATATATAGGATCCCATTCATTTTTGATATAAATAGGATAACAGAATTCGGACGAAAAATTACAAAACCTTTAGATGTTCTAACAGTAAAAAAGGACCATACAGCTAATCATAAAGGCTGTGAAGTTTATCGTGAAATAGAAAAAAAGATTAAAACACCTAAAGAAACAGTAGTGCAACGCTTGCAGAAGACAAGGTTACAGACAAAGTAAGTTGATAGTGATACTACTTATGCGAATGTAACCGAGTCAACTAACCAACGACAAACAGAAAGCAGGATAATTAACCAACATGCAGAAGTACAACCTTCTAATGATTTACTTAATAACATTGAGAAAACATTAGAAAGTCTTAATAAAGAGGTCAAAGAAATAGTCATTAGATTAAATAAAATGAAAGGAGATTATAATCAGAATACTGGTTGGTCTCATCAAAGTCGACGTCAACGGCGAAAGTATAAAAGAATTAGCTGACTCATCACTCTATATTCTAACATGAAATGTGAATGGACTTAATGCTAAAAGATTAAGTGAACTGAAGGTATTTCTAAAGAACAGTAGAATTTATATAGCTTTGATATCTGAAGCACACTGGACTATTAGAAATTTTTATAAACTTCAGGGATATGTAATATATCATACTCCTCATCCTGATAGTGGGACACACGGCGGATCAGCTATAATCATTAAACGATGTATTCGGAATTTTATTCCAGCGGAATATTGCGAAACTTCTGTACAAGCAACCTGCATAGTTGTTGTACAGAGTAATACAATTCTCAGTGTAGCATCCGTTTACTTTCTACCTAAACATCTCTTGAAACAACCACAATATGAACAGTTTCTTCAACATTTTGGAAACCGATTTATTATCGGAGGTGATTTCAATGCAAAGCATGAGGCATGGGGATCTTCCTCAGCCAACAGCAGAAATTGCATTCCTGCTCATGGAAACGGAAAAGAGTTATTGAAGTCATTGCGCAATAAACACAGTTCTTTTATATCTGCAAGAAAGCCAACATACTGGCTAACAGATAGGAGAAAAAAACCTGACTTAATTGACTTCTTCATTATAAAAATTGCAACTAGTTTTGTGTTAGTTGAAAACCTAATAGATCTATCATCAGGTCATATACCAGTATTACTAACAACAAGTATTACTGTAATACAAAAAAAAAAAAAAAAAAAAAAAAAAAAAAGGAAGGCTCTAACAAGCAACAGTCGATTTTGTGAGGAACTGTATCAAAGTATTGAGCTAAACATACCGCTTAATACCCCTTTTGAATTAGAAGTGCAAACATCTAGCTTCATAGAAGCTATCCAGGAGGCAGCTCAGGTTGCTGCTCCACAGCCAAGGTAGATGACAAATATCTAGAAATTGTGTATCCACTTGTAATCCGTAATAAGAAAGCAGAACGACGGAAAGCTCACAGAAAGTGGCATAACACACGATCACCATATGATAAGAATAAATTTAATAATATTAACAATCAGCTTCGGTATCTTATTAAGAAGGTTAGAATGAAGACGTTTAAAGCTTTCTTCGAGGAATTCAGTCCTTATGCCGAAAAGGACTATTCGCTATGAAAGCTACTCGTCGCATTAAGCGAGAAACCAGAATTCCGCCGCTAAGAGATAAAACGGATAACTGGGCTCGATCTGATCAGGAAGTAACAGAGATTTTTGCACGTCATCTTTTTCGGGTGTTTACACCAAATGATATTCATTCAGATATAAATCCGGCACCAAGTTACCTATATAATCAAGTGGTAAGACCTTTCAGCCTACCAGAGGTAGCAACAGAAATTGATAAAAATATCAACCCGAAGGAAGCTCCCGGTATAAATGAGATTTCATCACCGGCTGCGCTAAAAGAATTGTCACGCAAAAGTGTTATTCTTTTAACATATTTATTTAATGCGCGTAGCTAATGTTTTCAAGGTCGCATAGATCATCATGCTTAAGAAACCAGAGAAGGCTGCAGAAGTAGTTAACTCATACAGGCCTATATCAATATTACTAGCGGTTGCTAAACTCCTAGCGAAATTGTTACTGAAATACTACCACTAGTTGAAGAACACCTTCCACATCATCAGTTTGTATTTCGTAAAAAACATTCCACAATCGAGTAAGTGCATCGGATTGTTTCAGGAATAAATACGGCTCTAGAAGAAAAGAAATATTGTTCTGCCATCTTCTTAGACATTGCACAAACACTCGATAGGGTATGGCATGAAGGCCGGATCTTCAAGCCGAGTCATCTGCTGCCGGGTAACCTATGTCGACTGGTTAGGTCGTACCTAACAGACCGGAAATTCAGAGAGTTAATCATGAGGATGCTAAATCTACATTTTACAATATATTAGTTGTAAGGTCATACTTTCTTCAGAAAACAACTTTTTGTTGATGTAATCAAATGCTAGAAATAACAAATTTTGCAAATAACATACTTTAATTTTTAAAAAGAAATATTCTCCAAAAAAGTTTCTTTTCTAAGCATAACTAATCAAATA
Source organism: Icerya purchasi (assembly GCA_039619475.1). Lineage (NCBI taxonomy): Eukaryota > Metazoa > Arthropoda > Insecta > Hemiptera > Monophlebidae > Icerya > Icerya purchasi. The sequence continues at coordinate 274,154,491 of CM077116.1, forward strand.
AATTTAACAAATTCTTTAAATTTAAAAACTTCTTCTTCAGTTAGGTACTTGAATAAATCTTCTACATCTTTCTTTTTTTTTTACTATCGATACCCGGAGCAGGTGCAGGATTTAGTATTAAATTTTCGAAGTCTGTAATATTCGGTTTCCAAAATTCGAATTTGATCCACACATCTTCGTTGTAAGATGTTGAGGTGTATAAGAATTCTCCATCATTCTTTAAACGACAATATTGTTGGATTTTAAAAGCAGTTGTAGAATTTTTCGGATTATTTATAAAAAGAACCGGAAGCGTTGTGCTCCGTGATTTTAATATGGAACTATCGAAAACTACATTGAATGTACATATGGTGTCTTTCGGGCTGCAACCAAGTATTCCCAGTATGTCCGTACATTAACCACGCGAGATACCTTTTTGGGTTTTTTTCGGAAAAGGGCAAAATTGCGGTCACATTGATTGAAACTATGGCCATAGACAGGATAAATATGCTCTACTTCTACACCAGATATTTTCCGATAACCATAAGCAATACATAACCATATATATATATATATACTTATTCTTATTTTATGCTTCGCAGACATTCGAAAATTTTTTCATACCCTTAACATTGTTTGCATGCTTTCATTTAAAAATAAAATAACGGATGCAGGACCTTTGCAAGCTTCACCTTCTACAGATGCATACATATCTGACTTCGGTGAGTTGTAAAAATGGACGTTGAAAATATAGAGCCGAACCAAGCTTTTATAAAACTGCTCACATACATTGAGGCGAGGTAGTAGAGCATTCGGTGGGTAATCAAATTCTACACGATCTAAATAATTCCCCTTTAGGGTTTTATAATATAATCATATCGCTTCAAATGTACTCGAAATTCTGCTGTAGGTGTCTTGTGAAAATAGCAATACTCCGTGTATAAAAATCGTACTAGCGCGCTCTATACATTCGATAATGAACTGAAAGTTGGTAGGATGATAAAGTAGGAATGGGCGATTCAGAAAATCGATTCTCCCTAAAAAGGGACAATTTGTATAAATGGCCCTTATTCTAGTTACCCCTTCAATTAATTGTTAAACGCATATTATTATTGGTACTTATTTAATTTAACGGTAAAGATTGTACCTTTATTATTTAAAAGAAAATTTAATTATAAAGAATCCGTGTACCGTTTGCGTCAAATTCAACGAAATTGATTCTGCCTGTTTTCCGTATTATTATTACTCTTAATAGCTCAACTTTACTAGTTTATCGTTGAAAATTTTATTTTTACCTTTAAGAAGCCCCTTGCCATTAAACCGGTTTACGATTCGAAAAAAGATGGTGCCATAAAAAACTTTCTTATAAAAAAATTCGGAAACATTCGAAACAAGGGAAATATACACTGCGGAAAATAAAATTATCGCTCTGGTTCTCGAAAATGAAGTTTTCAATAATTCACGTTCGAACGATGCAGTTTTAAATAATGCGGTTTTGAAACTCCGAAAACAAGGCAGGAACACTTCCTTTTTAACTTCCGAGAAATAATAATGCGGTGCACTCAGTGGTCTAGCATGATGAGCCTTTGACGTACGCTTCTCCAAGTAGGGCGAAACATATTCACGATGAAGTTAAATTATCGAAAGTGCCAAAATATCGACGGATAAAACAGGTGTGCTCGGACGTACTACTACTAATGTGCCTTGGGTATTGGGCGCGGATACGTTTGACAGCACCGTTCTTGAGCTGGCGATTGCTGATTCGGATAAACAAAACCCGATAGTTTGAATAAATAGCCTTTTACCATCGCCGGTACATCATCGGCCTTTGTTTAACTCTTGTGTTTCGCGATCTTTTCTAGCGCAGCTGCCTTTAAAGTGGCTTACTAACAAACAGCCGATATTGTTAACGAACAAACAGTTTAATTCTGTTTAAACAGTTTCCCGCGCTAAGTGGACAAATGTTAGTGGCGCTCATTGCGAACCAGCGCTGATGCTGCCTCATTTGAACTTTGCTCGCCGATGAAGACGGCTTTTCCTCAAACGATCGAAATGGCGGTTTGTGGTACTTTGATGTTATGTTCATATTTTCGAATTTCTGCTAGAGACGACGCATAATTTTATTCGTTTCACCTTTTTTCTTTCCTTGTTTGTCTTTTTTTTTCTTTTTTTTTCTTTTTTTTTTTTTTTTTCAGTCTCGATGGCGTTGGCGAACAAAACTAGTGTAATACGGAAAAATGATATTATAGTTATTTTTGTTGACATTTGTCTTCTACCGAGTGCAGAACTGTTGATATGAGAACCGTATGAAGAAAACCAAAAAAAAAAAAAGAAAAACCCCGGAATATTGTCGTTTTTCTTTGAATTGCGTACGTGCGCAATTTATTTCAAAATCGCAGCCGTGTCTCACATCGGCAAAAGTTATAGACACTGATTAACGATCAAATTTGAGTTCATCGATGCCAAGAATTGCTGAATCTGTCGAGTCGTTTATGAACGTTTCAGTTTGACAAAACGATTAATCTTTTTGGCTCTATTCCGACTGAACTTGCGAAGAGTAAACATTTTCAAAATTATAAACAACTTCGTATCTACCAGAAGGCAATTATATCAACGCCCTTGTAGTTGTTCTTTTCAGGTTCTATCTTTTTTTCTGGTACTACTCGTTCACGTGCGTAGTTGTTGAAGAACTCCTTTTTATCCCTCCTCAGTCAATGTTTTCCCGGTTTCCTTTTTATTTTGTGTTGTGATCTCGGTTCCGTTAGTGAAATTGCATAAAATTCCACCGCTCACAATGCTGTATTCAATCTATTAATGACAGGGACTCCTTCTTCAAACAACCAGCGCGTATGTGGTCAACCGAATCGAAGCATCAGCCATCTTGAATGTGTCCTATTCCGAAAATAGATAATATGCATGACTGGTTACAATTGCCTTTTGTAAAAGATTTTATAATTAATACAGCAAAAAAATTCTTTCATGGCTGTTCCTACCATAGCAATATGCTTATCAGGAATATAGGCGATTATAATTCCGAGCAACTAACCCGGATGTACGTTAAATATAAGCATCGTCGGATTAAACACAATTTAGTTAGTTACTGATAGCTCTAGGCTGTTAAGTAATGTTTGCAATGGTAACAATTGGTTGTAATTTTTGATTATTTTCGGTTTTTTGTTATACTTTTTTTTTTTTTGCCCTTTGTATTTTTTTCGTATAGTGTTTATATTTTTGTTAACAATACGTAAATATTCTATTTTATCACTCTAATGTAATGCGGTTAAGTCTCTTTCGAGCTGGTACGCATTTTGTTTATAAATACTGTATTACTGTACTTAGCCAAATATACGTTCTGTTCTGTTCTGTTCTATTCCGATTAACACCGATTGCTATTACACATATCGCGGGAAGGCTACCTTTCAACTATCGTAAGACTGTATTAGCACTCTTACTTTTGTTAAAAATTTTTGTTCTCCGTACGGGGGAGACACATTTAATTTTAATTCCTGAGAGCCGATCGAAGCGAGCTCGGTTCTTACGCGTCTTCGAGTTTTGCGATTTTCCATCGCCCATCGCACGAAAATATCATTAAATAGAATCGCGCCACTCTTTTCGTACAATTACATTAAAGTGGGTAATTGTTTTTTATCGTAAGAATATGTCGCCAATAGATTGTGTACTTTTGAGGATAATCACGAATTTGTACAACACACAATTCGCGAATAAACACGAACGAATGTGTAATGTTTTATTTATTTTTTCTAAATTTTTATTATACCGCTTAAATTATTATACTCTTAAATTAAGATGACAACCTTTTTTGATAAATTTCAGCAATTCTTTCCTAGCTTATTCTCCTTTCGGATAATCGTAATGATACTCTGGTATTGTTTTGTAAAATGGTAAAATGGGGCCGTATTTATCTCACCGTGTAAGAAATTAGTTGATATTATTTTTCTTTCTTGATACACTGTTCTTCTCGTACTCTTACATGATCTGTTTCTGAGCTGGTTGATTTTTTTTATTCTTTTTTTTTTATTTTTATTTTTTATAAACCAAATACTTTTTTTTTTAATGGGCTCGGTGTCAATACTGACACAACTACATGTACTTAGATCACCTACTCCGATTCTGAGGCGATCGCAGATAGAGAGTATAAAGGAAAGAAGAAAAGGAATAACGGCTAGAGATGGGAAGGAAAGGATAAAATTGAAAGGGGTAGGAAGATCCAACGCCAAGAGTTCGGCGTATAGATGAGAGCACTCGGGAAAAAGAGCAGGGCATTCAAAAAGGATATGGTTGGGGTTGCATATAGAGTGGAGAGGGCAAAAGGGAGAAGGTGAAAGAGAAAAAGAAAAACGAGCAAAGGGAAGGAGGGAGTGACCAAGTCTCAGTCTGATTAAGGAAACAATAGTTGGTACCAAGGCTGTGAATTGGGAGTAGGCTGTAGGAGGAGGTAGAAGGAGGAACGATTAGCGAATAAAGAAGGGTTTTACCCTTTTTTTTTTTTTTTTTTCATCGTATCCTTTTCCACGATGAACGAACATGTTTATTATTATAGTCCGTATTACGTATAAATGTAACGATGATTTTTCAATAATCGCGAACTGTAGAATAAATTATTGGAGAATTAAAATGCAATCTAAAATGTAAATTAAATGCAATTTATTTTACTCTTACGATGGCATGAAAAATGCACGCTTTTAAATGTAAAAGCGCAGAAAAGATGTACTGTTGTGTAAGTGTTGCGGTATTAATATTTAAATCTCTATCATTCAAATGTAGTTTTGTTAAATTAGTACTATAACGGATAGCAGGTAAATGTTTAATTTTGTAAGTAATGGGTTAATTTTATTGGGCGATTGTATATAATTTCACTTAAAAGGAAGAGAAGAGCGAAATCACCGCGATACAATATTTCCCTACGTAAATGATTGGATTGTTAAACAGTAGCTTTAAGCCTCATGGTAGTGGAATTACACGTGATAACAAGACTTGTAACAATAGTCTGCATGCTGACATGGTGAATGCATGTTGCTGGGCCAATTCTTTCTACTGACAAACCGCAAAAAAGATTGCGAATACATATTTTTTTATGTGTTTGTCGTCGGCTGTTCAAAAATTGAATATTTCGAAATTGCATAACAACAAACATTGCTGCACCATTAATGAGGCAAATGAAATGTCAGTAAGAAAAAGTTCGTAGCAAGCGGTTTACATTTATTTATTTCCCCCCGTCTCTTATGAATTAAATTTGTTTTATATTTCGGGTTAACTTGCAGCATATTGAAATTTCGAACGTTCTACGTAGAGTTGTAAAGCGTTTCATTTATTCGCGTACAAAGTTATAATTTTTAATTATACCATGAGTCTCCTAATTATAAGCATGTCTACGTAAACACGCTTACATATTTACCTCTTAATATATGCTTAATGATACTATATTGTTTACAGTGACATAATAAACCCGGGAAAAATTACACCTGCGTAAGAAATAAGTGCATAGGGATTCATCACAAACGGGTGGCAAAAATGAGCTAAAAATTAAGTTAAAATACGAACAAAAACCGTAATATTGATCGCGCGCTTCTGTTATATAGTCTTACGGCTGGAATAAATTTTTAATCAAATTTTCATAAGCAAAAAGTATGGTACTCTCTCGTTGCGATGCAAACTTAATACAACGCGATACTACTTTTTACGAAAACGCCTCAATTAAAGTTGTACTTCAAAGCCAATGTTACATCTGTAAAAATTGTAACGAAAAATTACCGTTTACATTACTCCAACCTTACTCGTTGCAGTTTGGTAGTCGGATAAACACGAATTATAATGAACCGTAGTAACAAATTTGGGTTCTTTGTTTTTGGTTCTTTCTAATTACTATTAATAAAGAAGGCTAGTGTATAAGGCATACGTGATATAGCGTGTATTCATATTTATATTTATATATATATATATACCTCTGTCGTCGCGATAGCCTAGTTGCTAGAGCGCTTGACTTCCGATATGGCGGTCACGGGTTCGATCCCGAGCGACGACGAACTTATTAGAAGAATTAAATAAAAATAAATAATCGCTAATAGTCACGTGGAAGGCAATGGCAAACCACCACGTACAACATCATATGCGCGCTAGGTCAGTACACAGCAGACCCACACCGGACTGACTGCACTTCTATATCGATAAATCAAACGATTACTAATCAGTTCCGAATGTAGTCTTGCGTGTATACACATTCGTATTGCATATTACAATTGCCTGGTACACAACCTATATCGGTACAGCTAAATGTACGAATAGGTTGCGCCAACGCGCGCTATGTAGCGTACGGCAACGACAAGAGCAAGGCTCTTTAAATATATAAGATAAGATATATACCTCTATATATGTATATAAAATGAATAAAATTATAAATATTACTGATACGATCTGAAGCTCTAAAATAATGTAACATTATTTTCATTGTATATTTGCAAAATATATCTTCTAAAAGTTTTATTAGGATACACGAATGGCGAATATATAGATAATATAATTAATATTTCAGTAAATGTTCGCTCCTGCTAATTATGCGCATACAGTTGCTTATGGCTCCTAGTTGCTCAAGTGTTTTATAACGTTATTTCTTTCAGTTACGTTATCGAAATTAAACGTAAGCCTCGAATTTTACACTACACATCTTTACGATATCCTGTAATTTATATATCTTATTTTTCGATACGCATTGGTAGAGTGCAGAGCTTAGAGTTTCCTTCGAACGAAACTATTGGCTAATCGATAAATATAAAATAAATAAATTCCTTACAGAGAATTAAACATAAGTATAAATTAATTTACCGTAATAAATTAAAAACCAATACTTTGTTTTAGAAACACGTTTTTTCGAGCACAGCTAATCTCATCTGCTAACAACAAAGAGTACACACGCTCAATTAAACTTTTAATAAACAGGTTTCTGCTCTTCCTTCTCTGGAACTACTCCCTTTTGACATATCTGGAAAATGGCAAGAGCTTTTAAATTCCCATCCTCTGAACGTTCTATCAATTCCAATATTTCTGTTGACTGCCTACTACCGTTTATCGATTCCGTTGCTTCCCCTAACTTTGGTGAATTTTATGCCGTCCCATTTTCCACAAGACTCTCCTCCTCACTTGCTTACTTCACCGTCTTCAACTTTAACGAATTAAAATCTGCCAAGTCTTGACGTTATAATTTATCTTGCTCTTAGAAACCTGTCTGACTTATTCATTAATACTCTCCTTAAACTTTTTAATGCCTTTCTTTCCAGCAGCTAACTCCTCCCTGCTGGAACTCTTTTATCATTATTTCTATTCCTAAGAAAAGTTCTCCCTTACGTAGACGCATTGTTTAGTGGCTGAAACTAATAACCTTTGAACCAGCAACATGTTTGGCTTTCGGCAGTCCTACTCTCTTCAATATCTACATTATTACGGTTGCCTCCCACTCTTTGAATTCCTCCTCTCTGCTCTTAGCCGAAGATATCTTGCTTTTATCTTCTACCTCTGACACTGTAGCCGCTAATGATACTCTTAGTTCGTCTCTTACTGCACTGAATCACATGTCTATCCTCAATTCACCTTTCTATTTTCCCTTCTAAGTCTTCTATCGTTTTTTCGCTTCGTCCTTATAAACCTGTTTTGATTAATCTATCCGTAAACAATAGGAGTTTTCTTTAATAGACGACTCATGTTCTCTAAACATATTGATTATCTTTCCTTGTCTGCTTTTAAAAAGCTGAACTTGCTAAAAGCTCCAGCCCCGACGAAATGGAGCGGTGATCCCTACATTTCGATCTTCTTATATAAATCTGTTATAAATCTACTTCAATTCCAGCACAATTCTTGCAGAGTCTAACACACTAACCCCTAATTAAACAGGGATTCTTCATCGTTATCAATTCCCCATTTTCCATCGCATGTAACCATTTTCACGGATTACTCCAGGGGACATGGTATTAGGACTTGCTTCTTTTGTCTTTCCGGATTTTAACTTTTAGCTGAATCATTTCGTCTTCCTCTTTTTTTCTATGCTACCTTTATAAACGAATTAATGACCATCCTACGCTCTGTTATCTTCATTTCCTCCAGTCGTCAGTTTTCAAATTATTCGGTTATTTCTGACTCCACGAGTGTTCTTCGAGCGACCAGCGTCTCCCTTCTTGATCACCCTTCCAATTTCATCATTCTTCGCCTACTCTGTCTTATTCATCTTCTTTCTTCTCGCTACTTCATCCGCTTTTTTGATTTTCTTTGGGTTTCCAGCCAGATGGGCATTGAAGGTAATGTGGCGGTGAATTTCTTTGCTCGGGTTGCTGCTTCCTGGTTCCTTTTTTTTTTTTTTTTTTTTAATTCCATCCTCTAACCTGAATTTCGTATGTAAAAAGTTTTACCACAAACTTTAATCAGATATTTACCGTTCAATTTTCCTTCTGATCCCTGTTTCTTCGAGTTTCCTTTGCTTCCCTGTTTTCATTTCCATAATTCGCTTGCGTTTTGACCATTCTTTTCTGCCTTTCCCCCGTTTTCGCTGTTCCCTTGTTCCCTAGCGGTGGTTTGCGACGCCAATTACATTTTCTTCGAATGCCTATTTCTTTCTGTCGAACGTTGTAATTCTTGTCCGTTAAAACCCAAGCTTCCTGCTCCTTATTGTGCATTTTATATCGCGCCTTTCCCCCTGCCATCCGTTATTCCGCCCATTAGTTCCTTTTCATATCCTCATATCTAACCGAATCAAATTTTAACTGACGGCTCTTTCCCTTCTTATTGTTTCTAGATGTAGAGGTCCTTAGCGTGCGTGCCAAAAAAAACAACAAAAAACCAGGTCATTTATTTGCACGTAGTGGTTAATTAACCATCCCCTTTTCATTAGACATGCTCTTAAAAGTGTAATTTTCATGTTTGTGCCCTATTTACTTTTCTTATATAACGAAGACCTTCTTCTACATAAGAAGTTTACGCACGATCATTTTTAATGCGTCAAGCTGATAGTCACGTGTACGATTTGTCCGTTTGAAGATTAACAAACAATTCTGCCGCTGCCTTTTTAAAAATTAATCGTCAGTTCGTTGAATTTTTTTTTCTTTATTTATTTTTTTTGTACAATTTTTTTAAGTTATTCCCTTTTACTGGCCAAATATATATATATATAATAATTACGCCAAGGTTGATGCTATAACGATCGATAAAACCGACGAAAAGTTAACCAGAATAAAAAGTGTTAATTTTTTCACCGATATATTTCAAGAATATTTTGCTTAGAGCGGACGTGTTCAGATCGGATAATTTTTTTTTTACCCTACACCCTGGGCGTGTCAGCGACCTTGACCCAAGAACGTGATAAATTACGAGACAGAACTAAATAGCCGTTTTTTTTTCTTCCCCCTGCTACTATATATTATTACGAAGTGGCCTTTAGTATTCGGTGTAATCAACCCTTCCTCTCGTTATCATCATTAAGACTGGCTTTGTTCTGCGCTTTTGTAATTCGCATTTTATAAAAAAGTACTTAACAATTCGATGCTGCGAAATTCAACGCAATTCTGATTATTTTTTGAGTGGTGTTAGTTAAACGGATAAATACCTAAAATGGAATAATATAAACCGGAGAAAATAATTCGAGAAAATATGCACAGTGTAGGAAACTATCTCTCTTGTTTAGGATAGACAAAAAGAAAGCAAAAACCTTATATCAGTGCATGCCCTAAAACGTAAGCAATTTTATTTGTAACAAATACAACACTCCATTTAATTCTGTAACTTCTTCAAGACATTCTCCTTTTTTTTTTTTTTCAATTTGGCAGGAAAATCTAAGCGAGCTGCAGTGATCATAGTTGTAAAACACCGATGTACCCAGAGGTAATCAAGTCCTTTTCTGTACAGAGTGTACACGTGTAACCATTTTTTACTTTTAAAAATTTATCAAAGCAGATTGTGAAACTTAAATTTTTCTTCACTTTTCCGCTTAGAGGGGGTACTTTGTTCTAGAACGTTTCATGTCCGCACTAGTCTCTGGAAAACATCATTATCTGATAGTGTTTAATGATTTTCTTGATTTAATAAATGATAATACGCGTGTTCAGCTGAAGTTTGACTAAAGTAAAACCACTTCTGGGTATTTCAGAGGCAATATTGCATGCGCACAGGTTTACTGTTAAGCAATTTCGGTGGAGAAAATACTATAAACTTTCTTTCGCCGGGAGAAGTTGCACATAAAAATTACCAGATTAATTGTATCGACGAAAAATTGATCGCATTTAGAAATCACGCTAGATAAAAATCATTATTCAGATCAAACAGATCGCATTGATTTATATTGATTACATAAATTATATAGATTACAGTAATATGCTAAATAAAGATGTCAAGGAATCTTTTGCAAACAGCGCTTTTTTGTTGTTTTTTTTTCTTTATTTTTTTTTTTTTTGCATCGGCTACCTACCAGCATAAACAGCGTTGATGTTTATTTTAATATGTATAATCGAAATATATCTCCTATAGGAGATTTGTTTTATGCTATTATTGATTAAGAAGGTGTCTCTAAGAATCAGATCCTCTCTTCAATACGATGTCAATTATTTGATTGTATTGCTAAACTTTGTCCGAGTTCTTTCATTTCATTGTTTCGGCAAGCAACTTGTCAATGTAAATCTTGAAGCAACTGCCCCAACCGGCATAACTGCAAAGTTAGCTACTGAACGTCAATGATAGCCTACGAGAACCTTCCTTTCCCAGAAGCCAACAACATTAAAAAGGGCGGTTCTTATCCTATGAGGACTAGGCCACCCCGCTTCTCTATTTTCTCCTCCCTTCTTAATATTTATATTCCTCGCCTGAACAGTCCTATTTCTCCTTCCAGCAAATCCAGATATTTTCATCGTTCCCGTTTAAAAATTTTTCAAAAACTTTTCTACATTTCACTCCCTTACTACTCGTATTCCAATACCGATCATGGCCATTAAATTTATACTTGCTGCCAGGTTTTTTTCATTCTGTGCTAACTCGGTAAATATACGCGCCGTTGCAAATTTATTCGACCGATTTAACCGAACACCCGGTCGAAAATCGCGTTCAGTTCTCCCGCTCAGTCAGAGACACTTTCGTAGTAAGGAAGAAGATTCGCGGTCGTTATTATAAAAATTCGGATATATCGAAGTGGTCGTTGACATGCTCGGGTTTTGAATTTTCTTTTTTTTTAACATCAAAAGCTAAAGCGGGAAAAACCCTTAGTGTTCTGTCGCGAAGTGTTATTTAAGCTGTGGCATACTCTGGTTTTCTCGTGCTAAAAAAAAAAACAAAAAAAAAGGCATTTATATTTGAAAAATGTTGAAGGTCAAAAGTTCACATCGAGAGGCTGCCCGTAATCAGAGACTCGAAATTCATCACGATGCCGAGACAAGGACCTATTTCATATCAAGTGGCGCCCGACAATCAGGAACCAGCGCGACACAGGTACCCAGTTAATTGGTATCAATATGCGAAACGCTATAGTTGCCCGTTAATGTCGAATAGTATAGTGAATTCAGATATTTGAAGATTTGCTGGTGTTTAAATTTTGTTCGGCAAGCGCTACAAATTATTTCTCGACATTAGCTAGTCACTAAGAACAACGCACTGAGAAGCATACATATTCGACACAACGTACGGGTGTAATTAGATTGAAGCGTTTAACGAACCGCAGGTACGTCGGCACTGTGAGCTTCACTTGTACATTGCACGTTTTTTGTTTGCGAAACTGCATGCTAGCGCTATTTCATCATAAGCTAAAGTGACGTTCACAAGCATAAGTGAAAATCTGTGACAAACCAAAAGCGGTAGCGCAGCGAGTCAACGGTTTTATTGGGTGTCGGTAATGTAGAAAATTTGACTAATGCGAGTATAGAGACGTATTTTTAAATCTACTTTTTTGCTGCGGTATGTATTTCATTTTTTTTTGTTCATACATTGCACACAAAATTAGAGAAGAAGGCTTATTTAATCTGGTCACACAGTGGAAAATTAAAGGAAAAGCTCCAAGAAGAAGAAGGAGAATGGAAATGAATAGGATCACAGGAATTAAAGACTTCTTCCTACTAACAAAATTAGCCAGCTGCAGGAATTTATAAAGTTCGTGACGTGCAACCTTTGGAATGGGAGATGCGACAATAATGATGATGATGATGATGATGATGATGTTAGACGAAGAAGGCGCTGTCTTAAAGTTACTTAATTCTTTTCTTTTCCAATTCATTCGCATCTCTGTTGTTCATATAAATATATTCCTTTATTGAAATGTAAAAAATTAATTTTCTACGTAAATTTACGTTTTTTTCGGAATTATTGCAATTTAAAAAAATATTAGTAGCTCCATGTGGGTAAAAACCAGTGCAAGGGGTGGCGTATTAAGAAAAAATCCAAGTTGTTGCTCGAAATAAAATGCTTAAACTGATTCTGTGCCAAATAACGTCGCAGACGTCGAAATTGCTCCTGAAAGGAGCTTAACACAACCCCGGCTCTTCCACAGATGTCTACAATCGGATTTTCCCATCTATCCGAATGATGTCAATTCCATATCGTCGTTTACAAGTGTGTCCGAACAACGTAGGTTATTTCGTTAATGAATTTTTCCCGGAAATTCCACATAGAACATTCGTGGTATAAAGTTAGTGAAGTACACAAACATAATCGATTTTATTCACCCGAGCTCTCTCGATTAATTAAGCGGAAATGGTTTTAGATTGTAAATGTTGCGAACGACAAAAAATAAAATTGTAAATGAACAAAATAGTGACTGCTTAATTGGGTTCCGTTTGTACGTGCGATTGTATGCCGAGATAATTCGATTGTCTTCGAGAAGTATCGGGGAAAATCACGCCGCTGACATATAATATGTATATATAGAGACATATAGTTTTCTGTATGTGTATGTGTGTGTGTCTGTGTAATATTATTATTTTTGAAATCGTTTAAATTTTGACGAGATTAGTCGGTCTATTCTTTTTCAACCACGTTAAGTCTGTAATTACTTAGGCGAACGGCGGGGAAGGAATAGCAGGGCAAGAGAAAACGGGCCGATTAATTTCGTAGGCCGTGTACTTTTTGTTCTCTCTGGCCGCTCGCTCGGAGGGTATAATAACGGTAGGGGGAAAGCTTAATCGTTGTAACGATCGTTGTCGTCATTATTTACTTTATAGCGTCATCCCCGTTCAGACATGGCGCGGGCTAAGGCGAAGCAGCGATTTTAGATCTTCGGAGGCCGGTGCGCGCGAAGCCGTGTAAAGTTGCGCGCGTGTGCGACTGTAGGTCGTTGTTATCTTCGGTCGACTTTATGATGAATCACGCGACGAGTCAACGGAGGCCTTTGTGTTTTCGAACGCGCTTATCGGTATTTAGCATCTGGGTGGCGCAGCGGAATATCGTCGTTTTCGGAAGGTATCGCGATAAAAAGGAAGAGGAGTTTGTAGCATTTCAACAGCGACGCTGCCTCGCCGTCGCAGACGGAATTAATAATCACTGCCAATTATTAGCGTCTTTATTTCACTTTGACGACGTTACAACCGAAAGATTCTTATCAGCAGCTTTAAGCTTTTCACTCAAAATCTACAATCCTCTTTCGCTGCACCGCCACCCCCCGAACGCGGCCCATTCACCTTGCCCCAATCCGTCGACACGTACGCACCACCGTTCGCCGTTCTTCGTCGTTGTCGCTCGATTATTAGAAATAATTGCTAAAACGACGAGTACAAACGGTATCTTTGTCTTCGGTACGGTGAAGTTGCGCGCCCATTATATACATCCGTATGACCTGCCCGTTTCCCGCTCTCCCGAAGAATAACTTTGTCGTCGACGACGTTTAGACACGATAACGATCTGTGTCGGTCGCCCGTGTACCGTTCTTAACGAGAGTGCCTGACGACGGTATTTATAAATGTCCTAAACCGTATTAATCATTTTATATGACAAAGGCTCGTCATTTGTCTCTCTACCATTTTCCATTTGTAATTAGAACGAGAACGGGAACGAGAACGAGAACGAGAACGAGAACGAGAACGAGAACGAGAACGAGAACGAAACCCGGCTTTATTACAGTGTACCGGCCTTTAATGATTTACCGTTTTTTCTTATTAATCGAACAAATTTCGCGCATTCCGAACTGCCGACAGACTTTAAACGATAATATTTCTTCGCGACAATCTTGCCCTAGTCGAATTTCCTTACTCATTTCGGGGTCTCTTTTGATTCTGCTAATGTTAGCGCGGTGCAGCGTAGGCACATATCGCGGTGTTGAGTGGAACTGAAATGCGATCGCTAGTGAAAGCATCGGGGTTCGATATAATTGAAAAAAAATTAATGGACCAGTTCTGGACAATTAGGCATTTTGTAGTCTTTCTACTTTCGTCTATATTCTTCTTTTTCTTGCTTTTGCTTCTATTATTCAGCGATAGGATGGAAATTTTAAGCCGGTACAGAGTCCGCCAGGAATTTTGTAAATCTGACGGTGAAGAAATTCGGCGGGATCAATGCGCAAGATACTAGAACAATGCGTGTTAGCAAGAACTCGGTACAACGCTGGAAATTACTGCAATAAATTTGGAGGGGGGGGGAGACATTTACGTATGTGGTGGCGATAATTGACGAAAGAAACACCGCCACGTGTGTTTTATTTACGCATCGCAAAGGACAAAAAAAAGTAATTCCGTATGTATTATTATATCCTTCTCAACCATTCGGTTGGTGGACAACCTATTCGCACATTTTAGATGTACAGATATAGGTTGTATACTAAGCAATTATTATAATATGCAACGCAGGTGTACACATGCAAGATTAAATTCGGAACTGATAGTAGCCGCTTGTTATCGCGCTACCAGTGCAGTCCCGTGTGTGTCTGCTGTGTACTGACCTAGCGCGCATATGATGTCGAATGTGGTAGTTTGCTATTGCCTTCCACCGTATAATGTTATATTAATATATGGACATTCAACTATCGTTAGTCAGTTTACTAATATATATATATATATATATATATACATATATATAACATATTTTGTTGTATTTGCTTATAGTTTTCTTTTTGTTTCGACCATAGTGGTAGCTTTTTAAGATAAAAGAAAAATATTTCAGTAAAATATTTTGAGAAATTTAAATTCAGACGAAATCGTTAAATTTTCTACAAGAAACATTGCGATGTTTATTATAAAAATATTATGGAGATTTCTGCGTTACATTGCGATAAAAAGAGAAAAAAGTTGGCAGAGGTTTAAAGTTCGCCTATACGTATAACAAACAGACCGCGAGATATGTAGAATTTACGATGGACGTGGTGTTTCGTTGATTCGGTTTTTTTCTTCGCTATTGCGAGATATTTCAGTTGCTGCAACTGTTTTTTTTTTTCTTTAGATTACTTATTTTTGAGAATATTCTGCATTTCGGTTAATATTACCCGGTACAATTGCGTGAACTTCTAAAATTCGATGGAACATAATAATAATAATTTCGTTCCCTTATACGTATCATTTAGTACTATATCAAGATACACTAAACCAATAGAGAGTAAACTTTTTCTTTTGCTAGAACACTTGTTTGTAATATTTTGCAAACAAAACAAATAAACAAACCCCATTTGTCGCACGACTCGATTCGGCGGAACCTTTCTTCTCTGTTCCTGACCGGTAATATCCGCCCTTTCACGAAAATTATTTTTTTTTCGAAGAAGAACGCGTACTCGTTTCCGTTAATAGTGCTTTTGAGAATCAATCTGCATCAATCTGCTGCTCCTTCGATTTTACATTTTTCTTATATATTTTACTCTATGTGCTCTTGATAATCAAATCACAGGGTTCCTTTTTTTTCTCTCTTTTAATTTCACTAATACGATGCTCTAAATCGATTTAGAACTTTAATTTTAACGGGGTTGGTTCATCGGCAGATAAAACAACATCGATCTCGTAAAAACTTGTTTCTCTTTAGTTGTTCCGCTTTGTTTGAACGTCTTTTTCGTTTCAGCTACCGTTCTTTTTTTTTGTTGTTTTTTTTTTAGAATCTGCGATCGTTTTTCATCACAGAATAGTAGCTGTAAATTAAAATAACGGAAATGCAGACTTTCTTCGCGTTGTTCCAATGAAGGTGTTTTTTTTTCCTTCTTCCAAACCTGTTCTTTCTAAATGAACTCAGCTTCGCGAGAGCGGTCTATTAGTAGCAGTAGCTGTGTATCGGCGCAGTTAAGTAATTAATCTACGCCGGGAATTGACGATGAAATGTGTCCAACTGTGAAGTGAAAAAATAGCAGACTTTATCTTATCTATGTTATCGGAAAACAAGTGCGTTTCGATTTTCAGTCATGTATGGACGACGGATATATGTATGTATATACTTTTTTTTTTTTTTTTTTTTTTTTTTTCGTTTTTGTTTTTAATATTTATCATCACATGCAGAGCCTGATACCGACGAATAAGAGACCAGCTCCTAACTTAAAATCGTCCGAGCCAGGCCACATCGTGTCAACGAAGCGTGGCCCGCGTCTTATCCTCCAGGCAACCGGTCAGACTGCGGGAATGTGATAAAAAGAGTGTGTTCTTTGAACGAAGATGATGGTAGTTGAATGCATACGCATGCCAAAGCGGTAAGCTAGCGGACACCGGAAATGCTACTCGATTCATTATGTATCCGAGACGTCTGAGCCTATCGAAGAGTCAGTCATACATTCTCCTCATACGCCTGTAGAGCTGCATCATACGAGACCCGTGCGTATATCGCTCGAGTGTGGCTTAGAAAATAGAGTGGCGCCTATAAAAGCAAGTTTTGAACGGCCGAAACGAAAGCCAAAACAAATTAATCGCTATCTAATAACGGCGAGTCGTCGCGAAATTTATTCGTAAATCCGACGAAAGCAGCGAAAGCGCGTGCTAGTCAAAACATGTAAGTGGATGACGGGTCCCGATGGAAAGCGAGAACACATATGAAATTCATAATAAGCCGAAATCGACTGAGAAATGTCAGAATTTAAATGCTGACACACGACGCCGGTTTAAGCGTTAAGCTGAAAATGGGCCCGGTACTGGAAATAAACGAATTATCGGAAATAATGCCGAACACAAAAGCCTTCTTTTCGGTAAATAATCTGGTCGAATGCGCGCGGCACACTTGTAGACTTAAAATGTCATTCAAGTCTGCTCACGTTCGTACTGTGCGCCGGTTCTCCGTATAACATGTTGGGAGGATGACGCGAGCGGGGAATATAAAATAAACGGATAAAGTAAGCAATACGGCTAAAAATTCAGTTTCGAAAAGGACGTATCACTTTAAATTCTGGAAAACTCGGTTTGCCATTTCTCCTCTGTGACCGTCTGCATTATCGCGATCAACTTATGCAAGATTTTATACATCTGTCAGATTCATAATATGCACGAGGCTCTTTCCGAAATTGTTAAATACAGCGAGGCGTATCCGGTTGTTCAGTAGTTGCACGAGTCGAAAAATATTTCGAAATTCTAGTAAACTCTTCGGTAAGATGAAATAGACCTTGACATAATCCAAATTTTTTTATGTACTTATATTACGCCCTTAAAACTTATTTTAAATTCATTTAATGAATTAAATAATGTCTTGTAAACTTTTACTGTACATGTACACAAAAAAAAAAAAAAAATATATATATATATATATATATATATATATAGGTATAAATTTAATCGCTTGAACAAGACGGGGTACTACTTTTCTATAATTTTTGTAAAAAGAATCATTTTTATTATTATTATTATTATTGTTATTACGCTATACTGACATTTTGCAACAACAGGTATACAGCTTGGGGTAAATGTAATACTAAACTGGTTCCATAACAATAGGCTTATAGTAAATTTAAAGAAAACGAAGCTCGTGGTCAGTAGTAATCTACCACAGAATCAGTGGGACGATATACAAATTTCAATAAATAACAGTATACATAAAGACAGAGCCTACGAGATCAAATGCTTGGGTCTAACACTCGATTGCAGGTTGACATGGAACAAACACATTTATTTCTTGGAAAAGAAATTAAGTAAGTTAAATTACATTTTTTATTACTTGGGAGAATTTTTCAAAGGAAACCATATCTATCGATTATATCAATCACTATACTTACCGGTCCTTACCTACGGACTAATGCACTGGGGGAAAGTAGCTGAATATAACAGAAGACAACTGGACATTTTGCAAAAAAGGATATTTAAGCTTGTAAACAAAGACAGTAACATCAGTTGCAAATACAATTTCCTGAATATAAGAATTTTATATAAGATTCAGGTACTACTTTATATGTTTAAAAACAGAGAGGAATTTACATTTATATATAAGGAGGGTAAAACCAGAAGCTCTGGTAGGGAAATAGCAGTGGTACATAATTTTAATAAATACCATTCCAAAATACAAATGGTCTACATGGCTCCTTTACTTTATAATTTACTACCGGATCACGTCAAAGAGAATCTTAAAAACTACAAGAAGAGACGCAAATGCTTAACGAATTATTTTATAGAAAGTTCCAACTGAATTTGACATGATCATCATCTTTAAATTGGAGTTTAATATTATATTTCCGGTTAGATTTAATTTATATTATTTAATTATTTAGCTATTTAATTAGATTAATTTCGTTTGTATACAGTTCCCTTCATTTAATCCAGATGCACACGCTACGCTAATGTAATTTAATGTATTTCACTTTCATATTTTGTTTAAAAATTGTAAGATTTTTCATTTTCATTGTTGTATTTTTTATTTTCAAATACCCATCGCTCGCGCAAATATGCGCATAAATGGGAAATGTAAGGTAATAGTAATAATAAACGATTTGATTTGATTATTATTATTATTATTATTATTATTATTGTTATTATTATTATTATTATTATTATTATTATTATTTGGCGTGTAGTGAGGTCACTTTAATTTCTAATAGTATAACATTAATATTTCTCTTAAACAACTGCAATATATAATCGAACCGTTTCAGTATTATGATTTAATTAGGTATAATACCACAATGTAAATAAACATAACTTTTATTGCCTAAGTGTTACCAGTTAGTACAATATAAACATATCTTACAAAATATTAATTTGTAAATTATTAACATTAATAATGTAAAAAACTACTCATTTATAATAAACGTTTAGTTTAAATTAGAATACAAATTACTTTTAAAAATTAGTTCTGATTGCTCCTGTTGTCCTTGACGTCAAGTGTACTTACTCGGATACATTTATTTTGCTTTACTTCACTTTATTTCATATTTCCATATTGGTATTCTTATTTTTAGTGCTATTTTCTATAGGTTGTTATATTATTATTATTATTATTATTATAATTTATAGCATGATGTTATTCATAATTTATAATTTACTGTTGAAGTGTATTAACAAATGGGACTGAGGGAGAATAAATGATTAGTTTTATAATTAATTGATAAATTTCTCTGTGAACATGGGCCAATGTAGCTGTTTAACTTGTAATTTTACAATATAACATTGCTTAAATCTGCTTTCCGCAACATTGACTTATGTATATATCAAAGTGTACCTTATATAGTTAACAAAGAAATATTGTTGTGAAAACAGTTAATATAGCATTAAGGGGTGTTAGAAGTTCAAATGCAATACAGTACAATTAAACTTTACTTAACCTTATGAATATTACTTGTAAGAATCTGGGAGTGTAACTATGTGTGCAATGCTTTCTGTATGCGTTTTTGTGGAATGTATGCGTTTATTCGTGCAGGTAACAACTTTTGTACGCCTAAGTATGTATAATTGTGGTATGCAAGTATGAATTACTCTAAAATATGCCAGTAACTGTACTTATCGTAACTCATAATGTGATCTAGAAATAAGTTATAGATAATTTTAACACTACTGCATATATATTAAACAAATAAATGTCACTTTGTAAACAACAGCCAATAGGATTGATAAAAATGAAAATTATTAGTAACTAGGTTGACTTTTGTACTAGGTTAAAAGCAAATAATTAATAGTTAATACAATAAACAAAGTAAAATAATTATATAATAATAATCACCACTGCTCGCGCAACAATGCGCATTTGTGGTAACCATATTTTAGATAAACAAATTTAAGAATGTACACAATTGAACAAATAAATTGAATTGAATTGAATTGAAATTATTATTATTATTATTATTATTATTATTATACTGGGTGTTTTTAATTGCTATGATTATTACACCCAGTGTCAGGTAGGTATTTTAAATGCTGGTTGTTATATTAACTAATCAGGGTAAGAATTTTTTTAATTTCGTCTCGGTTGTCAGGGATGTTTAAATTATTTAAGGAGATTTTTAGTTCTAGACGGATTTGATTAATGTTAGGGCATTTGTAAAGAAGGTGTTTGACTGTGATGGGGGTGGAGTTGCAGAACTGACAAGGCGGTTTATGGACTTTTAGGAAGAAGTAATTACGGGTTAGTTTCGTATGTCCAATTCTAAGTCTGGTGATTATTAATTCTTCTTGTCGATTTAGTCGGGAGAGGTTTTTCCAAGGTTGTACGGATTTTTTGTGTTAAAATAAGCTGTTATGGGATTTTGTGTTCCATAATGCTTGCCAATTAGATATTTCGGTTTGATTTAGTAAATGTTTGATGTCCCTGAGAATTGCTGTTAATTCGGTTGTATAGTTGGAAGAGCATTTGTGAAGTATGAAATTTTTAACTTTTCCATCGATAGAAAAAGCATATCCTGTATATTGATTTCCGATTTTTGATCCATCTGTAAAGCATGGTACTACACAATTAGGAAAATTAGTAACTTAATTATATGGCGAGGGACTTCGAATTTACTGTAGTTTATTAAAGAAAAATCTATGTCTGGGGTTTGTAATAACCAGAATGGAAATTTTGGATATTCAGAAAGAATCTTTCACAGAATGAAATAAATGTTTTACAAGCATAAAAATCCCATATAGTCATTAATGTATACACCATACAAATATGAGATCATCTGGAGCCTTTTTTTTTTTTTGCGTTTAAGATATAATCAAATCGAAGGAAACTTTATAATACATGTATACACGTACAGTGGTCAAAAAAAGTATTTGGACATCGCTGAAAAAAATAAACTCAAGCCGTAAAATAGGAGGGAAAATGCGTTTTTTTTTATTTAATTTTTTTGTTTAGAATTCCTAAATATAAATGTAAAAACGAAATTAAAAAAAAAAAAGAAAATGAACTCAGCCATGTTTAAATGGAAAAAAAAAGATCCAAATAAGCGTTTAAAATAAATATTTAGACATGAAAACAAAAGAGAACAAGCTCATTCAAGAAACAAAGTAAATTAAAATTATACCATCCCTTAGTATTTCTCGCGTGTCCACCTTTTGCTTTAATTATATTGCTGCCAACCTGTGGGGGGCACTGATGTGACCAAAGTTTTCAGGTATTTCGCGGAAAAATTATTTCATCCCTCTAAGAGCCGTTCTATTGGTGCGCTGACGAACTTTCCTGTCCTACTGATCCAAGAGATTCCCAGTGGGGTTTTTATATCTGTTGATTGCGAAGGCGTGTTTAACACTTTTCAGCTATTATAAAACGGATCCATTCGCGAGTTTTAAGTGCTTTTGCTTGAGGTCTTGTCTTGATAAAAATGATAAGACAATAAAAGCTTTAAATCTCGGTCAAAGTGCTGTAAACACAGCACTTTGACCGAGATCTTTTTTCAAAAGGTTGTTGTAGTCATCTGCAGTCATAGTTCCATCCGTAAATTCCAGTGAGCCCCCCCCCCCCCCCCCCCGATACTGCGTGACAAACCCAGACCATGACACATTCGCCATCGTGTTCCATATTCACATTTATATTTTTTACTTCCAATTCAGTGTTTACTTCCCGTCGCTGCCAAATAGGTTAAATTTCGATTCGTCAGTGTATATTTTACAGTTTTCAAAACGATTCGTCCATTGTAATATATTTCTTTTAGGGAAAATATAAACGTTTTTTCTTGTCGACCGGGGACTGTTAATGTTTATTGCGATCGGCACGTCTAATTAAATTCCGAATCGTTTGATCCGTAATTTCCTTGTGACACCTTCATGGATCTCTCTACTTAACTATTCGGCGCACTCATTTTTAGACTTGGCTGAATTTGTCGCAAGACAAATCGCTTGCCTCGACACGACAACTTTTCAGTTCGATCAAATCGTCTGGCAACCTTCCGATTCTGTTTTCTTCTTTAAAGCACCGGATTATGTTGTAAAACTCCGTTTCATGTTTAACAACGCTGAAATCTTTTATTAGCTGACGAAACGTTCTTTCCGCGATTAAAAATCCCCAACTACTGCTTCTCGAAAGAAGTTTCTTGCGATTTATAGCCCATTTTCAGTTACGCTTACGAGTTCTATTGTTTTCACGACCAATCGTAATCTGAACTAATATGTAGACACCACGTTGCAGACAATACGCCAACATGAATTGTGAATGAAAACATCGCGCTTTCACGTGATGGTACGGAAAAGGTAATTGGCAGCGCATCTTCCGAACATTTTCGTTATGTCCAAATAGTTGTTTTGAATATGCGAATTGTAATTTTTTTTTTTTTTTTGTTTCACTTTATTTTTTTAATTTTTCGTTTTGTTTTTACGTAATGTATTCAGAGCTGTTTCTTCTATATATTATACGCTGTCAAAAAAAGTGAAATTAAAATTCTTTCCCTTATTTTACCCGTTAAATTATTCAACAATGTCCAAATACTTTTTTCGACCACACTTGTAACTTTTCGGACACGCTATATGGGCCACTCCCTGCAACCCCAGTTGATAATTTTCTTTAATTCTTATAGCAGAGTGGGTGAGTCGATTTCAGTTGATTATGTTTAAAATAGTTGAGATATGCTAAGGAGTAGAGATGCTGTGAGCTGAAGGAATTAGTCAGCTGCCGCGGCATAGTCGGTTAGGCAATAATGTTTCGTTCGGGTAGAATATCCCGCTGCAGCACATTGATACTTCAAAAATTGCATTTGGCCCGGATGTCCATAGTTGACGCGCCAAAAAAAAAAAACAAACAAAAACAGCTGAAGTAATTTGGAATGGAAGAAGGACTGTGTTTATAAGAGGGAAAACATTCGGATAACGTACGGTTAGTGTCACATATAAAATTATTTTCCGGCGGGTGAAGGGAACAGTGTTGAGATGGAACGAGAGGGCAAAGAACGGTTAAACCGAAGCCAACACATGCAATAGAGCAGCGGTCTTATAATTCCTATACTTGTTTCCACATTTACTCAATATATGGTGGAATTGAAATTTAAGTTACTTACAAAAATTGGCATTTTCTATGGTCTCCGCTGATGGAGCTTAAAAATTAGGGAAAAAAACGAGAATTTTTTCCGTGTCGAACTTTACATATAAACGATATAAAAACGTTTGTATTGTTTGAAAATGACATAGTCAGTTAAAACCAACTCCGTAATTTACGTTATAGAAGTCTATCATATTGGGGTGGTCCATATTCTGGTGGTACTTTTGAATAGGTATTTATAATTACATAAGAACGTATATATATACATGTATGTAACAGTCGTATTGCTCGAATTCGAGCGTCGTGACTACCTATTCGTTCATTCTAGTTGTACAGAATAGGTAGCGCTCATAGCAATTATTATATGCAACGCAGGTGTACACACGCAAGAAGACTACATTCAGAACTGATAGTAGCCGCTTGTTATCGCGCCACTAGTGCAGTCCCGTGTGTGTCTGCTGTGTACTGACCTAGCGCGCATATGATGTTGTACGTGGTGGTTTGCCATTGCCTGCCACGTGATTATTAGCGATTATTTATTTATTTATTTAATTCTTGTAATAAGTTTGTTGTCGCTCGGGATCGAACCCGTGACCGCCATATCGGAAGTCAAGCGCTCTAGCAACTAGGCTATCGCGACGACATATATATACATATACATATATATATACATAGGCGTCGCCAATGGGTGACAGGGAAGAGCCGTTGCCTCCCCTGGAGTTTTGAAACTTTTTAATCAACTGGCCATGATGAGTATTTATAGGCGCGTAATCATGGACAATTTGGAAGACTTTTATAATAAAGTAGTAGAACAATTTGCCAGAAACTCACGAAAAGTATTTTTTAATTAGGATTTCATTCTTGCTTAATAAAATATTAAGCCTTTACAAATTATAAATTTTATTTTTCCTATAAATCATATCCTCTTTCTATTATCTTGTCCCCCCTGGCTCATCAGCTGAGACGATGCCCTTGTATATATATATATATATATGTATGTATGTATATATGTGTTAAAAAAAAAGCAATGTGAAATGTATTTTTAAGCAGTATAGATCGCGTACTACTTATAATTTTTCGCTGTATTTATTAACCGTTTACATAATTAATGTGAACGAACTTTGAAGACAATATTTTTGTATTTCGATATCTCTCGTATTTTCTATACGTATTTGTAGAAATTTTACACGTGTCGGAGAAGTGAAATTTTTTTTCGTAAAAACCTGGGTAAATTCGGATTTCAGTAATGTTTCTATAGCATTTAGCAGATTTATGAAGGAATTAATTTTTACGAAACAAACGGATAAAAAATACAGAATTATCCGAGTCTGGATTAACTGAGCGTAAAAATGCATCCGACTTTTGCGGATTAACCGAGCAAAAAATGCATTCGATTTTATTTTCAAAAATTTTTACATTTTAAAGTGTCTCATAAAAATGTGTAATATCCACGCCTTAAACCGGATTTACAATTCAACATGTAGTCGCGGGCACGGGACGATTAAAAGACGTTCGTTGATCTTAAAATAATTATAAAGCGCGCAATTGCTTAAAAAGATACGTCATCGGAGACAATTTTATCTAGTTTTTATTACTTACCCAATATCCGTTTTTTCTTCTACCAACGTATCAGCGCGGTGGATAAAATGTATGTAATTTTGCTCCCAACACTGCTTTCTTGCAATATTCTATCTGCATAATCTTTCGGTCTCATTTTCCATAATGAAGGTCGCCCTTTCTACTCCGATATTATTTTATTTTACTTTAGTAAGCAACAAAGAACAATTGAAATGCTGTTAAAATCGCTTCTAAAACGACTTGTCTGTCTTCACAGATCTGCATCAGCAAAAAAGCTTTACCGTTATTGTTCTTTGGAAAAAAACAAAACAAAAAGATTAGGATTATTCGATTTTTTCCGAGCTTTCCTCGTTCCGGTTAGATCGGGATAATCGGGATCCTACTGTACTTTAAAAACGGTACGGCGCGATTTTTTTTTGAAAATTTCAAAAATTTCTAACAATTTCAAACATTTCAAAAGCGTAAGCTTTTGACTATTTATAGTTTTTGTAATTTCCCCGTTTTAATGATCGGTATCGCGAAAACAGTGTGCATCGGTTAAAATGTGATCTTCCAGCAGAACTGATCTTAATGTGAATGCTGTATAGAAGTACATTTAAACTCGACTAATCCCACAACTGCTTACAACCTGCTCTGTGGCTGGTACACATTCACATTGTTATCTGTTTTTCGATTGGCATGGAGTATTTGAAGCCGCCGGGTAGGCTTTCCGGCTTCCGTTGTACTTCACTTAGCCTGTGGTAAATCTTCGAAATTTTCGCAATAACGAGATATAGATACCGGCATGGAATTTTTATTTCGGGAGACCCGGGGTGGCGACCATACAATTCTGCGTCGCTCACTCGCAGACTAAAATGTTGCAAATTAAACGAGTTTGTTTAAGAGAAGCCGATAAGGAAAAAATTGACAGAAGGTTGAATTTAAATAGAACGTTCGTTTGCGTGTAAAATTTGCAATCTCGGCGGGAAATGTCTTTTGCGTTAAGTTGAATAAATTCCCGGGCGGGTAACTCTGTTCGCCCGATTCCGAAATCAGATTGAGCGCCGGAATATTTCCCTTTAATAAGCTAGTCTACACGTTGCAACGTGCGCGAACAGTCTACTTATGTCGGAGGAGTAGAGCAGAAGCTGCTTCAATAAGCGCATTTATCGGCAATTGCGCAGTTTACTAAACGGCAACCTTTCAGTAGGCGAAAAAGAGAGAGACTGCTGAAACCGGAAACTGTACGGGATTTAAATTGAATTAGAACAAGGACCAATAATAAAACGGGTATAAAGAATAAGCCGCGATAAAGATCGGTGTAGAGGGAGAGGAAAAATGGGAAAGAACTGAGCGAGTGCACCACTCGACAGGAGGGAAAAAGGCAAAATCGGAGGAAACCTTGCAATCGAGTCGTCGATAGAGCGTGGAACGGCCCGAACCGTTGCAAAAGTAAATTGAATTGCGAGCCGCTGCAGATAAGAGATACCGTCAGTTTCCTCGTTGGCCTTTTATTATATTTCGCGCGGTGGCCAACAGTCCGCTCCTTTCCCCCGGCTTCCAGTTGCCCAGTGCGAACGCACGAGCGCCCTTCCGTGTAGCCAATTCGAATGACTAAAATTTGAATATCTGCAATTGGACCATTTTCAACTAGCGGCGATTCCCTCTGCGACCTCGTTCCATCTAGATTTCTCCGAATCATTGTCGCATTCGCTCTCTTTATCGGATTTGTTATTTTTTTTTTATGTTTATTTAGTTTTTTCCCTTACTATACACATTTTTATATGTATGTGTTCTTTTTTTTTTCTTTTTCTTCAAACCATTTGATAAGCGAAGGGTTTTATTGAACAAACGCGTTATTGTGTTTCAGTAGAAAACGGATTAAAAGCGAAATTCGTAAATTACAAAGCTCTATGTGACCTGCAGCATATCTCGTGTAACCAAGATTAAAAATCAGTTAGTTTTCGCGAGTAATTCGATTATTTCGCGCCTTTATTATTATAAGTGGAACTTGCAAAAATTGTTGAGCTTTCTAATTTATTATAAATGAAAAGTGAAATTATTTAAAAAATAAATTTCGGCGGTACACATAAAGAAAAAGAGTTTTCGAAGGTAGAAATAATTCGCGGAGCGCGTCTCTTTATCTTATCATCAAAGTCGCGTACAAATGGCACGCTTATTCGAGAGGAATTAAAGAAATTCCATGGAAAACCGGTTACATTTTGTAGATTTTTTACGATAATGCAAGTTTAAATACAGCTTTAATGGAGCATGTCGTATTTCGTCTTCTTCCACCTTCTCACACTTTTTCATTACTGCGTCTACCTACATCGAACTGGAAACATCCTTATGTAGCTTTTCTAATTCCATTTTCGGAATAGATAGTCCTTTCCTATTTTCTGAAATTATTTTTAATTTTTCTCTTCGGGGTTCCTCTTAAACACTTGTTTATCTTCTTTTTTCTCTTTGGTTCTACCCGTTTATCTTGGAATAGCTTCTCATTAAATCCGATTCTTCCATCCGGCACTACTTTGTCCAATTTCGTTCGCTCCCTTCGTTAGAAAGCTTTTCGGTAGTTTAATCAACGGACGTCTTGTTTGGTGATAACTTAATCATATGTTTAAACTGCATCTCCGGATGCGGCCGTCCCGGCTGTTCCATTTTCAGCAGCCTTTTACACGCCTCATTTATGGACAAAATATTTCTTATTGTTTCCTTCGTCTCTGTAGCCTTTGGTGTAATGTGCTCCTTCTTCCCTTTCTGTTTGATATAATGCTTTCAACATCTTCGTTCGCTTTTCTCCTCTTGCTAATAATTCTTTGCAGTGCACAATCGTTATTCTTCCTCTTTCCTTTGCACAATTCAACATTCCTTTCCTTTCTTTTTTTGCCGACGACATTTATTCCTTTCATCGCCATATCTCGCGCTCTGAACTCTCAACTTCAAATCTCTTCAATATCATCAGAAAACGCTTTTTATCTAATATGAATCTCACCTGCCCTGATAAATCGTTTAATGTCCTTTTCACATTGTACCTTTGTTTTTCCTTCTTTTAATTAACTTTACGCTAAATAATTTAGACGGCTCACTTTTACCTCCCCGTTCCTTTGCTTTCGGGTTTCCTTCCGGATAGTCCTTTTTCATTCCGTAACCACATCAGCCATCTGTACTGTGTCATGCTTCAAAAAAGACTTAAACTCATCGAGTCCCTTTACCGCACTAATTAGAGAGATATTTGTTATTAATTTTTTTGTCTGTTCTTTTACTTGTGGAAATTCTTCAAATCCCTTCTATTCAAGCTCGATCGAATGATACATAAACGCCTTTGCCTCGAAGTCTGAAAATTTATTCCGATCTCTGGTCTCCGTACGGAATAATCCTACATTCCTCCTCTTTTCATTCGACGCGATTTTTCTTCGGTTACACTAGATCAGGTTCGAGACTTGCCTCATTCGAGATTTGAGTTGCTCCCCCAGGTATATACACCTAATTTGAGAAATTGAATTGGGATCACAGGAATCTGAGAAAGTAAAGGCTGTCAAGAAAAAGGAACTGCCCCCCGTATTCTCAACAGATCAATTAGGTCCTTAAGTGTATTATGAAAAGCTTAATTACACAATTCCCGACGTCGAGTTTTCTATTCTAAGACTACTTTTGGAAGCCATTCTCATTAACTCCTCTTTTATCTTATGTCTCAGAATTCCCTTATTACATTAGTTTTTCAAAGTGTCCTGCAGGATATTTCCACTTCCCTCCCACTCTGCTGACTACGTGATTCTCCTCAAAAGTTTTCTACTTCACATTTTTCTCCTTCATCACTCTATCGGAATTGATTTCTTATGAATATCTGAGCACTGTGCAATCAAAATCCATTTGGAAATTTCTTAGCATTTCCACAACATCATATTTCTCTCTACACTAAATTAATTCCTCTTCATTTTCGAATCCTGCTATTCATTCAACTGGATGAATGATCCCCGTCTCCTTAGTTCTTTAATTTCCTCCTCTACACAATTTCTACTTCTCTTTGTAATCGGTCGTCTACGCATTGGACACAGTTTGTTTCCTTTTTCTCGCTTATAATTTTGTGCTCTGCACCCATCTACTTCTCTTTTTTTATGTGATGTTGCTGATCGTATCTTTTTTAAATAGTCTTCCATCGTTGCTAAATCCGTTTTTATTTTTATTAGCTTTATTTTTTTTTATGTGTTGGTGGGGGGGGGGTCAAGCAATGAGACTTTTACTCAGAAACAATTAAAAATTCTACTCGTCATTTTTATTAATAAATTTCGACGGAAAAAAAAAGCAAAAATCTGGCTTAAACAGATCTATTGCTAAAGATTGGTTCTCGGTCACAAAAAAAGATCTACACACCCTTTAAGAGGTTTACAGTAAGTGGTTGATTGTTTTTTGCAAAACTTTTATAGATCAGAATTATACGTAATATATTTGTTTTCTTTTCTGTTTATTAACCATCCCCGGGGAAATCTGCGTATACTTTACACGCCATGTTCATGCTACGCTGAAGCAGCTTGGCGCTCATCCCAGCTAATCGTTGGATAACCGGCGGACCTCCGTGTCCCCTGACATGTTCTCTTCATGTCCGAAACGAAAACCTCCACCGTCTTTATCTTTCCATTATTCCGGTGAAGCAGAATGTTATCACGCTGGTTCTCTACATCGAGGACGCCGATAAGCGGAATGTCACTCGTAATTGCAAGTGCGGATCACTGAAAATTTACCGGCGAGCGACTAGAATTCAAATAGGAAACACGCTTTTCCGATAATATCTATGAAGAATACACACGGAGGGAAAATGATTAAAGAACCATACATCGAATAATATTAGTCAGCAAACAAATAAAACCGTGCAAAAGTTTTTATAAGCATATATAGACTATCTTAAAAAATGGCCTAAGGAAGGTAATACAAAAAGCGGGAGTGATAAATATGAACAAAGTGAAATCGGATAAAAATAATTAAACGGACGATAATTGATTTAGCACAGTGAAGAATCGAAATATCACATTTGATGGGGACACGAAAGAAGCAGGAATATTATATTAAACGGCGAAGAAATGTAGTAGCATAAAAAAATACACTTAACAGGTTCAGTTTAAAAACGGTATAGAGCAGCCCATTTGAACTTTGAAGTGGAGTTAGTGAAAAGGTTGCAGAAAAATTACGCCGCATCTAATTAAGCGATTACAGAAAGCCGTTTCGAAGGGAAACAGTGTGGAGTTATTATTATTAGTAAAAGCTCGCGTGGGAAATTAATTGTTTGAGACGGTGTGTCGCGAGGAGTGCCGGCAAAAGGCAAAATCGGCGAAACGGGAATTTGTTAAAGGTAATTGATTGTTTTACTAGAAAGTCATTAGGCGGACATGTCGAATTCGAAAGTACAAAGTGCTTCTCTGATGTAGTGGGGTCGGGTAATTTCTGAAACTGTTCGTGAATTAATTTACCGGTCGTGTGTACTTTTTAAACGAGGAAATGAACTAACTTCAATAAGCATGCCGAAAAACCGGTTCCCGCGGAGCTAATTAAACCAACTGCAAAAAGCAAACAGGACCAAAACGGAAATCGACCAAATAAAAATAAGAAAAATCGACAAAATCCGACCGTTATATTCGATTTTACCGCCTCTTTGAGTCACTCTAACGCGGAGTAACACCATCGCTCACTTTAAGGTCCCGCTAGTAACGCCGTAAAATTTGAATCGAACTCTGTTTCGAATTTAACCCTTCTAGCTAGCGGGTAATTAAACTGCTCGCAAAAATAAAAATCATTAAAAAATCAGGTAGCATTTTTCGTTTAGCAGCAGAATTCCGGAAATGCTCTTTACTCGGTAGTAAGTGCTATTTTTAAAATATGCATATTTATTTATCCAAAAATATCAGCATTGTCATTGCTTTGTATATCGATATTAATTTTTAAAAAGTGAAATTTCATTAATTCGCAGTTCAATTGCGAACCGGTTCATTTTAATCCGTGCGTACTTTTAATTGTAAACATATGACTAGATAGAAATCATTCGTTTTTAAATATCTCGGCTACTATCCGGTCGGTACAATTTTAATCATTAATAATTTACACGTATTAATATCGTTATTTACATGTACACATGCAATACTTCTTATCTCGAAAATGAGGCACAATAATTGTTTTATCTGTATTAATGTTACTAGATAGTTTGTGTTTTTTGACTTAATTGGGCTTATAAGTTTCACACTGTTTTATTAGTGTTTCAGTTTCCTGAATATTTAAAAGATCCCAGTAAAAGAAATAATAAGGCAGAGCTAAGTAAATTGTTGAAAAACATCAACATATGCAACATATATAGGTAATATAAAATTATTGTACACAGAAATAACGAGCAGTATATAAAAAAGCGACGGAATGTAAATGCGTAAATTACGAAAAACCTATCCACGGTAGGTATACCGACAAACATAAAACAGCTGATAACTGAAAGGGAACAAAATTAAAGAGACGGACGAATAAAACCGGTAATGAAAATATTGAATTTAATATTCTATGTAAACTTATAAGAAACAGGTTGAGAACGTACAACGAAAAGGAGAAAAATGAGTTCATTCAGTCGATGTTGGAAAGTACAAAAGCAATAAGGAAAAGCTTAGCAATAGGAGTCAAATGGATTTTTTTTCTCTTAGATCGGGATGAGAATAAAATCTGTGATACACGCTACGGCCTATTATAAGGAATTATATAAGGATGAAAATTTAATATTATTTGATGGTAAAAGTTTAGAGGAAAAGCAAGAACCCGATATAATAAAATCGGAGGTAACGGATGTGGCGTCAAGACTGCTGAAAGGGAACACAGCTCCTCCGGGTGTTGATAAAATAAGTAGAAAACAACTAAAATTTAGGGGATCATATCGGATAGAGTGTTTTTGGTTATATTGTTGAACATGATTCTGGAAGGTCAAAAAATTCCATTTGAATGGAAAAGGTCAAATATTGTTCTACTTTATAAAAAAGGAAATAGAAATAAAAATCGAAAATTTCAGACCAATAAGTTTATGCCTTACAATCTCAACATTTTTTTCTAAGATAATAACAAGAAGGATTCAAAACAAATTGAACCATCATTTATCAGTTGAATAGGCGGGTTTCCGGAGAGCTTTCTCCAACATAGAGCACTTATTTGTTTTAAATCAAATCATAGAGAAGTCAAGGGAACATAAAAAAAGAGAAGTGGTGTCTAGAGGGGGACACCCGGTAGGAACGAAGTTCCTTTCACCAATTTTTGGTAGATATTTTATAAAATCATTCATAAAGTATACGATAAAAAATGGCACAATATAAATACCTTATGAATTAAAACAAAAACAAAAATTAAGTTTAAATAAAATGTTCACATGTGTTTAGAATTGAGGTTATACAGCTGACCGCGCACAATGCTTACTGTTTAAATCTCGATACTCGCACGCACACAGACACTCACGCACCCGTATATAATAGAAAGAGACAGAGATTGAAAGAGAAAGACGGTCGCCTGGAGGACTCATAACGCTTTTTCGTTCCCTGACGATTTCTGCCAGTTTACCGCCCAGCCGCGTAAAAGAACTTCGTTCCAAAAAATCAGCGTGTATAGCCTTTACAGATTATTCCAAAGTACTTGACTCTTTAAAACAACAATTTATGTCGGGGGCTCTTAAAAATCAAGGAGTTTCGTGGATATATCGGAAAATAATATCGAATATGTACACAATGGTAGAGTCGAGAATACTTTCAGATAAAAAAGAGGGTAAAACAGGGAGATCCGTTATTTACTATTCGTATGTGAGCTTGAGGAAGTTTTTAAAAAACTAAATTGGGAACACAAGGGGGTATCAGGGTAAATGGGGAATTTTTAAATAATCTGCGCTTCGTAGATAATGTTGTACTTGTGGGAAAATACTTATTCGAATTAAAAAATATGACAACAGAACTCAACGAAGCTGGAAAGGAGAGACGGGTTTACAAATGAATTTGAGGAAAACGAAAATTGTTACCAACATTGAAGAAAAAATAAAAATGGAAATAGACGGACTAAGCACTGAATATGTAGAAAAATAGTTTACGCTTTGGTCAAAGAGTAGAACTAGATGACTTCAGGAGAAGTATGCAGAAGAACAGTGTTAGCGTGGAAGAACTATTTGTCGTTAAGATGTATATTTAAGGGTCCTTTTGGAGTCAGACCGAAAAGAGAGGTATTTAATAGTTGTGTTGTTCCATCCCAAACATGGTCCGCAACAAAAATGGATGAAAGGAAAATGGAAATTAGTACCTCTAATAATGCAATGTATCATCATCAGACGTTAAGATAGAGTCAGGAATACGATTATTAAAGGCAAGCTTAAAAATGCAATAAATTTTGTCAATGAATGCAGAAGGAAGAAATGGGAATGGACATGTAGCGAGACTAACGGACGATAGACGGACATACAGAATAAAAAAACTGGTATATAGGAAATAAAAGGAATAGAGGTAGACAGTTTCTACGATGGGAAGATGGTTTAACAAAATTTTTACATAATAAATAATACCAGAGGATTGTCCAGGACCAACGAGAATGGGCAAGGTTGAGGGAAGCCTTTGCTCAAGATATGGGCTTTTAATTTTAGTTTTAGTTTTTTATTTCTAATGTATTTATACAAATATTTATAAGTACTACAAGCTTTGTTTATAGTATTGTAGTGGCTAATAATAATAATAATAATAACAATAATCAGTACTTCTTCCTAAACCAACATGCATGGTTATAACATTTTTTTCTTCTCTTTATTTAGCACATCTTTAAAAAATCTGATCATTCCTTTTTTTATTTTTGTCGCTTTGTGTTCCGACTTGTTCAGACCTCCGCGTGTGTTTCATTCCGTTTAGAAGTACTTCGTTTTCGACATTTTTTATTGTGTTCGCGGTCTAAGACCCTGCATTTGTGTTGACCATATAAAAAAAAAACTGTTACACTTTAATTTACGCGTTTTCTGAACTTTTGTTTCCCCGTTACTGTTCGCCACGTATGTATATTATATAGTTTATCGTAAATTTTCATTAAAATTATGAGCCTGAAAATTACGACGACCTTCTTACAATCAACTCTGTAAAGCAACGGTGTAATTGTAAAAAAGTTCGTTGTCTGTATCATTCTAAGAAAAAGTATGAATTGAAAATATTATCAGTGTAGTTACCGCTGAAATCTGAAAAGAAATGAATGTGGTTAATAAGCATTAAATTTAAAGTGTTTCTCTCGCGGTCATTATCCTGTCAACTGTTTATGTATTTGAGATATATTAATATGTATTTAACTTTTTTTTTGATCGATGTATTCTTATCATTTTTTTTTTTTTCTTTTTTTTTTTTCTTTAATAAAGATTATGTGAATACAGCAGCACCTCTTTATTATATAATTCACAAAATGTGTTAAAATTATAATGAAACACTATTTTTCTTTTTTTATTTATTTATTTTTCCTCCGCTTTGGGCACGCCGGCAACGGATCTTCGCCCAGAGACGACACGAGGGAAAAGAATCAGTTAGATGTAGATTCGGTCAGCTATTGATAGAATAAAAGAACTGAGGATCGGAACAACGTAGATCGACGGAAACGATAAGATATACGAAGCGCAATAAGGATTAGGAAGTTTAATAACAGATCGGAGTACAAAGAGAAGTACGTTAGTTCACGGGGGATGGACATTCAAAGAAGTTATGGTCAGGATCGCAGAAGACTTCTTCGTTAGGTTGAAGAGGCCTACTAGGGGATAGTGCGAGACCAAAACGAAAACGTGATGAAGGAAGAAGAGTATAATTAAGATGTAAGCGGATAATAGAGACAATAACGAAACGTTGAAGCGAAGAAAAATTGTAAAATAGATTAGGTTGGATGGAAAAATAAAAGGAAGGTTGATTGGGAAAGGAGGTGACGTAAAAATCTGACCAAAATTTAGCATGAAACTTTTTACGCAGTGGAAGAAAATTAGAAGCGGGAATTTTGGTGAAATAAAAGCGGAAGGATCGAGCAATCCGAGCCAAGGAATCTGTTATTTCGTTATCCTCTATCACCATATGACTGGGAGGGACTCAGAGCATATCAATACGGATAGTATGAAGTGAGAAAAAAGTGTAAATGAGAGAGAGAATACGGAGGACAAAAAAATCATAGGAGTGAAAGAGGAAATTTGAGGAAATAGCTTTAAGAGCACACATGGAGTCAGAGATAATTAAATATTTAGAAGAAGATCGATGGGAGGAAATATAAATTATAGAACGTAGAATGGCCATTAGCTCGGTCGTAAAGATAGTACAAAAAGAAGGGAGACGAAAAGATTCAGAGAAATTAACGCTCGAATGGATGGAAGAAGCTCCAACCTCATTTGGCTCCTTTGAAGTAAAAATGGTCATGTGAGAAAGAAAACGGAATTCGATATAACTATGGAATTTCTGTATAACTGTTGTATTAGAAAGGAATTTGGAGGAAAGAACTAAATGTAGAATACATTGGGAGGATTGGAGAGATCTACAAAATTGAAAGAAAAGTAAGGAAGATTGCTATAAGAAATTGTACAGGATAAAAAAGAATTCAGCCGCAAAGCAATGTGGGCTGGGATAGGAATTTTCTTGGGAGTAAAACGCCAGTTTTGCAGAATAGAAAGGTATGAAGGAATAAGTCTAGAGTATGATAACGGTAAGCGTTTACACAAGAAACGATATCCTAAACAGGATCCACGGATGAAAAGGGGAGGCGAGTTGGACTCAGCGAGAACTGTTGGTATTGGGAAGATCTAAGAGCACCAAGGCAAAGACGAATACAAGAATTATGGATTATATCCAGCATGGAAAGAAGTGATTTTGAGGTACAGTCGTAGATAAAGGAACAGTAATCGAGTTTAGAATGAATAATCGATTTGTATAAAGAAATGAGAAGAAAAGGATCGTCTCCCTAAAATTACTATATATTTATTTAGGATAAATTGTTCTCCGCAGATTGAACGTTCAACACGTTTGTTTCTATATTTGATTTCGAAGTTTGTTCTAATCTTTTTTTTTTATTTTTTTCCCCGCGTATAGATGCGTATCCATTTGTAGTTATGAAATCATAAAGCATATATATATATATATATGCACGTTACGTAAATATGTAAAACCCAATCCTACCTCGCCACAAGGATACTCATTGGACCCCCAGGTAGTTTTCGTAGAAGAATTCGTTTTAATTAACTGTCTTTTTTCGTAAAATGAAATAAATGTTTCATAAAAATGATAAAAAAAGGTTACAGATTATGTAATAGTACATTCGATACAAAAAAGGTTATACATATATTAAACTTTACGTGGTATTTGATATAAAAAAGTCTCTGGGCGTAGAAATGACATCACAATGTTTAATACGTATATATATATATATATGTGTGTGTGTGTGTGCATATTTGTGTATATAGCGTTTCTCATACCGTCACTGCCGAACAGTCTATAAAGAAAAAAGAAGTTCATTTGTCTGCATTTATTCGGAAATTTGTTACCTTGGTGTGGGACATAGAGGAATTTCACAAAATTTTCAATGTCAAGTCTGATTTTCAGTAGTCGCGACACGAGCATTTGTTAAATTTGTTGAAAATTATTTGATAGACACAGGGATATATTTTTCAGGGACTTTGTCAGTTTTTCTTCCTTATAGTATTCAGAATTTGCTTTATAGGGAGAGCCAGGCTTTGGTTTCCTTATTCAGGTTCATAGTCGCTTGTAACATTGTGGTTTAGATGGTAGTAGTTTAGAAGATTTTTTTTTATCTTATATGTTTAAAATAAGAAGATTAGTTTCAGTTTAGAGTTCATCTGTGATGAAAGTGGCCACATGGTATGGCGGGCCAGAAAAGAATCAACAAAATGACGAACACAGAAAATTCATGGTCATTGAATGAAGGAATTCTAATAATACGTAATTATCCCCTCTCTTTACTGTATTTAAATGGGTTTTAAATCAAATCGAAAAGGCATAATTCGTACAGAGAATTATTGGAGAATTTTTCAAAATCCTAATTTTGATTGTAAAAGTTACTAAACGTTATTGTTTTATCCAAAGCTGTCTAAGCATAACGTAAATATGTCGACATTTCTAACAGTATTTTATTTATTAATGAGTATTTTGTTTCCTGGCCTGACAATGAACTATTTGGCCACTGACAAGAAGGTACACCTGCAAAGGATTATGCTAAAATACTATGTTTTACAATAAATTTAAATACTACAAATAAAAATGCATCTCGGAAATATAAAAGATGGTGCAGGATGTACGGAGGATGTTACACTTAATTAATTCTTACAAAGAAAACAAAGCCTTACGATTCTCAATCACAGCGGAAGGCGCGTACATGGCCATTACTACACGCCGAGAAATCGGAGTATAATAGTTACGAACTTACGTATAGAATGAACCGGAACACTTGAGGAAAAAGAAAGGTATCAGGGTGCGGTAGGAATATAAAGGCTGAACGATGATATAACATCTACCGATGATCTGTCACTTTCTGAATTCGATCAAATTAACACGATTATCATATTTCATTGTCTGCAGTACATCGCAGAAGGGAACGAAATGTTATTCCACTCAAAGCCAACTGCTTAGTGACGCGCTTTGCACAATCATCCAGCTCAATTATTCTGGAGTGTCTAGGCATCTAACAGAACTAATTTCCCACCACTACTGATGATCTCACAGCATTTCCGTATGATTTCGTAAACCAACGGATTATACATTTAAAACGAACTACTATCCAACATTATTCACAATCACGATATGCCTTTGTCAATCCACTCCTGGATGAAGGCCTTCCTCAACATCTTCCATCTACTTCCGTTCTGTTCATTCCTCATCCAGTTCTTTCCAGCTACCTTTACTATATCATCCTGCCAACGCGTCATTGGTCTTCCTTGGTTTCTTTTTTTGCCTATTGGTCACCATTGCAAGACACGCTTCGACCGTCTATGATCGTTTCTTCTAGCTACGTGACCAGCCCAACTCCATTTCACTTTAGCCATTTGTTCCACTGCGTCGTCTAGCCTTGTTTAAAAGGCGTTTATTGTCGCTGTAAAATATAAACTTTTCGTTAGCACCAATCGTGTTCAAAATAAAATCGCAGCCTTATTAATGGTACTCCGCAGTGAATACTGATGCTTCAGGGGCAAACAAGAACTCCTGAATTTTCACACCAGAAATAGCCAAGACAGAACTCGTCTCGGGAATGTGGCACCATCAGCAGCGACTATATGACCGGAATACGTATTTCTAACTATACGGTCAAACTACGAGTAATTCTTGGTGAATTAAAGAAACGAGTGTAAAATAACGGGTCGAGCGAGTGAAGTAATATCGATGTTAAGGTTCGCGAAGTGCTCAAATATTATTGCAAAATAAGCCGAAAGAAAGACCGGAATTAAAGTAGAGCTGTGTCTGTAATATTGTGAGGTTCTTCTATCCAGCAGTGGCATTTTAGAATGGGGTTAATTTCATAAAGGCGGCTCGAAAGAAAAGGAAAGTGAAAGTTATAGTGTTTACTTAAAAATTTATCGGAGCCTTGATGTTTTTTTTCTCATAAACAGTGGAGGAACTGCTGTTTCTGTTTGGAGGCACGTGACTCGGGGCGAATTAATTCGTAGTTAACCTCATAACGATATTTCGAATAATGCCAAATTTGCGGAGGCTAGTTTTAAAGTTCGGACCATGAAATATCGTATCGTAGTCGAGTCTGAAT
This sequence comes from Icerya purchasi, assembly GCA_039619475.1. Taxonomy (NCBI): domain Eukaryota; kingdom Metazoa; phylum Arthropoda; class Insecta; order Hemiptera; family Monophlebidae; genus Icerya; species Icerya purchasi. The sequence continues at coordinate 274,193,071 of CM077116.1, forward strand.
AAAATTAGCGAATTTCAAAATATATGTAAAATTAAAGGATCCAAAGTACAGGCGGTGTAAGGATTTTACGAAAACCCGATTTTTCAATTCTCATATGTGATACGACCATGCGATTCTGGCATCTTACACCCAAAGGGGTAAATATAGAAACATAAGACTCGGACAAGATTTCTAAGCCGATTCTAAGGAAAGCGTTATTGTCAAGACTTAAATCTAGTTGGATTAAATTACGAAATCATCGGTGAAAGATAGAATTCGGGTATTACGATAAAACTGAACGTTAAAAAGTGATCTAACATAAAAATTAAATAGGGCGGGACTTAAGTACTCTGAGTCAGTAGACGTGTTTAATTACGAATTCCTTGGTGAAAGGATTTTCAGAAAAAGGGATTACTTTGTGACAGAATAGAAAGTTTTAAATAAAAATGGAATGAATACGTTATTGAAAGCTACTTTTATGTCTAAGAATGCAGCTATGAGAAAGTTTTTTTTAATATATGATGAATAAATATCGTTAAGTAAATAACCTAGGCAATCAATTGTTTCAAAACCCGGTCTAAAACTAAAACACCTTTAGGGAAGAAGATATCCCCTACCACCAGTGGGGATCCAGTTCTTAAAAACCATTTTAAATCTTTTCTGTAGGATGAAGGTTTCGAAGGGAGTTTGTTAGGTTTAAGGGTTATTACGAATTAGGATCATTGTTTAGGAAAATTTCTCCTAGGTTATTAAGCACGGAGTACATGAAGCCATCTAGACTCGGGAAAGAGTACTTTTTAGTCTTTTTATCGATGAAAATAGTTAAGTAAGACAAATTAGGTAAAAGATGAAAAGAGATATGGTGGAGCAACCTTACTAGCGAAGTCATCGATCTTATGCGTCGTCTTTTCTATCCGAGAACAGATAATATTTATTTCAGAACTTTGAGAGCGGTGTGTCTTTGTTGACTTCTTAAAATAGTGTTATGTTCGAAAATTTTATTCCGGCAATCACTGTTCCGCCAAGGAGATGATTGGATCTCTCCTTTGTAGAGACATCCCGAAGATATAGAACAATCCAGAGCAAATCTTAAAGCATCGCAATAAGTTGTGCATTTCGCTAATGGAGAAGTGGCAGAATAAACAATTTCTTTATTTTGTTCCGTAGCCAAATCCCCGTTTCAAACTTCCATAATTTTGTGTTAGCAAAATATTCGTTCATAGGATCAGTAGAATTGAGAAATTATGATTGTGAACTTCAGTTATTGCAGAGTAGTGACCGCTAGCTAGAGAAAACGGGTAAACATTTCATTATCGTAAAAAAACATCTAATGTAAGCAGTATAAAAAATACAACGCTTCTCAGTATTCCCTACCTAGAAGCAAACATATAACATAGAGAGTTGAATCTAATTTGAATTCTTAATTCAAAATTTTTTCAAAGTAACACGGCGTGTATTAATTTTCTTTTTTTGGACTTTGGTGAAAGCATCGACACATACTATAATAAACTGAGAAATTAACGAAGGATTTATAGGTTACTAAACGTAATATCTGTTTAATTGACGGAAAACTTTAAAGATTAGGAGGTAAATTCCGTCTAAAAATATTTTAAAGATTCGTATACTCGTATTTGATTAGGTAAAAAATAAATACATGTGATCCGAATCTTCTGTGAACTGCGGCGCGCAAATACAAGTGATAATAGTCAAATCATAACTTCTGGTTAACAATAATTTTGCGACGACATCGAGGACCTAAATGTATGAAAATAGATTTGCAGATAAGTAAAAGTTGCTAGCTTTGTCTTAAAAAGTTCATACTATATCGGTGAACCTTTCTTTGTAATCGTTAAAAGAGTGTGATAGGACAATTGTGCAGTTCACTGAAACCGCTCAGGCCGCTTTAGCTCGTTGCGAGAGGTACACTTCAGCGTATACTGCGATCTAGCAAAAATCTACAAAAGTATCCGGTTTCGTTAGTTTACAACTTTATGAAGGAAAAAAGTTACATAGGAAATCGTCAGAGCAGTTGGACACGATTACATTATTATTGCGAAATGAATGAATTGTGAAGCTTTAATAACTACACAAGTTTCAGCTGTAAAAATTGAGCACTTCGGCGGTAATTTAAAAATTTCCATAAAATTTTTGGTAGAAATTCTAAATGCTGACCGAACGTAACCATTACTATTATTACTGTCTTCGGATCATCCATTAATATACAAATAGTTGGTCCGCATTTATCTTTGATTAGAAAGACATAAGCGTGCGACGTAGCATTTACTCGAGTCTTACTGAGAAATAAACGATTAAAATTAAATTTTGGGAAGCCTGAAGGAAGGTTAGTAATTAGAAGGGGTTTTCATACGAAGATGACTTTAAATTACGTAGAATGTTTTGATACTTTATCGACGGTAAATCAAGGTTTATGCAAATTTCGGCAAGAAATGATGTGGCAACTGTGTTGACCTGTTGTCTGAATCCGAGAAATACAATCTTCGACAGATAATTGCCGATGCTTGGCGATGTTTCAAGTATTCGAAATACCTACACGGCGATAATTTTAAATAAATGTACCGAAGTAGTGTTAAGATACAATGAAATATTGTATTCTGTGTGCGCCGTATTGACAAGAAATGTATCAAAAATTATTTGAGTCACAGGATCTCGGCCATATGTGGAAGTCAGCATCTTCTTCTTGTTATTTATTTATTTATTTAAATATTGATATGCTCCACACAGGCGTTAGCCCAATTACACGGAGCATATTACCCAGAAGTAACATGTCACATTATTAATAAAATATCTATAACAATAATCGTTCTTAATATTAACGAAAATATTCTCGCATGCATCGAATATATTCATTCTCCGTGACCACCAATTACAAATCTTCTAGATGTAAATATGAATAAGTATACCTGCGTTGTATTTGATATTGAAAATGAGATTTAAACTAATTGCAACTACTTAATTCTGCTATCGAAGTGTATATCAATTTCTAGATATTCAGTGAGTAATGTATAGATGGACTGCAGACCGAAACGGAGAATTTAACGTAATATTTGTACGTGCCTGAGTTTCAATAAATAAGCGATTCTTCCTGACTAATCAACCTTGGCACTTTGAAAAGTATTTTCGATAATAGATACACTCATATTCGCACATTGCATATTTCGTGTATAAATTTTAATTTAGCATGTTTCCGTCTCGCATGTAAGGTTTTTAATAATTTTTTTAAGATAATGTGATTCATATACTGTGGGTAAATTTTAACCATGCTGAAATAAAGATATCTTAAGAATTTTGACTGAACATTTTCAATAATTTTATTATACTTACCATAAAAGAGATCATCCCATATTACTGAACAATATTCTGAGGACGTACAAGTGCTCCTTATAAAGAATACAAATAATGTCTGTATTAATGAACATTGTTGAATTTCTAATAATGAACCCGGTAGTTTTATATGTGAGATTAGTGATGTGTTTAATGTGCTCTGAGAAATCTACTTTACTGTCAATGTATACCCCAAGATCCCGTACACAATTATCACTTTTAATACTAGATCCATTCATAATATAATTGCGCATGCATATGTTTCTTTTACGGGAAAATTTTATATGTACACATTTTGAATAATTGAAAGGCAAATTATTCCGCTGACTCCACTCTACTAGTTTGTCTAAATCATTCTGTAATGTAACGCAGTCAGATTCAAATGTAATTGGTGAGTATATCTTTAAGTCGTCCGCAAATAGTAGAAATCTTGATTTAAGCGAATCACCAACATCATTAATAAAAATTAAAAAGAGGGAATTAGCGGCTCCAAATATTCCACTGAGCAACTAATCCTTCAATAATCATTTCTCATCCAAAAACGTCTCGAGCAGTTTCATTCTGACTTCATTATAAACCGAATCGTAATTAAGAGCAGCTAACCCACTTGACTTTCATACGCGGAAATATCCGCACGTGCGAAATTTTTATCCCTACTATTATGCAAAACCCTTAAACCTATATATTTTACCAGAGAGCGGTAGCGTGTGACCGGATGCAGTATATTCGTGCGCACCAAGAGACTTGTTAATATATCGATAACATTGCGGTACAAAATTTTATACAAGCGGAAATTTGTTAATCTAAAATTTGAATTTTCAGATTTTAAAAAAATTAATTTTACATTAATATTTAAAAGAGTTTATCCGTTTCTCGACTACATAGACTTTTCAAGGTGCAAATTTTTGCTATAAATTAACGGTATTATTAAGATGATCAACACATTTCCAGAATTAGTTATGCTATACTTTATTTATTTGTTATTAATTTATAAAATGTTAATAATCAAATCAAATCAGAAAAAAAAAAACAAAAAAAAACGAATCGTTCAAAATATAGACAATAAATATAACAAACAACGTATATTAATAATGAGGCGTTTTCGAATGTACTTTTCCTGTTACGGCGCCATAATGTTGCGAAATGTAAAACTAGTGCAAACTGAATAAAGATAATTAAAAATATAAATGAGATAAAAAATAAACAGAATTAGTAGAGAAAAAAATCGTTTTATTATTCGTCAGGATGTACGATGTATTGCTTCTTTTTTAGATAACTCTTCGCTTATTTTTTTCTTCGTTCGTTTGACTTTAATTATGAACGACTATTCTCTCTCTCTCTCTCTCTCTCTCTCTCTCTCTCCTGTCATTACTGACTGGAAAATTTTGGACGATACAAGCGGCAGACAAAATAACTTTCCTTATATTATTCGTTCTGAAACAACTTAAGCTGATGTTTTGCGAAAAATCATTAGGCCAATACTCACACAAGATGGCTCGCATTCTTCATTAAATTTACGAACAGGTACATGGCGCGCTTCTTTGTTCTGTATGGCGATAGGATATCTCTAACGTAATCAGATTAGTATGAAGGAACAATATAGTCCCCTTTGTGTACAATATCTCTAATGAACGTTGACTAAAACTGGCCTCTCCAAACTTATGTGAGCTTGATAATTATACCGCGGGAATTCAGAGTTTGACGAACTGAATATGCCAAGTAAAAGGTGGTCTTCTAAATGTGAAATCGCAAAATAATAATCTTACCTTGTTTATACTGTGAGAGTTGACAGTATTTCAGCAAAATAATATTTCGTCATCGTTTCTGTCGCAAAAGTTTAGCGAAAATGCAGCTTTAGCGAATTATATCTATGACATATTCTTTTAAACGTGCTTGAATCTCAACTCTTCGCTTTTGTAGTACGGTGACTTTCGATTTCTTCTTTATACTCCTGTTTCTCTTCCCAATCATCTAACATTATTTTTCTTCGTTCGTTCCTTTCAATTCCTTTCCTATCCATTATCTTCCGAAATAACTTTCCACGTATACAATTATTGTACGATTTATCTGTTGTTTCTTTTTGCTTTTTCATTTACCTAATTTCGTAATTTTTACTTACGATTCGCAGCACCTTCTTCGGTCCCTTCCTGTTCATTCAGTCTTCAACATCTAACTCCATCCAAGACGACTTTAATTTTCTTCATTATTTTCCTTTCGACGGTTCACGTGTTTCTAAGTTATCTTCGGATAGCTTACCAATTATTCATCGCACGTTCTCATGAAAAAACTGAATTCTTAAATCGCATTTCCTGAAGCGCGCTCGCTCTCACATTTTCAGACTTGCGTTGTATTTTATTTCCATCTTGCACCTCCATTTACATTATTTCTCGCGCGCATCTCTTTTATTTATTTTTTTTAATTTCTCGGTTTATTTTCATTACTTTCATCAGACTTGCAGAACAATCACCGAGAAGTTTTTATTTCATTTTTTTTTTAAGCGAACTTTTTGGTCGTTTCAAATTGAGAAACACTACACTTTCGAAATAATCAGGAAAACTGTTATCGAAGCATGCGGACATCCCTAATTTTTCTATTCAGTGGTCATTGAATATGACAGTCACGTGGTGTACAAAGGAAATGTAGAATAAAACAAAAAAAAAGAAATAATAATAAAAATAAGAAAACGATATTGGCGATATTTTGTCGCATGAAGTATGAAATGCTATAGTTGAAAATTAAAAATCGCGAGGCCCTTTGCGATAATAATGTAACAGAGAAGTGTTAGCCTAGTTCTTCGAATCCCGCAATTTACAAGATAACATTTCTATCATATCGTAAACATTTTGGCAAACATACACTATATTTACTTAATTAATAACCAAAAAAAAAAAAAAAAAAAAAAAACATACTACATATTGCGATAATCGAAAAACAAAATATAAATAAAACACCGACTAGTTCCGAACTATATCGTTCATGATCACAAATGAGTAAAATAAGTATAAAGATTAATGTCGTATTGATAAAAGTCGATAAATTAATAAAGTTCGACAGTTTAAAATTAAATTATTAATCAGTTACTATATATTTTTTATATTATAAATGATAGATTTCCTATTGGACGATTTATGTTTAGTGTTAAAATTTTAACACTAAACATAAATCATCCAATAGGAAATCTATCATTTATAACATAAAATATAATAATAACCAATTAATAATTTGTTCTTTTCCAATTTAATTTTAAACTATCGACCTTTATTAACTTATCGACTTTTATCAATACGACGTTAATCTTTATTTTACTCATTACGCACTGTGATCATGACGAATATAGTTCGAAACCGGTCGGTGTTTTATATTTTTTACATTTTGTACAGTAATTAATTTTAAACATCAATTTAAAACAATTATTTAATTTGTCAAATACCGCGCGACGCGTTTCGAAGACAAACCTTCATGATCACGGGAGTTTGTTTTTCGATTATCGTAATATTATATTGTGTGTTTTCATATCTATTTCGATCACATGTTAAAGTTATAACATTTACGGGCGGCATTGCTACTGGAGTAAAGCTTGTGAAAGTTATAATGTTTGTAATAGAAAAACATTTTATTAAAGTAAATTCGATGTAAATACGAATATACATCGGAAACGGGGAATACACATTACTATCTGCATGCCAGATTAAAAAAAGAACCTTTAAATTTTAATATTAAATACGAAATGAGTTTTAAAGTATTTCTATTAATCGAATTTGTAACTAACAATGGAACAACATGAAATTATGATTGTAGTTTTGGCTTAGGACGCGTATTATAATATTAATATTTAATTATTAATCTACAGCCCCCGCTTTTATTTTTCACAATATTTTGTAGTTTCAGATTTCAATGTTAAGATGCGTTCGCATACTAATTAATTTGTACTTTTTAGTGCATAAATAAAAGGCTATATTTAAAAAGTTTTATTTTTTTTTTTAATTTTTTTGTCTGGACTTTTTACTATGTATTTCAATAAAAAATAATAAATTTAGAATTGTATTTTGCTTTATTCTATTATCTTGATTATAGGACATTGACAGAAATTTGTGTGTTACATTTTATTATTAAATAATGGATCGCATTCTTTTAATTATATTGTCTTTTGTTTTTCATACAATACATGCGGAATAATCCTCAGCACATGAAACACAATGTTAGACTAATAGAGCAATCTTTCCATTGATATATCACATGACGGAAGAAAAAAAAATTTTTTTTTGAAACATCCGAGCTTTCGGCGCCCCAAGGGTCCGATTTTAAAGTTGGAAACCCAAATGTTCTAAAGTAAAAAAATACACAAGGGTGCGCATTTTTTTAACCTTGTTCAAAATTTTTAGCTACAAAGCTGAGCCACAAGCGGGGGCTACACGTCATTTTTTATGCTTTTTTAAACTTTTGTTATACTTCCAATGTTTCGTTAAGATAATGAAATACGAGTTTGCTCTCGACAAATAGCGCTCTTTCCAACAGTATATCATATGCCCGGAAAAAGAAAAATATTTTTTTCCAAAAGTTCGAGCTTTCAAAGTCCGGTAAATTTTAAAATTGGAAACCTAGATGTTCCAAACCAAAGAATATACGTGCATGTGCATATTTTCAACCTTGTTCAAAATTTTTAGCTATGATACTCGCCTCGCAAAGAAAGAGCTACATATTAGATCTCGCGCTTTTTTGAGCTTTTCGTAAACTTCGAAAGTTCGATTAAAGAAGTAAAATACGGTTTTGTTCTCGTCAAATAACGATCTTTCCAACAATATATTTCGTATAACCGGAAGAAAAAATATTTTTATCCAAAATTTGGAGCTTTCGGCGCCCCGAGTGTCTAATTTTGAGCTTGGAAACCCGGATGTTGCATAATATTGTATTGCCATCTATAACAAGCATTTCTGCAAATGGACACTTCTTTAATTCATCGGCAAGTAGGTGAAAAATCGTTCGCAAGATTCTCCCCAGACGGACAGAATGCAGTCAGACAGAATGACAGACAAACCGATTGACAAACAAACCGATTGACAAACAAACCGAATGACAGACAGACAGAAGGACAAACTGAGTTAAATAAAAGGTTATAATAAAAAAAGAGTACATTGAGCACACTAAGTCAAAAGTGATTGGTACAAAATTTTTCTTAAAAATATCCGATAAAATTAGTAAGTATTTGCGTGAGGTTTTTTTTTTTTTTTAACGAACAATTTGTAACACTGCTTACGGTATCCTGATAATTAATTTATTTGAAATTTTCGCGGCGATATGAGTCACATCTTACCGGGATATTACATCAGGCAAACTACTTTCTACTGCGGGCTGAGGATTTTTATAGCAAAAAGTACATAATATATGCAGGCGTAGTTTTCCAGAATAAACGTGTAAATATTCGAGGAAAATGTTCTAGTTAAAATACGGATTACTGAAATTAAAATGCCCGTGTCGAAGAAATGCTGCAAATAGACATTCAGATGGGACTCAAAACTCAACTTTCGTTATTTAAACTTTTAGTAAAAAATTGAAACGAATGAATATATTATTGGAAATCAATTTTTTTTAAAAATCCCATTGCCGCATATTAGAATATACGGAAAATTATCATTGCACCGGCGGGTCAATGCGCATTTGACAAACTTAAATTAAGAAAACAAATAAAAGGGAACTACTTGTCGCCAGGTAATAAACGATTTACTGACGAACAATAGGTCCCCTCCCTCCGCTCCAGTATTTACTCTATTATTATAATAATTTCCCCTGGCTCTTCTTAGATAAAATTATATTCGCGACTACAGGTTAATTAGTGGCTGCCGAATGAACAATAGAAAAAAGCAGGTACACGTCTATACACGATAATGAAATTTACATTTTTCGTAATAAACAAATTAAACAGGTTTACGACGACGCGAAGAATGAGAGGGAGATAGCAGGCAAATAAAATTGAACGTAATTAGCCGGAACGACGACATTAAATGACGTTAAAAAGTACTGCCACTGGCAGGAAGCGAATCGACACGGTAATTGGTTCGTAAATCACAATTAATCACAACAATAAAATAATAATTAAAGTATAAAAAATTAAAGAGATATCCGAACACGTAGCTAGGTAGGGCGCAGAGATGGCAGTCGGAAACGGAAATTACAAATCGCTCATCTGTGTAGATTAATTTGATAGGGCAATTAAAAATTAATTTGAAAGTTGAATTAATTAGCATCGTGCGCGATTACATTCTTCCGTGTCATAGGCACTGTATAAATCCGAACGATTAAGTATAATAACGATATTAATAAAGAAATTGTTGTTTCGTTATTTTTCCTTTAATTGTTTTCCTTTGCAACTTCCTCTTTTTCGATTTATTTACAGCATCCTAGTCAGATAATCAGCAAAAACGGAAAAAATAATAAAACGCATTCGACATCTGAAAATAAATAACGTCGACTCTAGCTGACCCGTAACCGCCTAGCAATGCCGGTAACATTTAATTTCCACCGCATAAGCTGAAAACCACGCCAACATTATTTTACCGAAAGCCACTCTCCACTTGTGTTTCCTTTTTTAACGAGTTCGGCCGAATGATAAAAAGAGAATAATAAATATTAATTTCAAATAGTGTCGGAATCGGTGATACCGAGAACAGGATTGGTGTTGCCCAGTATACGTTTCAAATATCACACGTTTTGCATTCACAGGTGTTAATATTCCTGTGATTTTCTTCTCCTGGCTAAAAATGGATGAACCAGTGCGCCTAATTCAACAATATATATATTCCATATTTACCCCTTCCTGGCATAATTCAGACTCGTGTATCACTAATATTTTTATATTCTAATTCAGATTAAAGTCAAACATTTAGATTCCTTTTTATTAATATTTATTAATTTTCGTTTTTTTTTTTGACTCATTCGGATTTCAATATATACATATACCGGATTTATCTTTGTTGATATTTTTTCGCTTCTGTTTTCTAGTTCTGAATATGACTCTCATTCCGGAAAATGTTTCTGGAATATTTGATTTATTAATCATAAGATTTTTTTTTTCTTTTCTTTTCTTTTCTTTTCTTTTAGGTGTTATATACTACAACTTAGGTCAGAGGCACCAAGAGGCTATTTTGTTAAAATATGAGCGGATGTTACGTCTCTATAACTTTATTATCGATTTCGCATCCAATGTTTTTGCAACGTGAAATCCTAAAAAGCTATTCGTAATAGCAAGTTCGAAATCTGTTCAGATCAACCGGACCGGCCTAGGTTTACTTAATAAATCTTTGTCTGATTGAAATTACCGTCATACAGACGTTCAACTTTATACGCTTTCAAAACTTTACCATTCGGACCGGTAAAATTCGGAAAAGTTATTTTCGGTGAGTTTATTGAAATGCTTTAGCCACCGGACTAGACGTTTATAGATTAAGTGCTTAAAGAGTTTCCGTGCAAGCACGAAGAACAGGGATAATAACAATAAAGGGGAATTCCAGAGTGTCGGAGTTGTAATATACAGAATGCTATTGTAGATTAACGGAAGAGTATTAAGTGCGGAGTCCGAAAGATTTTTAAAAATAAGGTATGGAACACTGGCTACGCCAAGGCTATAGTTGTAGGAGTTATCTAAAGAGAAGCGGAGTTCGCTGATGCTGAAGTTGGAAGAAAAAATATGCATAGAGGCTGCATGGGAAAAGATAGGAATCCGTGTTTTATCAACGGATGGAACACAAGCGGGAGCAATTTAAAAAAGAAATAAATTTTTCCGAGGAAAGATTTAAATATGAAGGACGTTCGGAATGTGGAAACTGAAAAGCTTTAGCCATCTTCCAAATATGGAAAATAAGAATAGATCTATACAGCGAGGAACAAAAGTTTTTCCATGATAGAATAAATTTTGCCCTTGGAATTGGCTTTTTTTAGGCAAGTTCTCAAAGAAGTAACACATGTCGAAGAGTTTAAAATAGGAAATGCTGCCATTGATGGCGTTCGAACATCCATTCGTCCACCAAAGTGAGGAAGCAAGAAAATGGAGGATTCCTTTTATAGGGCCAAGCAAACTGGCACAGAAGATTGTGTTACATTCGTGCACAGCAGTGAGAAAAGAATCGATGTTAGGGAGAGATAAATAGTCGGTTGAGTGGAATTTATCACAGTTGACTTTAGCTGGAGACCATCTAGAAGTATGGAGGTGTCTGAAAAATCTGGAAGAAGAGAAAAGAGATTGTTTAAGGAGAGCATAATATTGACCTGATCATCACCGAAGCCGCTATCAAGAGTTTTTCAACGATAGTTGAGACCAGAGCTAGGGAAAGGTGAAGGAGAAGTTAACCGAGCTGACGCCGTATAAGCATCTGTATAAAGAGTAGGTGAATGATCATTAAGAAGAGCGAATTTGTTGTTTAAGGGCAAAAAAAAAAACTTCTAGGACGAAACCATTCCTGTTACGACTCACAGAGTCCCATACAAGGGAATGAGTATTCCAGTCACCCTTAATAATAAAAGGAAAAGAATGAGTACTGGCAAGTCGCGTGAAAGAAAAATTATTAGTCATAACGACAAGGGACGTATGCTAAAAAAAATGTAAGTAAGTTGAGGACGGACGAATAGAACGCTACATTAGGTCAGGGTTAAGGAAGAGCATAGTCACGAGTAATAAAACATATTTTCTTATAAGTGTAGTTTCAGTGAATTCTGAATGATATTGTTTTTATCGCGTTCGATAATTTATCGGCACATTTATATGAATTCACGATGATAAATGTGTTTGTAGGTGAATTTTTAAATCTCGATAAAAATAAATGTCTCTTCTTTTAACGTCATCGTCGGTTCATAGTTTGGCGGTCAGTGGGTGCTGATTTCATTTTATTAGTTGACACAAATCTTCTATTAAGAATTTTCATCATTTTTGCATATCAGCGTGATAATTTTGAGACTGTCTGATGGGTTTTCCATTAAAAATACTAGTTGGACTCGATTTACATGTCAGTGGTATGGTTTTAATTTGCTTTTCTGCATCATGCAGGGTTAACAGGTTAACAGCAAATTCCCCTAAGAGGCATTTTCTGCACAGAATCTTACTAATACGCGGTCTGCCTATATCACAGTTTGTCTATGTCATACTAATACAGGGTCTGTCTGTATCTTGCTAATACGCGGTCTGTCTATCGTGTTTTCAACATGCGACGGTGTGTAAACACATTACGCTAGTCTTCAGTTTATTTTTCCTGTGCTTGATGCAGAGGTATAAAGAAAGAGCGGTCTAGTCGTAAATTTAGTATCTTTCTTGGTTGACAACTATTTTAAAATGTTTCAAGCTCTAATCTTTTCAATCCTTTCGGTTTTTACCTTACAATATGTTTTGATTGACTTCTCGTTGAAGCCGCATCCCAAGTGTGCAGGAATTTACCGCCGCCAATTTAACTTCTAGTGGAAACTGATATTGCCCGCTATTACAGTAGCATAGAGAACTTTTCTTCGCGCCAACCAACCATGCCCATTTTCGTTAAATGTTTTCAGTTAATTCCGCTGTATACGTCTGTTTAAATTAGTCAAATCTTGCAGTTGGAATTTGAACCGTTTTCCAATAAGACGAAAGATTAATTTTTTTTTCAATGCTGCGACATTGCAAGAGTATGTAATTAGTTTTTCAATTTTTAATAAAACAATAATTTTTTGCGATATTAATTCTGTGTGCCACGATGGCAATTTACATTATTCATCAGCGTTTTTATTCAACAGAATCCTATACCCCAACTTTATTCTAGAAAGCGTCATACCTGACTCCGATGTTTGCACTCGATTCCGTACTTGAATTACGTGGGGTTAGAAGAATACAGTATCCGTACGATTTCCTATCTCCCTTAACTCCGGGTTTGCCTTGTGCAATTGCAAGAAGATAGTTTCCCAGTAAATATAGCGAGTTATATTCAGATTGAAACCGTCTGTTACCCCGCGTTCACTTTTCAGACCGGAGTTCCCAAATTTTTCCATTTCGTCCCATTTTCACCGTTGTATCTAACTCTCATTATACCCCGGTTCTTGAACTCGCATTTACATTTTCCTATAGTTCGAAATTCGAGATATTACTTTCTGCAACGACAGCATACTCAATATTGCGGTTTATCAATGATTGAAGGTATAAAATATATGTCACACTGCAACAGTTTTCAACACTCTATATACACTACTAGCTGAACCCAGCCACGCTTCGCTGTGGCTTAGAATGATATTAATGATTGGGGAAGTAGATAAAAGTATTGCAGTAAACATAGATCCACTGAAAAAACACACCATTCAATTTAACACCATACTTTGTGTTGCTATGGCTATGCTGTGGAATGAATCAAGTGAAATAAAATAATCTTTATTATTATTATTACACGTTTTGACTACAACATGCAACGTTGCGCGAGACGTAGATATTTTAATTTAGAAGTTACTAACGAATATCGAAATTATTGTATACAAAAAAAACCAAAAAAAACAAAAAAAACAGTGAAACAAAATGAAATTAAACAGCCGGACGGAAAGGAATATTAATATTGAAATTATATACAAAATAACAAAGTGAAATTAAATAATCGTGTAAAAGTAATATAAAATAACCTAATAAAAAATAAAAATTGCCGTTATGTAAGTGCAAATAATACTTCTATTGTAGGTACTATAAAAATAATGTGCATGCCCATGAAAACAATCCTATTCATAAAAATGAAGCCGAGCAAATAATATAGATATAATTACATTCGTAGAAATTGTAAGGAGAAAAATACAAAGAAAGAATAGTGAAATAGAAATAAAAGGAAAGAAAGAAAAAATGTTTCCCTGAAAATTTAGACTATAAATTGAACGATTTGCGAAATAATCAGGTTTCATTTGATGGAGCACTGTCCGGTGATTTTAATCAAACGCTTCCAGAGATATCTCGCTGATGAATTTCATGCTTGCATAATTAGATATATTGCATACGAATATGTCTTCGCCGTTGATCTACTGCTTCTTGGCGTTGGTGAGACGAACGTGCTGCTCTTCTTCTTCTCGCTTTTACCCGTAAGACTTCAAGTTTTTCTGCCCACTGATCTGTTAATTATTCTGCTCGCCATTGAGAAGTTCTGATTTTAACATGTTCATTATTGTCTGAACGTTCTTGATCAGTGCGGATTGATCTTCTCTGACGTTCTATGATCGTGTGTCGAGAACGGCGCTTTATGTTTGCACGTTGCCAAAGCATTACAGATGATTAATGAATGTGAATTGTACTATGGATGGCGGAGACACAGATGATGAATAACTATATAAAAATTAAAGAAGTGAATTGAGTACTCACACTTTGTTTTTTGAGAACAAACAATTAGATAATTTTCAAAACATTCAATATGAAATCAACATATAATCAAATCAATTCTAATCTGTTTTCATCTTTTTTTCCTCTTTATTATGGTTTTTATTATTTTTTTTTTTTTAAATAAAATTACTAATTAAAGCAGGGGTGCCAACCTTAATGATCTTGCGGGCCACTTTGAAAGTGTATCATAACTCCGCGGGTCGCATATAAAATCATATATCCCCATATTAGATTTAGAACCACTATAGACACACTTAAGAGTGAAACATAAAACTTGTATTAAATGTTCCAACATGCGTGTGCATTATGAGTTCGTAGAACATAATTTTTTACTACTTTGGCTACCTCACGGGCCGCAAAAATGTTCAAAACGGGGCCGTATGCGGCCCGCGGGTTGGCCACCCCTGAATTAAAGGATTAATATACGGTTACACCTTCCTTTTTACCAAATACCTCCAAAATGCAGATGAAGTGTTTGATATAAATAAATCATCCATCTCTGTATCTGCATATGTCTATTTAAATTATATTTG
Organism: Icerya purchasi; assembly: GCA_039619475.1. Classification (NCBI taxonomy): domain Eukaryota; kingdom Metazoa; phylum Arthropoda; class Insecta; order Hemiptera; family Monophlebidae; genus Icerya; species Icerya purchasi. The sequence goes on from CM077116.1 coordinate 274,208,281, forward strand.
TGTGGATATATACTCTGCCTATAGATTATACTTAACTAAAGGGATAGACATTAGATAAAGCAACATAATACAGGGTGCGGCAGCATAACTTCCTTTTTTAAAATGCGCCACTTTTTTTCTATTAAATTTTTTAAAGAAATAATAACAGAAAATCGAAATACATACTCTAGATCCCATTGGCTATGCTTCTTCCATTGCAGTTTTATTTTGATTTTCTGCTTTATTATTTCTTTAAAAAATTTAGTAGAAAAAAGTGGCGCATTTTAAAAAAGGAAGTTACGCTACCGCACCCTATATATAGCCGAAAATATAAACATGTAATTTCTTTATTAAATTTCAATGTGATTGCTTGAGTGTTTTTAAAATAAGCAAAAATCAATAAAACAGATCATAATGGAATTAATTTTCATAAGTTGCATATACATATACGTGTATATAAATAAGTACATAAGCGCAGTTTTCTTTTATTTAAATGTACATAGTAAAATAAATATATAGCATCAATAATAAATCAAATGAATAAAATATACCATATTAGAAACAGGTTAATAAAGGCTATTACTATAGTAAAATATCCTCTTAAAAATGCATGTACTATAAACTAATCGATGGGGGTTGAAAAAACTCCTGCAGCCAAATTTTCAGATCCCTATCCCCTATACATTCATAGTAAAGTCAAAAAAACTTTTTTTTTATTTTTTTCCTGAAGCGTCTTTTGATCCAAAAATTTTGAAAAAATTCGTAGTGGTGGGTTTCCATGTAAAAAATAACTATATTTTTAAAATCTCATAACCTCAAAATTGGCCCCTAAAAACATTATTTAGGTTTTAAATCATTTTTTCACGCCCTAATTTTGAGGTGCCGCTTTTCAAATTCATGATTTTGATGTTCTTTCTCGCTCTTTACGATGGTGCTACTATTGCAAAAAAAAAAAAAAAAAAAATGGCAAACCACCTCGATTTTAGCCAAAAACCAACTTTTTCACGCATTTTTTACGTTTTTAATAGGTTATGTTACAATTAAAGAGCTTAAATGATATTTTATTTTTTTCAACTCTTTGTGATATTATTTTAATAAAAATTTTTAGTATAACATGTTCAAATATCAGTGAAAAATCTGATTTTCTACAATTTTTTTTGCTCTACTTTTAAGTTAAGTTGCAGTGCATTCTGAAGGCTTAGAATTTTATTTACATATTTTGTTTACATTTCCGATGACGATGTTATAAAAATAGTAGTATTTTTATTGCTTTACATCCTGCTATCAACTGAAATCTAACATTTTTTATGGTTATGTGATATTTCTGAGTCATGTTACATTTTTCAAACCATGGGGCCCGGGACTAATCTCACATGAGGGGCCCCCTTCAAAGAAATAATGTTGAAAAATTCATTATTGTACATGTGCAAACAAAAAAGTAAAAAAAAAGGCTAATAAAATTAAAAATTAAAATGCTCTTTTTAAAAAATCAACTTTCTTACCCTAACAAACTGAATGCTACATATAAGGGATTTTATATATACATCTTAATATTTGTAATTTTTTATTAATAACGTTTTCTTTTTCTACAAATATATATATATATCTATATATATAAAAATCCCGTGTCTTTATGTTTGTGCAGGATAAACTCGGAATATACTTGACCGATTTTTATAAAATTTTGAAGGTGCATGCAATTTGGTCCAACTCTTAAGAGATAGAATACTTTTTGTTTTAATTATTTACATAAATGTATTTGTTATATTAAATAATTTAATCAATCAATCAAAAAAAAACAAATTTAATTGTTGGCTATTACTTTTTGCTTTAATTATTTACATAAATATTTGTCATATTAAATAATTAAATCAATCAATTAAAAAAAACAATTTTGCCGATTTTATTATTTTTTGAGCACCAACTACTTTTCGTGGCGACTTTTGTGTATCGTGCGATGTTAATCGAAATGCAACCATGTTTAACGTTGGCGCGTGGCGTTTTTATCGATGAATGATGAAATAAACGTTTTTTCGCTGTCGTTTACAAAAAAGTTCGTGTTATATGTGTAATTTTGAATGTAGAATTAATATGTGTGTTGATGATGCAATAGTTCCCCATTATGTAAAATACATAGATAGGGATGGTACATCTTTGTTTTCGTCTCTATCTTATTTATTATATAATAATGAATTATTAGGAGTAGAAGAAAATGTATCGTACAATATGTTTGTAAAAGCTGGAAGAGATTTAAGCAATATACTGTTGGACTTAATAGGGAACATATAAAAATAAAATAGAGTATTTAACTGATATGTCAAATATTCGAACTTTTGGGCCAAAACTGCCGTATAAATTTTTTAAATTAACCGTTTAACTTTTTTTTTAATAATTTGCTACCAGAAATATTAAAATCTTTACTCAACCACTGTTATTTTGATTTTATGATAATAAATTAATTATAATAAAACGCTCGAGACAGAGTGGTTGAAAGATATGAGTGAAGATGTTCTCTTAAACGTGTAATTATGGGAGATCACCGTGTGAATATAACTTGATTTCTTCAAAACGATGGCTGTGTGTGTTGTTTAGTTGAGCAAAACTTTTTGTTAGATTACGACGGACAAATTATAGAAAAATCGACAATCCTTAATTAAACGTGAAACATGAAGACTATTTTTTGTTAGACGGTGATAAACATGTTTCACCCAAAAGAGAGAGAAAGAATCTTCACGTAAATACAATTCCAGATAAAACAAACATTTTTTAATGAATTTCCAAGTATAGATTTAAACGGGCATTAATACACGGGCGAAGCCGTGGGGCACAGCTAGTATGAATATATATAAATTAAATATTGTGGGTACCAAAAAAATAATCGGTTTTTAATAAAAATAAAAACATTATTTATGTGCATCATGCAGGGCAGCGGTGCCGGTATTTCGCTCCACAGCCGTTTTCAGGCTAATTTTGATATACTCAAGCAATGTTTTTGATCATGTTCTTTTCTTAATATAAATTAAATATGCATGTTTAAAATTCCTCAGTAGCATAGCGTCAATTGTGAAACAGGGGATGCCTATTTCTTTTTTAAACAATAAAGATATTTCAGTATCGCATCATCTCGAGATATTTGGTAATGTAATAGAAGCCGTTACGAAATAAAATTGATACTTATAAGTAGAAATGAATGTGTAATTAAAAATAACCTCTCGTAAAAAGCAAATTAAATAAACTTCCATTTCTGGTATTGATAACGATGTTCATTCAATAATAAATTATAAATTAAACTCTGTACGAAATTATCAAAACAAAACATTACTGGTAGAATGACACTTTTATTGACTTTTTAGTTTGCAGAAATTAAATAGGTCATATTGCTGATCAGTGTAAAGAAATAATACCGCAGAAAAAGCAATATTAATTTTTTTAATTGCGGGAGATAAAAATATGGCTGGAAATAAAACTAAATATTGAGAGACAGAAACGAAGTATGAAATTGAAGTTTATGTTGCGTTTAAAATTATGGCCGTTGGCTAAATACAGGGTACGGCAGTATAACTTCCTTTTTTTAAATGCGCCACTTTTTTTCTACTAAATTTTTTAAAGAAATAATAAAGCAGAAAATCAAAATAAAACTGCAACGGAAGAAGCAAAGCCAATGGGATCTAGAGTATGTATTTCGATTTTCTGTTATTATTTCTTTAAAAAATTTAATAGAAAAAAAGTGGCGCATTTTAAAAAAGGAAGTTATGCTGCCGCACCCTGTATTATGTTGCTTTATCTAATGTCTATCCCTTTAGTTAATTATAATCTATAGGCAGAGTATATATCCACACAAATATAATTTAAATAGACACATGCAGATACAAAGATGGATGATTTATTTACATCGAACACTTCATCTGCATTTTGAAGGTATTTGGTAAAAATGTTTTTAAGGGCCAATTTTGAGGTTATGAGATTTGAAAAATATTATAGTTATTTCTTACATGGAAACCCACCATTGTGAATTTTTTCAGAATTTTCAGATCGAAAGCGGTTCAGAAATTTTTTTTTAAAAAAAATGTTTTTTGACTTTACTACGCATGCACAGGGGATAGAGAGCTGAAAATTTGTCTGTAGAAGTTTTTTTCAGCCCCTATCAAATGGTGTAAATTTTACTATAGTAATCCGGCTATAGCCTTTGTATGAAAAAAATAAATCCCAGAGAAAATTTAACAGAGAGAAATAAGTAATTGAAATTATGTGATCTGAACGATTGGAATAAAAAAACAAAATTAAAATAGAATTAAAAAAATAAAATTGTGATATAAAATAAATAAGCCTAATTGAAATTATCAGAGAATGTGTGAAATGAAAACGATATATAATCAAATGCCTTCTCATCAAATCAATTCTAACCTTTTTTCATCTCCTTTTTCTCTTTATTACAGTTTTTTTTTTCTTCTTTTTATCACTAATTAAAAGGTTAATATACGGTCACACTTTCATTTTTACCAAGTGTCTTGAAAATGCCGATGTAGTGTTCGATATAAATACATCATTCACCTTTGAATCTGCATGTATTTGTTTAAATGATATTTATGCGGATGTATAATCTGCGTATGGATCATAATTAACTGAAGGTATACACATTAGATAAAGTAACATAATATATAGCCGAAAATATAAACGTGTAATTTCTTTTTTATATTTCAATGCGATTTCTTGAGTGTTTTTAAAATAAGCAAAAGTCAAAAAAGAGATCATAATAAAATTAATTTTAGAATTCAGTTTCATAAATTGTATATGTAAACATACATATATGTATATAGAAATAGTATACAACCAGTTTTCTTTTATTTAAATATGTAGCATCAATAATTAAATGAATAAAAAAACCATACCTGAAAAATCAGTTTAATAAATTTGTATGAAAAAAATAAATCACGGAGGTAATGTAACGGAGAGAACAAAGTGATTGAAAAATACATGATCGGAACAATTGAAATGATCAAATTAAATTAAAATGGAGATGAAAAAATAAAATTGTGATGTAAAATAAATAAACTTATTTAAATTATCGGCGAATGTATGAAGTGAATGAAATTTAAAAATTCAATAAAAATGTCGAAATCTAAAATGAAATACTTTAGAAAATAAATGTTTCGGAGGGAAAAAGAAATAAATAGTTGATTAGAAATTTGATGCGAAAAAAAAATGTATTTAATTGATTTCCATTGGACTTAAAATACATATTTGTTTTACACATAAGTAAATAAAATAATTTCATGTACTTACTGAACAGTAAAAAATATCTGGAAAATGTAAAATTGGTGTATGGGCCTATGAAATAAAAAAAAATCAATTTTTTTTTACCTCCGAGACCCCTCCCCCTCTTAAAGGATTAAGAGTGGCTAAACTGAGGGCACAAGAATAACGCCCCAACGCGGAATCTTCAATCCGTCAGTAAAAATTAAAGGGTGATCGCAAAATAGGGAATTTATTGTATTATTAAATTTCACGCTGACGATATGATAGGGAAATGACTTAAGCGTGGCGCAAAATTGATATTTGGCAGATTTAACAATTTGGAATAAATGTAAGAAAAGAATGGAAGTTTGTGATGGAAAACAATAAAAGGGGGAAATTTGGAAAAACGTACAGAAACATGAGGTAGAATAGGAATTTTATTGTGGGAAAACCGCCAATGGCGAAGGATAAAAGAATAAGAGGCGCTGTTATTTGAAGAGAAAGTGAAAAAACTTGTTCATCTCGTTGGTGAGAGGGCTGTTTAAGATTTTAACCAAGGAAACGTATAAATATGGCTAATAAGTTTATGGAATGACAGATGAGAGTATAAAATGATGGCTAAATAACGAAAGGAATTAACTATTAGAATGGATTGATTTTTTTAAATTTATCTCAACTGAGCCCGAATTATAAGACTGAATGATAAAGACTTGCTGATTTAGGAGCGGTGATGAAGAGATGAATATTAGAAAGAACGGTTTTTTTGGTATTCTTAAGGAAGGAGTAAATAAGAATGCTATCTGCGTAAAGTAGAGATTTAGATTTCAAATAGAGAAAACCAATTTTAGAAACTATATAGATTAAATAAAGTACGGCTAAGACAAAAACCCCGCGGAAGGCCCTGGAAGACCTTCGCTGAGGTGAAAAAGGGAAGGAGCAGAAAAAAGAAGAGTAGAATATAGAGGCAAGGATATTTAGAGAGGTCATGATGTTTTTGAGCTTACGAAGATGGAGGCTTTCGTATGCACTGGCCACATCAATAAAAGCTACAATTGTGAATTCCTCGGAAATAAATGATTTATAAATGTCAGCAAGAAAGAGACTAATACGATCTGGAGGGCCTAAGCCGAAGTAAAAGATGGTTGCCTGGAAGTAAGTGATTTTGTTTTAGTCATCAAACAAACCGTTTGTTACGCATTCTTTCAAAACTAACGAAACAGGAAGCAGAATAATTCATTCTTAGAAATAAGCCAATAATAAGTAAATAAATGAATGTCCAAAAATTTCAATTACTAATAATTACAAATTATGTAAAAATCGAATTTTATTCAATATATTCACATAAGTATAACTAGTTATAAATAAACACAAAATAATGTCACTAAAAACTTTATGAACATTTAAAAATTACATAAAACATATTTAAAAAATTTGTTTAACATATTCATGATCTGAATTTTTATTATGTTTTTATTCGTAAAATCTTGTTATAAGATCTTGTTATGTGTGTAAATTACTAGAGGTATATCAGATTTTTTATTTAGTCCTTTTTCTGGTTGTAATATACATTAACTCGTCCTCCTCCGACATGCAGATCGTCATCATGAAATTTCCGCTCATTTTTTGTGTGCACATATTGTAGAAAGCGTGTTTTTTAATAATTACATCAATAAGACGACATAGGCATGCGGTACTTAAAATGTATTAAAGAAAAATATTCCAAAAAAGGGACATAAAAATTAGAGTTGTTGAGTCCCAGTTAACAATAACGGAGAAAATAAGAAAAAACTTCAATAGTCTATAACTAAGCTGATATCGTAGCTTCCCCGATTTCCCTCGGGGTAAACTCGAAAATGTCACAAGACTGCGGTCAGGACAGAAAACTTCCGTACATGGAATTTTACGGATTAATTGTCATTCTTCTTTTTCAGGTTTTTCGGATGCAACATTTCTCAATCTAACTGAAACATTTCCTGGTAAAATGAGTAAAATTCTGGGTAGAAGGGATGTTCAACGGAGAGAGAGAGAGAGAGAGAGAGAGAGAGAGAGAGAAAGAGAAAGAAAGAGAGAAAGAGAGAAAGAGAGAGGACCAATAATTTCAGTAACGACAGGTGATCGGAAAAGGAGAACAGAGTTGAATATTCTGTTGTAAATGGGTAACGTTTGAAAAAAACACAAGAAGTGCTTAAAATAACCACCGGTTGAAAAAAAGAAAATTTCTGACTGCCTATTGTCGGAAAAGTGGTCAACAGTCAATTTTTAATTTTTCACATTTTTCATCGAACGGACGCGATAACAACCTCGAATCCGTCGCTGTAGGCAATTTTAATTTTTCCTAATCAGCATCGAGGGGCGACCAGGAAAAAAAAAGTAGGAACATACGCGTATATCGAGCCGGGAGAAATGTAAACGGATCTGGCGGCTAGCAGGATGCAGCATGATTTAAATCTAATTAAGATAGAGAAAAGACTGCAAGGCAGGTAGGAAGATAATAAATAGACGGCGAGGAGGAACGGGGGGGGCGGTGATTATTAATATCGTAATTTGCGTAGTAAATGCAAGCGGCGAGATAAAAAAGCGAAAACGAACGGGCAAAATGAACGTTGCTAGGAACGGGGCTGGATCGGTCGAGGGAATTAATGAGGTCGAGAGAAGCTTTGTAGTGAGCAATCATGGTTATTGTTATGTTCCGTGAGGCGGCGAAGGGAGGGAGCCAACGTTTCGCAATAAAAGCGAATAGCGCTGGGCGTCTGCTGGGGGCGGGCGCGAGGCGCTAATAGGGGAGGATAACGGTTTTTGTGCGAAAGACGTTTTAATAATTTTTGATGATAATAACGGGGCCATAATAGTGATAATGATGTTTCGGCCGATAACGTTTAGCTTACAATAATAGTAATAATAGCGATTTAATAGTGAAAAGAAGCGCCGGATTATGTATAGGTATAGCGGGCGGTCGGGCCAAAAAGAAACACAGATAAATCAAGAAAAATCCGTGTTAAAACAAAGTGCGCTAGTGTGCGTAGGCGCTGCGGCCGCGGCCTGTTCTTGTGTCGGTGTGCGCGCTACTCTGACTCTGAAGCGACGTGTAGCGGGCGAGCTGCGAAGCCGCTGCTGCTAAGGTTTGTTTGTAAAAGAATTAATAATAAAATAAGCGATAACGCTAACACCCCGGCCGCGCGGCCACGGCGATCCGGTGGCCTCGCTCGTGTTCGTTTTATTAACCGCAAAGTTGGGGTTGAAGAGCCCCAGGGGGTTCGAAATATGATATCAGCGTCAAAAACCTCTCCGGTTTTGGGGTGGCTTTTTAATTGTTTTTAAAGAAGCCGAGCCAGCGTTCGCTTTCGCGATAAGAGCGGCTCTGGTGCGCGCCAACACCGCCGCGCCCCGTCGCACACGGCCGAAGCTCGGCTCATTTTTTCCGTCTCCACTCGGAAAAAGTCGAAAACGGCCCGCGATGATCCGTATAACCGTTCGCTTCGGCGCAAGACGACTCGGCCTCGTGTTCGTTATTAATCGGGCAAAATTATCTTACAGCGAAAATTACCAGCGAATTAAACTTTAATTACGAACGTTCGTCATCGCGCTCTCACTTCAATCTGTTTCTCGGCTATTGTTGAGTATTTGAGCGCTCTCTGGCCAGTGAAAAGAAAATCATCCCCGGAAATTCGTTCAAGCTTTTTTCCGAATAAAACGTGTTGTGTCAATTGTGCGTTTTAAATGACTGGTTGAAGATACAATAATATATCCGCGAGTAGAATAATGAAAGTATACACGTTGTGTATCATTGCAGATCAAGGTGAAGTTCATCGAAGTACTCTTTTCCATGGAGACTCCTCGGCGGAATAAAAATGTATTAAGATGAATTAAGAGATGAAGAAAGATGGGAGTTGTTTACGGGGGAACCTTTAATAATCTGTTTGTGAAGTTTCTTCTTTAGTTTCCTCAAAATAATTTTTAACGATAAATATTCTTCCTCTTTCTTCTTCTACTTTTCTGGGGTTCTCTTTCGATCGGCACACTCCTGCACTACTGGTCAACTTCAAATATCTCGAGGCGCGACAAAAACGACAAAACTTACCGAACTCGCATCAAATTTAAATGACCCACGATAGAGAAATTCGAAAAGTATTCACTTATTTCCGCAGGACTAGAAGAGCCTCTCTATAGACATGCTAAAAACAGGTGTAACAAAAAAAAATAAAAATTTTATTATTTTTATAAATTATTTTAATTCTACAACAGCACGTGGGTAAAAATGCGACGAAACAAGGTAATAAAATCCAGCGCTCTGACTAGACTGGAAATTTCAGATTCTTCGGCAGATGGAATACTTACAAATTGCCGCAGGTTTGTTTTCTTTTCGTTTTTAAAATAAGCAGTTAAATCGAAAGACGATTAAAGATGGAGAACAGGAAAGATTAAAGTGCTGGGATTATAGCTGGAGATGGGAAGGAAAAGACAAAATGGAATAATTATGTAAAGAGGACCTAGTGCTAAGATTTTTACAGAACGTCCAGAAGCAAGATATGGGAGTAGTGATGGAACGGGGAAGGAGGAATCGCAAGGATCAATTTTCAAGATTTCTTTGGTGGTAACCCGAATCGGTAAGATTGGGTCCGTTAAGTGGGTTTTTTATGTACTTTTGCAATTTTACGCAATCTTGCATCATATACTGTACACGCTGCCTTGACTACCGCGAGACAATTGCGCAAATTATTACATAATTTTAAATATCACAGAACACACACGATATTGTTCGAGGAAAAGTTTAAAAAGACCCGCGATCCTTTTAAGTTCCTGCCTACGCCTGAGGCTGATAGACGATAACAAATTCGCGCTGGGGATTTCAAAATGTGTAATTCCGAATTTTTGATTTTTCTGTTTATCGAAAAATCGAGCAGCTATTTTATCGAAAATCCTCCATTCTGTTTAATTATCTGTCCCGACCAGACTTTTCTAATTTATAGCAATTTTATTTTTAAGAGCGAACAATTAACCTGAACAAGGAAATTTATAAATCAGATTTAAATCTCTTTGCGCGTGCAATTTTAAACGTTATTTTCTCTAAATTTCCGACGGCTGCTAGTGATCCTCTTTACCTCTTTCGTAGTGACTATTTTAGTGCTCGTAACGTTTCGTTTGATTTCCATCTTTACGTGTCAGTCTCACAATAAAATCTTAGTTGCGTTTTGACATAAATAAGTCGGCGATGTTGACGCCCGGTGAAGTTATACACCGATTAACGAATTATTAGGAGACACGAAATTATTCTGCCTTCTGCAAGTTACTAAGAAGTGCCTGCACTAAATTTACCGGGAATATTTTAGGCATGGTGTCAAAAATACCATTATCGCTTCAATTATTTCTTCAACAACGTGTGTCGCAGACAGTGAGAAAGTCCTGATTATTATGTAGCTGCGATAAACCGTATGATTTATAATGCGTTTGCAAAACGTCTCTGTTTGACGCAACATTTTTGCAATGGAACATCTATACTAATTTCCAATAAATACGCTTCAGTGTTTTCTCCGGATACAATAAGAATATTCTTACCCGTTAATCAGACTTGACGCTTCCGTCCCGCGATTTTCTCCGCAAGCAAATTTCCTTTCTTCAGATACCTCTACCCTTTCTGATGCGAAGCAACATATCCGACTGCGTGGATCTAAAGGAATTCACGAAGAGACCTACTGCAACACCTGTTTTTGCATAATTCAACACTCCTTCTTCTACCACGTCTAGACTCGCAGCATGCGTACACTTTCGGTTCGGTGTACTCTTAGCGTGTGTTGTAATACAATTTAGAGACTGTACACGAGTGAAGATACGAGTGACGCAAGGATCTCATCTAGGACAAAAAATAAATCAAAATTACACGCCAACGATAAATAGGTTGTTTGATGATTGGTTTTTTTTTTTTTCTCGACTATTTAAATCGGGGAGCTAAAAAACTCCGAGTGTAACAACGAGCATTTCTGTCGTCATATAAATTTCTGAGGACCTTCAGAATAGGAAAAGGTTGATTTCTTTTTTTTTTTCCAGATCGTTGCAGAAAAATAAGTAGAACTCTATCAGTGTAGAGTGACACCGATTAAATAAAGCCATTTTAAATTGAACTGTAATTAATATGTTTTTTAATTACCGGTGCGAACTAAAAGCTGTATTTTAATCAACTTTCGCTATCGCGTTTATTTAATCAAATTAATCTAGGCCAGACAAATAAACGAGTTAACGCAGGTGCGAAAAATAAAATTATTAACCTTAATTTTCCCTAGGCAAAAAAGTGTTGACTTACAACATCAGTAATAATAATAATAAAAATAACAATAATAATAATAATAAATAGAAGAAGGAACATAAATTACAAATTAATTTCAACTGGAAACCCGAGAAAACGAAAGCGTGGTAATAATACGAGTTTTTCCGTAATTTGGTTTTAGCGTGACTGGCGATCCTAATTGATTCACCTCGTGTGCCGGCCGCCTGATATTAATCGGAACTTTCGGTAATTATCAAACGAAATATAAACAACGAAATCGCACAGAAGAAATATGCGAAATTAACACAGGAAAAGCTTAACAATAAGCGCTTAGATAGAGTTCAGCTCAGGGTAATAAAAGTACACATCATTATCATTAATAAGCTGACACGGATCTTACCTAAATTAATCAGTTTTTTATTAGAACAATTTTTAAAATCGAAATGACTTATTTCGAAACGTCATCATCGAGAATGTAATGATAAACGATTTAGCAGGAATTCGATAAACTGAAAAACTCACTTTTCCCATTTTATTATTATTATCTTTTTGTTTTTCCATTTTTCAAAACTTAGTAGTTTCGTTGCCAGGTCTAGAAAATGTAAAATTAACACCTACCTGAGGTTTATGTGCAATCAACGAATAGGGAAAAAAATGTAAATCACTTCGTAAAACTCCGTCGGTGATGATTTGACTTTTCTTATGAAAATATTCGAATCCATGAGGAGCGACCCATTTTAATCGTGTTTTCTGCATTCTTTTAAAATATCGCTTTTTAATGCATAGAAAATCCAAACGTACCTCATTTAAAATTAATCGCATTATGGAAAAAGTGTACAAGCTACTTGACATATAGGTAAAATATTTAGGCGTAACTACTGAAAGAATTTAAAATTCTGTAAGCACCTAAATGAAGTTAAGAGTAAAATAAGTGCACGCGTAACTTTGACAAACTACACGATAACAATGAAACATGGAATATCATACGATTAATAATACGAAGCGAAATTGATAGCGGTGACATTTGCACCGATGCAACCATAACCATTATTACAACGATTGAAAGGTATAACAAAAAGTGTTTGTGCCGTCAGTAGGAATAGCAGACACACGTTTTTAAATTTAGCAGATAAGGAGGCACATTAATTTATTTTTAAATAAAATCGTGAATTTAATAACGTGCGAATGTATATCAACAAAAAGTTTGTTTTTGAAAAAAAATTATAACATTTCAACAATTATGCTAAATCAGTTTTATATGGAACGCTATAAAAACGTGCGCGGAGTAATTGTAGATTAGCATGCTATTTAAAACCAGAAAGGGTGGGAAACTCAGCCATAGCTTAAAAGCCTCGTCCGAACAGCTTGAATACATCCTGAAAATTTCAGCCTGATCTGTCCAGCGGTACAGGAGTGTATACGGGACAAACAAACGAACATTCATTTTTACATATATATATACATATATGTATATATCCCCGCTGTTACCGACGGCTTAGCCCGTGTATTAATATACCTTTAAGTTTGTACTTTGAAATTAATAAAAGTTTTTTTATTTTATCTGAAATTATATTTATATTAAGATTAACTCTTTGGGAAACACGTTTATCACCGTTTAATAAAAATTGGTCTTCACGTTTCACATTTAATTAAAGATTATCGATCTTCCTATAACTTGTCCGTCTGATCTAACAAAAATTCTCGCTTAACTAAACAGCACATACATATTTCGAAGAGGCTGTGTTTTTATTTACACCGTGATCTACCATAATGACACATTTAAGAGAACATCTTCATTTACGAGAATATCTTTCAAACCATTTTATTAAAATTAATTGATTACTACAACAGCGAATTATAATAGTTGAGTAATTATATCAAAGAGTTTTAGCTGATTAAGTATGTAAAATCGCTCCCTCTCCGCCATCGTCGATTTGGCTGAAATTTGGCTCATACGTTTGCTTTGCCAAAAAAAAAAAAATCTAAAGAATTAGTTATTATTAAAGTCGATGAATTTAATATGCGATGATTCTCATTTACATTACCAGAAAAAATGAATAGCAAAGGATATTCTGGTCAAATAAAAGTACCACTATGTAAACCTTTTACGATCTGTACAACCGATGGTTATGTAATCGATGTACCTGATCCATTTGAAGATAATGTTAATGATACTGAAATTTTAAAATCAATATTATTCAAAGAAGAAGGTTTAGATATTCTTATACTCGGTCGAGGATTTCGCGATATAAGAAAATTGATTAGAAAAGTCTTTGTTTTAATGCTGGCTTTGAAAGAAAAACGTTTACAATTAACACTCAAGGAATCTCATATGACTCTCGGCTTGTAAGTATTATAGCTAAACCGACCAAATTTAATATCTGGAAGTTATTTTATTGCTAAATATTTTAAGGTTACTTTCAACTCTATATATATATTAATTACAACGTAATTCTTAGGCTACCCCCCCATTCGAAAAAATGTCCCAATTTTATATAACGTTTGTTATATTTTATAGGATTTTTGTTATTGTTATTTAAAAAATGTCACAATTTTATGTAATGAAATATGTAACGAAAAATACAACGAAAAAATGTCTTAATTTTATATAATGAAAGTTAAATGTTAGAATTGGATTTTTGTGGTTATGTTATTTTTTTTTTTTCTTGTTGCCAGTAAGAATTACGTTGTAAATTTTGATTATTTTATACATAGTACAGAAATGAAAGCAAGAGGAGTCAAGGGGAACAGCCCCTTGCGAGGCCAAAATGGCCGAGTTTATATATATATATGTATATATATATATATATATATATATATTGTGCAAACTAAGGTAGAGGATGGGTAGCTTTACGTAAATATTTATTTCGGGCCTGTCAACAAAAGATTTCTGAGGTTAGTATCGCGTCTCAGTACAAAAAATCGTGTAAAATATATCGAAAAATAAATATCTGGATTTCTTCAGGCCGTTAAACTCATCTTTTTGGTGTTAATTTAATGTTTTTGAGCCATATGCTGTGAAAAACTGAACCTAGTATGTATACTAGGGGATTCTTTGGGGTGATAAACTCATTTTTGGCATTAAAATTGATTATAGTACAAAATAAAGTCTTAAAATACGTCAAAAAATGAATATCTTTGTTGCTTAAGGTCGCCAAACGGGTCTTGCTGAGATTAATTTTGTGTTTTTGACCCACATACTGTGACAAACTGAACTAAGTATGTATACTAGAGGATTCCTCGGGTGGCTGAACTCATTTTCGAGACTAAAATTGCATTTGGTGTTCATTAAAGTCGTTAAAATATCCAATATCATTGAAAATTTCAGTTTTTTGTAAATTTGGCCACCACACTAAAAAATCTGAAAAAATTCAGAGTATTAATTTTTACTCTATAAAATGTTTTTATGAACTTTAATATCAAGTTTCGTCATAGTAATTAATTTTTAGACGAGTTTGAAATTTTTAATTGACTGTTTAAGTTATGTTTTTGCCCAAAAACTCAAGTCGAGATTGAAGAAAATTACGGGGCCCTCGAGAAGTGTTATTGAGAGTAGAAGTAAATAAAGAAAACTAGATGAACCGTATTAACCGAGAAGAAAGGAAATTATAACGAAGGATATCACTGAAGTTGTAATGAAAAAAAGATGGAGAAGAGGCAGATATTATCGTTTATGTAAAATGAGTACATTTTTTACGGAATTCAAAGATGTTGCGAATGAAGAAGAACGAGATAATTGATAAAATGATAAATAGCAAGTGAATAATAGAAGACAGCTTTTTTAAGGACTGTGAGCTTAAAAATGGGCCAATAAAATAGGTCAATATAGGGCGTTAATAATATAAAGTGAAATAATTTTTTATAATAAGAAACATGTAAATGTGTCGTTTCTGAGATTTAACAATTTTAGAAATCCTAATGAAACAAAAAAAAAAAAAAAAATAACCATAATTTTCTCCGTTTTTAAAAACAACATTGAATGGTATATGGCTATGATTTAGTTTTTAGGCTAATGATATTAAATATGAAATAAATCATAAATACGTCTTATGGGACTTACGTATACCAAAAGATAAAATAGAAAATAATTTAATATAGCCTACTTTTGGCCAGTGAGAAATTAATTTTTTCCTTCATCCGAAAATGTTCGGCCAAATTCTACGGAACACCCAGTCGTAAGCGAAAATTTTTCGTTTATTCTTTGTACTAATTATGCGTTATTGAATGATTTTTACTTGGTGCATTGATGCAAGAAACATGGTGCCGTGTTAATATTCATTGATAAAGAGTTGAATAATTAAAGAACAACAAAAACGGGTTTGTTAATTTTATTAGACATCTCAGCTAACCCAGTAGGTCAGACAACGGTGTTTTGTTCAAGAGAAATTTGAATTTTGTTGTCACTACACGCTGAAAATGTTAAGCATTTAACAATCGTCCAAAGTTAATGACTAATGACTCTCCCCCCTCCACAAAAAATATATATATGTGAATGGGAGAATATAAATAACAAATGAAGTCCTTTAGAATAATAAATGCATTTAGTTATTTTTTACTTAACTTCTCACTGATGAAATTTCCATCTGCATGCACCAAAAAGCACGGTAATTTTTATTAGTTTTATATTAATCTGATAGCGGACGTACATATATATATATGTATATATATATAAATTTCTTATAAAGCTGAAAGGCCAAAAATCGTATAGTACGTTCCACTCTAGCTAGAAAATTATATTTAATCGTCGTATTTTCTTTATCAGATTACAGAAAATTTATGAAATCCTAAAAATTATAAAATTAAAGAGCCAAAATTTAAAAAAAAGTAAAAATCAAGTTTTATGGAAAAAACTTTTTAAAAAATTTTACAGACCATTCTGTAACAGCTACGGAATCGATTACTTTTTCTAATCAGCGTACTTTTATTCGTAAAATATCATCACAAAAGCACGAAATTCTGAAAATTTTGAAATTTATGGGTCCAAATTTGGAGAATATACGCATAAAGCGGTAAAGCAGAAAACTAAAAAAAAAAGTCCAAGCCTTCCCCATGAGAGCTGAAGAATCGTTTTTTTTTTTTTTTTTAATGATGTATTTTCGTCGCTGGAATGTAGGAAAACTAATTTCTTTTTCCTAGGAATGCCAAACAAAAGCAATGACCCAACATCTGACAATTAAGAAGAATCTAGATTCAAATTTTAACACATAGGGAAATGAAGAAAATGAACTCTGCTAAAACTGGAGCAACATCTGGTGAAAGAAAGGAAAGTATGTAGGTGAAGAATGTGCAATGTGAAAAGGAAACAATAGATAAACGAAAAAGAGACGAAAGAAGTGTGATTAAAACGGAAATGTATTATGGAGGAAATAACGGAACGGTTGAGACAAGGAAAATCAACGAACCAAGGCCGAGATGTAGGAAGAAGTTGTTTTATAGAAGGAATGAGGATTAGAAAAAGAGGTTAGGTAGATATCAGTCCATGATGAAAAAGGATATTATGGGCGGGAAATTTATTAATTTGAATCTTCGTTAAATTCGTTTACGGCGATTAGTGGTGAAGATTTTTAGTGTGAGATGAAAAGAAAAATAAATTAGGACGATGTAAAAGGTCTGAAAAGTTGAATGCAAAGAAAGGGAGTTTGTTATATGGATAAATGAATGGCGAATAGAAAGAAAGGCGCTGAGAAACATGAGAAATGATAGGAATTTTTAGATGAATAAGCAGAAATTAAGTTAGAGGAAGTAATGGGAATGCGTTTATCGAGGAAGGATCTGCGAACGTATGAAGAATGAATGCTGGCTTCTGAAAGTATTGCGGGAATAGAAGAAGACTTCAGAACACCAAGGCAAAGACGAAGACACGAATTCTAGAATTTATCGAATTTCAAAAGAAGATATTAAGGAGTATTGACGTAAATGAAGGAACACAATAGTCAAGCTTGGAAGAAATAATAGATTTGAACAGAATGAGAACATTGAGATGGTCAATTCATTTGTGTGGGGAAAAGCTTTTAATAAATTAGCTCTTTTAAGACAAGAAGTGTATAAATTGATAATCGACTACTACTTAGAAAAAACGCCAAGATAATCAAAGGACATGACAAATAGGAATAGGATTATTGAAAAAAAGTCCAGAGTCTGTTTTATAGTAACTTGACCATCGATATTTTATTCCCACCGACATATTTTCGTTATTTTTCTTTCCCCTTTAAATTGTATATGCTGTGTATAACTACTATGATCATTATAGCATGCATAGGGGAAGATCATTTAAATATGCTGAGTTAAGCCGCTCATTCTAACGATGTCAATGACCCCAGGTGATGGAAATTGCCCCATTTGAGAGGATGCGCTCTATGTTTCGCAATGAGCCAAGTTATTTTCGTAATACCGTAAACTTTTGGCAGGTAAGCAGTATGTGAGAAACTGTCAGTACGCTTGTCTGACCGCACAAGGGGCACATTGACAGAGGCGGCGTTTTATCGATGATGTGTTTGTGCGAAATAGCGATGTGGCCGATTCGCAGCCGGCCGAGGATCTTAAAGTCGTATCGGGATGTTCCTTCCGGTGGCCTTAATGATTCTTAAGAATGTTGTAGCAGCTGCCCGTTCACTTCTCCACTAGTTTTCGCACGCCTTTAAGAATATATATATATGCAATTGATGACGGTAACTCAGCGTCCTCTGACATTGGCGAGTGTAAGGCAGAACGTGCTGCTCCGTCGACCCTCTCATTATCAGGCACTCCAACGTGCCCAGGAACCCGCACCAGCGACACGTGACTGTCCATTAGATACAATTGGTACAAGTAGTGGTATATTTTTAGTTCTAGCGGGTTGTTGTATTTTTGGTCCTTAATCATGTATCAGTAACCAGGAAGAAATCACTGGCTCTGGTGTTAGTTGTAACGATATGGTGAAAGCAGTGTGCAATTGCATATAGTTCTGCATCCAATGCGGAACAGGCATCATTGAGTCGGGTTTCGTATGAGATGTCGTGACCTTCGAATGCGCCTGCCTCACCAACCGTCTTATCTCCATCGGTGTAGTAAATTAGGTGTCCGGATACTTATGCCACTTTCACTATATAAAGGGGACTTGTGTTGTGTTTGGATTTTTCAGTATATATCCGGAAAGTGATCCAAGGTGGGATAAAGATATTGGGGCTCGGTGTTGATCTCTGTACAAACGTGATACCACATCTTCGCAGGTCGGCCAGTAATTCTGGTAGTGGATCGCCGGGAAAATTTGGTTCAAAAGAACAATGCTCCAACTTTAAGGGGAGGTTTCGTGTGTGCCTGAAATTATGGTACATATTTCACAGTATGAAATATTTTCGGAAGTAGGAAAGCGGAGGGCACCCGGATAGAACGCACATGCTGGCAGCTGGAGAGGTTCAATGCACTCTCATAATGGTTCTCAAATCGGAGTGCTGTATAGGGTCAAGGGATTTCAATAGAGATTTGCTGGCTGAGGAGTACACCTGGCACCCGTAATGGATTTTCCATAAGATCAGCGATCTGCAGATGTTAAAGGGGAATATAGGATTAATATTACATCTGGAGCTAGCCAGATATTTCAATATGGGGATAGAATTGGTGTAGCTATGTTTTAAGTTGGCAATATAAGGTTTATTTTCGTTATTAGAATTTTCGAAAAACATAAAACGCTTAAATTGTAGAATTTGTGAGTACAAATTTTGAAATGATTAGAGCGATGGGGTCACTAGTAGCTTAAGATGTTACTGCTTAAATTCTGAAATTGAATTTAAGTATTATCGATACCTCATTTTAAAAAGAACTAAACGTAATATACTTCTCTTCTATATATTACCGTGCCAGCGGTTTTAGTTTTTTATCTTTATCCAAATTTCTCTTTTTTAATTGACGTATTCGTATCCTTCCCTTTTTTAATGAACTTTACGTGAACGTTGCAGTACTTTTTAAAAATTCACGTATTAGAACAACTAAAAATTCGAAGGTTTGGACCTTCAAGCTGCCAGTGATCCCAGTCCCCTAGTATAATATATATATATATATATATATATATATATAAATATAAACATATATACGATTATATATATATATATATATATATATATGTAGAAACATAACTTTTTTTAATTCGCAACCTACTAAATAATCTACTGTAAAAGTCTAATTTTTCAGGTGAATTTGTAGATTCGTGGTAATGTGTGTCCGAAAATAATGTTTGCATTTTTTATAAACGAAGATTTATGGGTGGCCGTTAACAGTCAAAGAAAAAAAAAAAAAAAAAATAGCGGTAAAATTTTCTTTTAATTTGTGTTGTATGTTTTCTTTTATTTTCAGAAAGTTATTAGTATTTTTTTTAAATGTTTCATTATTTTTCTCAGCTTTGTACATTGTTTTGTTGTTTCTTTTTTATATAAATACGATTCTAATCTGTTTATTTATAGTTCTTCGATATTTACCGGAACTGGTTGGTTCCTAAAAGAATAAAATTTTAATCGATTCCGGATTCTTGGCATTAATCGATTTTCGATCATTTTCGATCATTCATAGTAACATGTTAATGGCAAGGTCATTTTTATGCAGAAGGTGATATGTGAAATATCGTTACTGTAAGGATTTTATGTGATGTCTTTCTGTTACATTTTGAATCAAATATATAACAAAAAAAATAATAATAATAAAATAAAACCGAAACTGATTACTACGCAAATTGTTAATTTTCTTTTTAAACATGGGTATAGTATTTTCGAACTTGGGTCAAGAATTAACGTTTTCGAAAGACGGAAACGCCATCAGGAATTTAGAGTAAATCCTGAAGTTTGTATTTACGCGAACCATAAAAATGACCTAGTCAGCGAACAACGAACTCTCTTCGTTTCTCTGTGCAGACTACTCGCGGCACATCGATTAAGAATTTAATACAATTCACCGTCTTAAATTTAACGGCGTACGGTGTCGAACTTATCGAAATTTCAAAAGAGTTGTACGAAATTAAATTCAGCACTCTCTATATATGTATACCTGTCATTTTTGTAGGCGATTTCAAGGTGCATCTGAAATTGTCGAGCCGAGAAGAATTTCTATCGTTCTCACTAGATTCTTCGATTTTGACAATAAAAAAATTGAACGACCAGTGAAGAAATTTATCAGTTGTTACGATCTGCAACAGCTTTAGTAATTTTCACGTTATCGTCCACCACCATTGTCTATTACACTAGCCGGTGTCTTTAATTCGATCACTGCTAAATACATATTAAAATTAGAGAGATCAGTATTACGTTTATTTCGGAGCAAAGAAATTGTTATCACAACGCTTCGCAAATCGCAAGTTTCTCCTCGCTTCACGTAAAAACATTGAAATGTTCGAATTGGTGATCCCCCGTTTAAGCTCGAAAACATGCCCATGTTTCAATGTTTTTACATGACGTGGGGAGATTTTAAAAGAAAACATAACTTTTTCATTTTTTTTCTTTCTTCTTCGCGATTTAGGCTGGCATATTGCAATTCATTCCTTTGTAGATATTATGCAAGAGTACTTTCATGTAGGGAAGCTCAGGAAGTTTTTCTGTGCCGAAGTCTGAAGAATATATATCTTCCAAAACTTTGCACAATTGTTATCGTTCGTAGGGCTGAAGAAAGAGATTAAAGAGGTATTGCGAACAGATTTCGAAAATTCACGTTTCTTTCGCTGACAACATATACTCAAGAGTGGGAGGCCGCGAAAAATTTTAATACGCTGGAAGAAGACACGCAAAAAAAATTGCAAACATACTGGAGAAAAGCTTCAGTAACCCACTCAGTAAATTTTGAGCGAAATGAGTTTCATTAAAAAAAGTAAAGTAAGTCCCGTACACTAAGCGGGGCGTCGGGGATTGTGTAATTACCGCTTTTCACAATGTACTTAAGATCTAACGGATCTGAAGAGAATATCTCTGATTTCTCTGGCACAACGAATATTCAATTTCAGATTAGGTACAAACTCGGGACCAATTCGGATCCGGAACGAGATAAGTCTCGGAAACCCATGGTTTAGCCAAACACCTTAACCACTAGGCTACCGCTCTACCATGAGTTTGATTAAGAATTATTAAACTAGCTCGTTTACGTGCGTGTGGAACTTCTGTTGTCTAACTAAATTTCGAGCGAGCAGTTGATTTTTACCACACAGCATAAATGAGAAACCTGCCGACTGTATGTGAGCTACATGTCTTTTTCTTTTTTATCGGAAAAGCTGCGGTGATCTTGATTATCCTACATGAGTGTTATTCAAAAAGTTAATTTATCCTCCTCTAAAAAGTTTCTAAAAATTTTATTTACAAAACGGAAAACGCCCTCTTTTTGAACGAATATCGGTTAAAAACTTGTTTTAAGAAAGAAAAATTGTGTACTTTCAGATTTTCTGAAATTTAACGAGCAACTTTTGCAATTTGTGTAAATTTATAAATAAGCACTGTATTAAGTGTTTTTTTTTTGAAAAATTTCGACAAAATTAAAAACAGAATTGCGTTTCGAAAAAAACTTGTTGTCCGCACAAATTTTTGTACTCTTCCGTTTTTCTATTGATTATCTCATAAGTGTTTCTGTATTTCGTGTTGTTGTAAAACAATCTCTTGGAAGAAAGACGATATGAATCGGGACATTATTATTCGTAGATCTATGATGAGAAAAAGAAAGATTGGCTGGCAATATCTAATGAGAAAAGGCAAAGTAATGGAGAAGAAAATAAAGCGAATAAAAAAAAAAAAATCTTAAACAAAATTACAATTATTCACTCGGAAAGATGAATTTTATTAACGCCAACAGTTAGTTTTTTCATATTTAAATTTAAGTAACTGCTAAGCGAGTTTTACTCGAGCTATTCTGAATTTCGATATCAGTTAAGGTAAGTTTCGGAAACGTTTAACAAAACTCATTACAATGACGTAAAAAAGCAAAATGAAATCAAAAAAGTAACGTGTTTGTAATAAGAATTTTAATTTTATCGATAGAATAATGAAAATTCAGAAATTAAAAAACTGCATAAAACCATTTCGCGCTAATGAATGGAACGATTATGGAAGTTATGAAAACGTGGGACATATATGGAATAAAGGTTTAACGAGCGAAAATAAAAGTTTAAGAACAAACAAAAAACTTACAAAACAAGTTAAGTTGCTGCTACGTAAAAAAGAAAGGTCGCGCATAAAAACGTAATAAGGTATATAAATTGGAAGTACATTATGAAAAACGCAGCACAGAATGAAATCGAAAATGGGCCGGAAATATTATTACAAATTAGCACGAGCTGTGTTTTTTTTATTCAATTTTACCCTTGTACTGAAAAACAATTGCATATGCATGTAGAAGAATGAAGTTAATCTGATTATATAGCTAGTGCCCTTTCCTCACATTTATTCTTGTATATTTTTTAAAACTAACAATATGCACTCGATGTAAAACATTCGCCTAAATATTATTATAAATTATCGCCCCTATATATATATATATATATATATATATATAAGATCTTTCGTTGTATACAGCGCAGTTAAATATGTAATTAATAGTGTATATAAGCGTATTATCTTTTACACCACGGTGGAAATAATCGTTTTGCTTAGTTTTTTCAATGAACCCTAAAAATACTACGAGCAAACTTATAACTTTGATCGAATCTGAGTTTGGTAAATTTCGATCAGCAATAAACGGTGGCTGCGTACGTTGCGAACGATTACTTCTTAATACGGTTTAGCTTTTTACGTATGATATTTTTTGAGTAATATATATATGTACGATATATATGTATATATATAAATGTACGATATATATATATATATATATATATATGTACGATATATATGCACGTTAATTTATTATCTTAATCAAATCCTAAATATGCTGTTAACTCGGTTACCTAGTGAAAATGATTTAGGTAGATTTTTACAAAAACGGTTACATCGTCGAATTTGAACGACTTTAAAGGATTTAAATCGATGTTTGCAGCCCGCGATGCAGATACTGTCCTTGACGTAATTTATTACGATATTAAATGAGGCTGGTTGGCTCCAACAGCGAACCTTGCAAAATTTCATTTTCCGGATGTATCGTTTTCAAATTTCCTATTTCTACCCGACATTAGCGGACACGATAAGAAAACTTTTGATGAAAAGTCTCAGCCTTTTACGAAACGTTCATTTAGAAGGAGGCTTTCGACGATATCTTTTATTTTGAAGTTCGATCAAACGTTTTATTTAGGTCTAAAAATAGAGTGATTAGATGTATCGCGCCTATTTGGAAACTACCTCAGTAAGACGAAATAAGGTTTTTTTAGTTTCCAGCTTCCAGTTGAGCCTACTGTTAATGGTCCCATTTGGTAGACTTTATCATAATACACTGGTGATAGGGATATCAGACGGTAGCTATTTGCATAATGAGGATTTTTATTATCCTTTACCAAGTCGGAGGTCACGGGTTCGAGACTTGTCTCGTCCCGAATCCAACTCGCTCCCAAGCTTACCCAGCCTGAAATCATTGGGTACCAGAGAAATCTAGGGGAAAGTAAAGGCGGCCGAGAAAAAGGAACTGGCCCCAGTATTCTCCTTAGATCCATTAGGCTTAGTACATTGTGAACCTTAACTTCACAACCCCGACGCCCTGTCAAGGGTTTGGAACTCACTTTACTTTACTTATTATAGGTGGTACGCCGCTAGTTTCCAATTTCAAAATTGTTCCATAAACTTCTTTTGACAATCCGGGCTTCTTTAGCTGTTTGTCATCTAAATTCCATTAAAATTTGCTAACGACGGATCATTCTAGAATTTATTTAGAACCTTCCTTGTAATTTTTATTATCTCCTCCGAGCAGTCTCTTGATCGGCATAGAATTTTCGTACGGCACTTTACCAGTGGAGTAGTATAATTTGAGAGCACCGTTTAGACCAGGAGTTCCCAACCAGGGGGGCGTGAAAGAAAAATTAATTTAGCGCGTAAATTAAACATCGGACGAGGGGTGTTCAATAAATAAATGTAACATGCCTTCGAAAATGACCTTTTAGGCATCTGAAAATTTTCACAAATAATCAGCAGAGTAAAATTATCACAATTTTTTGCATTAGTTGCGATGAATCCACCGACATCGTTAATTGTGCACAGTTAATAGTTTTGTTCATTACGTCAGTGAAGATCACATTGAAGAAGAGATTTTGTACTCCCAATCTTTGACAGCAGGCACTAAATCTGAAGATATATTTAATCAATATCTGATTTCATCGAAAAAAGTGATTTGGATTGAAATAAACTCACTGGACTATCGTAAACTACATCAAGAGTAGCGCTTTGAACAGTCGATTATTTGGTTTACTTTGCGAGGATTTTGATTCTGATCACAGAATTCTTCTATTTCACACAGAAGTACGCTGGTTCTTTAAGGGCAATATGTTGGCTCGCCTTTATGAATTGAAAGAAGAGGTCATTCTCTTTCTTGAGTTCAAAGAAAAAAGAGATTTTTTGCAAATATTCAAGAATGAACAATTTCAATGTAGATTGACCTATTTAACTGATATATTTGATGCCTTTAATCAGCTAAACCTGAAGCTTCAAGGCAGAAACGGCACTGTAATAAGTAACTATGATCATATTCAAGGGTTCATATCTAAGCTTCAACTATGGAATCAAAAGATATCTGCTGAAAATGTAATAATATCTTTTTCTCGACTATTCAAAGCAATTAAAAATAAAAAAAACTGGACGAATATTTCAAAGTTGAAATATAAACTCATTTGCAAGTGCTGGAAAACGGATTTCACCGATACTATCGAGACATTACTTCAGTCACCAATATGTCACATGACCAGAAACTCATTTGTTGTTGATGTCTTATAATTACCAGCAGATGTTCAGAAAGAATTTCTAGAAATGAAGGTTGATTCGACAACGAAAGATGACTTTTATCTCTTGACATTGGAGAAATTTTGGATCAAACAATTTCTTGTTAATTCCAAAGTTGCCTCTCTTGCTTTGTGAATACTTGTTCCTTTTTCTTCGACTTACTTATGTGAGACATGGGTTTCAACTCTGGTTTTAATTAAAACTAAGCAGCGAAATCGTCTTGCCATTGATAGCGATCTGACGATAGCTCTGGCAGAAACTGAACCTAAAATCAACCGACTGGTGCAGAACATGCAAGCTCAAGTATCTCATTAGTACTTTAATTATAATAAATTATTTCGATAAAAACGTTTTAAATTAGGTTAAAGTTTATTTTCTACGACTTAGAATTAAAATAAGTGTCATTAAAACAATGTGCGTTTTTTATTTTTTTTTAATGAAAAAATTAAGGCGGGCATAAAAATTTTATTTATAATTTGGGGAGGCTCGATGAAAAAAAGGTTGGGAAACTCTGGTTTAGACTAACCTACCTGTTAAAAAAATTCTATATCCTGGTACAATTTTGTCTGCTCATTATGACATTTTCTGTTTCCATTAGCCAATCTGTTTTTGTTAGATTCCACTTGGGGGGGGGGGTGCATAATTATGCTGTAAACTATTTGAAAATAGATTGTAATCGGTATTGGTGTGTGAAAAAAGGAAGTATATGGCTGAAATAATGGTGTAAAGAGTAAAACCCAAGATACCTTTCGAATCATTCTATTTTATAATTTTCTTTTACTGTTCTCTTTTTATTTATTTGTTTTCGTCTTTCCTTGTTTTTCGTTTTTTTTTTTTCTTTCTTTTCTTTGTATTTGAAGATGTTTAGCTGTCCTCGTGTGTCGATATACAGATATGAGTATTTACAGTGTGTGCACGTATATTTACAGTATGTATACTATGTTATAAATTTATATAATCTTAAGTTGACTAATATTATGGTATGCATAGGATAAACAAGAATAGTTGTGTAATTTTGTATTATACTTAGAATAAACGTTAATAAGAGTGCCGGGCACTCACACAACGGGCAAATTAACCATATGAGACCCACAAATTATTTTATAACGAAAAATAAATAAATAATTGGTGTACGGTTGCTTCCGGCTAGTCAACATGGCGGAATATGCATAAGCAATTTTGGGGATATATGTAAAACAGAATTAACCACGAGTAGAGGAAAGGAAAATTAAAATGTAGCCCGACTTTCCACTAGCTAAGATGGCCAAATTTTGATCATCTAACATATGCTGCAGTAAAAGCCCATTAGTATTACATTTGGAGGCTTGCCATGGAAATCGTTTGTAAACACGAACGGTGATGTGGTGGTATGAAACGGAGCAACTTTAGTGCGTCTTCTCTAGTTTTAGTTTCATTGCGTTAAAGTCGAAAACGAATATATTTCACCGCGAATTCGAAAGCAGCAAGTGCGCTAAAGTTTTATTTATGCGGATAATTTAATTTATTATTATAATAATCATCATTATTGCCTCGTAATTTAATTTGCTATTGTAATCATCGCCGGTGTTGCCGTTTTATTCTTACGCTTTATCGTAAACTCTTCTCATTTACCAAAGTTTCTTTTCTCCGATGACCTTTCCCTCTCTATTGTTACCAGCCTCTTCACGTCGTGCGACATGGTTTGTTTATTTGGCTCTTTTCGGTGTTTTCAAGATGTATTCGTCGGCAGTGTCTCTCTTCGATTATAATAAAATCAAGCGAATAAGGAGCAGAAACGCAAAAACACCGCTTATCGGTTTTCGATTGGTCTGCTGAGGGGGGCGCTGTATAATTTCGTTTTGCAACAGCAGCCCCGGTTCGCAAAAGCTCTGTTTAAAACTTATTCGATTGCGATAGGGCGCGTCTTCCGGCGAGAGAATGTCGTCCCGGTGGAACTGTCAAATTTTTATCGATAATTGCCAGCCATTTTCCGAGGGAGGACATTCTGAATGACACCGAAGGAATAAAAATGGGCTTAGTCGCTGCAGAGGTCTGAGCGACGTCGAAAAATGGCACTCTTCAGAGGACTACGCGATAATCCCTTTTATTACGCGCGCTCTTTGTATCCGCCCACGTGCGATGATACGGTTCGCGGAATATCGAAGCAACGAGTTTATCATCAAACGTTCAGTGCGCTATTACGGAACGTTTAAACTTTTTAATATAGATATAGAGACAGCGGCCTAGCTGGTCGCTGCACGCCAGATAAAGTTTATTACCCGCTGACAGCAGGTGCGCCTAGCTCATCCTAAAAGTCGCCTCCTTCACGGCAGCGCATTCATTTATCAAGTTTTACGATCCTTCTCGCCTATACCTGTGTCTCTTACGGTCGTCATTAGCGCGATCGATACCACTAACTATATCGGCTTACTGCGCGGCCTTCAAAGCGGAATTTTTCACGCTCACACGTACTAGCCTTAACTGCGAAACCGATAAAAAATACGAGCCGCCCGAATAAACGATTAAATCGAACGCGCTTAACACTTGCATATTGCAGTCGTCACTAGTCCGATTTTCCACTGCGAGAAAATTACATTTCGCCGAAATTAATCGCTGCTTCAGACTGCGTCCGCTTAAAAATCTTTAATATACTCTGCATCGCCACAATTTCTATTAACCAGTCTTCCAAACACTGAACAGCGCAAGCCTGAAATTACCGAATAAAGTGTGCCCTAAAGCACGTCCTTTTATCGAGTCCGCACACACCCATATAAGCGCACAGTTTTTCTATGAGATTTACCATCGCGTCCGACGGGGAACACGTGCTAATGGCTCTTATGAAAACAAGTTGGATATTTTAATCTTTTTGTTTTTAGGCTCGTTAATTGCGAACTTTAACCGATGTCATTTTCGCTGGAAGTTTTCGCATGAGTAATGTCAATTAAGAAATGGAATCTTTTCACCCCGTACGTTATTGTAATTCATTTAACTCGCCAGATGTACATTTTTCGCGTCAATTTTTGATTTTTTAATGCGTCGTCCTTCTCATTACTCAGAACGAACTAATGCGGGATTAGTCATAAACAGGATTTGGTAAACTTTTTTTAATAATGTAGTAATTATACACAAAAATCTACACATTTATAAAAACGTTTGTATATATATATCGATAAATATTTATTTTTTAAAATAATTTGTGGGTCCCACAAAGCCAAAGCTCATCTGTAAGTTCCCAATATTATAACTGTATCGTTTATTCACATCATCTTAAATCGAACTACCTCTAACAAAATACTATATACTATTTTAAAACTTATGATAAGCCAGTATTATAATACATTATATATATATATATATATACAAAGAAATCAACACTCACTCAGCAACCACCTAAATCTCAAATTAACCAGAAAACTACGCTAAATTTAATCCAACAAGGGGGGTCACGTACACACAATAGCCCAAATGGAATCACAGTTAATCCAAGGCACCCAACACGGTGCGACAGTGAGCAACAAAGCTAACATCTACTCTCATTTCTGAAATTCATATTCCTATTCTTTATACCACGCAATCGTCCATATCCTTATTCTTCCATCTATTCATATTCTCTTTTTCTTGGATTTCCTTCAGTATTTTTTCCGTTCATTTTATCAACACCTCTTCTTCCACACTGTTTATCTTACTATATTAACTCCTCTTGACCGTATATGGCATATTTTATCGTAACTCCTGGTCCGGTTTTCCCTCATAGGTAATGCAATATATTGCGTTTTCAACCTGAATAATTTATTGTATAAATCATTTTCGATGAAATTTCTTCGTTCTCATTCCACCATGTGATATTAATTGTTGACTCGCGCGCCTTTAACCAATTTGCTAGAATTATTTTCAGACAGGTTTTCTGCAACCTGCTAATTTTCCTCATTTCAATTGTTTTTGCCTTTCCCCCACATTTCTATTCCATATTTAATTCTGGACATTATCGAAAATTCAAAATATAGCTTTGAAATGTTGTTCGTCATCACTTGTTTTAATTTGTATGTGTGTACAGCGACCGCCGAAATGCTCGCAATAATTATTTCAGAGGAGTACATGTTTGGATTTTTAGGCGTTAATCTTACTAGTAAAAAACACGCAGAAAGATATAAAAAATTTCACTGTTAGAAATATATTGTAGTACGCATTCACTTGTATATGCGCTCGCAGTCGACACAATTTTCAGTGTGCGAGTGGGAATAATTTAGTACGTTTATGTACAAAAAAATTTTAGTTCAATATATCTATCAACGACAAATTGGCAATTCATTCGAATGGAAATATGGTGGCCAGGATAGTGAGGTATAAAAATTTACATATTCATCAGTTAGAAGAAAAACTTTTTCCGGATTTATGTTATCTTCACTTCATGGAGATGAGATAACATTAATGTAAATTCGCGGTAAAACTGCTGCGTTTTATAACATTGCAGATACAAATAAAATAAAAAAAATATTCTAGAGGTGGAGCGGGGGGACTGTCTTGCGTTATATCAAGAGTAGAAACTCGAAATATATTTTTACAGTTTATCAGAATTTTATAACTCGTTTCGACTTTAAAGATAATCGACTTTTGTTAAGTTATAAAACGTTCAGTACACTTTCATTTATATTCGTTTATTATACGTAGTCTCATTAGGTTTAATGCTCCTATAAAATTTAAAATGAATTCACTGTTATTTATTTTGTCTGCAAAAATTTACCAGTTTTTAATTGATCTGCTTACATACAATAATCATTGTCTGCTTGCCTAACGAAGGTTATTATTATATCGCAAAATGTCAGGGGCGGATCCAGAGATATATTTTGGGAGAGGGAATTATATAATTATGTAATATCTTGTACGGTAGATAATAGATCTGAGAAATACGTTGTTTCATAAAGAAAATCAAATAACGACACCTCTTTAGAAATTAAAAAATGTTTTAAAAATACATAATTATTACAATTTAATTTAAATTTGGTTTTATTTTTAGGTGAAAAATAAAAAAAAAAAAAAAACTATAAAATTTCTAACTAAAATAGTAGTTTATAATTCGAATAGTAAGAAAGGTAGTATTTTTATTAAACTTTACTTCTTGTTTATTTTTGTTAGTAATCCGATTCGAATTCTTTCTTCGTGAGCAATTATTAAAAACATGTATATTTTTCATTAAACTATTTTTAATTAAAATTACAAAATTAAAATTAAAAATAAATAAAAATCGCAAAAGATCGACGACAGTTGCGTTTAAAATAAAATGAAAACGTAACATTATTAGTTTTATTAAAAAACAATATTAAATATTAGTTATAATTAAATCCATAGGTATAACATTTATACAAATCTTTTATAGTATAAATTAAATTTCTCTAATATAACAAATTTTTTTTATAGAGGTTTTGGTTCTTTGGGATGATATCGCCTATCCCCCTCCCAGCGTGGATCCGCCACTGCATAAGGTACTGAGTGTAAATATTTATAAAGCATCGCGTAATTAAGCGTGCAATGAAATCTATTTTGACTCATCGAATTATTTATTCAATTTTCTTTAATTTAATAAATTGTATACGAATTGCACAGAATCGAAAGGTACTCTTGACGATACCCCACTGGTGGTGCCTTATAAGTTATTGTAATACATCCAGTATTTAGTAAATGTTCGGGGAGTTCTGTAGAACTATAATAGTTCCGTGGGCTGCTGCACAATTCGTTCATTCCCAGAGACTTCGGCATTAGTTGGGATCTACACCTTACACGGCGAGCGTAAAAATTCTCTTTATTAATTAATGCATGGAAGGCCATTTGATAACGCCTTAGCTGCTCTATCTGTAACTAGCAGTGTATATTCGGTACTGGCCAAAGATAACATATTTTCTAGGCTGTAGATTATTGCAGTGCAGCGCCCGGAACCAGTAATCACTGAGAAGGGCAGTAGATATTATTTCACCGTTCTCTTCATGCAGGCAGTAGATGATGAGCCTTTATGAAGGGACTACTTTCACTGTGTCAGTGTGAATCGTATCGTGATTTTGCCTTTGGGTCAGCTGTTTCTGATATGTCTCGGAACTGTTCCTGTAATTATATCACCGGGTCTTTTTTGGCGATGAGTAATCTTGGGAAAAATTCGGAATTCATTTTTTTTTCTTTTCCGTAATATATAAATATCCAACAGAAAAACAAAAAAGGAAAGAAAACTTAATCATACTAAAAGGATTTTAATTATAATAGTCGTTTTTTTTTTTTGCCATGTACTCTATCTTTTATTTTTGATTAAATATATTTTAACTATCTTTTTCGAGACCAATTTTGAAAGACGCTTTTCACGATATTTCTGAAGAAGATTATAAACGAAAAAAACAAAAATCGTATATCAGTGATTTAATTATTGCCAGGCATACACCCGATATTCTCCTATACATCAAATTCGACAAGGTTCCATACTCAATTTCATTAAAATGATGTGAATTTTTAAAGGCAAACTTCGTTTAAATTCGCATAATTTTCCAGGAGGAGGTTTAAACATTAATCTCCCGATCGAAGACGGTAAATAATTCTTTTCTGTGTTATGCGACAAAATATTTTTATCTCAACCTTAACAACGATCCGTTAAGGAAGGTGTATCGACGCTGTATTTCTCGCCACTCTTGCACCATATGCAGACTACTAGAAATTTTATCTCCTGTTTTTCGTAATAACCATGATACTATTTTTACTAGTTACAAAATTTTGAAGTTAATTCGCGTAACATTCAGTACTATTTTTTGTTTTTTTTTTTTTTTTTGCCGAACGACAAATATGGTTTTCCTTGCCGGCCAGCAAACACGTCATGTACATGTGTTTTTGTTCTTTGAATGCTAAATAATTGAATGAGTTTAACAAGCGAATGAGCCTCATTTCGCGTTTCATGTAAAAAGAATATTTCCGAACTTTTAAATCTAATTATATGTAATAGAACTTAGAGCTCTTTTAAAGGAATAATTTGATTCTAGATGCGCGTCACTTCCATCTTATTATTTGCGATAAAAAGTTCGTGTTATTAGAAATAAAAAAGAAGAACCGTTATGTACGTTGTTGTTTTTCGGAAAAAACCAAAGGCTTAATTGTTAAGGAAAATTGAATATAGCAAAGTCGCGTACACGGTGGCAGTGTGTGACATTTCTTTTTTAGATTTTCTAGGTAAGACGCGGGAACAAATTATTCTTCTTCAATTGTAATGCACTTGTATAGGGAGCTAATGCGTCAGAACTGATTGGCAATTTTGGGCCGAACCTATCTCCATTGAAAATAATTTATAATTGCTTAAGCAATATTCGAGGTAGCAGATAATGTGTTTGATGCCGAAAGCATAACTGTTTGTGATGTGTAATAAGTTTACGGATGTTAAAGAAAAAAAAGGTAAGAGGAAAAGGCATCTTCAAAAAGTATTGATCGACACTTACTGGAATTCAAAAAAATTGCAGATCATTTGCTCGACGGCTAATGCGAAATGGATAAAATTTGTGGCACAGCCCTTTTAGATCCCCGACAAATGACCTCTCCACCACCAGCGCCTGTTAAAGATGAATATAAGGAGTCATTTAATATTGTTCGCCCCATTACGCAACATCGAGAGTAATGAGTATTAAAGTGTCAACAATAAAAAAACAAAAAACAAATAGAAATAAAAAAATATTAAAAACTTTAGTAAAAATAATGGCTACGAGGAACAAATAATTGACAAATTAATCTACAAAATAAAACCGGAATCGAAATATATACAAAAACAATAATACGTAATAATACGTAATAATACGTAATAATACATAATAATAATAATAATAATAATAATAATAATAATAATAATAATAATAATAATAATAATAATAATAATAATAATAATAATAATAATAATAATAATAACAATAAAGGTTGGATACTATTTACATTTATAAACAATAATACATATATAAATTAATCAGTATATTTAAAAAACAAGGACAACATGTAGCATTCGAAAATAAAAATAATTTGAGAAATTACACATTTTGAATGTAAAAAATAAAAATATGAAAAAAAACTGCACAAATTTCGAAAAATCATATATTGGTCAAACAGCGTAGAAAAATCGAATGCAAATACAAGAAATATATAAAATCATTCAATAATAATAATGAAACTCGAAGATCTGCATGTATTGAACATGTGATAAAAAATGAACCTAATTCACTAGAAAAAAAACCAGTGTATAACAGCCTTGGCTTCCTGTAATAAACTTAATGAATACAACTGAAAATTATTATAGAAAAAAAAAATATATAAAAATAATTATTTTTCACGATCAAATACCGCGAATTTATAATAATAATCCGCTTTTTAATGTAAAAATTGAACTTCTTTTCGATTTTTGTTCTGTTTATAACCTTCATATTTCGAAAATTTATTTATATTCTAAACAAATCACGCCTTTGATTTTATATGTATTTTTCCGCTTTCCATTGTAATCATACATCCGCCTATTATTCACCTACATATTTTAATTTTACGTAGCGCGTTTTTAAAACTGAGTGTACTCTGCGTTGTTAGCTGATAATATAGCCCGAAAAAACGTGTTTTTAAAATAAGATATTTTAATTTATTAAAGTAAATTTATGCTTACTGATTGTTGGCTGATAAATCAATCAATCGTTGAACCTAAGCGTTCGTTTCCTTCATTCCGTACTGTTTCCGGACATCCTTTTTAGATCCGTGTACGTTCGGCATCCCATATCTTTTATAATCTGTTTTATGTAGCTATTCCCCTTAGTCATTCTCTTCTTCTCTTCTTTAGGGTTTTTTCTTCTATAATCAGTTTTGGTTTTTCATCGTGTCTCAATATATTATATATCCCATCATCTATGCTTTTTTGTGGTGTTTATTAATTCTCGTTTTTCACTAATCATTCTTTGTTACTTTTCATATCTATCCATTTTATCTTTAGCATCTTTCTTCTCCACAGTCACATCTTAGGCTGCCTTTAACCTCTTTCTATTATCAGTTTCGTTTATTATCCTGGTTGTTAATAAGGAGGATTTATTTATTGTATCCACACCAATTTATTATGTATTATTTCTTCCTGTAAACGTTTGTTTCACTGATATTATAAGTTATGTATTTTTAAACCTTAAATTACGTTACAAAGTTATAGTTTTAAATATTACTCGGACACAAAGTACCTTTTAATTCGTTAAAACATACAACATTTATTTATATTAAATTATTACTTAAAATAAAAGTTACAGACATTATTATTCACAAAAAATATTTTTTGTGAATAATAATGTCTGTAACTTTTATTTTAAGTAATAATTTAATATAAATAAATGTTGTATGTTTTAACGAATTAAAAGGTACTTTGTGTCCGAGTAATATTTAAAACTATAACTTTGTAACGTAATTTAAGGTTTAAAAATACATAACTTATAATATCAGCACACCAATTTAATTTAGATGTTTCTCCAGATGTAATTGCTTTTGCAACTAATTTTCTGGAGAAATCTTCGACGATGTTTCGAATAATTAAAAATACGTAGTAAAAAGCGTTTCTTCAAACATATATCTTCCGCTTTTTTGTCGTTCACGCGTTAGACTAAAATTTCTTACCGTAGGGAGCCAAATTAAATATTTTCAAGGAATTTTCAAAATCTGAAAGTTTTCATCACAGTGAAATGGATAACTTTTTGAACGTATACCGTTTAAGTCAAATATCAGTAATAGTCAAATATCAGTAATAGTCAAATATCAGTAATAATCCTAGCGGCATCTCTATAATTTTTTATCGTCATTTTTCAAAGCTCAAACTGATAATAGCGACTAGAAAGAGTTGCGCAGATCGACAAGATAATTCAAACGTAGATGAAAATTTTCTTATAATAAACTTGTTAGAAAGGCAAATAATAGTAATCGTTCGTGTTTTTTTTTCTGTTTCAGTCATTTGAATTTAAATTACACATTACCCAGTAGCGGGCTATTTGCACCTCTGTAAATTATAAACTGTCGTCGTTTACCGGGTGTAAATATTATTTTTACTTTGAAATATTTTAATCGGTTAGGGGGGGGGGGGGGGGATTTATAAATGTTGTAGCAGTGTAATAATTTAAGGAATTTTTAATGACTGTCGTTGTGTGTTCCTTTTAGTGAGGAATGAGCAAAGTTTTACCGATCTGTATTCAGCGGTATTTCGATAGCGAGCTTTTTTAAACTGTGCGAATGAGTTGTTGATCGGCTGAAGCGTTGGCGTTATCGAAGCGGAATGGAACAGATGGTGTTTTAGCATTATAGCGCAGTTTGATATAATAGACCTACTGAGGAGGAGCTGGTGTGTATTGTTAAAGGCATCTTTTTGTTCGGTTCTAGCAGGGGCATTTGCGAATGCCAAGGAGTCAATCTAAAGTAAATTGTAACATTCGAAAGGTGACAGCATACAATGGGAGATCGATGAACTGGTCGACATAGCTCGCACGCCTCTTCAAATCCGAAAACGGTTATTATCCAGAGTCCCATTCAAACTCGATTACACTGCACACACTTTATTCTCAACCTTCTGCAGTTGAAGCCTGCCCAACGCGCTAGCCGGCGCCATTTGACATATCCGTGTGACGGCAAATCTTTCTTTCGTTAAACTTACCTTTCTCGACCCAGTGTAACAGCACCACCATGACACAGCTCCAGCCGCCATATCAATATCCACTCTATCATGATATCTGTATTTTTCTAATTTGATGCGTGCCGTTTTGATTATTTTCTGCGCCATCGATCAATTTTCACCGTACTTATGCACCGCGAACAATTCGGCCAATACTCTTTTTCTTAGAACGAGCAAAGTAGGCGAGAATTTTCACATTCGCCAGTTCATTCGAATTCGATTTTTTTTCAAACGTGTGTTTCTTTTCTTAATCATTAACGCCAGATTTCCGTATTCAACAGCCGTAAAATTATATGTGACGCGTTAACAGGCTAATACGAACAGAAGCGCGTAAAAATTCATATATACATAAAAATGTACATAGGTATTATAAAAATCAACCTTTTTTAGGAGATAAAAATTAACGGACTTAATGACAAAACTCATACTAAATCTCACATCGGTCTCTTCAATTCGTGATTTCTACGTAACAGACGAGGGTTGCGAAATCTTTAAAAATTCGTAGATCACTAACTGCGACACACATATCACTTATTCTACTATATCCGAAGACGAAGTTATGATGACTGTTTAAATTCGAAAGGAATTTTGTATCTAACACGGCTAAGATTGAAAATGGCGTTCAAAACTACTTCTTGAAAGGAAGTATTGAAAGCTAAACGTAAATATAATACGGGCGCGTAAACATAGAGAAATCTTATTAATTCGCATTAATTACGTAAATAATCAACACAAAACATCAAATTGCATATATTAATAATTAATGTATTCGTCTGCTGTTCTTATTCATTTAGGTGTAATTACAGTCAACATATGCGCCTCCATATTAATACGTTCAATATTAGGCTGTGTTCATAACTACGTCGCACGACTTAACTCGTTTCAGTCGTTGTTAGCATTTTTTGTATGCATGCAAAATTACGCTTTTTTTTTTTGATGGGGGATATTTAGTGTTAGTATTCATTAAATTATTAAGTAGAAAGTGAAAAGGGAAGTTAGCTAAAGGAAATTCACTCAATAAACGAGTTTAAAAAAAAAAATTTATTGTACTTTGCCCCAGTTTATGTAATAACAGAAAAGAACTTTTTAAAGCAATTAATTATATTTTGGACCATCAGATATAACATGGAAAAGCGATTTTCGAACTTTTACTGGAGCCGCAGAAAAGTTAGCCAATTACATTAAGATAATATATTTTGCGTATTGCATTGTTTCACTGATTTATAGCTGAATAAAACACGCTTTAAAACAAGATCTCTATGAAGTGGAAAATTTTTAAAAGTTTTGATTATTTCCGCATAAAAGCTCAAAAAGATAGAAAATAAAAGGAAAAATGAATCTCTACCGGTTTTTTTTATTATCTATTTCAGAGTAGCAGTTAAATAATTGCTAAATAACCAAATGTATAGTAAAAACTAAAGAGAAAACATGTGTTAGGTCATTTGGTCCAATAACCAAAGCCTCTATAAATAAACAATAGTAGCTACGATGCAAGGTTTTGCGGCTTAGAATACTTTAAGCGACGTATATCTTTGCCAGTGTGTAGAAGTTTAAGAGCTTCGACGTTGACGTGTTGGTGAAGTCTCTTCTTCTGGTGGACAATTGAAAAATCTGTGATCACTTCGTTGATCATTTTCACCGCAAACTGGCTGTCCTAGAAGCTAATATAATTCGGAAAATTTATTCTTAATCTGCTTACACAGCATCTTTTCATGGACACCTTTCATGAAAGTCGAGAGTGTCGTGATGCATGCCGAAATATTTAGCCGAATCGTATTGTGGAATAGGCAGAGTGTGCCAAGATAAACGCGATGCAACGAGTTCGTATGTCTCGATGGAAATAGTACTTGCGGAGATTTAATTTCACTCAGTTTAAGAGCCCACGCAGTAACTCTGTTTAGAGCATGTTGGAAGTTAAAAGTTCGCGTCTGCTTGATTATCACCTATTGAAAGCTGTGTCGTCAGCGAACATCGCTGTACTAGTTCGGTCTTCAAATGGAGTAGGTTTTTCGTATACAGTAGGTACGAGAAAGGTCCAAGGACACTTCCTTGCGGAACTCTTGCCTGTCTTGCATAAAACGACGATGTAGCGCCTCCGAGTGCTAACCGAAACTGTCTTCCCGAAAGATACGATGTAAGCTGACGACCAAAGTTACCCGGAAAGAGGTTACTTATTTTTGAAGAAAGACACCTACGTGCCATACATTTTGCGCTCGCTCTCCATCGAAGAAAGCCGCTGAGCAGTATTTCTTTTCTCCCAAGGTGTTCTCAATTATTTTAACTACTATGAACCTGGTCAATAGTGGAATGTTGATCTCGGAAACCAAATTGATAATCTGGTAGACTAACTACGGTTTTAAGCGCTTTAATACGAGTTTCTCATAAAGTATAGACGTCTTTTTCTTCCTTTTTTTTTTAGCGTGATAACTTCGGCCACTTTAAAGGCAGCGGGAACATACTCAAGTTGTGAATCCTTATTAAATGCACTTTTTCTTGATTGCACGATATTCCTTCGCAGATTGATCCCACAAAGGTTTTCCATCAGGTGTGATCAGATTTGTGAATAATATGGTAGCGGAAAGCAAAGAAAAACTGTAAGAGCCGTTAAAAAAATGGAAAGCATAATGAAACACGATTATAAAATGATTTTAAATGCCAAAAAAAAAAAAAAAGGATAAAGATCATGGTTTGAAGTAGAAAATCAGGAGTAGTACCTCGCACTTGTATCAAACTGAATTCAGGAAAACTGCAAAAATTCGATGAATTTCCATACCTTGATGAAGTATTACAGCTCGAGACGGGAAGGACTTATAAAAGCGAGAATAGCGCAGGCAAAGGTAACTTTTAAGGAAACTGCGAAAGCAATATCAACAGACAAAAAGAGAAGATTCCCCTAGAATGTTTCGTATACGTGGGCTCTATCAAAACCAGAAATAAGCAGAACGCTTTTGAAATGTGGTATCTAAGGAGAGAATGATGGAGATTAGATGGACAAAAACAAAATTACTCTAATCGACAAGTATTAAAAAGAGCAAAATACCGGAATACGAGACAAATTGGTAGGGCATAATCTGAGACACGAAGGCCGGATGAAAACTATAAAAGAAGGGAAGTATTATATGAAAAAACCCATACGATTATCTGAAGCAGATTGTGAACGAGACCCGGGGTATAATAACTACGTGGAATTGAAGAGGTTATCCGGAAAAAGTGGAGAGTGGCATTGCTGCTACAAAACAACCTACGGATCGATAACAAATGATGATGATGGCCAATAAAATGTCTTATTACTGCGACGCGTCAATATAAAAAAAACAAACTCGCTTCTAAAATTTACCTGTTCGACTAAATGCGACTAAATTCGATTAACCCGAATAACCTGCTTTTCAGCCGTTACGCGCGATTATTAATTATTAGAGTATGCACGTAACCGCAGTTTTTTTTAACTAAAACAACATGCATGTTTCGGAATTACTTTGTATGAAAAGAAAAAAACGACTGTAACTAATATTTATGTAGGAGAAAAACGGCACTAAATGCGTTCGTATTTTCTTTCGAAAAAATAATTAATTAATTAATTAATTAATAAGATTAGTATCATTTTTTGTAATCTTATTTTTTAAGATTACATACCGCGTGAAATCATGAAATTATCTCGGTAGATCAAGTCTACTGAAATTTCGATTAATTTTTATTCTAAACGGAGGAAAAAGTGACGAGCCAAAAATAAAAAAAAAAAAAAAAAGAGACTTGAAAAATACGCAGTATTCTCATCGAATCATAAAATAGAACACTACAGCCAAATTTATATTTCTTCATGTCGTACATAATTTTGTTGTGAAATTCCTTTAGCTTAGGCTTTTAATTTCATCTCTTCCGATTATTCCGTTTAGCCGCGGTAAAAATATTAAATCGTCCGTACACCTTTTATCGACGATATTTTGCACATTGTCCGAATTTTACCTGTTTTAAAAAATGTTCGTTAAATTGTGAAAAAAAGTTCAAATTCCCGCTATTTTATTACGTAACCGAAATCTATCTTCCGCCATTTATACACTCACGGGCATTTAGCGATAAACATTGTTTTTTCCTCTTAAGCGTATTTCAAATAAATAAAAAAGAAAAACATTCAGGTAATGAACGAGTAAACGCATTATTGAACATTTTACGCGATCCACGATTTAGATGAGAGTACAGCAGATAATCAAATGAAAAGTTAAATTAAGTCCCATGATAAGGTATCATGGATTGTGTAATTAAGCTTTTCACAATGTAAACTTCCTTATTTTATGTTTAACTTTTTCGGGGTTTTTTATCCTCCGAAACTCTCTTCTCGCCCTTCATCATCCAAGACTTGCAGTTGCCAATCGAGCATTTAATTTTCTTATTAATTCCTCATTTCCTCTTCATTCCTTAATATTTACTGATGATTTCAAAAGTTTAGGTTGAGTTACTGCTTCCTTTTTCTTTCAGGGCCGGTAATTCCGCTCAATCTTTCAAGCTGTCGGCTTTTTGCTCCATCTTCTACCATGAACTTTGTGCCATTCTTCGAACCGTTATATTTATTCCCTCAACTCGATCCTCTGATAGATCTACCTGGTGATCATTTTGGACTCCAAAAGTGCTTTTCAAGCCCTTTCCGTTTCCTTCATATCCCCTCGACTTTATTGCTTTCCGTATACGTTCTCTCATCTATAGTCTTTCACTTCTCCCGTTCTATTTCCATCGACTTTCTTTGAGTTCCAAGTCATGCGCGGGTATTGATGGTAACGAGACGGTGAATTCTCTAGCGCGCTCAGCGGTACACTTCCCACATTTGGTTAAAAACGATACTTCACCTCTCCAAAAGAATGCATGTCAGACTTTGGTCACATGTGTATCCTCGTTCCTTTTCCAATCCTAACTCATTTTACCGTTCTATTCAGCCTAGACCCCTTTCCTGTTCTTGGTCCTATTATTTTTCTACCACTCTTAAACGTTTTTTCGTTATTGCTATCTACCGTCTGCGGTTCAATCATACTTTGCTCTCTTCCTCACGGTATCTTTTTACTCTTTCTCCGTCGGACCTTATTATCCTTTGCACTCCTGTTCTTTCGCTTGTGATCCTGACTGCGTGTTGTTTGATTGTTCCAGTCTTTCCTCTGAACGTAATAGCCTGTACGTTCAGCTATTAAAGCTGAATTTTCCTATTCCACATAATGCTTACTATATCTTAGCTTTGCCGTCTTCAAAGGTGCTTCCTATTCTTGCCTCTTTTCTTTCGTCAATTTCTGACTGGATTAAAATTTAA
Organism: Icerya purchasi; assembly: GCA_039619475.1. Lineage (NCBI taxonomy): Eukaryota > Metazoa > Arthropoda > Insecta > Hemiptera > Monophlebidae > Icerya > Icerya purchasi. The sequence goes on from CM077116.1 coordinate 274,249,560, forward strand.
TTTCTAATATAGTCCAATTGTCTTGGGTAGCTTCCCCTGGTTGGCTAAGCCCCCCCCCCCAAAAAAAATTAAGGACTTAATGGATTTGAAAAGAATATTGGAGCCGGTCAGTTCTGTTCTTTCAGCCGCCTTTATTTTCCCCCAGATAATTCTCTGGTATAACTAATATTCAATTTCAGATATTAAGTACATAGCTGGGAGCGACTTGAATTCGGAACGAGACAACTTTCGAAATGATACGTCCGGTTTTGTATCCGAGCACCTTAACCACTAGGGTAGAAAGAAAAGAGTCCCAGTATTAAAATTAGGCACTGTGGTTTTTCGTTTAAGCACAGCATCGAATTCAGTAAGTCAAGTTCACCTCTTGTGCTGGTAATCCACAATTATCCAAATAGTAAAAAAGAGCATGTAACTCTTACGGTAAACTATTGTTGCGTGTGTTGAAAAAAAAAAAACAAAAAACAATTGGAACGAAATTTTGATGAGAAATTTGCCGGTTCAATTTTGTACAACCGGTTTAATATGACACTAATTTAAACAGTTTGATAAATTGAGCATTCATCATTGCGACTGCAAGTATAGGAGAATCTGTGCAGCAATAATCCGCTTCATCCCAAATGCCTTCGAATTTGTACAACCTAAACTGTGAAGTACGTCATTTTTTTGACTAACTCGAGTTTTTTTTAGACGATTTGCTGAAGGGAAGTGAAACAGTGAACGTTATACGCGATGTGCCAAGAAATCTTATCACGCAATTTAACGGAACCGTTGTGTTTCCTGAAACGGTTTGCATCTCGTTGAAGGTAACCCCGGCAGTATCGGAGAAAGAAGATGGGAAGCCTGCCGAACGATCGAGAAACGGAATTTCGATCGGTTATGGAATGCCGTTTTTTTTTTAGACGATGAAGGTACGATCCTGATGAAGATCAAACGGTTTCCCATAAAGTCGAGCGATAATTTACTTGGGAGAACACTTTAGAATATAAATGAACCTTAGAAAACGAAAATATCCTGATTATTCGCCGCTGACTTTCTTCTATCAGGAGTGTAACTGAACGTTAGGAAGGATAGAAAAACATTTTTATACCTTCTGTTTGTTAATTAGTTGACGAAAATAATGAAAGTTACAAACCATAACTAAACATCTAGGATTGAATATTAAATAAATATATGTACCAGATATGTTCGTAAAACATTAATTAATATAGAACGTATTTTATCTGTGAATACCGGTGGTGGGAGTACTCCGCCCATCTTATAATCGGCAAAAGGGACAACGAGAAAACCGTATCGATGCGGATAGAAGCAGAACGGTGTGTTTTGCACGAGACCTGTAGTTATTTTTTACTCTACCGTATTTGCTAACGATATTCGCGAAGCCAGTTCACATCATGAGCATTGGGCGCGAGCGCATCGCACCTGTTCGATAACACTGATAAAGTACAAATTGTTGAGCGGTGACTCCGACAGTTTGGAATTCCTAATTTCGGAAAGTAAGCACCGTTTGCCGGGTACCACTGCAGCCTTTTCACATTTTGTTCCTGAATAATTCAACGTCAAAAATTCCATCCAATTCCAAAATATTATAATAACAGAACGCACGAATTCATATTTACCGATGGATCTAAAACCTCAAACCTCACTGCATGTGCTTTTGTACATAATGACGAAGAATTTTTATACCCCTTCCCACCACAATTCTCAATTATGTCAGCTGAACTATATGCCATTAAACAGGCACTTACCTATATAAATAACTCTTCTTTCATCAACACAATCATTCTTTCAGACTCTCTCTCAGCACTACTTTGCATAAAAAATTTTAATAAGAAAAAACAACATCCAATAGCTCAGGAAATATCCTATATACTTTCGTCCTCATTGAAAAATACAATTTTATGCTGGCTACCTTCACACAAGAACATTCCAGGCAATGAATCAGCCGATAAAGCCGCAAAACTTGCACTGAACATAACTCCCATCCAAAATATTCCCATTCCACTTTCCGACCTTAAAACCTTCATCAAAACTAAAACCCAAATCACTTTTCAAAACTTTTGGAATCAAATTCCCCCCACCAATAAACTGAAAAACATCAAAAACGATATACTTCCAAGAAATTGCTTTGATATCTCTCGTCGAGAAGACGTCTTACTCACACGTATACGTACAGGTCACTCTCTTATCACTCATTCTTACCTACTCAATAAACAACCTCCCCCCATTTGCTTAATATGTAACACCCAAATTTCAATAATGCACTTACTTTTTCAATGTCCTAAATATCAAAATGAAAGATCCCTATATCTAACTTCCAATAATCCAAAAGAAATTTTAACAGATGATCCCAATAAAATTCAAAATTTATTATCCTTTTTCTTTAAAACTGGTTTACGACCCCTTCTATAAAATTTAAGATTCCATCTCCCAATATAAAATCCCTTCTAAAAGCAATCCTCCTGCACGACACGCCACTAGCCTTAGTAGCTGTACATGGCGTAAAAAAAAAAAAAAAAAAAAAAAAAAAAAGAACGCTTTTTCGAGTCATTAATTCGATCCATCCTATTCAATAAGTCTCTTGTTTTTTATTGCGTATTTTTCATTGCGGCAGCTCACCGCCCCGAGTATGCGAGATAATTTCTGTAGGACGAGTCATTAATATTTAAGCGATAGATATATACCATCATCCGTTTCTGACACACACCCACTGCCGTCGACTAGGTTGATTTGTAGCGAAGGGTGAACCACTCGCAATGATATTATTGAACGATGGGAGTTGTCACATATTAACTATTTCGGTTCCTCGCTGCTCGTGTTTATCTTTTCAACTAAAGTGTTACTAACCGAGCAGCAAAAGAGAAATTTTTTCGCATCTGCGTTCAAATATAAATAGGATAATATATAATTGCAAACAGGAGAACATCGGAAGCCATATTACAGACACAAAAAAATTATACTTGAACAATGATGCCAATTTCCGAGAGTCGTAGCAGTTAGTGCGCGGTCGACAAAACGAACTGTTGTAACGTTAATTGTGTAAACATTACTCTCTCTTTCGGTGGAACGAGAACTATATTTCTTTGCAACCGATTGGCTCGCACCTTTTACAGAAATTAGCTGAGTTTGTCTCGAAGGAAAACAAGAATAGCTGAGTAATTTTCGAAAATTCCGCTTAATCGTTATGCTTACTAATTTAAATCGAAATAGGCGAATTTCCAGCTGTCAATTATTAAGCAAAGGTTGCTTGCCTGTTGTCACCGGTGCATTTTAAAATTAACGTAACAACTTAAAAAAATGAATGACAGATAACGAGACATATGTTATACGCGATTATTATCTTTATGATATATCGCATGTTAACATAACATTTATCCGAGATTTTATGTTTACGAGCCGATTTAAATCCGCCTCCTCGATATATTACAGAATAAATGCTACGCAAGAGACCGGTATATTTGCCTCGTGAGATTAAATTTTCAATTTCAAAGACGAAAATTCTGACAATGAGAAACGAAAACGCGCATTCTTTACTTGTACTACTTTCATATTGGTTTTTCGTTTCCTTATTGAGGACTTACTCCTTTCAGAAACAGTCAGACGGAGTAGGAGGAGACAGTTAAATTTTGATTCGACCAGATACACTGAAAGTGTGTAGGAACCGTAGAATGAGAAGCGGAGAAAGAAAAGAGTCATGATATGAAAAGCAAAAAACAAAAAATAAAAAGCCGTGGTTTTTAACATTTTCGAATGTTATAGAGTGCGGCAAGGAAGAAGAAGATCAAAAAAGAATAGATAGGTTTAGTACCACGATGGAGAGTAGTAAGACACGGGGAAAGGAACGATAGGCGGAAGGGGGTGGAAGGTAATAAAAAAAAGATAAATAAGATAATGAAAGAAACTCGAAGCAAGGATTATTGAAGGAGAAGATTAGGTTGAACTGCCATGAAATAAATGAGATTATTGGGGGGGGGGGGGATATTCTACACCAAATATTCAATTTTTGTATACTAATAAAATTGTTGCTTAATTAATTGGCGGTGCATTTTTCACTTTCCCTTTGTTTTCTCTACATCATTTAAGCAGTGTTTATTCTCTTCGACGAGCTTTTTTCTTCTTTCTATTTTTTAAAAAAACCTTTTATGCCATTTCAGGTACACACTGAATCAATCGTAATGCATGCGATAATGTAGATGAGCTAGCCTAATGCATGTCTCTCTGCAGGCCAAAAGGGAAGAAAAAAATGGATTTTTTTTTTTTTTTTGGAACTTTGTAGAGTGTCTAAAACGTTAAACAAAATTTGTTTTTTACGTGTATTGTTGTTTGTTTTTGTTTTTTTTGAGAGGGGGGGGGGGGTGAACTATGAACATTATATAATCCAGTATAAGTGACATTTTTAAAAGTTTCATTGTATGGTAGCTGGATTCGAGCACGATTCTAGTCAATGTTCGCCTAATTCCCATTTCGCCTAAAAAAGAAATGACACATAAAAAAAAAAAAAATAATAATAATAATAATAATAATAATTTGAAAAAATCAACTTGGCAGCACAGACACGTTTGGTAGGCAGAAAAAAAGATAAAAAACAAACGGTTAGAGAAATGAAAGAGATTGACGACGATCAGCATAGTTGAAAAGTGCACACACGTGCGATTTTCGACGCTCGGAATTGATTTGCTATTGCTTGATGGTGGCACTGGTAAAAATACGTACGGACCAATTAGTATACAATAAATTTCCGGTAATTTCTTTTATTTCTCCGGTAAATAATTCGATATATAGCTCGAATTTCATCGTAGATAAATTTACCTGCGCACATTTCTTAGTGTTATTTCGTGCCGATCACCCTGCGCCTTTTTGCGTTTTTTATCAAAAAACACTTATTCCGGCTCAACGTAGCTCGGTACACATTTCAAACGCCCATACCGCCAAGAAATGCTCTATAACCGCTTTTCGGCCACACACAACGAAACTAGCTCCCTACCCCGGCGCAGCAGTCAGATCCTTCGATTTTTCAACCGAGAACAAACAATGCCGCGTTTGCCCGTGAATGATTGTTACCCGAATTTTATTATTTTGCTAGCTCGGACAGCGTCACCAAAGGTCGTAAGAAATGCCGAATCCGTCTCAATATGCGGAAAATCACCGCGCATACTGACTGCTTTACACTATGAAGTCGTAATTTGCTCTGGGTTTGGTCTTATGCGTATTCTGAAGGAAACTCTATTCTTCTATCTCGAATATTATAAGTTGTCGCTTGTGAATGAAACAAAAATTTTTGAGTCAGTCTAATATAGTGATGGATGTATCATTTATAAAAACAAATCGAGCAGGTAAATAATACATGTATCTAATATTTGTATATTGAAATATTTATTGCAAATTACGTTTTAAATGAAATGGTATTCAATTAGATTTCGGCAACTTCGAAAGTTTCGTTCAGGAAATGAAGTACCGATTCGTTCCCAGTAAATTGCGATCTTTCCATCGATACATGATCGGAAAAAACAAAAAAAAAAAATTTCAAAACTTTCGAGCTTTCGGCGCCCCGAAGGTCTAAATATAAAATTGTAAACTCGGCTATCACATGGTACTAAGTTGAATCGCACTCTTTCGAATGAACAAAGAATCAGTAAAATGTTCGATCGAACAAACATAAAAAAACATATAACGTCTTTCTTTTTGTAAGTCGAAAAAAATTAAAAATTAAAGACAAATTTATTGATATAAAAAATTTGAAGTATACTTTTAGAATAATAAGTCATTTTTGCTTAATATTAACTTTACTTTTCGTTTATTGACTTTTTAAATACACCTTCTTTTTGATGGGTAATCGTCCGCTGCTGACAAGTCCAACGCAATAAAGAAAAAAACAAATAAATACACTTCCCGTTTTTTTTTAAGATTTAAAAAGAAAATATTAGAAACAAATTTCTGTCCAAAACGAAAAAATTAAGAAAAAGAAAAAAATTATCCTGTTTGTTTTTTAACGATGGACTTTTAGATAAAACTAGCATAAATGTGCATTGTTTTCAATTTGTAATAAAACGTTTGTTCGTTCACAGCACTTTATCTAGATTATTTTTCTTTTTTTTTTTTTTTGTCTGCAACTCGGAACTTTAATGTTCATGTCACACTAGACAGCAATAAAAGGGCTTCCTATATACTGACTGATAAGACGGGTGGGATTTGTACAGCACTGGACTTCGAATGGAATAACTCGCAAATATTAATCGGAGTCGTCATTTCGCGTACATTTATATTAAACATTTTTAACGTTATTTTTTCACTTCTGTATAAACGTTTTTGTTGTTTTTCGGAAAGGAAAAAAAACTTTAACAGCGGAATGAAATAGCAAAAAATAAAAATGCCGCGTTAAGTCTATTTAAAATTCGACAATGATAACGCGCTGTTGCCAGCACGAAATCATTCATACATTTGTCTGATTTTTTTTTTTTTTTTTTCATTCGCAGAGTAACCGAAATCTTAAAGCTAGGCGAATTGGGAATTAGGCGAAATTGCAGGTCACCAATCAACTACGTCACCACCATTGATGGATTTCTTACGAAACTATTACTCTCTTCGCTGGTTCGAGTTTTCTTTACCCTCATTTTATATGTGATTTTGTTTGTTTTATGGAATGAATTTTTTTGAAAATTACGAGGCTACACTTACGTATCCGTCTTTTTTTAAACTGTAGTCAAATTATGCGGAGTGATGAAGGAATCTGAAGATTTAAAACGGATTGTAAGCAGCTGACAAATTAGAGTGTTTCATTCACGCTTCCGTAAATATTACTTTACTAGTACAGATTCTTAAATTGTAGAATTTCGTGGGAAAAAAAAAAGGATATAGTTCAGAAATGTTTTAGTAAAACGCCGAAGAAACTACAAAATAAACAATATTGCTCGACTTTTAGAGAATGAAAACGTGTATAGGCATATCAATGTCACAATCGTTCTGAGGCAGGTAAAAAAGGTCTGTACGAATCGGCGGGGGTCGTGAATATTCTTCAAAACTTAACAGAAAGACATAATACATCGTTGCATGGAGTATGTGTAAAAAATCGATGTACTTTGAACACACTCTGAAAAGTTCTTTACTGGAACCGTTCGGGAATTCCATTATACAAACCGACAAATCCCTTTCCCTTTTTTGACATATTTAAGTTTGTTTTTTTTTCCTTGTCGATAGTTTTTTTTTTTTTTTTTTTTCATTTTATTTTTTTTTATTATTTCATCACAACTGACCAACTTTAGTGGTAATTTAGCGATTAATTTAATGTGATAAAGAATATTTTGTGGAGGGGTAGTACTCAGTAGTACTCCCTCTGAACTTCATAATGGCTGAACAAGGTCTCTTATTTGGTCACAGTCTGCGTATTTCACCGGAATCATCCAGCAAATTTGTAGCAAGCGGATTCGTATAAATGCGAAGTCGGGCAACATGTTTATTTGTTTGTTTTTTGATTTCATCCTTCACAAACATGACACGTTTAAGTCATTATGGGGGGTATAATTTGAGACGTATCAGAGGGCTGCAGGTTTGGCTTTCGGCCTGGGATTGGCCCTCCTGATTGTATTAGTCTGTTTGTTTCCAGTATATACAAATCCTTCATCCCAAAACAGTACACCTTAGCTTCCTTCATTGATGTCTCCTCTGCTTTTGATAATGTACACCTGCCAACTTTAAGAGAAAAAATGTCGGCAATTAACGTCCCAGTTAAATTTTCTTCCCTTGTTATTAATCTCATGATGAATCGCTCTATCCATATTTCTTCTATACCTCTCTGCCATGAAAGAAAAATTTTTCGCGGCCTCCCACAAGGTTCTTCCCTTAGTCCTACTCTCTTTAATATCTACATTATCGGTGTTGCATCTCTTCCTTTAAATTCTTCCTCCTTGTTTTTTGCCGATGATTCCTGCTTTTTTCCTCCGCCTCTGATTTTGTAGCCGCTAATGAGGCTCTTAGTTCGTCTCTTACTGCACTGGATCACTCCTTATCCTCAATTAACTTTTCTATCTCTCCTTCTAAGTCTTCTTCTATTGTCTTTTCACTTCGCCCTTACAATCCTGCCTTGCTTAATCGGTGAATTCCCATTTCGCCTAAATTTAGGGTCTGGTTACTCAGGTAATAAAAAAAGGTCAGACGAACATACGAATCATTTCGTGTTGGCAACAGCGCGCCATCATTATCGAATTTTAAGCAGACTAAACGCATCATTTTTTTTTCTATTTGATTCCACTATGTTAATGTTTTTTTTTCTTTCCGAAATACAACAAAAAGGTTTATATGAAAATCAGAAGTGAAAAAATATCGCTAAAAATGTTTGATGTAAATATACGCGAAACGACCACTCCGATTAATATTTGCGAGTTATTTTATTGGGGACACTCGAATTCCGCACAAAGCACTAACACAGTAACAAGTCACACACGAATTCCGCACCAGACCCGAAATAGCCCACCCGCTGACAACTCGAATTGCGCACCGCCTTTAAAAAAACGTACTCTGATTTTATAAAATCGATGAAGGGCTTAAAAAATGAGTAAAAGTCAATCTTTCAGTGACTTCCAAAATGTGTTATCGTAATGAAACGTTTACTATTTGGAACAATAACCGAACTACATTTCAGTCGATTAAAAAAGCCTTTAACGTTTGCGAAAAATAGGCTACTATCCCGTTAGCAGTACGATTGTTATTCGAAATATTTTTAACAACCTCTAAGGAACGTACTCATATTTAAAGAAATGTTGCATAAAATAGAATAATTTTTGCACGAATATTATATAAAATAACGTAAATTACGATAATATTTCTAACTGAATATGTAGAATTTTCAGCGCACGGCATATTATGTTTCATGAAGCTTCTATTTCACATTAATACAAAATACTTTCATATCAACTGATTAATGTACATAAAATATAAATGTGACCATGTAAAATTTTCGAGTTTGACAAATTAAATATGTTATTATAATATAGAGTTACTTACGAGTTTGAGGGAACCGAGTTTCGGGAAAGTTTCAGTTCAGATTTTATTTTATCCTTTAATCAGTGTTCAATCTCAGTTATAAATTGTCATTTGAATTAAAACCAAATTTGTTAAAAATCGTAATTTTTTCATTTAGTGTACCATCAAACAATACATAGTATTGTACTTAAATTTTAAATGACAACGCAAAAATTTACCATTAAAATAAAATCCTATTTAAAACAATTTAATAAGAAAACTTACAATGATAATAATTACGCAAATAAATAGTGTGTCAGTAGTACTAGTACCTTTTTTCTTTAAATGTTAGTTGGATTTAACAAGATAATTTTCCTTCATCAAGTTTTTATAATTCGCAGTTTATTGTAAATTAAATAGTTTCTACTCTAGATAATAGATATTTTTGCGCACATTTGGTTGCTATTAATGTATTTTGTTAGATAAATGATAAAGAAGCAGAAGTCTAAACTCAAATTTAGGTTATCAGAATAAAAAAGTAATTCTTAGAAGCAACACTGAAATATGATTACTTCCGCGTAATGTTTTCCATTAATACAGAACATGCCCGGGAAAAAACATTTTTTTTTGAACTTTTAAGTTTCCAGCACCGTCCGGTAATTTAAATTTAAAGCTAAAATATCGTTATATTTTTCTTTCCAAAGTATCCGTTTATACATATATTTTCGAAAACTACATTCGTTTGCCGTTTTTAGATGCAAATGGGGTTTAAATTAAGTGCTTATTGGAAATGTTTATTGCGATGCAAAGTTTTTGTTGTTTATGGTATATTTTAAATTTCAGGAATAATATCGGTTGGTGATTCATGCATTTTGAAGTAATTTTTAGATAATTTTAAATTTGTCATATTACATATTCTTAACTCGTTGAGCGACTTTTAGCGCTCAGAGGTCAGAACAGTTGTTCAAACGTTAGCATTTTCTGAAAGAGCATTTAATGCTATTTTTGTATATAGCTTTACATTTTAACGTGTAAGCGTCATAATTTTTCCTCATAAAAAAACATCAAAAATTATCATCCGGCTTATAATAAGTACATAACAGTAATTCGACACTGTTTAAATTATTGCTCTATTTTTAATCATAGAAATAAAATGATGTTTCAAAATTGTTATTTTACAGGCGCTTTGTAGAATTCAAACTGTTCAAGAAATATTTATCCCCATGATAAAACTGTTAACACTGATAATTTCTTAACATTAATGGTAACACGAAATTAACATTAACGTATATATGAAAGTGAAATATTTTATTAAAAATAATAACTTCCAAATAAGGAAAAATTTTAGCTGCCGCTATGTCAAGAGGTAGTATACACGTGTAATCATAAATATAATTCTTTTGAAACTAGAAAGATAAAAGAACACAAATGTAGACAATTAGGAGTAAGCTAAATTACTGAAAGTTGAGCTAACTGGTAAATTGCAAAAGCCGGAATCAATTTTTAATGATTAAAACATAAATATATCACAGTTATTTATCGGAACTACTTGTTTTAAAAAAAAAAATGGAATTAGAAGTTTAAACAATTACGTATATTTAAAATTAATCTGGCGTATTCTCAAATATTTTTTAATAAACCGTTATACAGGAATTATTTTTAATACATAGACAGGTGTAGAGTATTTTTCATTAGTAGATTAAAAATTAATTGTCAAAAATAGGATACGTAAAAATGTTGAAAGTTTATCGACCATTAAAAATATAGTACGATCAAGCGCCATCAGTTTTGGAAACCCTTAGTCCAGCGAACAGCGATTATGGTCCGAGCGTCGTTTTCGTTTGTTTTTTTATATTTCATACCTGCAAACTTCCGGTGCGCAATTCGTGTGTGGCCATTTTATTGGATGTCCAGTGCTGTATAAATCCCACCCGCCTTATCAGTCAGTATATAAAAGCCTTATTGATATTTAGTGTGACAAGAACATTAAGGTTCGGAGTTGCAGAAAAAATAATAAAAACGCTAAATTATAATTAGGTGTAGTTTCGAAGTGGTCGCGTTTATGTAAGAAAAAAGGGGAATAAAAATCGAATAGAATTAACAATAATGACATGACATCGAATGATTATTAAAGCGGTAATTTTATTATCGATTATTAAAATTACAATTATAAGTACATACAAAAAGTAAATGTTAAAATTAGGAAAACATAAATAAAGCTCCATTTAGTTCACCCTGCCTTTTTGCCTTTTCTAGGCTTTTTATCAAAATAACTTCTTCCGGCTCAACGTAGCTCGGTACGCATTTCAAACGCCTATACTGTCAGCAAGTGCTCTATTTCCGCTTCTCGGCCACGCACAACGAAACTAGTTCGCTACCGCTGCGTAGCAGTCAGATCCTTCGATTTTTTAACCGAGAATGCGTCTTTGACAAACAATGCCGCGTTTGTCCGCTGCCGAGACCTTCCGAGAAATTGAATGATTATTACCAAAATTTTAATATTTTCAAAGATCGTAAGAAATGCCAAATCCATCTCAATATGCGGAAAATCACCGCATACTGACTGTTTTACGCTATGAGGTCACAATTTGTTCTGGGTTGAGTGTTATGTGTATCAATGTTCTGAAGGAAACTATTCTTCTATCTTGAATACTTAAATTTTCGCTTGTGAATAAACCAAAAATTTAGAGTCAGGCTAATATAGCAATGGATATATCATTTATAAAAACAAATCGAGCAGGTAAATAATATACATATCTCTAATATTTGTATATTGAAATGTTTATTGCAAATTACATTTTAAATGAAATGGTATTCAATTAGATTTTGACAACAGAGAATAAAAAAAATTATCATCCATTAAAAAATTATTTTCGCCTAATTGCTATAAATTTTTATTTTGTACGTCAAAAGTGTATGATAAAATATTTGGTTAATTGAATAGCGTCTTTTTATATTTTCTTTCTTTTTCCTTTTTGTAATGTTAAATCGTAATCTTTTGGCAATTTATTGAATGAAGCACATTTTAAATAGTAAGATAGAAGGTTTTTTTCCTTTGCCTTTTTTTGGATTTGCCGAAAAATCCGGCAGACTTAACAGATTATAAAAGAAAGAAGAAAAATATTATAATCTAATTCGATTGGACACTAGGGAAATAGAAGAAACAAGATAAGGACAGTGTCCCTTTATTCCAATCTTCTGCGCTTTGGCCTCCCCACTCCTTACAGTGCCAAAGCCATTCTTGCTTTCTCAATATAGTTCCTTTGTTAGCTTTCTTTATCTCCTCAATTTTTAATCTTTTCCTTATATAATGTACAATTCTCTGCGTTGGGTAAGTTCTACTGTTGACGTGCCCAAAAAATTGAAAAAAAAAAAAATTTTTTTTACTTTGTCAGAAACTCTAATAACAACATTTTTTGCGTTTTATTTATTTTTTTCATTCCAATTATTGAAATTACTTGAAAAACATCGTCATTATAATAAACGTGACTAATTTGAAGAGGAATTTTTCAAAGTCCAACAGCAACCATTTAGGCTTCTGGACAAGTTATTTATACCTTAAAATTCAATTTTAGAAGTATTTTTAACAACATACGCCAAGTTTTACCGTTTCATCTTGTAGAATGGGGAAAAAAATCATGACCGTATCTTCTAAATTTTTTTTTATACCGTGCGACACATCTAAAAATGTAATAACCCCTTATTACTATCAATCTTTCGCCATTTTTTAATCGATTGTCCTTATTTTCACTGCTTTCTACAACTAAAAATCTATTGTTAAAGATTATCAAATATAACAAATATACTCGATAGATATAATAATATTTAAAATATACATTTTTTTGATATGGTGTTTTTAAATCTATGCTCATTTATTAATCCCATAAAAACCATGAACTGACCCCATATAACAGGGTCTTCACCTTGTTTATTCCTTGCTTACTCCTCTATTTCTGCTGTACACAGAGTTTAATAGTAAATCTAGTAATTTTTCTCGTCCTAATATCCAAATTTTGAAAAATCTCTTGTAATCGTATACGTTACTGCTGATTATATTTATTCAAATCCGAAGCAGTATTTAATTTTTAAATTCTTTCGATTTGCAAATTCACTTTTTTTGAATTAAAGAAAAATGAAATTAGGTTCAGGAACTTTTGTTAAAAAAAAAGAAACAACTGTTTTCCTAATTTTAACATTTACTTTTTGTATGTACTTATAATTTTAATTTTAATAATCAATAATAAAATTACCGCTGTAATAATCATTCGATGTCATGTCATTATTGTTAATTCTATTCGATTTTTATTCCCCTTTTTTCTTACATAAACGCGACCACTTCGAAACTACACCTAATTATAATTTAGCTTTTTTATTATTTTTTCTACAACTCCGAACCTTAATGTTCTTGTCACACTAAATATCAATAAGGCTTCCTATATACTGACTGATAAGGCGGGTGGGATTTATATAGCACTGGACATCCAATAAAATAACTCGCAAATATTAATCGGAGTGGTCGTTTCGCGTATATTTACATCAAACATTTTTAGCGGTATTTTTTCACTTCTGATTTTCATGTAAACCTTTTTGTTGTATTTCGGAAAGAAAAAAAAAACCTTAACAGTGGAATCAAATAGAAAAAAAAATTATGCGTTTAGTCTGCTTAAAATTCGATAATGATGGCGCGCTGTTGCCAACACGAAATCATTCGTATGTTCGTCTGACCTTTTTTTTATTACCTGAGTAACCCGACCCTAAATTTAGGCGAAATGGGAATTAGGCGAAATGGTACCAGAGCGCTTAATCTATCTGTAAACAATTTACCTCTTCTTCACGTTAACTGTTTCTGCTATCTTGGAGTTTTTCTCAATAGTCGGCTGACATTCTCTGAACATATTGATTATCTTTCCTCTTCTGCTATTAAAAGGCTAAACCTGCTGAAAGCGCTGCCTTCAACAAAATGGGGTGGTGATACTTACATTCTGATCGTCTTGTATAAAGCCATTGTCCGTTCCAAATTTCATTACTGCTCTTTTATCTATGGTTGTGCCTCTATACCTCGTCTTTCTAAATTGGACATTATCCAAAATTCGTGTCTTCGGCTTTGTCTTCTCATGTCTACTCAAATTCCAGCAATTCTCGCAGAGTCTCACACACCACCCCTGTCTCTTCGCAGATCCTACTTAGGCTATCGTTTCCTCTCCAAACGTCTTCCTCTTACGTCCTGTACTCTTATTCATTCCTACCTTTCAGTTTATAAGAACTGGCATTTTCCGCCTAAGAAAATCCCTGTTTTAGCACTCATTTCCCTTCGCCTTAGTTCCTTTTGGCCTTACACAATCTCCGGTAATAATCTTCCTGCCTTTTCTTTTAGCTTTGTCGATCTATGGCCATTCTCCCAATGTTTCTTTTGTACCTTCACTTTCCAAATCCTTTCCTCAGGCAATAATTCAACAGGAATTCCACAGCATTATCAATTCCCAATTTCCATCGCATGTACCCATCTTCACAGATGGCTCCTGGGGACCTGATCGTGTTGGAGCTTTTTTTATTCTTCCGGACTTCAATTTTTCTGAATCTTTTTGTCTTCCTTCTTTTTGTTCAATCTTTACAGCCGAGTCGATGACTATCCTACCCTCCATTATCTCCATTTCTTCCAGTCGTCAGTTTTCTAATTATTTGATTATCTCTGACTCCATGAGTGTTCTTCAAGCGATCAGCTCCTCTTTTCCTGATAACTCTTCTGATTTCATCATTCTTCGCATACGCTGTCTTATCCATCTTCTTTCCTCTCACTACTCCATCTGTGTTGATTTTTTGTGGATTCCCAGCCATATGGGCATTAAAGGTAATGAGACGGCCGATTCCTTGGCTCGAGTTGCTGCTTCCCCTCGTTCCTTCTTTAAAAAAATTCCATCTTTCAACTTGAATTCCCTATGTTCCAAATTTCATCTTAAATTTTGGTCAGATATTTACCCTTTCTCCTTCCGTAACGATCAATCCTTTTATCTGTCTGTACAACCTAGTCTTCCTTCTAATATCTGATGTTCTTGGAGTTACTTTAACTTCCCCGTTCCGTTGTCATTTCTATAATTCGCTTGCGTTTTGGCCATTCTGCTCTTCCTTCCTCTCGTTTTCGCTTTTCCCTTGTTTCTTCTCCAAATTTCACCTCTTCACCCTAATGAGGCGGCGAATTGCGACGCCAATCACGTATCTTCTTTGAATGTCCATCTCTTTCTGTTGAACGCGGTATCCTATATTCTTGTTTGCTGAAACTCAACCTACTCCTTATTGTGCATCTTATATTCTGTCCTTCTCTTCACCATCCATTGTGTCATCCGTTAGTTCCTTTATATTGTCCATATCTGAGCGAATCAAAATTTAACTGACGGCTCTTTTCTTTTTTGTTGTTTCTGGGTGTAGGTTCTTAGCTTACGTGCCCAAAAGGGGGATTAAAAAAAAAAAAAAAAAAAAAAAAAAAAGATCATTTTCCGTAAGTTTAATGTTTTTGCGCAGCCCTACAGAGCTGTTACAGCCAGCTCGGTTTTAGAGATAGTTTTTTATATAATGGAGTTTTATTTTCTAACGACAAGTCCGATCCCTTAGCTAATAGCCACGACATGGTTCTAGTTTTAAACCTCAAATGCTCGATTTCTTATCCGAATGTGAGTTTTTCAGGTCAGCCTAGCGTCCAAGTGCGTGCCTAAATATTTTACGTTATAGACAGTTGGTGTTTATTTTTATTACGTACAAGTTTAGAAAATGAAGTAGAGATTTTTTTATATATTTTTCAGAATCTTTAATCACGTAATTTTGATTGGGAAACAAGAAATGCGTAAACGTTATTTCCAGCGGCGTCTCTAAAATGTAAATTTCTTCTACTTTAAAATCAAATTTTGAATTTTTATCAGGCATACAAATTTTACTCTATTAAATGATACAAAATACGGGTACGCATCATCTTCTTGAAGTGGTTCTGTCTTTTGCTGATTTAAAAATTCAGCAAAAGTTTTTTTTTTTTTTTTAATTCATCTATAACATCGACCATACACTTTATTCGCATCTTTTTTATAAACAAGCATCCTCAGCAAATCAGCCGCTCGGTGGTTCGATGTGAAATGCACGCACTCGTTAATTTTTCATTCGTATTTCAACTATCGAATTGGGCCTACGATACTGTCGGTGAACATGTGCTAACCACTAATGGTGTATAATCGGTCAAAGCAAATTGAACTCGATGTTTAGTTGCGAATGAGTGAAAAGAGATATGGCTAAAAAATTAACCGAACAAATTGGGAATTTGAAAATGGCGCGAATTTCATTCACTGCGCATCAAGAACCGTTTAATTAGTTGCATCGCTGACGTTACGAATGAAGAATAAATCTTTGTACGCCCGGTGGAAATATATGTTTTTCTGTTAAAAAGCAAATACCAAAAAGAAAAAAAGGAACCCCATTTAATAACAGTTTAGAAAAAAGGCCAGGCAAGCATTTCGGAATACTTTCGAACGTGTATTAATATTAATCGGATGCGGTTTTAATATTTCCCGCTCATTAACCATCGACGGTGGAGAGAGTTTCGTGTTGATCTATTCGAATGCAAAAAAAACATCTTAATGAAATTCTACAAATTCAGATGTCTGCTTTTTTTCGCTGTTAAATGTTTATATCAGCGAGAATGATTCGAATAGAGGGAGATAAGAAAAAGCGTAGAATGAAAATCGGATTCTTTAGAAATTGCGACGCGATCTTCACACACCTACGCACAGAGGCACCAATTGACTTTCTCACGAACTGGACGATTTAGGCATGTGGCCGAGCGAAGTATAGAATGAAAGAATTCGAGTCGCGTGAATAATAGCCGGGGCACTTTTGAGATGTTGTTCGTCTGAGCGAGCAGTACTTGCGGATAATGCGAGAATATCGTTTTGTCAGATTCGATATACTTCCATTTTTCGACAAAACCGTAATATGAACTTCGCCGTCGTCTAACACAGAAGAAGTCGATAATTGTATTACCTCGCCTCGTCGCCGGCCATCTGAAGTCCGCACGAAAAGGTCTGTTATAAAATATTAAAAGGTAAAGAAAAATTTTATTACGACGACTTCGACTCCGACTCCGACTCCGACTCCGACTCCGACTCCGACTCTGGCGTGTTGTTTGTCCTTTTTTTATTGTCGTCGGTAAGATGTTGACTTGGTGAGCGAGAAGCAGCGCTAGGCCGGGAAGGCGAAACGGCATTTGTGTCCGCGCTACAAAGGCAGATTTTTCGGACACTTTTGAGAATGAATAGCGAAATTTAACAATACAGCTCGCAATATCATAATGGCTTTGAGGGTAATAATAGTAATAGATATGAAGGGTTGTCAGCATGCAGTCCGCACCGACGGAAACACCCCCCAACGAGCTGCATGATGCTTGCAAATATTTTAACTACTATAAAACGACTTAATAAAACTGCTCCATTATTCGATTTTGCCTGAAAGATGGTGCAACTTTGTTCGCATTCCGAGATTTGAAAAAAAAATTAATTTAGCGGAAAATTAAATGGTCGGAATTTGTCGCATTATCGACGATTATGTAAAAAATTTTAAGCCTCCATTTTTTCTCAATTTAACACGGCCAAAGCTACTTTAATCTATCCATCATCATCGGCAGTAGAGCGTTTTATCGGAGAAAATCTCCCGCCGCGAGGCCAGTCATACCGCGGTTAGGTTTTCCCCTTTGCGCTATAAATTCCCGCAAAATGATAATTAATTTTAATATAGCGGCGAACATATATGTACTCGTAGCAGAGAAAATGTAGCAGATACGAGTAAAATAAACTGTTATCATCGGAGATATACAGTAGCACGAAGAGATATCTTGCAAGCGGAATAATAGATCAACCGGATTAGCTACTTCGTCTGTTAAATATCAGAACATGAGAGCCATCACCGGGTTACGTCGATAATATTGTTCTAGCACACAGGAGGTATCCGGGTCTGCCAGTCCCAAAACTGTATATGTACCCCGATCCTGAGTAAAGAAATATCTACAAAATAGACGAGCATCCGAAGACAGGCTGACTTTTTCTTTTCTAATTCGGAATTAAGAATTATTCACTACTACGGAATTATTTTGCGCATAGTCAAACATTTAGTTTTCATTTTTTTTAGCGTCCTATTTTTTCTTTTTTTCTAAATTGAAATGTTTTGTTAATTTTTATTCTTTGACGTGTACGAAAAGCACGATAATTTTTGATATGGAATTTAAATAAAATTCATAAAACCGGATAATTTTGTTTGTTTTTTTTTTGGGGGGGGGGGTATAAATAAAAAAAGTCCTATACCCTTTTAGTAGGGCGTCGGAGATTGTTTAATTAAGCTTTTCATAATGTACTTAAGGACTTAATGGATCTGATGAAAATACTAAGGTCGCTTTCTTTCTACTTTTGGATTATACGCCTTTACTTTCCTCCAGATAATTCTCTGGTATAACCGATATTAAAATTTTCCGCTTAGGTACATACTTGGGAGCGACTTGGATCCGGAACGAGACAAGTTTCGAACCCGTGACCTCGATTTGGCAGCCAAGCACCTTAGGAGAGAAGTGAAAAGGTATTTTTTAATAGTGAAATAAATTTCAGTCGCGAATTCCACGATTTCTATTGGGGAGGGGGGGGGGGACTAAATATAAGCGATATACGTATTACAGTATGTAATTAAAATAATTCTTTTAAAAACTGTGTATTACGGGGGACATATAATTACATTTTTCCACCTCGAATAAATATTATTCTTATTGCATCGAAATAATTTTTAAAGTAATTTTAGATCATGAACATCCCCAAACCGTGTCATTAATTTCGTATAACAGTCGGAGAATTTCTATTGAATAAACAAACTTAACTTCGTTTTGTACTTAATGCATGGAAAAATAAATTTTTAAAATGAATTAAATTCAGTTTTTGTTTATTAATGTATATATCAAGCGTTACCGTTACGCTGTTAAATTATCGTTGAATTTTATAGTTTTCTTAAAGGTATTTTCCTATATTTATCATACTTGTTCCCTTCGTCGAGCTCTTTTATCTGAAAAATACTCAATTATAACAATCAGCAATATACTAGATTGTTCTCCAATTTTGTCTTTTAATCTTTTTATTCGTATTTATTTGCTTTAATATTTCTTTACTGTTCATAATTTTAATTTTATCTTGTTCTCCTGTGATCGGTCCTACTATTCCCTTTTCAGTTTCTCCAATTTTTTTTGTTTTTCCTATAATTTCCTCGAATATTTATTTATCATCTTGCTCGAAATATATCTGTTTATTCCAGTGTCATCAGAATAGTATAAAACAATATGAAAGGAGAGAAAAAGAAACGTATAAAATCTTTATAGTCGGAAAAATGTTTCAGTAAAAGCAATTAAAAAATTCAGCACTATAAGTTAGCTAGAAGCATTTCCTTCCGGGAATGAGGCTACCAGAAATCCATCAGCTGCGTAATGTACATGTTTACAACTTGATCGTACACTTTTGTTAAACCGATTTTGGCTTTATTTAAAACTCGATCATCTTTCGCATCTCATTTCATCGATATGATAGTCTCTCATTGTTCTTACGGAAGAATCGGTTTCAATTATCTTGTAATTTTCCGCAAAATGAAATTTTTTGTAAGCATGATAAAGGAAAGTTTAAACGTTGAAGGATCTTCGATAGAAAAAATTTACATGAATTTTCATATTACTCTCGGCATGAAACTTACATTGTTATTAATATATCATTGGGGAGGCAAATTATATAATTACGTAATATCTTATACGGTAGATAATAGATTTGAGAAATACTTTCGTTTCATAAAGAAAATCAAATAGCGGCACATCTTTAGAAATTCAAAAATGTTTCAAAAATACATAATTATTACAATTTAATTTAAATTTTGTTTTATTTTTAGGTGCGAAAAATAAAACGAAATTATAAAATTGTAGCTAAAATGGTAGTTTCGAATTCGAATCGTAAATTACTAGAAAGAATAGAAAGATAGTATTTTTATTAGACATTAATTATTTTTTATTTTTGTTAGTAATCCGATCCGAATTCTTTGTTCGCGAGCAAATTTAAATATACATATATATTTCTCATTGAACCATTTTTAATTAAAATTGCAAAATGAAAATAAAAAATAAATAAAAAATGCAAAATATCGACGACAGTTGCCCTTAAAATAGAATAAAAACGTAACATTAATTGTTTTACTAAAAAACAGTATTAAATGTTAGTTATAAATCCATAGATAACATTTATACTAATTTTTTATAGTATAAAGTAAGTTTCCCTGTTGTAACAAATTTTTTCATCAAGGTTTTGTTTCTTGAAGAGGAGCTATTTCCTTAAAAAAGTAGATTAATTAATTAATAGAGAAATCGTCTTTATGTATAATGATGAAATTTGTCGATCCACGATGTTTATGCCGCGCGACGCCACTCAAACGTTTACTTATCGTCTGCTGTTTATAACATAAAATGAATGAGATGTACTGTTCCAAAGTAATAGTTCAGGTTGATAGAGCGACAATTTTTAAGGAGATACAGGAGAATCTGCTTGAATTGAAACAAATTTTAAGCATACTTGAATATTTGACAAAACTCACCTTCTAGAGGATTTTTGAGGAAATATTCCCCTTTTCGAGTAAACAGAATGCAACGAAAAGCTGGAAAATATATTATTCGGAATTTGTTTATTCGCGTATATAAGTAATTCCAGGAAGGCTGTCCTGGTTTGATCTATGTATAAAAAATTCGATAAAAAATTCGATAAAAAATTAATTTCTTTATTATTTGACTTGATGAATGTACTCTATTAATAATTTCATAATTAGTATTATTGATGTCATATGTACTATTTCTGTAAACTTATTAAACGGGCATAATCGCAACAGAAAGAAAGAAAGAAAGAAAGAATTTATTAACCACGTTCGTTACAATTGTTAATACTTATTATAGAACGATTGTGTATCGGCCCGTTAGCCTCGCCACAATACAGTAGTATAGACGCATACAAAAAAATCAACGTTACGGATAAATGCTAATCAATTGCAGGAAAAACTTACAAAAAAAACCGGCGCCATAAGATAACATATGTTAATATTCGCATCTTACCAGCTTATTATTAGCTCACTTATATAATATTCTTTTACACACGCACTAAGCTCCGCCTACAAAATATACACTTTATATTTGCAACTTACTGCCTTACTTCAAAAGATTATGCTTAAGCCTACGGTGTTTATATTTGCTATACATATATTTTAGTCGCCTGGAATCGTAATTTCCGATTGGCCTGATTAGTTCATTACTGTGGACTTCACAATCTTTGCAGAATTTATATATGTTATACCAAGGATGAAATCTTCTAAAAAATGGGAGACTCCTGTGTAATCATGCATATCCGTTACCTTTGCATACCTATTTGCTCGCAGTACGTACCTCAGGCACCTATTTTGTAGCACCTGAAGTTTCATATACGTGCTATTTAGATGACCACACAGGACATGCATAGGTAATGTGACAGGCCTTATTAGCATTTTATAGATAATTAGTTTATTACTGCTGCTAAGGTATGATTTATACTTTAATAACGGATATAAAGCTGATATAGTTTTGTTAGCGTTTATACCTATGTGATCGATATGCCTGTTAAACGTGAGTCTCTTATCCAGTACTACTCGTAAGTAGCGCGTTGTTTCGGCCCATTGCACGCAGGCATTGTTGACAATTAAGTTATTGGGTAGAGCAGGTCTTCGCCTAGTAAATAGTATTGCTTCAGTTTTGGATGGATTTATACTTACGCGCCACTTCTTGAAATATCGTAATGTATGACTTATGCTACTAACCTGTTAGCGATAGTCTGTGGTCTGTGTGAACTAGTGAACAAAGCCGTGTCATCTGCATACATGGCAATTTCAGTATTTGGAAGTTTCGGGAAATCAGATAAGAAAAGCGTAAATAAAAAAGGACCTAACACACTGCCTTGCGGTACCCCCGCTAACGTGGAGTTTAAAGTAGATTTAGAAGCGCCGACGTTTACATAAAATAGTCTATTTGTAAGGTAACTACTTATTAGTGTTTTATAAGGTAATTTGGGAAGTTGTAATTTATCATTTTATATGTGATTCCCTCATGCCACGTGGTATCGAAAGCCTTAGCTACATCAAAAAATACCATTCCTGTATGTTTATTACAATTAAAACCATGGGTAATAGCCTCGGTCTAGTACCATTTCGCCTAATTCCCAATTCGCCTAATTCCCAATTCGCCTAATTCCCAATTCGCCTAATTCCCATTTCGCCTAAATTTAGGGTCGGGTTACTCAGGTAATAAAAAAAAGGTCAGACAAATATACGAATGATTTCGCGTTGGCAACAGCGCGTCATCATTATCGAATTTTAAGCAGACTAAACGCATAATTTTTTTTTCTATTTGATTCCACTGTTAAGGTTTTTTTTTTCTTTCCGAAATACAACAAAAAGGTTTACATGAAAATCAGAAGTGAAAAAATACCGCTAAAAATGTTTGATGTAAATATACGCGAAACGACCACTCCGATTAATATTTGCGAGTTATTTTATTGGATGTCCAGTGCTATATAAATCCCACCCGCCTTATCAGTCAGTATATAGGAAGCCTTATTGATATTTAGTGTGACAAGAACATTAAGGTTCGGAGTTGTAGAAAAAATAATAAAAAAGCTAAATTATAATTAGGTGTAGTTTCGAAGTGGTCGCGTTTATGTAAGAAAAAAGGGGAATAAAAATCGAATAGAATTAACAATAATGACATGACATCGAATGATTATTACAGCGGTAATTTTATTATTGATTATTAAAATTAAAATTATAAGTACATACAAAAAGTAAATGTTAAAATTAGGAAAACAGTTGTTTCTTTTTTTTTAACAAAAGTTCCTGAACCTAATTTCATTTTTCTTTAATTCAAAAAAAGTGAATTTGCAAATCGAAAGAATTTAAAAATTAAATACTGCTTCGGATTTGAATAAATATAATCAGCAGTAACGTATACGATTACAAGAGATTTTTCAAAATTTGGATATTAGGACGAGAAAAATTACTAGATTTACTATTAAACTCTGTGTACAGCAGAAATAGAGGAGTAAGCAAGGAATAAACAAGGTGAAGACCCTGTTATATGGGGTCAGTTCATGGTTTTTATGGGATTAATAAATGAGCATAGATTTAAAAACACCATATCAAAAAAATGTATATTTTAAATATTATTATATCTATCGAGTATATTTGTTATATTTGATAATCTTTAACAATAGATTTTTAGTTGTAGAAAGCAGTGAAAATAAGGACAATCGATTAAAAAATGGCGAAAGATTGATAGTAATAAGGGGTTATTACATTTTTAGATGTGTCGCACGGTATAAAAAAAAATTTAGAAGATACGGTCATGATTTTTTTCCCCATTCTACAAGATGAAACGGTAAAACTTGGCGTATGTTGTTAAAAATACTTCTAAAATTGAATTTTAAGGTATAAATAACTTGTCCAGAAGCCTAAATGGTTGCTGTTGGACTTTGAAAAATTCCTCTTCAAATTAGTCACGTTTATTATAATGACGATGTTTTTCAAGTAATTTCAATAATTGGAATGAAAAAAATAAATAAAACGCAAAAAATGTTGTTATTAGAGTTTCTGACAAAGTAAAAAAAATTTTTTTTTTTTTCAATTTTTTGGGCACGTCAACAGTAGAACTTACCCAACGCAGAGAATTGTACATTATATAAGGAAAAGATTAAAAATTGAGGAGATAAAGAAAGCTAACAAAGGAACTATATTGAGAAAGCAAGAATGGCTTTGGCACTGTAAGGAGTGGGGAGGCCAAAGCGCAGAAGATTGGAATAAAGGGACACTGTCCTTATCTTGTTTCTTCTATTTCCCTAGTGTCCAATCGAATTAGATTATAATATTTTTCTTCTTTCTTTTATAATCTGTTAAGTCTGCCGGATTTTTCGGCAAATCCAAAAAAAGGCAAAGGAAAAAAACCTTCTATCTTACTATTTAAAATGTGCTTCATTCAATAAATTGCCAAAAGATTACGATTTAACATTACAAAAAGGAAAAAGAAAGAAAATATAAAAAGACGCTATTCAATTAACCAAATATTTTATCATACACTTTTGACGTACAAAATAAAAATTTATAGCAATTAGGCGAAAATAATTTTTTAATGGATGATAATTTTTTTTATTCTCTGTTGTCAAAATCTAATTGAATACCATTTCATTTAAAATGTAATTTGCAATAAACATTTCAATATACAAATATTAGAGATATGTATATTATTTACCTGCTCGATTTGTTTTTATAAATGATATATCCATTGCTATATTAGCCTGACTCTAAATTTTTGGTTTATTCACAAGCGAAAATTTAAGTATTCAAGATAGAAGAATAGTTTCCTTCAGAACATTGATACACATAACACTCAACCCAGAACAAATTGTGACCTCATAGCGTAAAACAGTCAGTATGCGGTGATTTTCCGCATATTGAGATGGATTTGGCATTTCTTACGATCTTTGAAAATATTAAAATTTTGGTAATAATCATTCAATTTCTCGGAAGGTCTCGGCAGCGGACAAACGCGGCATTGTTTGTCAAAGACGCATTCTCGGTTAAAAAATCGAAGGATCTGACTGCTACGCAGCGGTAGCGAACTAGTTTCGTTGTGCGTGGCCGAGAAGCGGAAATAGAGCACTTGCTGACAGTATAGGCGTTTGAAATGCGTACCGAGCTACGTTGAGCCGGAAGAAGTTATTTTGATAAAAAGCCTAGAAAAGGCAAAAAGGCAGGGTGAACTAAATGGAGCTTTATTTATGTTTTCCTAATTTTAACATTTACTTTTTGTATGTACTTATAATTTTAATTTTAATAATCGATAATAAAATTACCGCTTTAATAATCATTCGATGTCATGTCATTATTGTTAATTCTATTCGATTTTTATTCCCCTTTTTTCTTACATAAACGCGACCACTTCGAAACTACACCTAATTATAATTTAGCGTTTTTATTATTTTTTCTGCAACTCCGAACCTTAATGTTCTTGTCACACTAAATATCAATAAGGCTTTTATATACTGACTGATAAGGCGGGTGGGATTTATACAGCACTGGACATCCAATAAAATAACTCGCAAATATTAATCGGAGTGGTCGTTCCGCGTATATTTACATCAAACATTTTTAGCGGTATTTTTTCACTTCTGATTTTCATGTAAACCTTTTTGTTGTATTTCGGAAAGAAAAAAAAACCTTAACACAGTGGAATCAAATAGAAAAAAAAAATGATGCGTTTAGTCTGCTTAAAATTCGATAATGATGACGCGCTGTTGCCAACACGAAATCATTCGTATGTTTGTCTGACCTTTTTTTTATTACCTGAGTAACCCAACCCTAAATTTAGGCGAAATGGGAATTAGGCGAATTGGGAATTAGGCGATTTGGGAATTAGTCGAAATGGGAATTCACCATAGCCTCTGTAATTCTCGCAACC
Source organism: Icerya purchasi (assembly GCA_039619475.1). Taxonomy (NCBI): domain Eukaryota; kingdom Metazoa; phylum Arthropoda; class Insecta; order Hemiptera; family Monophlebidae; genus Icerya; species Icerya purchasi. Next base: position 274,275,076 of record CM077116.1, read on the forward strand.
TGATGCACGGTGGAGTGTCTGGGGCGAAAACCAAATTGAATTTTGGGGATAATGTCATTGTTTTCGGCATGGTCCCTGAGTCTTTTTAGTATGATTTTTTCAATTACCTTGTTCAAATTACTCAGCAAACTGATAGGTCGTATATTAGTAATTTCAGACGCGTCTTTTCCTACTTTGGGTAAGGCAATAGTTTTTGTTATTTTCCAGGATTTTGGATAATATTCATGTGTAAAAATGGCATTTATTATATTACATAGTTCCATTACCCCTATAAATGGCAACTTTTTTATGCATGCAACACTAATATTATCATGTCCCAAAGAAGATTTAGGCTTTAGACGCTTGATGCATGATACGATTTCTTTTGGAGTAGCATAAGTGATGTTCTCATTTGTTTGTTTATAATCGCAACAGTTATATATATATATATATATATATATATATATGAACAAACGAATTTAATCAACACGTTTCATGGTAATGAACTGCATCGGTTAAATTTTCTGTGTGTGTATATTGCACATATGTGTATATCTATGTCATGGTTGTGGTTAAATTATTTTGTTTAGTAACAACTTTAAATAAAATACTCTTCGTAGATAATGAAAATCAAATTATTTCGAATGACTTTTTAAAAAACCTTTCTAAATTATAAGACGCATTTTATGCAATGTAAAATAAACATTTAACTTAATAGCTTAGCTGTTTACTTTTAATTTATTTTTAACTAATTGCTTCAATATAAATAGTTAATGTTCTGTTCTCATTGTTGAACTTATATCGCTCTCGTAACAAACATTGGTGAAAATCAGTTGACAACTGCGGACGTTGTTCGAGATATGCGAGTAACAGTTTTATAGATTTTCCCTTACTGTGCGATATTTTTCTTCAGTTCGCTACCATAATTTAAGCCAATTATTTCGCGATTTTTTCAAATTTTATTCCGAAACCCTTACCTATTTTTCTTCTAACGGACGTAAATTATGTGACCGTTGCGGTTGAAAAACCGGTTCATTTTTCATACGGATATTTTCTGTACAGGTAGGAAGTGGTGATAAAATTTTTCTTTTAATTTTCGTAAACAATTTTATTTAATTTGTATCTAACATTTTTTTCGCCTGTTTTATGATGTAATTATTCAGTCGGAAATTCATTTTTTTTATAGAATCTTCTGAAGCTAAATATAAATCCGTTGAATACTAAAAATGTATCGAGGCGACTTTAGCTTTCAAAATATTTGCTTAATCTTGTTAATCTTGACTTCTGTTCGTATTAAAAAAATTCTTCAATTTTTACTCTACATCCTAATAATTTATTTGAGAATTTTTCCAGCCAGCTACCGTGTCGTAATTGGTTAAGCATTAGTATTTCGTTCGGGTAGAACCGGGTTCGATTCGCGCTGCCACACGTTGACACTTCGAATGGGTTAATGTCCGCAGGTCGACGCGCCCACAAAACAAGAAAAAAAGGGGAATTTTTTTTTCTTGAAGCCATCCTTGAACGTAGTAATAAGTATTTACAGCTGATCCATTTCATCATAAACTGAATTAATGATACAAACACATTTTCGCATGTATCGATTTCGTGAAAAACCGTCAAACATATTTTATTGTTTCAGCTGAAGACAACAGTGAGTTGTTCAATCCAGATGAGAATTTCTTTTATCGGACTTTTTTTAATCTTACAAAGTCTCGCTACAAGTATAACAAGTGAATTTCCGGTTGACTTATTAAAATATAAACGTGAAACCATAATTTATTACATAATTCTCAAAAAACATTCGATATAGGTTTAACTGGATAAATACACATCCATATACGAGTATGTATATATATATATATATATATATATATATACATATATATACATTACACTGAATGTATATTATTCCTGTTAGTAGTAATGCTGAATAATAATTAAGTTTTCTATGACCTGGTCGTTTTTCTCGAAATTTCTTTATTATATTATACAACTTTTAATATGTAACATACCTTTGTATAATATAGCATAATACATTACGTTTGATGGTGCAATACTTTTATATAATATTAATGGGTTTTTTTTTTAAATTTATTTTATTGTTATTATTAATTAATTTATTAAAAATAATTAAGAATGTATATATGTTTTTACCGGAAAATTTAAAATTTTTATTTACTAATACTCTGAAGTATTTAGTATATTTTACTCTTTGTAACTCCAAGTCGTAATCTTGTAAATTGAACTTCTTAAATTTTTAATATCTATTCCAAATTATTTATTTCGTTTTCACGTGCCAGATCTTCACGTGCTCTGGCTGATGCTTTAACTTCCGCGTATGACTTTCTTCCTTTTATTTCATCCATAAATCTCCTTCGAGGTCTACCTTTTTTGAGTCTTCCCTGTTGTTTTTCATTCTAATAAGTTAGTAATCCACATTGAGTGTCGCATAACGTGTCCTATGGCCGAATTTCTTCTTCTTTCTATCGTACTTAGTATTTCTCGTTTTTCCTTAACTCCGGATAATACCATGCGGATCGAAATTTTATCCGTCCATTTTTCCTTCAGCATGCGTCGCTAACACCACATTTCAGACTCTTCCAGTTTGCACTTTCTTTAGCAGCGTCCGCGTTTCGCATCCATAAAGAGCCACGCTCCAAATAAAGCTCTTTATGAAATGTTTTCTTATATCTAAGTCTATATTCTTAGAAGAGAGAAGGCTTAGCCTTTTTCTGAATGCATTCTTTGCTTATGCTATTCTTCTCCTTATTTCCCGTTCCGATCTGCCATCCTTTGTTATCAGGCTGCCCAAATATTCAAATTCCTTTACTTGTTGTACCGTTTTTCCGTTTATTATTACATTCAACTTATCATCTACTTTTTTGTCACATCTTAGTACCTTAGTTTTCTTTTCATTGATTCTCATATTGTATTTGATATTTAACAATCTGTTTTGTTCGTTCAGCGACTTTTGCAATTTTGCTTCGCTGTCCGCAACCAGCACTATGTCGTCAGCATATTTAATCGTCTTATATCTTATTCCATTTAATTTTATTCCTCCATTCTCTCTGTTTAAAAAGCACCTTATTTCTTTTTCCACATAAATATTAAACAAGAAAGGTGAAAGGCAGCAGCCTTGTCTGACTGCTTTCTTTATTTTCGCGTTGATTTTTTCATTAATCCTTATTTGTTGATTCTTATACAATTGGAGTAGTATTCTTCAATCTTTGAAATCTATATTCGCTTCTTTTGGGCATCGAAACATAATGTCCCATTCGACATTATCAAATGCCTTCTCTATTTTTTCATGTATACTTTACGTAATTTGTCTTCTAATTTTAATTTCGATTATCGACAACGTAATCAAAATTTTAATATTTTCGGGAAATGTTATATTGTATATTTATGAAATTATTACGTTTCATAAATGTGCTGATAATACAAAACCATGTAATAGACCATTTTTTTTATTTTATATTTTTGGTATGTTTAATTTCTCACCTTGATATGATGTTCTATTGCAAAATAATAATTTAATATATAGAGTGGAGACGTGTTCCATGTATACAATTGATCACAGAACTTCTTAATTCTTCTATAATTAGTGCTTTCTAGTAAAAAAAAGAAATTGTTTAATATATAGCTCTAGTTATTATCTGTTACTCAGTGGTGACATTTTTTTTTTTTTTTTTATCTTGTTTGGGTCTTTCCCTGGGCTTGTCAGCAACGGACGATTACCCATCAACACGTGTAAATAGAAGTAATTAAGAGTTACAAGGAATGGAATCCGACAACGAACGCTATACCAAGGATAGAGAAGCAATGACAATCAACGTCGATAAATACCAAACATATGCATCCTGAAAAGAGAAGGAGCGACACTGCAGAAGATAAGAGCAAAAGGAGTTAGCTGTCTCATACCGTGGCCACATCTGCAATTACAGAGCCCACAGTACCAACGGACAAATGAATCAGACTGCCAATAATTAAGGAAGAAGAAACACGGGATGTTTAAAAAGCAGTTAGAGCCATCAATGCGTCTTTCAAAAATTTAAAGAAAAAAAAGTTTTGTCTTGACAAAAGTAAAAATTTTAATGTGGCAATTAATTTTTTCGCGCCAAAAAAAATAAATCTTATTGTTGGTCACATTAGTGTGTCATAAGCATGTAAATTAAGTTATATTTATTTCGGGCTAGAGTAACGATGCAGCTAAATTATATCGCGCGCCATAGAGTATCCAATTCTATTAATCTTCGCATAAATTACTGAAATTTTTAAATGTATTAAGTTTCATGCTTAACATTTATGCATAAAAAGGAAAATATTGATAAACGGAAAAAGTAACTGTAAAATATAAGTAAAAATAAAAGAGAAAAATAAAAGAAATTAGAAAAAGGTATGACACAACTATTCAAAAAAAATATTTTACTAGAAAACATAAGTAACAGTGAGAGGGGAAGCAAAAAATGCGACGTTGCGGATAAAAAAAGAAAGCATTATTATTCATGGGCGTCGCCAGTCGGGTGGCAGGGAGGGGCAGCTGCCCCCTCCAGGAGCCTTGAAACTTTTTCATCAACTGGCATTGATGAGTATTCATAGACGCGTAATCATGGACAATTTGCCAGAAACCCACGAAAATTATGTTTTAATTAGGATTTTATTCTTGTTTAATAAAATATTAAGCCTTTACATCTTATAAATTTTATTTTTCCTATAACTCATATCCTCTTTCCATCATATTGCCCCCCCCCCCGCGGCATATCGGCTGGCGACGTCCTTGTTATTATTATAGAAATGTAATATTATAAAACTTTATTACGTTTAAATTAAAGTATGGGAAAGGACAAGACAAGATATAGGAAGCACAATAAGGAGTAGGAAGTCCAATCTTGAACAAATAAGAATACAAGGCAGAATGCTCCACGGAGAAAGATGAACACTGTGGAAGAACACATGATCGACGTCGCAAATAACTGCATCATCCGGATGGAGAGGACAGTGCGGAGAAAAAATCAAAGAAAAACGAAATCTGGAGGAAGGCAGCAAAGATGGCCAAAGCGCATAGGAACAATGGAAACAACATCAGAACGCCGAAGAGAGGGATGCAAAAGAAACCGTGAATAACCTGTTTAATTACGGCTTGGGGGAGATTTTTAGCAAATGAGGGAAGGATAAATACCTTAGTAGGATGGCAGATATCAGTGAAGTCGAAGGAAAAATCAGGGAGATTATTGAAAGAGATAATATACGGCCAAAATGAACTGAGACGATGAGAAATAAATGCCAGAATAGGGGTTTTGCTGTGAGTGAAGCGCCAGCTGTTATAAATCGAAAGGAAAGACTGAACAAGAGTAGAGGATGCAAGAGGAAGACGTTTAACAAGGAAACGATGGCCTAAATAAGATCTACGAATGGATAGAAGTGACGAATTGGATTCAGCAAGAATAGCAGGGGTTGGAGAGGATTTAAGAGCGCTGAGACAGAGACGAAGGCGAGATACCGAATTACGTTGTACTGATTCGATATCAACCTATTTTTTCTGGAATATATTTTTTCATTTATTTTTTTATATTTAGAAAGTTGTGGTTTAGATTTGACACCATTTAATAACTGACTCGTCCGGTAATTGTCTTCCTGATGAACCCGTTTCAGAATTAATATTGAAATAAAAATTGATAGATAACTAACTGCATCTGCTTAATTTTTTTTTTTAATAATAACACATGCATTATTATATTAAAAGTGATTCTGAATTTTCTTTTGGTACGTTAGTGGAAATTCACAAGCACATTCGCGATTGAAGAATGGTTTCCTTTAGCGTTGTAATTTATATAAGGCCGCTAAAAACCGCAGCAAATTGCAGCTTCATAGTTCACTGCGGTGCACAGGTGTGCTGCTGATTTACTGTACTTTGAAAAAAGAATGATCAGATTTGAAGTCGGAGATATAGTTATTTTTTCGAAAAGTTTTTCACTGATTATTTTTCTTCGCTGCCACCATCAAGCAGTGACGATTAGTACTCGTCGCGCCCGAAATCGCATGCGTGCTCTTCTCAGTTACGTTATTTGTCAATCGCTTTTGTTCCTCTAACCGATTTTTTACCTTTTTTTTTTTTATCCCTGCGAAATATGCCCTTGTTGCTAAGTCAATATTACTGGTTTTTTTTCTGTGCCTTTCAGAGTTTTAGTTGAAACAGGAATGAGGTAAAATAGTAATTAGGCAAAATGGGGAGAATTCCCATTACTAACTCTGACAAAAATAAAAAAAAATCACATTACACGATTGTGTTCGGTGTTGAGCTCACTAACTTTTTTTTTCTCTTTTTTCGTCTCGGCGCGAGACCATCTGGCCACCTATCAAAAATCACGAAACTGAAAAAAACAATACAGATTATTCGTGTAATGATAATTTGATTTAAAAAAAAAACAAAACAAAACAACAAAAAAAAAACAAAAGAAATATTATTTGGAAAATCTAGAAAAAAGGTGTCTATAGTGAATAAGGTCTTTCAAAAAAAGCTACTCGCGAGCTTGCTTTTAAATATGCCGCGGCTAATAATAAATCTTTCTCACCATCCCGGCATTACAAATAGAGAAGCTGGAAAAATGAGAAAGAGATTTTTTTATGAAAAGACATCGAAATTTTTTGTTGGGAGCTGAAGTTACACTCCATGGAGCCATCGGTTTTCTGTCAAGGGTATGGAACTCACTTTACTTTACTTACATAAAAATATGAAGCGAATATATGTGAAATATATATGACGCGAAACGTCTTTACGTTCAAAAGCAACGCCGTGAAAATTGCATAGCCCTCTGGTTCAAATGAATCAAAAGCAGTGGGCCAAATAAACTATATTGTTCAAGCCAGAAAGGAAAAAAAAAAAAAAAGCAGTACATTTCAGTTGACTGATGAAGAAGACTTATTACCACTTGACGATATTGTTCTCACCTTTTCCGACCACTCCTTCAAAAAGACGCCTCACTAAAACGCTTTCATAGGTCTCGATAAAAACTTATTAAATAGAGGAGCGTCTGTTGTTCACAAAATTCACAGGGGACATTTTTTGGATCCTTGACGTCACAAAATTATTACGTCATTTTATTTTCGCGATTTCTGTGTTTTATATGATTCGATTATTGTTTACAATAATAATAGGAAAGACTAATTAGTAAGTGACATATTATAATTGATAGAAATATTAACGTGTCTGATTTTGTAATTAATAACGTATTATTATTATTATTATTATTATTATTATTATTATTATTATTATTTCGCCGAATGTAAGTTTTGATCAAATTATAATATATAGTATTGATACTTTTAACCATTTTTTTTCTCTTTTCCGTTACATATGTGATGATAGATTATCTAATGTAGTTTTATTTCGAGCGATAATAAAATAATAATATAATATTCAATTAAACAGCGAATAAATCTTTCATGTTGATTATAAAAACATAAGCAAACTAATCATTTGCGTGCAATCAAAATAGTACGATGAATGAAAATGTTCGAAATCATTTTAAATGCAAAGTTTATGACGTACGTATTGCATAGTAAGAGTGTTACTTAAAGTATTGATTTCGATGTAAATAAAAAATACTAAATTAATTTCGGTAAAATAATATAAAGAATACACAATTTCATACAGTATTTCAATGTTACATACGAATTAAAAATATGTATATTCGTTGTTAGATGTTTACTTTCTAAAAGTATTTGCATAAATGAATTATTTCGTTCATTATTTAGGTTTGTAATAGGACATTATTAATTACAAAATCAAACGTTAATGTTTCTATCAATTTTATAAACTGTCAATGTGTGTCACTTACTAATTAGTCTTTCGTATTATTATTGCAAATAATCATCCGAAGCATATAAAACACGGAAATTGCGGAAGTAAAATAACGTAATAATTTTGTGACGTCGAGGATGCAAAAAGTGTGTGCCCCCCTGTGAATTTTGTAAACAACAGACGCTCCTCTATTTAATCTGTTTTTAACGAGACCTAAACTATTTAATAAATTTAACAATTTTTCTACTTTAACGTGCTCAAAAATACTTTCGACATGTTTAGTAATTAAACTTTTCGCATATAAAACCACCATTTTGTTGCAAAATGTTTTTTTGATTTCTTTATACTGTGTACACAGAGATAATAATTCTATTATTTCTTAAGTTTTTATTGCTTGTAAAAACACATTTTCCATATATTTTATACCGAAGTATTAGAGATATAGTATTGAAATTCCTCTGCACGATTCTACATTATTAATCACTTTATTACTCTATTTTTAAGGAATTAAATATGATATATTTCCATTGGTATGAAAAATGATTATATTTAAGTAGTGAGTTGACAAAGTTGTGTCCTCCTTTATAACTATTATTAATTTTTTTTAACATAAAATCAGAAATCTTACCCATTCCTGCCGCCCTGTTTAATTATACTGACTATTATTATTGTTTCTGGAATATTAAGTATTTGTTACTTTAAATATAGCTATTAAATTATTTCCACTAGTATAAATCGCATTCTGCTTTGACCGATAGGTGTATGTTATTTAATGTATCCATTTCAATTAATTTTTCTTTATTTGTCTGCTAATTCATATTTTTTAGTTCGATAAGGATTACTATTATTAGAAAGATTTTTTCGAGCTTATAATATATTTTTTTTGATTTTGATTAAAATTTGTAAATATTCTAATAAAATTTTTTTAATATCGCTACTTTTTTCACACTATTTAAATATCACTTTTACTAATATTCACGTTTATTATTTAAGTCGTTGTTGCACCAGTAAATTAACGGTGTGTACTTCCTACGTTTAATATGTAATTTTCGAATAATCTATTTAACCGGCGATTTATTATACTGTATATCTCTATACGTTCAGTCGTATCTATATTACATTTTCAGTTGCTTAATTAACTTTTATTTTGTTCAAATATTACAATTAATAAAAATTAATATCGAATAATACATACGTTCGGAAATTATACTGTATATCTCTATACGTTCAGTCGTATCTATATTACATTTTCAGTTGCTTAATTAACTTTTATTTTGTTCAAATATTACAATTAATAAAAATTAATATCGAATAATACATACGTTCGGAAAAATTAATTTTTTCAGTTCTGTTTGAATTTTTAATACTGTCTATTAGACTGTCATTACCGTGGTCATTGCCGCTTTTTAAAAATTCCGTATTTATTTTTCACGTATGAATCAATTATATTTTTATTTGTAACTTTTTATCAATCTTTCTCAACCTAGACCCCTATTTGTCTGCAACAAAGTAATCAGAAATTCCTGAAATCGTTTTTTTTTCGCAAACCTTCTACAAGGTAGATGGTAATTTCGGTGAAAATCGCCTTTGTCACTTCCAAAATCTTAGCGTTCCGAGATTTGCAAGAATACAAGTACAAAAAGGAAAAGTTCAAGTTAAATAGAAGCCTTTAAAAGAAATAAGCTCGTCTCGCATGTTAAATCCTGCCCACACGCCCCCACGTTTTGTATAGAAAGCATGTGAAACATAGAGAAATAAATCGAAATTTTTAACAATTAAGAAGTTTAAACCAACCCACGCGATCCATGCGTGGGTGTCGGTTCGGTGCAGCATGCGGTACTCCGTTTAAATGCATACTTTACAGAGTAACATCCGTGCGTGAATCGTGCGTGGACTGGGTTCAACCTGTGATAGAACGTAACACACCCCCGCACACGTAAAAGCAGTTTTGCATTCAAATTAAACCAAAAAAAAAAAAAAAAAAAAAAAAAACACAACACGAAAAACACTAATCCCTAACTTCAAAGCAACGAGTCTGCTATCCTTTTTTCCCCGAATGATGATGCGGTCCCTGTAATTGGATCGATTTTTTAAAACTTTTCCGCTACCGTTTACAGCTTCTGCCGAAACTTCGGATAATGCCGCTGATAAAGGGAAAAGCCGAAAATTGCGCAGTTACAATTATCGTCCGCGAGAAGACTCCGGAAGACGGCCTCCGGAACCGTTTTCGTACACAAACGTTTTGTTACACGGTCGAAGATAAGAGAAAAGAAAGAGGAAAAAAAAGTACAATGCAACTGAAGGAAGCGAACGCTACGAACAGATGCGAGTTTTGTTAACGTCTTAACGGTGTTCGTATGCGCGTGGTTTTAAAAGTGCCCGCGCTCTTCGTACATGGTGATTCCCCGGGATTTACTACGGATGCGTGCGAGGGGAGAAGTGGCCCGGTTAGAGGATAACTGTGGGGCCTACCGAGAAGTAAATAGTTCGCCGAGATTAAAACAATCCTAAAGAGCGTCTTAAATTCCACGCACTCCTATCGTCGTAGTTCACCAGTGGCACGGTACACCGCTAACGCTCCGGCAGCAGTAGTCAGCCCTTTTGCCGGCTCTGGCAAAACACATTTCACACCCTCCGCGCACGAATCCTTCCTATTCTCCAAAAGCCCCTTCCCGCTCCAAGTTGCACAGCGTTCGTTGGCTGACTAACTTCAAGCAGGACGCGGGGCTGACACTCGTACGCACGCGCGCGCGTCTTCGCAAGTGGCTTCTGGCGAATTCGCATTCGCGAGGGTAGGACTAACTTCTACCTTGCACAGGCGTCTCTACGGCAAAAATATCCGTTTATAATACTCGTATAAACATCTCATTACACGCTGAAAAAGAGTTCGCAGTGTGCGCCGTGCGAACACACTAAATTAAAACGTCTGCGTTTGTGTGTGTGTGTGTGTGCACGTTTTGGAAGTTCGACTTTGAGCTTCACAGTCGTCGTCCACTTCGAAATCGAATTTGGCTCTCCATCGTTACTCTTTTTGCCGAAAAGACGTACGCTCACAAGTGCACGGGGACCCGTCAGGGAACAGCTTTAACGTGGTGGCGCGGTGGTGCAACCCCATTTTACTCGGAAAATAGTAATTGGAGGATGATTCTAAACGGCGATTCTCCTCATTATTTGCCCAAACAACGATACGACCAATGCGATGATGACATTATAAATAGATTTTATACAATAATCGCCTCCCTATTCCGCTTTCGCAACTTCATCCTGCAGATAACAGCCCTAAACGAAGAAACCCCCTCTCTCTATTGTCGCGTCCTATTTCTCTCTCTGTTCCTGAGCTGCCGCTTCGCTACTACGGCAGATACCGCCGAATGTTCCATTCGCGAAAAATTCAACCGCTCCGATGCAAATAAACAACTCTACATATATTCGCAACAAAAACCGCGTTTAATAAATACGCCTGTTGTTATTTTCCCCGCCGAGTAATAATAGCGCGAGTTTTTTTGATCTTTACCGCGTAATTTAAAAATAAATTTTGCTACTCGTGGAAAAAGGAATATTCAGAAATTTTCATTGTTCAGTTTCCTCCAGTATTTTTTGAGTTTCATTTTCTTCATCGTAATACTGCATCGCGCGCGCAATTTCTGCGCATCGATGGAAATTTGTACGATAATCAAATTAAATCATTTATTTATTCATTTCATTAAAAAAGTGTTACAATTTATAGCAGAATAATAGAAAATTAATAAATAACCGTAATAATATAATCTAAAAATAAATCAGAAATGATAACTAAACAAATAAATGATTAAATAAAAAAAATGTAAACAGAAGTAAATAAGATAATCATATGCAAATTGCTTGTGCAGCAGGGTACAAAGTAACGATACAGAGGCCAACACAAACAGAAAATAATAATAATAAGGAAAAAATACTCACCCTAATACGTAATATATGATTTTGACTGAATAATCGAGTCAAGTTAAATTCCGCACGTTTGCAAAATTTATAAATATATACGCAAATGTGTCGATTTTAGTATTTCAAATGTATCCACTCAGCATTGTAACAAATTGCTTATTGCTAACAGAAAATTTGCAAAGTGTTTATCTGATAATTTATTAAAGGGGCAAAATTAAAAAATTCTCTCCGGGAGTTAGATTGTGAATCGGGGAAATGTTCTGAAACCGAAATTTTGGTTGAAAATCCATTAAAACTCGGAAAATTAAATTGGTGTTTCGAAATTTTTAATAAAAATTTTCCGACTAAAAGAATCGCTGCGGCAGTCTTGCCTCGCGCCGTAAAACAAATCTACCCAATAAGTCGACCGGAATCAAGAATTGCTCCGATTAAGATGACGAGCATGAAGGTTTTTTTTTTTTTTAAGAACCAGAACAAAAAAGAGACCACTGCCCGAAAAAGCAATATAGAAGTGAAAGAGTCAGTTATTTTTTTTGTCAGAGACTGATAGTGTGCAAACAGTTAAGAGCTAAAATGATTTAAGATGTATAGACGACGAAATATAGAATGTAACGTTCGACATTTAGGATTGAGCAGTAAAAAAATACGCGGTTGTTATAGCAGAAGGAAACTTCATAGAGGACAATTTCCGATTAAGCGGAAACGAAAATGAGACGAGGAAGACAACGGAGGAGGGGGCAATTGAAATGGTAACAGCGAACGTGGTAAGATGAGAAACTAACTAGATTGGACAGACAGATAGAAAGACAGAGAGTGCTGGAAAATGATGGGGACTAAATGTCTGACCAAAGTCCACGTTTTTTAGCAGATTAGAAGCAGGAATTTCAGTCTAAATGAGCCGGGAAGAAACGAGCTGGAGATTCCATCATTTTATTCTATGCCGTTGTGGCTAAATCGATATGTACGGGAATGAAGCGAAAAAAGATAATGGATAAGAGAGCGTACACGAAGAGTGGGAAAGTCGCAGCAGTGAGTAGGAAAGGAAGAACAAATATATGTACATATATAGCTCTGACAATTTCCTGCAATTCGAAACTAAGGAGATGGTCGGAAGGAAGGGTTTCTTATTTTTTTCGGGAATAAGGAATATAATAGTGGAAGTGTTCCAAGAAGGAAGCGTAACTCCGCTGGAAACGAAAGGACCGAAAACAGTTAAGATGAGAGTTGGATCGGAACGGAAAGGAAGTATTACCATCGAGACAGCTAAACGATTTTTGAAAAGCGATTTTAATTCGTTCATAGTAGTAAGGAAATAAAGGGTAGAGACTCTTCTGGTAATTGTAAAGGATACCCCATTCGTTATCATTGGAAACGTACAACAACCGAATATATCACTAATAGAGATAGTAAGGTGGTTATTGTAGATTGATGTTTCCACATACCGGAAATACGACTTCTCAACCAGATGAAGTGGCGCTATAAAAAAAAATCTTTCATTTATTATTTTTAATTAATATTATAATATGTGTTGCATTTTATTTTCACCTTCGGATAAAACGAAAAATTTCCCTTGGGCGAAATTTGTTTAAATGAAATTTACTCGTGCAACATAATTGAATCGTAATGCATTATAATTTCTCCGATTTCAAGCGGTAAAAATATCGATGATCAATTAAGAAATTCGTACTGTGTAATAAATTAATCAGAAACGTTTATGCTGATTTTCGATCGAATTGATTAATTGAAAATCAACATTGTTACCGTATTCAGCGCTATCTGCCAGCTAAGTGCTTAATTAACGAAAACAGGTTATAACGACGGTGTGATGGCGCCATTTAATGCTAACCCCCGTGAGAACATGTTAAATTCTAAAAATAACGATCGCTCCCTCTTCAAACGATTAACGTTTAAAAAAGAAGCGTGTACGTCTATGAAATAGTACAATTTGTATAAATAACGTGTCGAGGAGGAAATGTGTGCGTTTGTTATGAAATACATTTGAAAATTAAAAAAAAAAAAAAAAAATTACCGAGGTTTCATTTTCCCAAAATAAATTCACAAATATTTTGCGCAATTTTTCAGAAGAATACATTAACAATTTTAATTAATCAATTATTAACGATATTACGTAAATCTTAAATTTCCTTCTATTGCAAATGATCTGATCGCGCATGACAGTTGCTCTCAACACACTGATCGCTTTCCATTCCGTTCCTTCATTTTCTCCCGGTAAATAAATGTTCTTGTCGGCTTTTTTTTAGAACTTTTCAATTACGGACATAAACCCAACACGAGTAGAATTACTTTTTTTTGTATATTTTCAGTACGCGGCAACAGGATTCGAACCACTACACACCGCTGCCTAGCCAACGGTAATTAACTCGCGTATTTTCTATTTTGTACAGTTGTCAACTGTAACGTTTGTTTTCGGTAACTGATGCGTTCTTTTTCGTTTTTTTTTTTCTAGTCCAAGTGCTTTTTTTTTTTTTTTTTTTTTTTTTTGGTCTGGCTTTAAATACCATTCGGCCACTAAAATTAATCATTAAATTAATCTTTCCAGTAAATCAGTCTATACTTTTTTTGGCCGTCGCGGGGAATCGAACTCATAACACCACTATCTTAATAATCAAGAATCCACGCCACTAGAGAGGCTATCGGCACGGCAGTTTGGTAATTATTACTTCGCTACATTTTATAATTATAACACGCGGACGATTAGTTGGCATCGGCAGAGTTTACCGAGATATTCATTTTTTGTAAATAATAATTCTTGCGTAGACAAGCGATTTATTGCCATATACCTCTATTCGGTTAGAAGAGATAGTGTCCTATTTTATCTGGTGATTTTCTATATGTTGTCTAGTAGGTAGTGTAGAATCTTTCATTCATCTTTTTCTTCTTTGTTGTTTGCCGCTATATTGTTTCATTCGAGTTTTAATCATTTTCAAGTCAATTATTATTCAACGTATTATAATAAAAGCTTAATAATAAATATTACATCTGTTTGTGAATTTCCGACGGTGCGTTTAGTTGTTTTATGCTGTATTTTCAATATCTATCGCGTACATATTTTCATTTTTAAATACAATAAAACCCTCTCAATCGGCCTCGAATCAAAACCGGCCTATCTCTGAACAAAGTTATTTTTCTCCAACGTCCACCCCCCCCCCCCCCCTCTTTCAGCGAATATTACGTACATAGTAGCTAGTACTTAGATGACTCATTCCATCAAGTTCATTTCATATATGCGATAAAATGAGTTGTAATAACGTCTTTCATATTTTTGCTTGTCTATTCATGATACCTGATGGAATCTGTTGTTAGGGTTTTGCTGTACTATTAAAAAACTATACACCTCTTTCATCTCCATCGAAATAATCTTTATTAATATCACGAAATAGAAATAGACTATTTAATTCAATATGTAAAAACAAACGATAATAAAACCACACATAATGTTTCGTAAAAGCTGCTTGGTATTTAGCATTAATATGTTAACTTGTTCCACCCCTCGCACGATGTCTGTTGTTTTCGATTGCGTAAATTTTTCCCCCTTTAACTTTTCGAATCTGGTAAGTCAAAAAAGCTACGACTATATTTAAAATGTTAATTTGTTGCTGCGGGACATGTCGTTTTTTTTTGTATTTCCGGTTATATTAATTAGACATAGCACAAAATTAATGACATTATTAATTATCTTAACTTTAAAGGTTTTTCACGCGCAAACTATCCATTGTTTTTCGAGTTTCTGATACTGTTTTCTTTTCTTTTTTTTTAGAAACACGTTGCTTTTTACATACCATTTTCAATTTCCTGAATCTACGATTAGAAAATATTCCCGCACGATGGAAACCAGATTTTTATTACTTACAAGAGGTCACACGAGGTATATTATAATATCTTCCTGAAAAATAAAAATGTGAAGCCAACACAAACCATTATTATTATTATTATTATTATTATTATTATTATTATTATTATTATTAGCCTTAGTGATATAACGTTACACAATATACATTGAAGTAAATAAACTATTGTATAATTTAATTTAGCCCTGAAAACCAGCAAAGGCCTCCCTCAACCGAGCCCACTCTAGTCTGTCATAAGCCACCTGATGGTATTGTTTGTGCTTTAACATTTTAGCGAAACTATCTTTCCACCTGTTTTCCGGCCTTCCTCTTTTTCTCTTCGCGTATATTGTCCAATCTGTAATTTTTTTAGTCCATCTTGTGGAATCCATTCTTGCAATATGTCCTGCCCAGTCCCGTATTTTCCTTCTTATT
The DNA here is from genome assembly GCA_039619475.1 of Icerya purchasi. Lineage (NCBI taxonomy): Eukaryota > Metazoa > Arthropoda > Insecta > Hemiptera > Monophlebidae > Icerya > Icerya purchasi. The sequence goes on from CM077116.1 coordinate 274,291,060, forward strand.
GCCCCCATGTGTGAAATTGTCTTTAAATTTTAATTTGTTTTTGATTTTTTTTTCGAGTTTATTTTTTCTCTTAATTTAACCCCAATCATAGATCTCTCCAATGCGTTTTGACATATCTCAATTTTATTCATGATATTATTTGTTATTGTCCATGTCTGACCTCCATATGTTAAGGTAGGCAGGACGCACGCGTTTAGAATTTCCCTTTTTAGTTCATTTCTGTAAGGTCCGTTAAAAATATGTTCCAGCGACCAGTATTTTTTCCAAGTGAGTGCGATCTACGCTCTACTTCTTTTTTTGTTTTATTTGAACCATACTTTAAACTAAATAATGTAATTAGTTTGAATTTAATGTCGTCTAAATTTTATAATTCCCGAGATTGGTATTATTTACTTCCTTGCAAGACGAAAGTTTATAAACAAAAAAAAAAAAAAAAAACACGATGTAAGCTGGAGTTGTAATTATGACACAATCTAATATTTCTGCTGCTGTTGGTTCGCTAACAGAATGATGTAATGATGAAAACCTGATAATCGTAACAATGTATAAAAGTAGCAGTACGTCAGAAGTGCAAGTGTTACCGAAACGTACCCAGGATAAGAAATGGTAATGTGTAAATTGAAACGAAACCGGTTAAAACGAGTATTTTTTTTTTCTTTTTTTTTTCTTCTTTGAAGATCAGAAAACTTTTTATTGCTCGCTGCTTCAATTAAAATGCATGTAAACATCGTATGTTACAGGCTCTCCCTACTCGTCATCGGTGACGTTAGTTTGATTTTCGTTGATTTCGTCTGAAGAATGATCATAATGATTGTGATTTTTGTTTGCCTACCAGATGATGTCCATGATGTAGAATGCTTAAAATGTTTCGCTGTTCGTCATTCACCTTTTCCGGAGTGATGCTGTCTTCTTGTTGAATTTTTTGTAATTTTCGCGTAAATCATAAAAAGTTATGCTTGATTTCTGGAGTACCACCTTTAGCACACACTTCATTTTCTACTGATTTTTCTGTTCAATTACAAATTCTCGACGAGTTTCAACTTGTCATTTTGACCAACATTAGCACTTCAGCTGACTCGTGAACAGAAGGTATATTTGCATAATTTCAACCGACATCGAAACATAGAATGTAAACTAGAAACTGTTTTATACACACAAAGAAAAACTGATCAAACGAGTGTGTAGCTCTTCTGGTTTTGAGCAAGTTGTTTCGAATGAAATTGATCTTTGATATTTCATTTAGTGTTTTTAAATAGTAAGGTTTCCGAAAGAAAAAAAAAAGTTAAAACGAGACCAACGTAAAATTTTTACAAGATCGATGAAATTTGTCAGAGTGATTTCAGTTCGCATTATTAATAAAATGTTATCAAACTAGTATAACTAACTAACCGCTTAAATACCTGCCTATACCTGGTTTCCAGGTTAATCAACGCGCCGCCGTTTTATTATTCTATGTTTATTACGGCAAACTCAAAACTGGCTGAAAACCATTCGACGACCGTTAATTATTTTGTCGGGTACGAGGAAATAAGTAATTTCTACAGAGTATTGAGAAGTTTTGTAATTATCTGCGGTTTATGTAGCTGTGTAATTTCTCCCGTTGAAAAAAAAAATATCTATATATATTGATATATTGATATATATATATATATATATATATATATATATATATATATATATATATGTATATACCTGTATGTGAAAAAAACTGAAATATAGATTTGATGTTGAATTTTTTGCAGAAAAACTTTTTGAAGTAGTCAGTTTGCGAGTTTCACAAAATCTAATAACAAGTATGCCTACTCCTTGCATAATTGTGTCTAGAACTGCAGCAGCTCGACTAGGTAGAGGATTTCCAAAATTTTGGAGCCAAGTTCGGTCCGAATTTAAATGCCCTGAGGTATAATGCGGTGCTTACACACACGTTGTATAGTATTAACAGGTAATATAGGTGTTTGCGATAGTTGTAAAAATGAAAAAAGCGAAAAAAATAAACTCTGTCTCGCATATTTATAACCGTTTTTTTTGCCTGAATTTATATATATATATGTATATTAATGTTAACTTTATTAATCAGAATAATAAGCGTGATGAGAAATTTAACAGTCTTATTTGCAGCTAAGCAGAATGTTTACAATAGCATCGCTTCATCATTATAGTATAATAGAGAATAAACGATTCCGGGTTTTGTAGTTGTCTTAAATTAGTGTTTGATTCGGTAAAATATTCGTTTACAATTTTAATTTTTTTTTTTTTTGGTTAAAAAGAAAAGAGAGGAAAATATAAAAATTCAACCCTGATTAAATGTTTAATTAAAAGCGACATTATGACATTACTATTATAGCTTGTATTTTTAAAATTTCCGCATGAATATTTTATAAAGTTAGTATTTTTACATTTAAAGTTAAACCTTGAAAAGAATACTCTACGACTGATATGATTACCACAATAAATTATAATAAATTGAACTTAAACATCACTAACTTTGCCTCTCTTAAAAAAGATTTAACTGCGCAACGCACTTCAATAACTGATATTAATAACTGGTTATCGCAATTTCATCTTTATTTTAATACAGTATTAGCACATTTTAAAACCATTAAAAGCCACAAACAACAGTTTATTGGTGGACACTAGAGTGACTTGCAATACCGGAAGCAGTTAGTCAGTAAATATTATAAGAAATTTCGTAATTGTAAAAATTCTGTATTAAAAGTAAAGTATTGTACTGCTTTAAAGAAAGTTTTGAGGAATACAAATATAAAATCAAACAGACGAAACTACAGGACTGAAAAAATTTAGTATATGAAAATTCGGATTAAAAAATATAAGATTTTATTAAATAAAAATAAACCAGTTCAAATACCTACATTAGATGAATAATTCTGATGGAGTCAAAGTTAATTTGTTGAGTACTAAATTGTATTTAAGATCAAACCTTTTTACACTCACTTTTATTAGTACTAGTATTTCAGATAATGTAACAGCGAGTAACACCGAAATATCCTTTATTATTAAAAACCTTAAAAATAAAATTTCTACGGGTTTCGATAGTATTTCCAATAGATTTTTAAAATTAATTTTCACAATCGATTTTCTCATGTTATATCGGACATTTATTAACTTGTTGTTTAAGCATAACTATTTTCCAGATCACTGGAAAATATCTAAGAATGTAATATTATCTAAAATAAATAAACCGCTAACTGATTCTCCCTCAAATTTTAGCAAGATCTATGAGAAATGTATATTAAATAAATTAAAAGAATTCAATCGCAGAAATAACGTAATTAATAACGATCAATATGAAAACAAGTCGGTGGAATTAGTTATCTTCGATGTTTTACAAACTATTAAATGTTATAAACAAAAATCGTACAACGTATGCCTATTAACTTTAGACATGACTAAAGCTTTTGATAGTATAAATTTAAATTAATTGTATTGCTATCCGACTTGCGCTTAGACGATAACTTATTGAACAGATTTGAATATTGGAAAAAGTCAATCGATGAGTGAATGGAAATAAATGATTCGCCGTTTTTTTGTGTAACGGTATAGTAATTATCGCTCACGGTAATTAGTTCAAAATTGATGTATCTTAAGAATGGGACTTTTCGTTTCTTTGATGTAAGATTGTGTGCGACGATTTCATTTTTACTCAACTGTGAGGATAACAATATCATCTGGGCCAATGAGTGGGTGAAGATTTTATAATTGACAAGATTACACGTACTCTATATTCTCAGTTAAAATTGGTCACACTTTTGATAATTAGTTGTGAAAATGGTGACTAAATTAATAATCGATTATAGTAACTGTAATTAATAATTATCATGATTAACCGGATAATTTTCCAGAGGATCCCCTTTACCGAGATAAATCAGTATACGGGAGATTACACGATTACTTGAATAACTTTAATCGTTAAATACTCAGGTAATAGTTTTAATCTTTCGAATAATGTAGGTTTAATATGTCGCTTTCCTCTTTGTAACATGTACGCAAATGATGAAATGACAAAAAATCGATGTAGCGAATGTGTTGGGGAATCGAATGGTAGCATATAATTTGCCGACGAAACGGCCGGCAGAGAGCGAAGAAACTTTGCAATAACTAAATTGTAAAGCTATAAGATGAGATGTGAGGATAGATGTAGAAGAGACACGACTCGTAATGAAAGCAAGGAAAAAAGAAATATGCACAAAATAACACATCATGCGCGTGCAATTGAAAGATTAAAATTATTGCCCGCTTTATTCGAATGATTTTAATCTGGTAGAAGGGTGCGTTATTTTAATTTGACAAATGATCACTACTAATGACGCATTATAATTATAATTAAAGATTACTAGAATGTAATAAATTACACGAAATAGTTAGAATTTAGCAATTAATCACTAAAAGTAATAATGGATTAGTTTCAATACTAGCTGGGGCAATGTAATCTTTTAATCGTAATTAACTACAAGAAGCTCTCACGTGTAATCGTCCTGTTTGTTCTAGTATATTTCATCATTCCGGATTTCAGTTTAAAAGAATAAACTGACTGTAGTTACCGGTATGTAAAGTGAGTCCGATACCGTTGTTGGCAGCGATAATTTCACAATGAAGGTTTTCCGATGAAGAGGTCTAAAGAGAATGGTCAATTCCTTTCTTTCTATCGCCTTTACTTTTTTCCAGATAATTCCCCGGTTTAATCAATATTTAATTTCAGGTACATACCCAGAGGAGCGACAGTCGAGAATAAAAATTCACGTAAAATAACCTTTGATTAAATTATACTTTTTCCTTTTTATCATTCCAATACATCAATACCTTTCCGCATAGAACTAATCGTCCGCAATCAATGAGTTCTGCAGAAAAGAAACAAAAATTCAGCGGCAACGTCGAATTTTAGCTTTTACAGTCGATAGTTAGTTTACTGTAGAACATAATATATTTTGCTCTTATAGGTTACGAAGGACGTTTTTGATACAACTTATAATATTGTACTAAAGAAAATAGCTGAGTTTATTGAGTATTTACACGGAATTTATCTTTCGCTACCTGACCAATTGACTCTATTTTAATATTTTTTTTAAATTCGTTATCGTTTGCTTTTAAATGATTATGCAAAAAATACACTCTATATCTATAAAATAGTAGGAAACCAACCGGTTTATTAACTAATGGTCTACGATATTACACGCTAAACATTATGCAACATAATATGTCCGATAGGATGTATCTTCGCATTCACAAAGTTTTTGAAAAAACGTTTCCAATTAAAATATTATTCGCTGTTCTAACGTCTTCTACGAACTTTTAACTTTACTTCATATGCGTTTGTCGCAACATTTTGTGCGTGTAAATTTTTTATTTTGTAACTTTTTCTGCAAATTAAATACTATCAAGTTAACTAATATTAAGTAAATTATTAACCGACATATGTCCATGTCATATCCGGTAAGAAACAATTTCTCTTTCCGTACCGGATAACTCTGTTCCTATTAAATTTCTGTATTGCATTATATATCGAAGGTGCACAAATTAATCGGTTTTCTTTCTTTCTTGTCTGCGCCAGAAATTCATTATGCGCCTATACAGATATCCGCGTAACTTGTATAAACTATTATCGCTTTTTCTTTTTTTTTCCTTTAAAATTAAAACCTATTCCTTCGCGTCTTTGTCGACAGTAAATCATGAACACTACCAAGACACATAGATATTGATTGGTGTTTAATTTCGTACAAGATTAGTTTTTGGGAAATAATCAAAATTATCTTTCTTTTGCTACTTTTACTCCAATTAAACCCCTACACTAAACTTGCTTACGATCCACATATCAATGACGGCCGGTGTTAAAAGAAAAGAAAGCCTTTTTGTTTTTGTTTTTTAATGTTTTTTAATGATATCACAAGCTCATCATTATTATTGTTGCATCTCCCATTCGCGGGAAATTGCAGTCACGAACATTATAAATTCCTGCATCTGGATAATTTTGTTCGCAGGGAGAAGAATTTAATTTCTGTATTTGTATTCCTCATTTCCATTCTCCTTCTTTCTTTTGGAGCTTGTCCTTTTGACTTCTATGACCATTCTGATGATTCAGCTTACGACGATGTTTTTTGTGGCTCCGACTGATGAGGGATTGTCCTCTCGATTCTTCAACGTGCTTGTCTTCTCACCAACATGGACGTCGAAGGATACGAGTCTTCCTGCATTGCTACTATTGTCTGATATACTCCTTCGAGTATATCCCATAGGTACAACATTTACATGCTATGTATCCTTAATATACCGCTTTCAGAATAATTGCGTCATATTTAGAAAAAATAATTTTTAAACTGTAATCGCGGAAAGCGATCCCAATTTTATCAAGCAACTTCTAATTTTAAGCGGGGGGCATGGGAACAAGTTTAAAAATTGCGACTGCCTTGATATGTTTATATATTTAACGCGACGAAAATCGTGATTTTTTTTTTTTTTAATTAAAGAGAAAACGTCTTAATATCATGTTACTGTTCCGCTAGCCAGAAAACCGGGCATTGTGTTCAATTTGCAGTTATACCAAGAGTAGATACATGTTAAATAGTTGTTTATAGTTCATGCAATTTAGCTCTATGAACCAGAGGATAGTGTAAATTTAGGAGTTGTATCATGCATGTGCCTGCTAATATATTGTTAATTAGTCAATGAGATAAAATAGTGAATGCATAAGTGAAGGAAACGTCTCGGGACTGATAAATAAAGTCGAGAACAAATCAATTTATGTAACGTGCAATCTTGAGATATTCGTCACTCTTTATTTATTATTATTCTTTTTAATTTTAGAAGTACGATAGCGCTGCAAGTTACCACCCAACTACTGCGGCAGCATCGAATCCTTCGCCGCACATAATCGAAAATTACCATCACTCGCCCTGCCACGTTAGGTGAGCGCCGATAAATTTGAATAACAAAATAAGATGATTTTTTTACTTTTTTTTTTGTATAATTTCTCGATTATCATTTCTGTAAATTATGTGACTTATCCTGGGAAAAAATATTTCTTCCGAGATTTCCGACTGTAATATGTAAGAACAGTTTTCAGGCAGCAGAATTATCCGAATATCGAGAAATATTCGATCACTGTAATTCACCGGAATGGTGTCGCAATTTTAAAAATCTCACTTTCGTGATAATTAGAGAAAATCGAAAAAAATTAAAAGAACAAAATAGTTAACTTGTATTTTTTATTTGTATACGCAAATTACAAACATCAATTTATAAACGCACATATATATATATTTTAACGGAAAAATCGTAATTATACACAAATATTTACAATTACAAACATTGCTGTAACAGGGCCGTGCTCAGTTAAAAAAAAAAAAAAAAAAAAAAAAAAACAAAACAATTCAGAAACTGCCTATACTCATCATACTTGTTTTTTCAACGTTTGTAGAAACTTTTTAAAGAAGATTAATCCGAAGATACGAAAAAAAAAAACAAAAAACAAAAAAATACGAAATTTTTATAAATATACTACAGTTAATTAAATATGGTAAATAATCTAAATTAATTCGTAGTTGTTTTGGAGATCACACAAAAATAGTAGTACGTACATTGTACAATGTATTTTGTATAAAACTGTAACGGAAAAAACGTTCATTTTTTATTTATTTATTTTTTTAAAAAAAAAAAAAAACTTAAGCATTAAACTGATTTAGTTTTATCATCTAGACTAGGTAGTAAACGCTATCATTAATTTTTTTCGTTACACATAAAATAAAAATCATCGTTTAGAATAATCGGGTTAATTTACAGATTAATATCTAATTATCGCTAAAACGTTTACAAAATAGAATATAAATGACGAGAGGTAATAAAAAGAAATTACACAATAAATTAAAAAGTACAAAATATTAAGTCGTAATGTTTTTCATTATTAAAAATAAAAAATGTTGTTACCGTAAAAATTCTAATCCTCGCGTGTAAATGAGATTATTTTAAACGTTTATTAAATGCCTCGGTAAGAAATCGTGTATTAATAGTCAAAAAAAAAGAAAGAAAAAAAAACGGAAACTGGAATTAATAGAAAAAAAATCCGAATCGTTCGCATCTCATAGAATTGTTTACATATTATACGAAAACTGGAAGAACTTTTTTTTGATTTATTAAGCGAAAATATTGTTAATTGAATATATATTCTTAATTGAGTCAACTCGACCGAGTGAATTGAAAATTAATTATTCCGGGTTTCGAATTTACTTTATTGAACGGGGAAAAATTTTTACGGTATTTTCGGGTCAAAAGTTATTAATATATTATAAATTAAAAAAAAAAAAAAAAAAAAAAGGAAGGAAAAAAAACAGAGTAACAAGAACTATATACAAGAAGAAAAAAAAAACGACAAATTATTAATTAATAGATCAATATGATAGTGTTTTTTATATATAAATAAATAAATATATATATATATATATATATATATAGTATCTATTACTCGTAATAGATAGGTAGGCGATGCGTGAAATATAGGTAAACATGAAGAAAAATAAAGGAACGACGAAAACAGAAAATTCTCTTCTTCGAACTAAACGTAAAGTGGTGTGGCATCGGAGAATCGGTAGGCGAACTGTCTCGGAATCACGAGACTCCGGAACCGGGCGACGGGGACGATCTGGTAAGACTGGCAGGTCCAGACGAGGAGGGTCCGTTCGGAGTGTGATGAGATGAAGTTTGACTGGATGGCGATAAAGCGGCCGTGGGACCCCCGGCGGAACCAGCGCTAGGCAAAAGATGAGATATGGATTGATGTCTAGCAGCTGCTGCAGCCGCGCTACTGTTGAGCAAGGCCGCGGTCAGCGAATGATGTTGATGCAGCAAAGCAGCTGTTTCAGCCGGATGGGGTTGATAGAATGACTGCAAATGTGGGGCAGCCCCCGGATGATGGGGGTGTCCGTACAGCGGATGATGGGGCCTGGCAGCTACTACAGCGGCCATTTTTAGTTTTTCGATTTCGGCTTCCTGTAACCTTTTTGCCTTTGCCCTCCTATTTTGGAACCATATTTTCACCTGAAACAACGATAATTTTCTATAGTAAACAAAGTTTTACGAATAACATTACGCTCTGTGTCTGTGTGTGTGTGTGCGCGCGCGCGCGCGCTCTTGTTTAAGACTTCCGACAAATCGCCGTCTTCCGTCTGTTCGTGCTTTTTTTAGCGGAATATTAATTTTATATGAGGCGGAGGAATTCTTTGGATATTTTTATGAGGCACTTTTTAAAATGACGGAATCGAAAAAGGCTTTTTTTTAAACTAATAAAAGTACTTATCTGCTCTGTGGGAACTCTTCATTCGACGATAATTCTAATGTATACTACATATATATATATATATATATATATCGAATTGTGTTCATACTTCTCGTAGAATTTTAAGCATCGCTAGATGGAATCGAAAAGATTTTCCACATTAAGCGACTAGAACTTTATTTCTTGAAGCAACTTTTTCAGGCTACTAACGGAAGAGTTAAACATCAAATAAACTGTTATCGAATTTAAATAACCGAGTGCTCGTTTTTGGCACGTAAACTACTAGAATAATTAGAGAAATTAAAAAGAAAATACCTGCTATGAAAATTTAGGACGATGGTTATTGTTAATGATTTGAAAATTACCAATTAGCAACTTTTTAGGAACTCTGTGCCATCAACTTTAGAAGCCCCCTTGTACCGTATAAGGTAAAGTGAACCCATACCTTTGCATGGGGTCAATATTTTCGTGATATACTTAAGGTACTAATGAATCTGAAGAAAATGCCGGGACCAGTAGTTCCTTTCTTTAGACTGTCTTTACTATTCCAGATTTCCCCGCTACCCAATTCAATTTCAGATTAAGTATCGGCAATCGCGACAAGTCGCGATAACCTATGACAACTCTGATTTTCTAGTCAAGCACCGTAAATACTAAAAGATATTAGTGTGTAAGCCGCAACCGACGTAGAGTAATGGCAATTTAGAAAAAATTGTACTTAACAAAAAAAAAAAAAACCCAAAAGAATTCAGTTTCTACTGCCACCGTGGCGACTGTAAAAATGGTGAAAATAAATTTTAACCGAATTCGAAACATTTTCTTATAAAAGGCGCTCTTGCCTATAATTCGACGATCGGTGAACAGTCGCATTGCCGGTAAAGCTTTTCCTCAGAATTTCATTTTAATTTATACAAGCAGAGGGGAAAAAATCGAAATAATTTAAGAAACGTGTTTTAAAATGACGTCTGTTGTTTTTCGGCGCGGCGAGGGAATTACAACGACACAATGAAAATTACACGATCCGCAATTACAGCATTTCACGAAAGTATCATAGGCACATTAATCAAAAAAGTATCGGAAAAGGTCACTTTAGAAGAGCGAAAGCGTTTGAATAAATAATCCGGCTCCGACACCCGGACGCGCGCTGCTACTAGCCTAGGTAACCTTGTACTGGCCAGATTAATTCTGCCCCACATCCACCCTAGCGTGTGCACGTTAATTTAATTATATAATCGTTTATTTATTAGAGATTATTAAATAAAACACAGCCGTACACACACGTATCGTTATCGAGAAAAGTTACTGAGGCTCTTCAGTGTAGGCGTGTAATTACAAGAGGCGCGTACACACGCATACACACACACACACGCATACGAGTGTATAGCTCCTACATTTGATAACAAAGGTCATACACATTATACGAAGCAACATTGTATGCGCGCCTAACAGGAGGGGAACGTTGTAGCCTAATTTGGATAATTATACCGTTTAATAACGAATTCTAATTTATTCTCACCTCTACAAGTTTCAAAAGAGTGCTGCTATGCTACAGCCGTTTCTCGAATGAAGGGTACATGTCGGCGCGTAGGGGCTATCAGGCATTCTCGGGCATATCTGTGTGTTTTCCGAGAGATTTAGTAGAACAGGAGAGTTTTTTTTTAATTTATCGCCGGAGAACTAATTAACAAAAACCGAAAAACTGCCTATAACACACACGCGTCTTATCAGCCATTATCAAATTGGAACTAATGAGTCGCGAGATAGGTAGCCCCGGCAGCGACGGTGTGGCAGTTGCTTTATCATCGACACTATTAATTTCTCTGAACTAGTTGCGCGACGTACATCACTTACTATTCGACGAAGCGTAGCGGACAGGCAGGTACGCGTTCGTAGCGTAGTTCTCGGAATACATGTGTCCGATAACGAACGTCGGACAAAAAACCAACCGCTGACCGCCAATTACCACTACTGCTCCGTTAGTTAGACAACAGCCGATGCATCTGTCGATAAGGATAAATAATTTGACGCTGCGATTACGGTTATTACCAATTGCTTGCTTAATAATAATTTCTCCGTCACGAAATACATCCTCGTAATATTGTCTCGGTAATTATACCGGGTTTTCGAAGCAGGCGCAAATATACAATTAACCGACCGATAAGCACCAGATCGGGTCAATTAATACAGCCTCCTAATTTCTACACGTTTATTGATATGTAGTGCCTCCGTGAATCTCCCGGGCCTTTTTCTTTACTAGCCCGCGTACACGTTTAATGTTATCAAAAGTCGCCGCCATCTTGGCACAAAATTCGACATACATTGTATGCAGTTGCATTCTATAATCACATGTTAAATTCGCGCTCGCTAATCAGAATATCTAATTATCGCATTAAACTCGCGCTATTTTTCCCCACCATCATACTAGAAGAGAGCTTTTAACAGCCTCAGACACACACACACACACGTCGAAGAACAAACTTGCATTTATAAGAAGCACTTTCAGACACGTCTCTGTACGTTTTAATAAATGTGTTAAGAGACGTTATGATTCAAAACCACGGTCTGAGATCAGTGCCATTAGATTCTTAGCACGTTAACGGGATCTTAGGCAGATGATAATCTTCCATTGCAGTAGAGTTAGTTTCAATTGATTCGTCATTTTTAGCGAAATGAAATATCCTCTATAAGCGTTATGTGGAAACGTTGCAAATTTTGCTCCAAAACATTACCTGCAGAACCTAAGAGGGAAATAAAAACTTGATCCTTCGAACTTGGAAAATTCTTACGGATGACTACTGTGTGTGTGTGTGTGTGTGTGTGTGTGTGTGTGTCACCTTTTGCCAATGAAATAAATGTCTCAAAAGCGTAATGTAGAAATTTTAGCGATTTCCTTATTACGTCCAAGCAGGACTTTTTAGTCATTAATATATATATATATATATATATATATATACATATGTATCGGTTGATTCTTAGCGAGTTTCGAAATTTGTTCGGATCACAAGGAAGAACGCTTACTGCTTGGAAGGAGTAGTCTCGCACGATGGTGGTGTTGGTTAGGAAGGGATAGTTTCCTATAAGAATAGAAAATGTTTTTTGTAATAATTAGCCTTCAGACTATTCCATCGCCGATTGTCGAGCTTTCGGTCAGTTTAATATTGCAATTAAATGCTGTACTCGTATTTTAAAATCCGAAATAAATTCGAGCAGGTGTAATTTTAAGAGAAAAAAAAAAACGATAAGAAGAAAAAAACAACTACCAACCTGGGTCTCAGTCAAATGTAATGAACTAGAAAATTCAGCTCGTTCCGCTATGCTCAGGTATTGTTTCTCTCGGAATTTCTTTTCCAGACTTAGCAGTTGTTGAGTTGTGAATGGAGTTCTGGGCTTCCTGTTCGGTTTATGCTTTCGTAAGTTGCACTTTAACTTTGGTGGTTCACCATTATTTGAATCTGTAAAATTAAAAATAGCACCATGTAATATATACAACAGATCGATGCGAATTAATAAATCGATGCTTTTCTCATCGGCCTATGTTTAAAAATTAAAAAGCATTATTATATTGTATTATTACTCTTATATATTTTATTTTCTGCCGGCGGAATGCTCTAAATAATGCAAATGATAAAACCTGCTCTTCTAAGATGGTAAGACTTGAGATCCTGATTATAACCGAGCAAAAAAGTGTATTCGACTTTTTCCGCACTTACACCGCAAGGGATCATGTAGGAAATTGTTTTTTTAAAGAATTTTCGTCTCTCCGGTCGAGAAATTTTCGAAAGACAGCGCGACCGTACAAATCTATTTTACTGATTGCTGATGCGCCATTACATGTGCTTCAATTCAATCATCAGTGTGTGAAGGTGTGGAATTTTTACCTCTACTAAAAGCGCATTATTCAGCACGGAAGAATTATCGAAAAAAACACCTTTTTCCCAGTAATTTTATTCAGCTCTAAGTAAAACGGCTACTTAACGAACAGTTTGAAGCAAATTACGATGAGGAATGCCATTTTCAATAGTGAGCTGAGGATGCGCGAAATTCTATTAAATACTATTAAATACTATTAAATGCTATTAAATGCTATTAAATGCTATTAAATACTATTAAATGCTATTAAATGCTATTAAATACTATTAAATGCTATTAAATGCTATTAAATACTATTAAATGCTCTTCGCAAAGCTTGGTATACAGACGAACCAACAGACGAAATGTGAAATTAGAGAAAACATCGAAGAAAATAGCCGGATGTGTAAGTTTGGCGATGTTGAAAAATGGGTAACCGAAGATGACCCTGAACTATAATGATAAACGATAACGAGATGATAGCGGAAGCCGTTCTACTTTCAGATAACTGCATACTGTAAAATAAGGAGACGAAAAAAAGATAAACAAATTCTCACGATGAAACTTATTCAGCGTTACAAATATTGCTGCACTTTAAGCAGCTAACCGTTGCACTTCAGGGACGTAAGTAAATTGAGGGGTGGATTTGCTGTCTAACAGACTGCTGCTACTTGTATCTTTCATACCATTGCGTATTATAAGGAATGCAAAAAATATTTTGTTTGAAGGTATCTAAACGAAAGGTAGGGAAAAATTTTAAATTAAAAATTCTATAGATTGGAACTTGTCTAAGAATTATTTTTTTTAAAAGGTAACACACTGAACTGTTTCGAAAGTTTATAATAATTGAAATTTCGAAATAGCGTTCTGCGATTTATTTGGAAATATAACAAACACCAGTGCCCCTTCAAATATTATCAATGATAATTACTACGGACGAATAACTAATTTATTAGTATAGTCTCAGACAAAAAGTTTGAAACATTACCAATATACCACGGCTAAAGATTCGGATAAAGACAATTTTGAAACTGCAAGCCCTAATCTCCATTTACAAGTCCATCGCCGAGACGGAAATATTGCGTGTCTTAAACATTACAGCGTATAATTTTCGACCATCCGAAATAATATTCGATATTCGATATTCGATATTGGATGGTAGTAGTCATTAAAATAAATGTTAAAACCAAAAAAAAAAAGTCTCCTCAGAAGTGTACCTTGCGTGATTTTAACAGAAATTAGTCGATAAGTTTTCGTTACGATATAGGGGAAAAAAACGTATGTAAAAATTAAAGAAGCGATGAACGCGAACGACTTAAAATACTACCAAGTTGGTAAAATTCGAATAAAGATAATGAAACCTCCAAAGCACGATTTACAAGGTCAACAAGAAAACGAAATATGAATTTTACTCAGGGGATACCCAGCTTTGTGTACGGTATAAAAGGTAGCACAGCATTTTAAATTGGTCTATCGATATTATCAGTGAAAAATATTTGTAATCTATAAATTATGAAATAAAATATAAAAAAAAAAACAAAAAACATACCGATACTTGAAGATTTACTATTAAGCATTTTTAAAATTAAAATGCATTAAAAAGGAAAAAATAATTACTCGCCAAGAGATAATACAGTGAACAATATCCGCAAAGGAGGGGGACATTATGATTATTCTTAAACAACATTCATAAAATTAGAGTTTCGGGGTACAACAAATTCAAAACACAACAACCGGTTGAAAATCGCATAAATGTTTTGTTTTATGTTTATGGTGTATTTGGCTAACAGAAAAAAATGAATGTACTACACTCATTTTAAACATGGTTTTTTAATTGTTGCCCTTTGAATTTGGTGTACCGATGTGAACGCTGTTTAAAAACAATTTTAATATCCTCCTTTTTAAGGCTATATTTTACTTAAAAAAAATATATCATCTTTTAGCCTGGTGGTTACGGTGCTTGGCTACTAAATCCCGCTGATTTGACACTTGTCTTGTTCCGGAATCGCTCTAGCACAAAAGCCTATACCTAATCTAAAATTGAATATTGGTTGAATTATCTGGGGGAAAGTAAAGGCGTATAATCAAAAAAAGTAGAAAGGAAACGGCCTCCGTATTCTCATCAGATCCCCATTAGCCCTAGTGTACATTATGAAAAGCCTTATTTCACAATTCCCGACGCCCTGCTAAATTCTAGAAATCTCAGTACCGCGTAGTTCAGGTAGAAGGGAAAAAATACTAAATTATCGGTAAAGGTTTAATAATAATAATATCGCTAAGTTATAAGGAGTATAAAAGACGGAAAAGTATTTAATATTTTTAAGTACTTCATAGCGCGCTGATAATTACATATATAATTAACAGTATACTATTTGTAAATTACGCGCGTTTCGAATAAGTCTGATAAAACGGGTTTAAAAGTGTCCGAAAAGCATATTCGCAAATATGATGATAATCATTATCCGGATTTCCAATTAATTAAACCGGTAATTGTTTCATAAACAGAGTCATTCGATTAAATCAACGAATGAATCTGAACGCTTGTTTACTATCACTACAGATTATCGCGACCCTGTTTCGGTAATCGCTCGGGAGAAAAAAAACGATTTCACGCTGCTCCCTAAGTTTGTAATCGAGTGCTACGCCATTTCAAAATAATTAATTCAGTCGATGACGCTTACGTTCTACGATAAATTTCGAAACTTTGTAACATTTCTGCAATAACCAATCGACCGAAAATGACCACGTCTGTATGTCGTCGTAAAGCAAAATTTGAAAATTAACCGCTTCGCCTGCAATATAGAAATATCAATTCAAGCAGGAGAATGTAGCAGAGTTAAGAAACTACTCTGGCTTCTTGAATATGTGTTTCGCTATCAGAAAACGCCTTTGAGTAAGTAATCTCATTTAAACTTAATAGTAAAATTTTCTTTTAAAGGAACCGACCAAGGTTCCCGGATAAAATAAGAATTCTATCGAACACATTGCGGTAATTAAAAGTTAGACAAATAAATAGTCTGGGGGTAAAAAGAAATGTCTGCGTACTCATCGAAAAATAAATGCCGAGTGGTCGTTACTGTTTCACCAATTATTTCCTGGCATCCCGCTGTAAATATTTTTAAATACTTTCTATTCACACCCGGCAGTATAATTTCTTAAACAATTGTAAGATGAATACGGTAATGAGGAGAGAGGATGAGAAGGATGGGGAGGGGGGGGGGAGTTGCCGTATAAGACTTTATAGTTGCTCGTTGCTAACGGATTTCGATCGACCACAGTTTAGGCTCTTATGCACACCGTTCAACGTCCGAAGCGCTCTTTACGATTGTTCTTCGCCCTGAAACGCCGTTTCAGAAACAAGAAAACCCACTTTTGCTAGCAGGTCTCGCCAAAAACTGGTTCCCTGGCAATGATTGGAATTACAACGAGATATATGTGTGTATTATCTCAAAGCTATCGCAGAATTTCATTACGGAAAACCTGTGTACGTGCAACTTTGCAGCCACGAAACAGCAATTTGTAGCGACAAATGGGAAATAAATATACACAGAAATGAATGCTAATTAAATACGTAACATCCCGTCTTCGCAGCGGACACCCCTTTATATCTAACAAATTTCCGGTACCTAAATACTACAGGTAAAAATATTTTTTTATCTCAAGTCGCTCATCTAGTAGCATACACAAGAAACTGAAATAGGTACCGGGCTTAACGGCTCTCTCAACTGATGGGGAAATTGGAAGCGTTTAATGAGCGGAACAGGAAAGCACACGTGTGTCAAACGATCCAACAGTACGCCGACATTTTTCAGTACAAATGTATACACGTTGCTTTCGGAAAACACTGTCATTCTCAGTAATTAGTTAAGTCACACGCTAAAATAAAAATATTACATATTAATGAAATGCGCCTCATTTTTGGTCTTTAACTTGGTTCGCTTTTATTCGCGAGTGAAGTATTAATTTTATTTCGATCTCTTTCATCGAAAGTCTTATTCGAGTGTACCCTCCCTAACATACACACACACACTCTCTATACGATTATGTGTTTTCATTTCTTTAATTTGAGTTTGAAGTTTTTCTTTATAAATTTCAAAAGTTCGCCCTGCTAAAGGGGGAAATTTAGTTTTAAAAGTTTTTTAATAAATACTATTAAAAAAAAAGAGGGGCAGGGGTGTCGTTCGATAATGGATTTCGATCCTACACGTTGATTTCCAGCTTCGAAGTTTTATAACTTTTTTTTGAACGCTCCCGTCCGCGCAAACTATAAAATGCGTGTATATCTAATATGGTTTATTCTATCGTTTGTAGTGTCTGTTTATCCGGAAATTAAAACGTAAAAATGAGGTAAATTGAGAAAAAAAAAGGATACGCATATATTTTTCACTATCCGTACGGTATTTTCGCAGAGTGTTTTTAGTTATTTTCGCTTAAAAAATAATAACAGTTTTGGAAAATGCGAAAGAAACATTTTTAGTTTTGTGAGATTTAGCTCTAATCAAATGTACCACACCACGTTATTAAACGAACGGGGAAAATGACGAAAGATCGCGGCGTTTTACAGTTTTCAGCAGGAAATTAAGCATTTCGGTGTTAAATAGGCCGTGTTTTCCGGATCGCACATTAATAAAGATATACCGTTGAAAACACATCTTGAAAGCATCGAAAGTTCGAAAAGGATTTTACATCCTCTGAAACTATTTCAGAGCAATGAAAGGATTAGAAGTTTTTGAAAAAATAAAAAAGATGAAGAAATGAACAAAAACAAAACGAACTGGGCACGGACGACAGAGCTTGGCTAATCCGCCGAAAAATTGGAAAGCCCCGGGGAACCGGATGGCCACACCCTCTATATCACATCATTCGCCAATTAGCCACCGGTCTTTAATCAGAAAATTAATTATCTAGCGAGCGTCGTGTCCTAGCGGCAAAGAGGTCCAATATGCCATATTCACAAATTAAAAAAAGCGATCAAACGCGCGATAATAAATAGGGTTAATGCATTTTTTAATTACCGCAATGCGTTGGCCGAGCAGTTCTTACGGCGTTTTTTGAGAGGCACGTGTGTTTGTACTGGCACTGTCGGATGTCGTAATCAATCAAAGCAATATATATATACATATATATATATATATATATCGTCATGAGACTTTCGGCAGCCTACGACAAAACGCTAAAAACCCATTCGGTCCCTGATGGTACACAATGTTATCGTTTTGAGCACCACGATGAGGCCGCAGTATTCCTTTTTTTTGCCACGATGAGAAATTAATCAAGAGTTGCCTTCTCTTCTTTAATGAACGATATTGTTAATTTTCAACACGGTGAATAACTCTCGCTATCACTTTTTTCAAGTCCTTTCCTCTCCCCGCGAAAGAAACAAAAAAAAAACAACAAAAAAACCGATTTTTCCGTAATGTTCATTTGCGAGCGATAAAACTTCGGTTACAACATAACTATGTGCCGGCAAAATATCAGGTGTTGTATGTGGCAATGTAGCATATAATGTGTGACTGGAAGTCGTCCCCCCACGACCTTATTTTATGTATTGAATTTGCGAATTATCTTTTTGAATTTTGTTCATTTTTTATGTTGTAAATGAGAAATATATGTATATACTAATGACCGCGGAATTAGGGTTTAATACGTCAATTTTTATTTTATGTTACAGGTAAATTCAGATAATTTAAAAAAAAGTAACTATACCGAATAATCATCGGTTAAAAAGCAAAGCTGCCTAATAACTAACATTTTTCTTAAATATCCTCCGACGATCAGACACATTCGTTGACAGTTAGGAAATTGTTTAACACGGGAAAAGTCCGATTATTATACAACAATACGTCGAAACTTAACTTTCGATAAATGTTAGATGAAACTTTCATGATAAGAAGAGAGTACCGGACTGAATATCGGGAAAAGTCGAAAACATTACATACACACGACGATATACATATATTTCCGTATTTATTAGTTAACTAAATAAACGGATTTAATTTTAATCCGAATAGAGTTAATAATTCTGACAGCTTAGATGAACGGAAACACCTCTTACACTGGTTAAATAAATTTTAACACCGAATACACATACTCGGTAGTACCGTCTCTTTGAGACTCGGATAATATTTTAAACAGTTTTCCGCGAATCTAAAAATTTAAATAGGAGAGACAATTATTCGAATTTTTGACAAAAATAAGTAATTTATGAGGAATAATATATTTTGACGAATATGCTTTGACGAAATAATAATTAAAAAAAAAAGAAAAAAAATAGAAAAAAAGAAACAATTGGTTCCAATTTTCCGGCTTATTAAAAAAGAAGTCATTGAGATTTAGTCACGCTTGTAAACACACACACATGTTAATAGAATTAAATTTTTCGTAAAACTTTGTGATTTCCGACAATGGGCTTTTGAAGTATTCTGAATACACACGACTTTATCCATATTTAATTGTGAACGTTCCGATGATTAGGCCAGTGTTAATAGTTTATCGCTGTTTTCCTTTACTTTTCCAATGGTGCAAGCAATTATAGAATTCCACTGTATTTCCGTTTATTTAAAAGTTACAATACTTAAATACACTAAGTATCGTGCTTAAATACTAAACGGCGGAGAGGCCGATATTCGGTTTTTACTTGCTTTTTCCACTGCCATTCGCACTTGACATTCCCCCTTAACGAATCACAGTGTAGCGTAATCTTGCCTTCGAATATTTCGGTCTTCTGTATTTTATCCGCATTTCGTTTAATTTGCAAATAGACCAACTCTCAGTTTGAAGAGAAACAAAATGCTGCAACTGTTCGAATAAATGCGACAATAGGACACCGTAGTAATAAAGACCCCACCGATGATTTATTATTAAACGATTAAACTGAAACATTAAAGTTCTCTCCGTTTGCCATTGTAAAATAAGGAATTAGTGACAATTCGCGGGTTCGACCGATTGAAACGTGAAAAAAAAATACTCGAAGAGAGAGCAACTACGTTGTCGAGGTGAATACTTTTTAGATTTCTTTTTTAACCCCGGTCAACTAGAATCGATGGGAACTTAAAAATAACCCGGGGCGGATCAGTAAAAATAAAGAAGTACTAGCGACGTTTACGTAAAAAATGTGCGACGCGTTAAAAATACGCGCGACATACGCATCGGACCGACAATGAAAAGTAGCAGAAGAAACGGGAATCGCAGTGACAGGAATGAGTAGCAACCGGGAAGAGAACGGTGATTTTGATTAATTCGCCGAAAATTCCTAGAACCGATTTTGGACGATAACGACAAACTTCTTCTCGCGTGTACAATTTGACGTACTGTGTACTCTGCTCTTTAAACGGGATTAGGCGGTATAAATTTTTCTCTGGCCGATACGAACGCGTCTCTCTAGCCTCGGCTAGAGCCGAAAAGAGTAATTTGCTTGGCAACATTAGCACTGGCCCCTTCGCTCCCAGGGGCACATCGCATCTGTTATTTATCGTCTGATCGTTCTCCGTTTGTCAGAAAAATCGTGATTACCAACGACACCGTCTAGCATAGACGAACGAATACGCGCACACGCTGACGACGTCGTACCGTTTCTCGATGTTTATCCGCCCGTCTCTCTGGCTGCGCACTGCTAAACAATGAACAAACTAATTTCTAAATACAATGCTCGGAATCTGTCAACGGGCATTAGAAGATAAATCTCTTTTTCACTTTCTCATTTACATTTTACAAGCTCAAAATTGTCCTCTGCATAGCTGAGAATTTTCTAGAGCGTCCGCCGCCGCCGCCGAACGCAAAAATAACACTAGCATCCGCTAATTTCGTCCCCCTCCACACCCCTGGGGGAGGGAGGCCCTCTCCGCGACTCAAACCGCTCTACCGGCTTAATTATTTACTTACTATTATTACATCGATGTAAATATTTCACATACCGCCGTTAAACAGTTTGCTCGATTGTCTAAATATAGAGAGCTGCTTCGATAGGAAATATATTAGGATCGGCGACGATGAGAACAACGAAGTCGGCTGAATGCACTAATTTTAAAATTTTTCCCAATTTCCAAAGTTTCCGCCTGTTAATGTAATAATCGAATGAATAAGTTACTAACGAGTGCAAAATGAAAAGTGTAAATTTAATAAGGTTAAAATAAGTAAACGAATAAATAATCGAATGAATAAACTACATGTATGCGAGTGTATATTTTAATCAGTGGTGAATCCTCCGGTGTTTCCAGTCATGCGGTAAAGTACCAAAGCTGAAAAAGAAACATTAGGACTTTTCAGGTAGCAGCACAGATGAATCCGGTTCGGGAGATGGCTTTCAGCTTGCCAGTAAAAATCTGTGAAAGCTTATATGAGAACGCGGGGAAAAAGCTCATGGTAGATGGATAGTATCGAACAGAGTAGCTCAACTTGAATCTGATGATCTGCTCAAAGTTATGTTATGTTCTAATTTGGCATTTTCAGTACTTGTTCGACGTTAGCGGGTCACGAAGAACGTATATTGAGAAGCACGCACAACGACAGTGTGAAAATCAGATCGAGCGTTCAACGAGCCCAGGGGGTAGGTACTTCTTCACCAGAGTTTCGCTGCGAAACTGATTTCATCGTAGCAAAATCTAATTTAATAGCGAAGTGCATCACTAGCGAAAAGCGTAGAAGCGGCAGTCCAGTGAATTATCGGTGTTATTATAGGTCGGCAACTTGGAAAAGTTTATCAATGTGAGCAGACGTATTCAGTTTGTTATAATAATTCTCTTCTAAATAACATGGTTCGATGTTACCTTGATAGAAGACGAAGGCATGCATTCCCGTATTTCACCTTTTTTGTTCTTACATAATAATTCTTTTTATTTATTCAATTATTTTCCAAATTTAATTTGCATTATTCATTTTTGTTGTTCGAAATTTTTTCTTTTTTTGAAATTGGAAAAAAAATAATTGGGACTTCTTAATTTTTGTTATGTCGAGTTAATTCGATTTTAACATTTTTCTGCATAAGTACCGGTACAGGGGAAAATCAAGATTCGCCGTTCTGGTATACGTGTACATATGTATATGATGAAATACGCAGTCATGGAACCGTATAATTCGTGAAGTGAATAAAAAATTGCACGAAAACAACAGCGTGTCGTGGAGGTGTAATAGATTTTGCTTATTTCACGAATTATTATATACTCCGCTGTATAAAAGTAATTTTTGAATTAAGGAATTTTTATTTGTCCGAAAACGATGTTCTTCTAATGAGCTATTTTCAAAAATACCGCGCAACTAATATTTATTGAACCCCACCCCACCACCCGGGATTTGCTAGCGTTTGGCTACAGAGTGCACGACATTTTCGGAGAAAATTTCACTACTGATAGAATCTCCATCTCGTTTATCAGTTTTTCACAAGCTGGGCCAGAATATACGCAACACTTAAATTATAGCACCTTCTCCGTTCGGATCAACAAAGTAAAAAAAGGAAGGTAAAAAATAAATAAATAAAACGTATAAATACACTTGCATTTCGTTGCATTTGTACGGAACGGGATTCGCCATTTAATCACTTTTGATCGCCTACCGCCGCTAGTAGGGGTTATTTAACAAAATCGCTTTCGAGGTTGGTTCGTCTGGGCCCCTCTGTTCCCTCGCTTTCAGTCCTCACCCATAATTTCGCTCGAGGTACTTCATAATAGTTCAGCGCGCACTTAACGGTCCTCAAGCTAAGTTGTTCTATTAAGCGGAGATTGTGCGGCGTTGATTTAACTGAAGAAGTCGAAATCGCATTCTAACGTACGACGGACACAACATATTTTCACAGTCAGACCCGTTTTAATTTTTTATAAAATTAATTGCAGGGGAATTTTAACAGTAATAATAAAAGCGGATATCGTTAGATTAATTTTATTGTTTTCGTTTTTCCAAATTTTATTTGTGTTCTTCTACCGGTTGAACTACATAAAAAAAAAAAAAAAAAAAAAGAAAAAAAGAAAAAGAAAAGAAAAAAAAAGGAAAAAAAGAATTTTATAAAAATTTATTTGTTACTTTTATTTTTACTTAAAACAAAATTGCCAGGTGAATATATTTTTTGATCTGATATTTTGTGTTAATTTTTACTACAGGCAGTGAAAGAAACACTTAAAATATATATGTATAATATAGAAAACAATTACTGCACATGCTTTTGTGTAAAGAATGTTCGCGTTATTTTCGTTGCTTAACGTATATATATTTTTCTAAATTCAATGACAGTATTGCAGATTCTTCAGATTACTTTTGTTGATTGCTAAGCGCAACAGAGTTGCCTTTTGAATTCGCTGCTAATTATTTACCTTTAAGAAATAGTCGAGAGGAAAGCACCATTATATAATATTAGAGCGTTCTAAAAATAAAATTACACATCTCCTATATAGAATGGTGCGCGACAGTTTAGAGTACTAGATGCATGTACTGTTTTCGGAAAGTTGGCAGCAGCAAGGTATTTCGTTGTGTTTGGTTTTAGTACTGATTTTTGATGGTGTGTGTACATTTATCGGCTAACGGAGTCTCAATATGTATATTTATTTATTAAGAAAAAGACCAGAAAACAGAACGCGAAAAAATGAGATTAACAGTTTTCAGGCAAAAAAGAATATCTGTGATTTTCTATTTAAAATATTATTATCCTCGCGGTTAATGGTAGTTTCTGTGCGCTTAATCGGTGTTTTAAATTGCCTATATAGAAAAACAAACTGTCAGCAAAGTAGATCGATTTATCTATATAGATATCTATCTATACACGTATACATATTGTGACGTTTTAAGAAGGTCATGTGTAGCACTATTTACATGTTATAATTCTCGTGTTCATTTTTTTATGTGCTGTATAACATTATTATTAGTGCAAAATGTAAGCTGAAATTGTTTCATTTTCCGGATCAATTTAGTATTTTTTCTTAATGATTTATTTGTCAGCCTATTATTCGCGCTGATTCTAATTTCATTATTATCATTACTACTATTATTACTTCAGTCGTTTTTAACTGTTATACGGCTGCACATTCATGATTTCCTTTGCAACCCTCTCTTCTTCGTGATTCTGATGTTGTTTCCATTGTTCGTATGCGCTTTGGCCATTCTTTGCTGTCATTATCTTTGATTTCTTCTCCACACTGTCCTCTCCATCGTCCGGATGATGAAGTTACTTGCGACGCCGATCATCTGTTCTTCCACAGTGTTTATCTTTTTTCTGCCTTGTATTCTTATTTGCTGAAGCTTGGACTTCCTACTCCTTATTGTGCTTCCTATATCCTGTCCTTTCCTTCTCCACTAATTATTCCTGCTATTTGTTCCGTTTCAGATAAAATTTCTGATCTGAGTAAAGTATAACCGACTTCTTTCCTTACCTTTTGTTTCTGGGTAAAGGTTGACGAGTCCAAAAAAAAAAAGAAAAAAAATATTTTTTTAACAAATATTACACAACTTTTCTTCATCCCTATCTATATAGATCGAAGAACATCCGCTATTTGTGGTGGTATTTATTATTACCTATTTTTTCCTTTTATTTTTTATAAACCAAAATCACTTAGGAGCATACATTTTTTCTTCCATTGATTCAAATGAGCTACTCTAGAATCGAAACCGCGTATATGTATATATTTATTGCCTGTAAAGAATATTTCCTTTCTAATTGTGTTTTCGATAATTTTTAACTCTGTCGGTGTAATCAACTGTTCTTGTTTACTGTTTCATCTTCGACGCGTTTACTATGTGCTATTTCGAATTATTTAAGTTTTTCGTTACTCATTATACTCTTTTTCTAAATTCTTCTTGTTGTTTTAATAAATTCTTCTTGTTGTTTTACTAAATTCTTGTTGTTGTTTTACTAAATTCTTGTTGTTGTTTTACTAAATTCTTGTTGTTGTTTTACTAATTTCTTTATTTGTCTACAATCCTAATTCTACACTTTTAGTGCTGAGTTTCATTTTAGTATTTTCCGAAAATTTTCTGCTTCAAATTGTAACTTAATATTATAAAATACGTGTGTTGAATTGTATCTTCTGTTTTTGTCATTTATTACTATCATTATTTATTATCACTATTATTGTTGTTGTTATAACTAACGTGGTCATTATTAAATAACGGTATATAAAATATTAATCTAGCTGAAACAAACTCAAATAAACCCACACTGGCAGATTAAAACAATATGACCGAACAAACTTATAGTGGTAAGTATTATATACCGACATGTATTCCTCAAAAGTTACAATTGCATCTACATTCAAACTCAGTCACACACACCTACACAAAAATCCATATGCACACACCTGCATTCCAGTTCCCCAAAAACTTCAGCTGGCAAGTAGTTATAAAATTTGAAAAGGCTCAGTGGATATGTGAACGAAGTAGTGTTCAGCAGTCGACTAAGATGTTTAAAATTATGGCAAGCTTTCCATGAAGTATTTTATACAAGAAACAGACCCCCAGCAACACGTCTGTGACTCGCAAGAGTCTTAAAATTAAATGATGAGAACTTAATAAAAATTTATTTGAAAGATGAAAAAAAAAGTAGGTTAATAGTTTTATAGGAAAAAGGAAATCGGTCATTTTATATATCAATTATATTATTTTTATTGTTATTAAGATTATTAAGATTATTATTAAGCCGCATTATATGAAAACAATAGAAAATAGTGTAAGAAAAGAGAAAAGGTATATTGTTACATACAACCCTTTACAAGTAGGGCCAGTCACGTAAATTTAGGAGTGGCGCAACTCGGTTCAAACCGCGTTGTTGTTTAGTGAAAACATAAGAATTACAGTCATCTACGCTGGTTTTATGTTCATATCTTACAAAAAAAAAAAAAAAACCCTACAGAAACATACCTGCAAAGCGCATACTTAAAGGGAAAAGAATCCGAAATATAGACTTGTAATTTTTCGTGAAATCCATCCCTTTTTTTTTCACATACCGGAAAAAGAAATATTTAAAAAGTAAAAACAGCTTGCCCCCAGACTACCGTTGATGTCACATTCGAGTTATCAATCTAGTGCAGCGATAAGGCCGGTCGTTTTTACCGATAAAAATGGTAATTATTCCGACTTTGCAGGGCCACGGCGGGAAAAAGGTAATACACATTCTAACTGACTGAAATAGGAACGGAGAATTAATGGATACTGCGATGCGACTGCAGAATGAACGGCAGCAGAGCGTTCGGGTATGGGGAGATGTGACTCTAATTAAATTTAAGAGGAGATAAGATAAATTGCGAGCGTAAAGCCGAGGCCTGTCACTAATCGTTTGGGCCGAGCCTGTCTAATAGTATGTACTGCCTAACCGAGAGAATTGTCTGTGCCAACGAATAGAATTTTGGTGCGATGAAAGAAATCCGGCGGCTCTGCTCACGCAGCAATTGAGAATCCATTGTACACTGTAAATGAAAACAATGCAGCGCACATTAACAGACACAAATAGGCACACACACATACGCATGTTCGCTTACACACGCATACGCATATATACATATATACATATATATATAGCCGGATGCCGGTTTAAATAAACGCTCGCGTTCAGTTGAGCAAGCGGTTTGTGACGGTAAAACGGCATAGCGTTTAATTTGTTTGTCTAGCCAGTCCAAATCGTCCGAATTGGCCGTCTTATCGTGTTTAGGCAAATTTCGATGCACTAAATTACGTAGCGGAATTTAAGAATCGGTCAAAAGGAAAATAATTAATTATCGCTTCGTCTGGCTGCTAATTAGCAAAATCGAAATGTTCGAATTCATAAGGTGGTGATCACTTGGAAACCTTCACTCAGCTCGCTGCCTCTGCTCCACTCTGTTCGCACACTCTGACTAACTCCTTCGCGATACGGCTTTTTCTCCTTTTCCATTTATTTCGCTGAAAAATTCTCATCATTTCTTCTTATTTTCCCTGCTAAGCATTTTTCGCGAAAATCGGCAAACCTGACAATTTTCATAGACACACACGCGTATGAGGATTCTTGTTTGTGCGCGCAGTTTTTAAAATCATTTGGAGCCCCATCAATTACAATAACTCTATTCGAAAGTATCATCTTTCGTTGTTTTGTTGGGCGGGGGGGGGGGCAAAAATAAAACTACCATAAATTTAAATTAGCAGCCGCCCTGTTGCTGCGACTTTTGTTTATCACCCAAAATTGTTGGAAAAGTACTTTTAATATCAATCTAAATAATAATTACATACTATCATCGGGAAATAAAGGTGACCAAAAAAAAAGGAACTGGCCCCCAACACTCATTAATGTCGTTCGGGCTTAATTGTGAATGTTCATAAATCCGAGATAGCTTATCAAGGTTGTGGGACTTATTTTACTTATACACATATATCGTACACGATACACGAAGTTTATTTATAAGCTCATAAAAACTGGTAGCAGGTTGACATTATTCGTTTTGCTGTGTTTGACGATTATGTACGTTTGCGTATAGTAGTTGTGAGAATTATGGTGCTTAACAATTATCAGCGTCAAACAAAATTCTAATTAAATCTGATGATTCGATCATAAGGTTCCTCGACTAACTAATTAACAAACAGAATGTATATATATATAGATATAGATATATAGATATATAGATATAGATATATAGATATATAGATATGGTATAGTCTCCGTTTGCTGATATTTGCTTAGAAAAAAAAGCATTTAAAAGTTTACATTCCCCAGACAGTTTTGAAAATGTGCGTGTTTTCATTTCAACTATTGCGAATTGCATAATCAACGAAAAAACTATGTTTGCTTATCTGTTATTTTTCTCCCTTGCTCCTGAAAAGAATTTTGGCTGATCGTCGATACTTTAAAGGCGATCGTGAGTGGGCGTTTATTTCCATTTCAATGTTTTTTGTGAAAATTACGCATTGTAAGTCAGGTGGAAAATGAGAATTTCTCTCGGTATATGCGAAGAAGGTTCTTTTAGCCAATATCTCTCGATCTTAAGACTGATTCAATCCGATGCGGTGCTTTAAGCGAGGATAAAAAAAAAAAAAAAAGAAGCGATTATATCTCGTAGAGCAAAAAAACTTGGCGATGAAATTACGCAAGTTTTAAATGTTCCGGTTTAAAAGTAGGTGTTAGCATATGGATTAGGTGATAGAGAGCCGGAAATTTAAGGTGCAAAATTTCATAACAAGAAGTAAGTAGCTCAGTGTCGTTTTAGTTCGCTACGAAATTTCCATTGGCCAATTCCGATCAGACTGTGGGCGCGAAGTGTAAAAAATCAAATCAAATGTAACTCCTCATCAGAGGAGGAGACGCGTCCGGTACTGTTGAAGTTCTTTTTCGAGAATATTTAAGAGCCTACAAATTAAAAATATACCGGAGGAATCTAACAAAAAAAAAAAAAAAAAAAAACAGAAGCAAAGTAATATTACACTAATAATCGGGAGGGGTGATTGAAAAAGAAAAAATCAAACGAGATAATTAAAATTAAAGAAAATTAACGCGAGGCGAATACGCTATAAAAAGAGGACACGTGTAGACACAATAAACTGTTTTATAGCGAAATTTTATTAGCGATTAACGAGGAGGGGTTTTTGGTTATAATGATATAAACTAGAAGATGCTTATCTGGCATATTTACGTATACGGAGAATTACAAACTGCGATAATAATAATATCTACGACCATTATAGATTTACTACATTTTATACCGGTAAGGCATTCTCTTTTTAAAAATATTAAAAGCGGCATATTACGCAAACAAATTTTTAGAAACCCCCGCCGCGCTGTGACCCTCCTGCGCCATAGAGGCCCCGACAAAACGATTATAAAATATTCTTGTTTTTCGTTAATTGTAATAAATTCACGGATAAATTAGGCAGCCGCTTGTCGGCTTTATTTGCCCGACGACGGTTCTGACACGGCGGGAAGAGCAATTTTATCAATCTGTAAGTAATTACTGCCGATTAATTAAAAATCGATACGAACCAGCTGACGTTGCAGTTTTTTTTTCGTGGTTAATTGGAATGCGTAATCGCTCGAATTCTCAGATTGACGACTCTATGCGCTATTATTATTGTTCACTCTCGTATTGGAACAAAATAAATTACAACAATATCGCAGCCCCGTCCGCCCGCGGCGACCGCCAAATACGGCTAATCAAAAAATTGCTTAAACAGCGAACCGATGAATTAACGTCACACGGATGCCGTATCAGTTTTAGAATTTCTTATTTGTACGATTGAAGGTGTCCCCCGGTGTGTTATCACAAGCCGTGCGATGTAAATTTCACCATACTCTACACGGAGTTGTTTGTTTTGGTCTTGCAAATCGTCATCGGTCTGTGTGTGTACCGCCATGATCGATTGCCGGTGAAAATTCTTCTGTCTGTTCGCTATATAGATTTTATCACGTACGCCACCCGCCGATCATAAACTCATGCGGCTCTTTATGTTCGTTGCGCCCAAAACCTGGAATAAAGACGGAAAAATCCTTTTCTGGCAGACATTTTGTAATCATTTCGAAGTTTTGCACGGGCCCTACCGCCGCCAGGCTTTTGTCAAAACGAACTTGATCATTTTCTTTCTTTTTCCTTTTTTTTTTTTTACCCCTGTATTTAACGAGTTTGTTCGGAAACTAGCCCAAGAAATGGGAAGAAGGAGAAAAAAAGTTCTTCTTTCTAAACATTTTTAAAGATAAAGGGAATAAAAGGAGGGAAATGAGAGAATTTAAGAAACAGCAAAAAGGGGAGTAGGGATAATACCGAGTTTTAGTGGGAAAAAAAAGAAAAAAAGAACATTAGTTCAGCAATAAAAAAAGGCAAACATTCGGAGAAAACAAGATGAAAATGATGCGGGAAAGACTACAACTTTAGCTACCTAGTTCAATATGGAAAATCCTGGAATTTTTCTACGAAAAAACTTCAATGTTTTCCCCCATTTTCGTGTCTGTTTATAGAAAAAACAATATTATATTTGTTGAGAAGAAAAATAAGTGTATTTATTATATTAATTAGCCGCACACTTATACAAATCCTAGTCCACCGAAAAAAGTGTAATTATGCGACAACTTTTCCGAGGGGGGACTTACAACAATGGGAAACCGAAGATAGGACAGATTCGACACAATGTTATTCGTTGCTAGATTTTTCTCATTAAAAACGTGCATCGTGATGTAGCCGATAAATGGTATCTTCATTTCGGATCCGTTTTAAAGCAGGTGCGCAAGTAGGTACCGCGAATAGTTTAAGATTAATTCCATTTTTTTTTTTTCTTGCTTTCTAAATACGTCTTTTTTGTCAGGCTCCCATCCGGTTAGAGTGAGATGCCCCTGAAAAAACCGAACTAAAACCGCAATACCTTAACATCGAGCGTTCGCTTTCTGATGGAATTTCTCGGTATGCTTACTGAAATTATTTAGAGAATTTTTCTTCCGAAATACCGTCAAGTTGGTAAAGTAGGTCGGTTTAGTGTCCCACATATGACTCTATCCCCCCCCCCCCAATTGATAAGGCATACTGGATATTATTACGAAATTAAGCTGGTTCTTCTTAATTGTTCTGTCGGGGATACCACTATAATATTCAGTTTACCCTCCGATATGAAATAAGTGTAACCTGCGACACCTCCCCTCTGGTTTAGTCAATGAACGTGTACAACTTAATTTGGTATTTCGCAAAAACTGTCTAGAATTAATATAATTCTAAAAACGCAGTTTGCTGTTCAGCATCGAAGGCGCTTTGCTTATAACAGTTTTTTATAATGCGTGATCGGCTGATTCACCGAATCGTTCGTCGAACAATTAAAAAAAATTACGCATTTTCATTTTTCTACGTGTAATAACGTCCCGGTTGCGTAATTAATTATTATTTCTGCTGCACCAGAAGTTCGCACTCAAAGATCTTCAACGCCATATTTCTTATTTTAGCATTTCTACGCTGTCCCTATTGAATAGCGGACATTTCGAAAGAAAGTTCACGAAATGAGAGAGATGAAACTGATAATTAAAGGGGGGGGGGATTATTATGAAAAATTCACGTTTAACGTATTTAAACCGTTACACGTAGATTAAGGTGGCAAACGAACGTTTTATAAAGCACGCATGCCTCCTCAATACACGAGGAAAGGTCCCGCGTACAGAACACAACATCAACAAACAAATAGAGAAATCTCTCCTTTAATAATAATTAGCGATAAATTCATTTAATTGGGCACATCGTTAAATTTAAGTAAAGCTTCGAGAAGCCGTAAGGCGACAGCTGCGTTTGATAACTGGCCATGTATTAAAAAAAAAACCCGAAAAAAAAACAAGGAGCCACTCTGTGACTGAAGCGGAAGCGGTGGTGGGGCCAGGGGAACACTCGCGAATCATAAATTATCCCTGGGCTGTGTCTGACGAGAGCTTGGTACCTCCTCTTTGATTTCGGAAAATAGGGGCAGATAGATCGCGGCGCGCGTTTAGACCTATTAAAGAGAGTCGAACATCGCTGCCGTCGCCGACCCCTTGAAAAAACGTTTGAACGTTTTACAAAACGAAACGAGGGAGAATAATATATTTCAGTCAACACTGTGTCGCTTTCGGAAGAAACTAAAACACACGTAGTGCGCAGCACAGTTTTGTGTACAAATCGCGCGCGTAGGACGAAAAAAACAACTGGAAAATACGCCGCGGAAAAAATGAAAGATGAAAGAGTAAAGTATTCGGAAAAGAAGACTACTTTTCGAGTGACAATTGGCCGCGTTGTCCGCGGGTAGGGAGTAGCGCGCGGTTCACCGGGTCCGTGTAGACGTGTCTCGGGGCTCTGAGATACGAACGACAACTTGTTGTAGAGGTTCGGGTGTGCGCGCCTGTAAAAAAAAAAAAGTAACTAGAGTGAAATTAAGAGATATGGGAAGAAAGACGGATGGATTTCGAAAGGAGGGAAAGGAGCCAAGAAAGAGACGAAGAAATAATTCATTTGGAGCGCGAGAGGGCCGTTAAACATATAGACTGGCAGTTACATCATTACTTTGAAAATTAACATCCTATTAAAGCATAGAGTCCGCGCGCTAACAGACATGAAGGGCTCTTAATGGAGGTGCTACACACGTTCGAAATTTATTATACGCCTATGTGCGCATCTTACACACTGCTGTGGTCCACTCGTCTCTCTGTACACGTACGCGATGCTGAAGGCAGAGTCGTCGTCATCCTAAGGAAAATCATCGCACTCATTGCCAGTTGGCTCTTTCTGGAACTAGTACTACACAGTTGTCGGCTCTTTTCTTAATAGGCGCATAATTAATTACCGAAACTGGTATATTTCATTTCTGTGCACTCTAGGCGTCATTGCGTGTTCGCGTTTGTTTTTCGAGTATGGGGGTGTGCGACAGAAAACACCCACTCGCGTTCGATCCGAGCTATTGTGCATATCCATCCGAAAGGCTGGAACTGATTTCTCCGGCAACATTCAAAGTACTGTTGAATTTTACACGGTGTTCGATATATCTTTTTTCCAGTCGAAATTATTCAAATCGTGTCCCATTCCATTATGTTACACGTACGCGTATTTCTAAGAAGAGTCTAGATGAGTCGAGACTAATTTTACAGCGATACCCGGGGTTTCATAAACGTATCTTTTTTTTTTTTCGTCTTGAGGGGTGTAAATAAATAAATTAAAATCAATTAAAATTAATTCAAATTAATTAAAATCAATTAAAATTAATTCAAATTAATTAAAATGAATAAATAAAAAGAGGAAAAGTTAAAAATTAAAATTGCAAAATTTTCATTTGACGTTAAAGAAGAAAAGGATAACGGAGAAAAACTGATGTAAACTTTTACGCCAGCAGGAACCTCGCTAATTACTCATTAATGCGTAATCGATAATGATATCGATGGCTCTGAATAGAAATCAAAAAAATTAAGGCGAATATAACGACTATTCACTGTTATTCTAAGTAACATTTAGATTTTGATTTACAACTGCGTATTACGCGATTCGCACGAAGACACGCGCGCAAAAGTGCATGCATAAACATCTACATAATACTGTTACGCAAAAATTATTATTAATTATAGGCACATTATCAGCAAAGAAGAGAGAACTGCTACAAGACCAGATTAGAGATTACAACCCGTCTCAGTATTTAATCATTGTAGTCAGCGAATCGTACAATTTTCCTTTTATTAACCATCGTAGTATGTCGCGAATTTTGAAAAATTTTTGACCTTTTTTTTTTTTTTTAGTTTTGTACTTTAACTCTCTCCAGAGCTTTGATGAAGAAATAATAAAGCAAAAAAAATTAGTATAAGACCAGATTAGAGAGAACAACACGTTTCGATATTTAATCATTGTAGTCATCGTACAATTTTCCTTTTATTGTTATCTGATAGGCTGACCTATAATGAGATGTTTACCATCACATCTCGTAGTAGTGTCTTTTTGTCGCGAATTTTGCTAATTTTTTTTTTTGGTTCTATAAATATTTCGCTTTTCAACTCTCTCTGATGAAAAAATAATAATAACGATAATAATTACTATTATTAATAATATACCTCTATTCGACGTATCATCTGATGAGAAAGAAGAATTATAAGTAAAATATTGACATTTTTTTAATAAAATATTCATTGAAAGTTGGATGAGAAAAAAGAATTCCATCTTCCGAAGGAAACTGACGAGGGGAAATATTGCAATAATAAATAACCGTTTCGTTTTTTTTTTTAAATTTTGCACTAATAAAAGTTTTACACAACTGTGCTCGATTCTTTTCTTTTTTTTTTTTTTTTTTTTTGCTTTAAACAAATTCAAGGTTTAGCCAGACAATAGGGGAGAGGGTGCGATTGAGCGAGATTACTTCGAATATTTAGAAAAATTTACTACTAATAGTGTCCACGCCACGGGCAATAAGGGAAGTAACGCTGGAAAAGATATGTTGGCTATTGAGAAGCGCATTTTTAATTAATTCATATTACTAAAGTTACAGTTACGAATAAATTAAATTTCCATCGAATAGCTAAAGAAAGTAAACAAACGAAAAAAAACATGTACAGGGGCGATTTTCTTAAAATTCCGGCGTTGTACAGATTACTACTCTACTAACTGGAACCGATCTTATTTTGCCGCAGTTTTACGCTTTGATTTGTTTTCTTCCTCGATGTCCGGGCCCACCCGTGTCCATATTGCGCGCAAATGTTCACTGCTACGTTTTGACAGGGGCTACAGACTCCTCGAGTCCTGCCGTGTCTTTTACCACTTTGTACAGCGTAAATAGTGTAAAAAGCTCCGGTCTGTGGAACCTTTTCTTTTGCCGAACGCGTCGAAAGAAGATGAAGTGAAATTGAGAAAAAGGCAAAGAGAAAAAAAAAACAACAAAAAAAGGCACAGGGCCGAATCAAAAAGTGCCCTCTCACGAACGAGAGAAGGACGTCGTTAATTACGTATTCCTGAAATAGAAACACCTTTGAAACACTCGACTGGTGGTGTCTCGGAAGAGCGGAAGAGGCGAAGCTCGAACGATTTGTATCCTAAACTTAATTAAGCCGGCGGCGGCTCGCGCCGGAGAATAATGAGAATAATGAGAATAATGAGGATAATGAGAAACGCGTATTTTAGGAGCAATTAATTAGCAATTTGGAACTGGCAGATTCGTATTTTCCGCAGTCTCGGACGAAGATGTAGCAGCGGACGCGATTTTGTCGGCGAGCGAGGGACGAGCGGAGGAGACTCGGAGAAATAATATAATAATACGGAGCGACCGCGATGATAATTACGGTGTTAAACAGTTCATTTACGTCGTTAACTGATAGCCAGCGATAAATTTCGGATGCTCCCGGTAGCACACGTGCACACACGCAACCGGACGCGGACACACGAGCGAAAATGTAGCCGCGCATTTGCATGAGACGGCCGAACTATAATTCACTTAACCGAGCTCGACTTCTTAACAATAAAAGACTAATAAGAATTTGGAACTGGACCAATTTTTCACAATCTCTCTGGCATTATCTCGCCCGGTCGCGCTCTCCTAGAACAAATTAACTCATTACCTGATTGTTTCTAATAGATGTGCGCGCTAGTCTGCTGGCTACCAGGCTCTGCCCTGGTCGGATCTTTCTAAAAATATACCGCGCACGTATGCCATTTTTATGTAGATTTTTATCTGCTGCTGTTACTCCGATGTATCTATCTCGGCCGTTTATTAATCAGCGAAGTAAATATGTGCAGTAACCGGAGAATAATTAATAGGCAACTGTCGCTCTCAGCGAGCCTGTAAAAGCGATAATTATAATTCCCCAAGGCGACAAATTTACCGATAATTACCTGTAACGAACTATACTAACAACCTAGTTACGCTCGGAGATGCGTCTTTCAGTCGTGCCTTCCCCCGGATAATTGACAATAATTTTTGGTAACTCCGTTGTTGCTCGCTATTGATTAGGCGTAATTCAGAAACGCCTCTATGAGAATACGCACGAAAATATGATCATATAATGGGTTGCAGTTTTAATACCGGCGTAGAAACAAAATTAAAACGAACAATATTTTAGCTTTACCTAAATGCGGAACTTCATAAGATCGCGAAATACCTATTTTTTTTTTTTTTTTTTTTTACTCCTAATACGTTTCAAAACTATTTGGAAACGGCAAATAAACTATAAAATGCTATCCAGGAGAAGGACAACTTCAACGAAGGCACATCAATTTACGTACGTAAACTAACCACGATTTCGAAAGAGAAACGTAGATTTCCTGTTCCTCCTGGTGACGCTCGCAATTTCTAATCTTATCTCCTGTAACTTGCGTTCACTTTCTACTCAACAGAAGCGATCAAAATTTCAGATATCAGTGCTTTCATTGTCACCAGAACTTCCCAAGCCTATTTCTCGTTTACGCAGGAATAGAAAAAATACCATTTTTAATTTTGTACAGGTCCGTCTATTTCAGTTTCACCTTTCTTTTCCCGCTTTTTTGTTTATTTTTTTTTTTTTTATGTTCCAGCTGAATTGTTAAAATTTTTTTCAAAACATCGCAAACAGATGTTTTAAATGTAGTTAAGTTAACAGCAGCTTTTTTAAGTAAGAATGTACCAGAGATATAATTCAGCAGGCGGCTGTTAATAAATAATGAAAAGAATATAATCTTAAAAAAACATACCGAACGCGCAATATTTAGAATGAAAGAAAAAAACTCGAGTAGCTCTATATAAATATATTATATAAAAAAAAAAAACGAAAGTAGCAGTAATTTTATCGCAAGAAGAAGAGAATTATCTAAGAAACATAAGGATAGCCTAGATCATCACGGAAGTGCTGAGATCGATCCTAAGTAACGATAAAATTATTACGAGTAATTAAATAATCGCTAATAGTTACGCGAAAGGCACAATGGTAAACATCTATAATAAGCACGCTGGTTGGAGTATTATATGTTAGGCTGATGATATTAGGATCGCATTTGTATCACGATAAGTTAAATCAGTTGGAACTGATTGCGTATACACAAACGTTGTGTATAACAATTATCATGAACATTCTATATAAGTAGAATGTATAAACAGAAGTAGTTGTTAGCAACCACCCGATGATATACGATATATATATATATATATGTATATAATTTATATGTAAAGCCTTTGAAATGCGGGAATGGTACTGCATGATGAGCTTTTTCTAGCAGTTTTAGAAGAAAACAAGGCTCGCAAAAACGTGCAAGGAATTAATAAAAACAATACACAACAAGGAAGCGACTTTTTCGTAACTATAATAGTTAAGATTAAAAGGAAATCCGAAGAGAATAAGGGTATATATAGAAAAGTCGGGAGCAAGCAGTTTAAAATATGAATCGAAAAAGTTCTGCTAAGGCTATATCGGTAACTATTTATGCTAGGATAAATTCATTATTACCATTACTATTATTATTATTATTATTATTATTATTGTAGTATCTCTGGATGTGTGCGTGTGTTTGTGTGCTTAAAATACTTCCGTGACTTTTGGTGTGAATATGCGCACATTATTATTGTGGCTGAATGTATGTATAATATGAAATGTAAAATGTGAGGATTCAATATGTGGCTGTGCATACTTATTTACAGTTATTTTTTAAGTTATTTTGTTTAATTTCTTTTTATTTGATATAAAATGTAGCAAATAAATATTATATAGTTTTAAGTTTAAAAATTTATGTAAAACCTTCTTTTAATAATATTCTCTTCTCGCGGGCATCTATTACAGTGGTCGCGCTATTTTTCGCGCGTGCGGAATTCTTGTAATAGAAATATTTGATTTCCGGATTATTATTAATACGGAATTTTGATGTACATCTCAAACTCGCTCTTACTTGTATTTTATCATACATGAAATGAAATATTCGAAGAGCGTTATTTAAATAGCTTTTAAACTGACGTTACTTCAAAGATAAATTCGTACAAATGAATCGTTTAGAAATATTTGTACTCTGCTGAATCGAAGTGAAATCGACGATTGAATTGTTTCATTTTGCATTGTAAATAAAACATGGCGAAAACGCTGGCACGGCACCTTAATAACGCTGCGGAAATCCTCTCGGGCAGTTTCAACATACTTTTCTTATTGTTTCTTCTTCTATATCTCGACGAAAGGCTAATAAAAACGGCGCTCGCACTTGGTGTGTTTATAGAAATTTTGAAAACGAATTGTTACAAATAATAATAATAATACAATTAAGCACCGGTGGTATAAAAGTAATAATAAACGAATAGAGTCACACAGGCACCAAAACCTCTTCTTAATGACTCCCGGTAATTAATTTGAGCGAATTTATTAATTGGACAATTTACTCGATAATTACTCCGCTTATGTGACACATTTTAGATTTTTCTCCGCCACCGTCTCCAGCCGTGACATATGTCAAAGTAATTACTCCCTAATTAAAGCGCCGGTTAACCCGGTGCGCGGCCGTACTCGTCGTACATGCCCCCGAGCTGACATCCTCGAACTGTCTCCTAGAAATTGGAGAAGTGTACGCACGACCATTAACGTATAATACACCATGTAGATATACATATATAGATAATTATCCGGTATTATTATTCGGACGAGCCAGATGATGTGGGGAATAAAAATTTGACGCTAATTTAGCCGCGAACGGTAAGCGTTTCCGCAATCGTTTTTAGCTAGGCGCGTTTACTTCATTTTTAACAATTTCAGGAAAGCGTGTAACTAAATGACGAAACAGAAAGATGATCGTTGCATGTGTGGCAAGTGTGCGTGCCTAGTTTGGCAGTGGACAGACGCGTAATGAGGTGACAGAGAGACGGCCGCTCCGAAATGATGGCACTAGGAAACGACAGCCCTCGACTACGATTTCGCCTCAGCAGATGACCACAGTGTCACCCGTGTGCGCGCAACAGGAACAACAGTCGCACTAGTAAGCCCGGGTAAAGTATAATTAATTAATTAATATATAGCCTAATTAAAATTATGACTATTATTATTATTATTATTATTATTATTATTATTATTACTATTATTATTATGATTATTAGTATAATTCGAATTTCTCTTGGTTACTGTCTCACCGTGATACTAGTCAGCGAACAACAGTCAGCTTGACGCGTACGTACTTTTAGCCGGTCTCTCTGTACACATCCTGCATGTCGTGCTAGTCCGCTTGTCATGTTCATCCGGTAATCTTTAACGGCAAAAGCTCGCACTGCCTGAAACTACATAATTCATAAGAAGCAGAACGGTGCCTCCTCGCGTTGCTCGGCCCAAGACGACCGGCAAAGTTATTTACTAATAAGCGCGCGATAACTTTGACTTTATAATTAGCAGGAAATTACGTTTAGTGAGAATCTTCAGGCGAGAAAGAAAGACACGACCGGGCGCAGACGAAGACGCCGATAATTACTAATGAGAGTAGTGCTGCGCGCAGGGGGGAACCGGCCTCGTAACAACGGTCTAGATGTAGGCGCGATAAAATGTAGCCTCTGTGGCTGGCCGGACGGGGCTACAGGCTCTAGGGTTTCTAGTTTGTTATTCAGATGAAGCTAGAGCAGAAAGCAGAGAGACGACACACAGGAAACCGTCGTCGTCGTCGTCGTCATCGTCGTCGTTGTCGGTAGCATATTGGATTATTATTCTTTTTGACAGTGCAACACCTGATGACATCTAGTTAACCCGGCGACC
Organism: Icerya purchasi; assembly: GCA_039619475.1. Taxonomy (NCBI): domain Eukaryota; kingdom Metazoa; phylum Arthropoda; class Insecta; order Hemiptera; family Monophlebidae; genus Icerya; species Icerya purchasi. The sequence continues at coordinate 274,330,269 of CM077116.1, forward strand.
TGGACCGCGCGAATAATTAACCGTTATAATAAAACAGTTAGAGAAATCTTTCGCAGCGCTTTTCAATAGAGAGCACAATTGAACTCTGATCCGGACCCGAATGAATAGCAGACAACGACAGATTTAGTTCGTCGCTGAAATTTGCATAATTACCGCGATGACCATCGACAACCGGCTCATTATGCGCGACCTTTACTACTACTCCTCATTATTTTATCCGAACTAATCGCCGTTTATTATTTCACGAATATTAATAATGCATTAACCGGCCGCGAGCTTAACACACTGCATTTCCCGGCAGATCTATTCAAGCAACTTGCGAGCCGGCAAAGGGCGCCCAGACTGCCATAGAGTTTTGCGGCAAACTAAACACACACATTGGGCTTAAGATGAGTTCGAAAGTATGCGACACATCATACGAGAGACGGTTAAGCTGGCAGCTTTTTCAGAAGAATCGGAATTTCTAGTTTAGTAAAACCGCTATGATGATAGACGTGGAAGTAGTGAAGAATCTTCATCTTGTTAAAAACGACAGCGGTCGCACACTCCTTTCTAGGTGTAAAATTTACCAATCACACATGCCCCCCCCCCCGGTTTCTGTTATTCTCGGGCTATCTTTTTTTTTTTTTTTGTTCCGAATTTTACAACAGTCTATTGACTGAACGCCGGAGAGGTCCCGGAAACTCGCGAGGTATTGCGTCTCTCAGCAACGTATCTCGAATTTCTTAGTAGCGCGGACATCTAAAAACTAACACACCGCCGAGCATATCTGAGAACGTTTTGAGGGAAAATTTTGATTTTATTCAACGGCCATTGTATTCCATTGTTCTGACCCCCCTCCCACTGCGGTTTCGTATGTTATCCTTTTTTGATTTCCACCGTTTTCAATATTCCGCACTGTATATGTAATTTCGAAGCGTCACTTCCATCTCGTTGCCCACTTCGCAGGGCCGGTAAACTCCAGAGAAACGAAACACGCTACGGGAAATACATGTAAGAGAAGAGAAAAAAATGCGGACGTGCCCTTGTTATACAGACGCTACTACTACTACTACTACTACTACTACTACTACTACCTCGAGGTGCAAAGATTAATAGTGTCTTCGTCGTCTCCGTCACTGTCGCCGCCAAGATACGGGAAACCTAAGCAGCCAGCCTCTTTGATTAACCATTCAACGGCGCGCTGTGTCCGCTTTGTGTTCGTTACCCAACTGATCACATTGGCTGCTCAATAGCTACGGTTTAATTTCTAGCCAATGGGGCAGAACATTGAACTAAACTGCGTACCAAATACTATCGACACCGGCCGTATTAGTCGTCGAGGGAAATTTATAATTTTTTCCCCGTTTCTATAATCCGTTTAATCCGTTATCATTCCGATCGCCGTTGACCGGTATAGCCTGACGGAAACAAATTACACACCGCCGCCATGTGACCCCCCATCCGCACCGCACGAGCAGCGGCAATAGACTAATTATTTTTATAAATCTCGAAAGCGCTGCTGCGGTATTTCACTCGTTAAAAAAAACACTAATTAGTCGATGGTCAGTCAGTGCAGGCGATCGCGTCATCGCACACCCGCGTGCGTAGATCGATGCGAAAAAGTCGCATGCGATGATTGGAGAAAATAATTAGGAATTATTACGAGAGCGCGACAAAGAACATAACGGCGGAGGGAAGCAGCTCAACAAATCATCGATAAACAATGTTGCTGAGATAAGCGGAATTTTATTGCAACATAATATCATCGACGCTGAAGCGTATATCGGTGTGCGCGTATGTTTTTTTCCGCGTGTGTGGGCAGCCAACGGCAGCGTTGGCCGGCCAATTTGTTCAGTCCATTGCACGTTTATTATCTAGTTTTATCAAATTAAAAACAGGTTAAAATTGTTTTAATTGCTTATTTATTTATTAATCGCTTGCTACCGGTAACCGTTAAATACGGCATCTCGTATACACGTGTTGGTGTGTGTGTGTGTGTGTGCGCGACTAGTTGATAATGGTGAAATTGAATACGCAACATCGCCGAAAAAGCGGAATGAATTCTCCGCTAACAGTAATAACAATTAAAACTATTTCGAGAGAAAAGCTTTCTACTCTGCCACCAGTCCCGTTTCTGCTCGAATCTGATATTCCTTAATCATTCTGCGAATCAATCGAGCCTGAAGTTCGCGCGAATTCTCGCACAGATACCCCCCCCCCGCCCTCCCCCCACACTGAATAATAAAATACGCGCTCGCATTGATTAAGGAATTTTTTCCCAATAACTTCGTCGACTGACAGCGTGCATATAATTATGCGTTCCACGAAAAAGGTCCTAATTTAATTTTAAACACGGGCTCGTTTTGTTCGATCGCGCTAAATTTTTTCCGTCCCAATCGGGCGGCGACGGTATACGACACAAGCACGTCGTTTTGGTTTAGGGGCTGCCGTTTCGTTTCCGACAAAGTTCCACTTTCGAATTTGCCCTTTTTTTTTTTTTTTGGTTTTAACACTGCCTAAATTAATTGCGAAACGATCGCGCTTAATTAATCACGGCGCAGAGTAGTTCATTAATTTTTTAGTTCGTTCAGAATACCGGGAACTCGGCGAACTTGGAAATAATTTCAAATCGAAGACGATTTTTTTTTTTTTTTTTTTTGTGTGTGTATTTGAATTTTAACCGGCGAATAATTGCGAAAATTTTGAAAATTCCGCGTAATTCGAAATTTTTAAACGATTTACAATGATTGAGAGTTTTTTACGCGTAATTGGGAATAATTCGAAATTATCTAGGCTATGTTAAGTTGTGCGCTTCGATTGAACTAGAGAAATAAGTGAACGAAAGCTGCGAAATGAAACGAACACAGAGTGAGAACTTTCGCGATTAGCCCGAACAATACACTTACCCGTAAACCGATTGAAGGAAATCAATCGGCAAAAGCTCATTTTAAAAGGAATACATTTTGTTGCTTCGTTCTAGAGAACTCCTAACACAAACACACTAGTGCGGCTTGTTTTTAATTCGGTGTACGACGGAAATTATCGTAGAAGTAGATTTTGAGAAAGCTTTCTCGTCTTGTTTTTTTTGTAAAGTTCACTCGGCGAATTTTATTTGGTATTTCAACAAAAAATGTGAAATTAGCAGTTATCATCTTAAACGTAAACACACAATTAGACGAATAGAAGTAGATTTTGAGAAAGCTTTCTCGTCTTGTTTTTTTTGTAAAGTTCACTCGGCGAATTTTATTTGGTATTTCAACAAAAAATGTGAAATTAGCAATTATCATCTTAAACGTAAACACACAATTAGACGAAAAAGAGAATTCGTAATAATAATGTTTATTACAAGTGGTGAACAATTGACGACTGTTCCGTTTCGCACTCTTAATTTAGAATTTGAAATTAATATTAACGGACAGATTAGCTCGATAGTGTCGGGTGCACGGGTATTGGGGGGAGTTTTTACAAATGACCGTTTTAACCTAGCATTTTGACACTACCGCGCTCGGTTTACATTTCTTCGTGTTCGCGTTCGCGCATAATTAATGTCGAACGCCCTACTCGTTAATTAATTTATATATTTTAAGGCGTAACAGTCATCATAATCCACCGCAGCCATGGTGGATGAAAGTGGGAAAATGAAAATTTGAACATAAAACAAACTCTGCCTGTCCCTTTCTCGTATGCTCTAGATTTTCTAAAATGATGCAATATACTCGGTAAAATGATCTAAACCGAACTGGCATTGCCGGTTTCGGATCGTTCAAAAGAAGAAGAAAACCATCTGAATCCGATCCGTTTTTCAATATGCTGCTAAGTGCTAATACGATTCGTAGATCGCAGTCGCAGTTCAGTCCACGCTTAATGCGTCTTCGTATTTAATTAATTCTCACCTAAACTTAATATGGTACGATTTTTCATCGATACATTTGTCCGTTTCAAAATGTATTTCTCCAATTCTATCTCTCTATATTGTCCGGAGAAAAAAGAAAAATGCACTGAACTAACCGGCGATGGCTTACTCTTTTTAATAATCGCTCCAATTAGCTTTCTTCCATTCCTGCGCCGAATAAAATAAATAAATAAACTACGTAATTAACTAGCCCCCTTAAATTATACCTTTAGGCTTCGTTCCGACGTAGTTGTAAATTGCAATTAATTCTTTAATATACTTGCAGTTCAACTTTCACCGGTAAAAGAAATGCAGAGACTTGTCCCGTTATTAAAAAAAAAAAGGAAAAAACCCGGAAAATCATGAAAAACTGAACGGTAGGGGTGGGGGGGGGAAGACGTATTATACGTTAATTTCTCATACAAAATCGGGTTTAAATATTTCCCCTTTCGGGTCATTTTTGAAATGGCGAATTATATAAAATTACGTTTACGGTTATTTCGTTTATTAACCAAAAAAAATACAGAAACTCATGAAAAACGAAAAAAATATAAAAAAATAAAGGCGTATTATACGTTAATTTCTTAAACAAAATCAGGTTTAAATATTTCCTTTTTCGATAATTTTTAAAATGGCAAATTAGATAAAATTGCATTTACGGTTATTTCTCGTTTAATATCCGATCTGACCGAATTGTTTTCAATGACGCTTAAAAAAAATCAAAAAAACGTATGACAGGTTTTTCATTGTTAACGCGTTTTTTGTTTTTTTTTTAACAGTAATTTTTCCAGGGCGTTTGCTAGAATTAATTGCGCAATTAAAATATAATTTTTGCAGAATTTTTTCATCAGATTCGATCGACTACATAGTGTACACATTTTTAATTATCGAAAATGTGTGCGTTAGCGGGAAAAAATCGAAATATTTGAACCGATAAGATGAAATGTTCCCCGAAAAAAACTGAACCCCTTTACACCGGTTTATTTACCACCCGATCGTGATTTTATAATACATACTTCTTTTGTCTTTCTCATTGGTTCTTTTTTTTTTTCCCCCTCTATGGCTATTTACTTTTAGTTTGTTTATTAAAGCGATAAAATTACCTATCGCCGGCCGTAACCAACTGTAATCCGGCAATGATTGTAATGATTGTTACCGGTACCGGTAAAAGAGTATGGTTTAGTAAGTCATGGAAAGCGAGATAAAAGCGAGATAAGAACACATTGTCGCACAGTGATGGCGGGACAAAATTATAAGGAATTACTTAATTATTTTAATTGTTAATCGATATCGTCAAAGTCAAAAACATAAAAGTACGAATCGGCAATAAATTATATATAATCAATATTAAGAAATCAGTGTAAAAAAAAAAAAAAAAACAAAACGTAAAAAAATCGTAAGTAATGTATTTCAGAAAATGTAAACCAGTACCTTCGCACCTCCGATACAAAATTTTGACACGGATATGTCCCGTTCGGCTGATGTGCTATTATAATTCGTTTTATTAGTAGAAATATAAACTTAAACTATTGATTACAAAGTGGGAATGACATGTTTAATATTAAATAAAATGTCTTAGTAAATCATTGCGAAATTTCGCGACATATTTTCGTGACGGACAAAATTTCTATGCAAAATTTGTTTGCAACGGAAAAAATTTTCTATTGAATCCAGCTTTAAGACATGTCAAAAAAAAAGAAAAAAAAAAAAAGAACCAGAAAAGCAAACAAATACTTAATAAAATTAGTTTAATAATAGTGCACTGAAAAATAAAGAAATCATTCTTCTTCTTCTTCTTCGGGTGCCGTACGCTACATAGCGCGTTGGCGATCACTGTCCCATTTGTCCACGTAGTTCGCCGGTCACCGCTAGTCGGAAAATGGTCTCCGCTCTTCAATTCCATTCGATTGACGCAGATTTCTGAGCCATGAGTGCCGTTTCCGCCCAATTCCCCGTTTTCCTTCCATTCTGCCAGTTATCACTAGTTTTGGAATTACATATTTCTGTCCTCGCAAAATATGTCCCAGATAGGCAGCTTTCCTGGATTTAATGATCTCCATGATTTCTCTTTCTACTCCGGCGGCACGTTTCATTACTTCTACGTTCGAGACCTTTTCTATCCATGGTATACGCAGCATTCTCCGCAGTAACCATATTTCGCAGGCCTCCAGACGATTCATAGACCTGACTTTCAACGACCAAGTCTCAGCCCCGTATAGCAATACCGGCCAGATGTAGCATTTGACTATTTTCATTTTCAGATTAAATGGTACGTCTCTACATGCTAAATACGCGCGCAATTTTCCGTATGTGCTTTTTGCTTGTCCTATTCTGGCACGTACTTCTTCGTCGTCGTCGCCTTTTTCGTTTATCATCGCACCCAGGTATTTGAACGATGGCACTCTCTGCACCTGTTTTCCATCTATTTTCACAGTTGCGTCTTCGTGTTTTTCTCTGCTGACGACCATAAATTTGGTTTTCTTTATATTTATGGCCAAACCATACTGGACTCCGACTTCGTTTATCGCATACTTGACAAAAAATTATGTATTTTACGGTAAAAAAAGTACCCCCTTAAGGGGGGACATAAAAAATTTACGTACTAAAAAATGGATTTATAAAATATAGTAGCCCTCATATTCCCCTTTCGGTTTATTTTGTTTTTTGAATATTAAATTTACAGTTGATTTGCGGCGAGATGAAACAAGTTATCTACTAAAGAACGCAATTTTCAGAGTGGTGTTTTAGAAATTCTAGAAATTTCAAATAATTTTTAGGGGAATCAGAAGCAGGCTCGCATTAGGTGTATGATAGGCTCGGGGCTACGGAAATATTAGGGGCCCTTTCCGGAAGTGACAAAATTATCAGTTTTATGGAATAACTAAATTTTCTTTAATTAAATTAAATTATATTATTTTGAATTCACGAATTAACATTTTAATGTAAACAAAACTAAATATCATATAGATAATGGGTAGAATTTTCGATGGAAAAAAGAAAAAAAAATATATACATACATATAATTTTAAACAATGAATTTTTTTCTGAAAATTCTTGTATAATATTATTAAAATCTACTGAACAGAGAAAATCTGTTTCAATCGTTAATCTTGATAATGCCGATAATCTATCATCTAGCATGTTTTTTATTTTTTTTTAATACCGAAAAAGATCTTTCCGCCTCACAATTAGTAATCGGTATAGTTACAAATATTCTATATGCAATATAAATGTTTTGAAAAACATCTATTATTGCACGTTTAACCATACATGTGGGAGCCTCTCGGAGGCTCCTTTAAAGGCGGGCCCGGGGCTGCACCCCCCTAGCCCTCCCCTAAATCCAGGCCTGATCAGAAGAAACTCTTACAATGCACCCCTCAAAGTATATTTAAAGAAATATAAAGAAATATATCTAGTATATATAACGTGTATGTATATATTTCAATATACATGTATATACATATATTTATACGGTATATATGTATGTAGGTAGCGCGGTAGTCTTTGAGATATTTAGTTACCGAACCGCTGGTATCATTGGTTTGCTGTCTCGTTCCAGATCCCAGTTGCTCTCAGGTTTACCCAACCTGAAATAATTTGGTACCGAAGAAATCCGGGGAAGTAAACCGAGAGATAGTAGCTGGCTCCAATATTCTCTTCAGATCAGTTAGGCTTAATTTATAATGAAAAGAGCTTAACTTCACAATCCATGATACCTCATCATGGGACTTACTTCAGTTCCCTTTACTTAGGCATTTATGTAAGTATTCAGTCGAATCATAAAGATACGAAAATCCGAAAGAGCTGAAGGAGATTTATGCTTTTTCTTTATTTTTTTTTCTGTGTAAAAATGAAATCTTTTGAAAAAGCAATTTGTTCTTTTACACATCTTTCATTCGTTTTTCTTTTAATTTCTAAGATTAATAACATTTTCGTTTCGACAATCAGATGATTTACGCATAGACTACCGAGTCTCGAACCCGATCCAAGTCGCTCCCAAGTTTACCCGGCCTGAAATCGATTGTTTTATGTTATTTTCTTTCAGTTCATCTATTTTAAATTTTTCGAATGCGTAATTATCGAGTAAAAGTTATTGTTGTTTACATATTTTTATTTATTTATTTAAATCTCTTCTAGCTCCGCTTTCGCTATTAGTCAGACAATCTCGTAACACGTTTAAAATGTTTATCCGAGATTAATTGTTCTGAAGAACTCTATAAATAATGATTGAATAACATGCCGGCTAATCCACACAGTGTATATGGCAACTGTTCGAGCATAATTAATTAAGCGATGATTGTGTTTAACGGGTTGCTGATGCCCGAAAAGCTTTAAATAATATGCCAGCATAATTTTATTCGGAAAACTTGCTACAGGCAAATTTGCGACAATGGAAAAAAATCGAATAATGATATAATCATTATCAAACCTTCGTGAAACCATCGGAAAATAGCTGTTTCATAAGGTCACACTTTCGCGGAATTTCCGTCAAAGTAACGCGAGTTTTTAATCGATTAAAAACGAAAAATTCGATCGTTCGCACCTCCCCAAAGAGCCACTGCCGGAGATAAGATGGCCCCTTCCGTAAATTTTTATAGAGAAATCGTTTCCTTGTCATCATCCGCTAAATGAAACGTCTTTTGTAAGCATAAGAAAAAAAAAACACACAGATTATACAGAATTTTCTGTACTGCTTTCGGCGTAAAAATACTAATCCCAGAATAGTAACCTACTTAATAATATTCGTAATTTCGTCTTCGTCGAAATTACGTGCAATAACTGTTTTCTTCCGAAATAAAAACACCAGAAGAAGCATCGCGCTTCATGGTCTATTTCACTGTAAGAGCTAATAGAGGAGACACTGCTAGTTAAGTAACGGCGATAAATTAGCCCTGTTTTTCGTGGGCACCTGTTATGAAAACGCATTAACTCGGCACCACACGATTGAAACTTTTCTTTATTCTCAATAGCGGGATTCGAACCGGGTTCTACTATCCGAACGGAACACCACAACTCAGCCAGTTATCAAAAAAAAAAAACAAAACCGAAACAGGACAACATTAATAGTCCCATAATTCGAAGCAGATAAAAACGAAAAACCGAAAAACACTAATAGCATGTTATTAACGATTTTTCCTGACATATACTTAGTCAATGAACGGGAACTGATTGATAGCGGCTAGAAACGTTGGAAAGTATCGGCATTCTCAATTTTTTTAGCATAGCGCATATCTGTTAAATCTGTGGACGCTGTTTAAGCAATCTGAATAAAGTCACGGTAACAAAAAAAAACGGTAGCGGGTGAGCTTTTCAACGAACTCTGTTTATTACAGATTACGAATCACTGTGATTTCAAAATGAATATACACGCGTAAAGAAATGAATGTTATTGTAATTAAAACCGTTGAAATTAATCTTTACCGACGCGAACATTTAATCAACTGCTTGTTTTACGTTCAATGTTAAACCAGAAGCATACTGATGTAAATAAAAACGGAATTAGAAGACTTACGAAATGCGGTCTGAATCGCTGGCTAAAAAGATATTTCGTACTAATTTTTACATACGAAGTAGAAAAAACGAAAGATTCAATGAAAAATATTCCGAAAAGCACTGACGAGCAGGTAGGTGTATAAAATACGCGTCTATAAAGTGCCAATAGTTCGTTCATTTTCGGCCTCGGCTTAAGTAAGAGACGTGAAAAATTCTAATGATGATAGTATAGAGTTATAAGATAATGTCAGCCCGGTTGCTGGATAAATTCGCGTTAGCTGATATCGGAGTGTTGTAATTTGGAACGAAATGAAAATAAATTTGTATAAACAGGCTAACTAGAAACGTTCTGGAGCACAGGTGAGATCAGCTCTGATAGTAAAACAGATAAACCGCACAAAGTGTGCGAACAAAACAAACAGTGCCGAAAAACGTTCCGATTAGCGTATTTATACATTTGAATTTGTTATATTCATATCCGAATTACTCTGCTCAATCCTTAGATCGTTTCGTAGCTCCCACGCTGCTGAAACTCGGGAAATAATGAGCTGGTTTCCACTTGCTTTCCTCATCGCAGTTAGCCGATTGAACCAATATGCGACGATTTTCGCCATACAATTGTAGACCTCGCCAACGTTACTCCGGGGAACCGGTAACAGCAGCCGCTGCTTTGTACCGAAGAGACAGCAGCCTCGATTTTCAAGGTTGTAGAATTCAAAACTTTTGTCGCCGTCCATAGGATAGGTAGTCTTTGTTGCCATCCAGTCTGAGAAGGAGTTGAACTCGATACTAGCAGGCCTCCCATACACCATTTTCACCGCAAACTTCTACCAGGTTGCGCGACGTAGCACGCGTGCAGTCAAATTTTGAAACGGACAGGCCATGAAATTCGTCGGTGAATTTCATATTGCGCATCACACTTTCTGGGGTGTGCCCATTCCCCCGAATTATTATTATTATTATTATTATTATTATTATTCTTATTCTTATTATTATTATATTTATACCCCAAAAAACAGTATGTTTAATCATTCCCAATTAAACCACATCGAAGTAGTGCTGCGGTTGGAACGTAACTGAGAGTTGTCGGCTTAATTAAGGGAAGACGGAAATGTAGCGGCTTAACTTTGCTTTAGTTTTTAATTTTCACATTTATTAGTTTAATTTTTAAAATAGAACTACCCCAGGGTGACATCACTGACAGACTAACTGACCGCGTGCAGTTAGTGCATAAACGCAGCTGAGGACATCCTGAAGATAAATGGCCTCTTTTTCGCGATTTTCTCGGAAAATATATCTTAAATTTTAGTACAGCAAGGTCGCCGGTTACATCCCTCTTCTGTTTTAGTTGTGACTTGCGCTCGCAACGGCTGATGAGATAAGTTGCTCATTTTGGTGCTGCGAGCTTAACAGTAAGGGGGAAATATAGAGTTACATGTACCGACGCTTGTTTCGTTCTCGAATTCGGTAGATTTTCAGCCGAGAGACTGATGAACGGGGGGCTCTGCGAATAAAACCCAGGCGGGTTTTCATAGTTCGGTGCAGACGCACGGTTATCAGCAATATGTACAGGGGGGTGACTACAATCTCGGGAGGGGGGCACTGCATCATTGTGTAGTAGCTAGCGGCCGGTCTCGATTTCCGAGGAGGAATAATTCCTGACGATTTCGCTGACTTTGCACGCGGCTGTTGCGTCCTAACTGACGCATTTCAAACGGAAACAGGTAATGTCCGGTACGGCCGAGGAGCTACAGTTAATCTGATGACGTCGTTAGCGATAATCGTGGTCGGGTTCCGATGGATTATGCGATGCATTATTTTTTACGGGACCATTTCAGGGCGTTGTCCGAACGCGTCTAGGAAAACAAATGATTTGCTAATGTAATCAATTTTTTTTCATTTAAATTTTATCTCAGTTCGCCTTCCGCGCGTGCGCTCTTTGTTACTTTATTATTAATAATAATCTGAAATTTATTATTATATAGGACACAGAGAGTGCGGACAGTATTTCCGAAACAATCGCCGCTCTTTGTTAACTTATCAGACGGCTGCCTCTTATCGAACTGACTGATTATTAAATTGGTTATAATAAGCGCTACCCCCACATTATAGATGACCGTGATGGTTGATATCATCTTCTGCCGTTTATTGATATTACGTACAAATGTGTGTATATCTTCATTGTGCACAAGATGCGCCCGCTACTGATACGCGAAATTATCAAGGCGATAAATTATTATTATTATTATTATTATTATTATTATTATTATTATTATTATTATTACCGTTTAATTATCAATTATCGTGAAATGCTCTTTACTCTTAAGAAGCCGGCCAGCAGCTGGCCCCGGTCTCTAGGTCGTCTTAAATTTCTCGCCCGCAAAAAGTAATAGCCCCAAAGGCGCTTTCTATTCAGACCGTCAATAACAATACGTTCTACGATACGTTTTGATAAATAATAGGTTCTCTCGCTAGCGTTAATCGCTAGCTGCCTATCGGTCACCTTCCTCAAATTAATCAACGCGGAAAGAAAGCGGAAAAAAAGATTCATTCTTTGTTTCCTTCAAAGACGAGGCGTTATTTTATAAATTTCTCGGTGAATTAGAAAAAAAGGAAATAAAATGTATTGTATTATGACAAAGTACTCAAAAAATACCGCGTCAAGATCTCAGAAAATATCGCCGACAAAATTCAATTCTGGAAAAATTAAACGCACGTGAAAACACCGGCAAGTGAAAGAGAACTCTAAATTCCGAGGGGGTAAGAAAGATTAGACGATAACGGAAAATAAAAGTGCTCCCCGAAGATCAAATCCTCGCAATAATCGAAAAAAAAAAAAAAAACTAAACTAAAAAGATTAATAATTTTATTACGAAATTATTTTTAGTAAGAATTGACAAAGGCACTTTTCCGTTTTTCTATCGGTTTATTATTGAAAATATACGAGCCAGGTATCCTCAAGAAATGTTTCAAAATTTCGACACAAACTTTATCTTCCCCTTTTTTTTCCCCATTAAAGCGGTTACTTCAGCTATACTGAATTTCCTGACATGTATATGAGAGTATTCTACGAATTAGAAGAGCGAACAATAACTCAAAGTCACCGTCGGATCTCTTTATAAGAGTCATTATGGGATTGCTCTTGTATCCATGAAAGCGCGACAAGTTTCATTTAAAACTAAGTAATATTAATAACGCTCAGTTGTTTAAGAATGGCCACGGCTGATTATTTGTCGTAGAATTACGCAACTGCACTGCTCAATTCGTACTATGCAATGTTATGGTTTATAATTTTCGCATTGAAAGCCATTTAGATATTTTAATTCTACCCCCCCCCCCCAACTAAAAAATAACAAAGAAATAAATGTTTAAAAAGGTGTGTTTGTGTTTCAGTTGCAGACATTTTTCCAGGAAAACTGTGTTTACATTTTCAGCATTTACGTAATAAGTACATTGTAAGCCTTTTTTCAAAATTTTTAACTACAACGGTGAGATTGATTTTTGAGAAAACTTGAAAATTTAGAGACATTAAGAAGGCTATTTTAAACTTTTTTTGTTACATTAACAATAGTGAGTTTTAGGGATGACATCAGAAATGCTTTTGGGAGGTGCTCGTGAAAATCGTAACAGGTACCACCCCCGGTACTTTGAGAAGTGCTCGATTCGAGGAGAACAGGAAAGTCTTTGACACTGGGAACCAACGATTTACTTTAGATAGTAATAATGTATAGAATAGAACATTGTATTAATCTGATAAGAAATTCCAATGTTTAAGAATGTTTTGTTTATAAAATACCGCGAGCATCGGTGGACAACTCTATCAGAGTATATTCGATTTAGCGTTGAAATTATTACGGTTGGTTAAAAAGACCGATGCAGTAAGTATTATAATATTTGTTTTTTTTTTCTTTTTTTTTGTTTTCATGTTATTTTATATCAATTATTATAACATTGTCTACGCGGTTTTTGGACATTCAGTGTGTCGCACATTTTCGGAAACAGTATCTAAAGCTGTAGCATTAGAGAAATCCTCTGTTAGCCAGATCGAACATTCAGTTTCCGTTTTAACTATACATAACAGTTCTTAAGTTATAAATCACTAGATGGACCTCGGTCTTAATTCATTCCAGAGGTAAATCACATTTCATTTTATATAATGATTATTCTCAATTTTACAAGAAACGAAAGAAAACATAAAAAAAAAAAAAAAAAAGACTCTTCTGTACGATATACTAGTTTTTACGAAGACGCCGCTTTTAATGTATGTGTGTTTTGGCGCAAAGAAAAAAATTCTTATCATTCCCGGCGTAAAAATGCCGTTGTAATTATTCGTTAATGTGCATGACTGAAACGCCATGAAAATTCACTGTTCAAAAAAAATTCGACCTACGATAATGAGAAAATTTAAACCGATTGTTTTCACATCGAACCAACGAAACCAACTGCGATATTCTACAGCCCCATTCTTGAAGTTGCCGCTTATATTTCGAAAAAAAGTACGCGTTTTCGTCAATTTGTGTTACACGCATAGTAGGTATATATTTTTCCGTTCATTTTGGACACAAATCTATATAGGCATTTGTATTTTACCGAAGTTCCGGTAAAAAATGGTTTTGAAACGTCACTGATTTTCCTTTTTTTCTTTTTTTTTTTTTTTTTTGTTGGTCCAATTATAGAAGTGTGTTTAAGAATAAATAGGTCTTCTGCTGCTCCTTATTGCGCTATATTCTATCCTTTCCTTCTCAGTCCGTGCTCCTGCCATTGGTTCCTTTACATCAGCTATTTCCGATCGAATTAAGTTTTAATTAGTTAACTTTTCTTATCATTATTTCTGGGTGAGGTCCATAGTTGACGAGCCCAAAAAAGAAATAAATAAAATAAATGAGTTAACTTTTTCAGAAGATGGACGAAAAAACAAAGTAGCATCCTACTGTAACTGTTAAATATTCTAACGTAATAGTTAATTTCGCTTTTTATTTACCGTAAACTTAGTGTGTTATCACAACTTACATTCCTCTTTTCTCTTCGGTTAGTTTTAGAGGTGTTGCGCTGCCTGCAAATCTCTCTTCGAATCGTGATAACCCCCCCCCAGTATCAGTTTACGATTAAAATCTAATTTTGCATTTTGCCGGGTTCTAAATGAAAAATTTTTTTCTTTTACGTGGCTATTTATTTCTTATAATTTTACTAAATATTTATTTCTTATAATTTTACTAAATATTTATTTCTTATAATTTTACTAAATATTTATTTCTTATAATTTTACTAAATATTTATTTCTTATAATTTTACTAAATATTTATTTCTTATAATTTTACTAAATATTTATTTCTTATAATTTTACTAAATATTTATTTCTTATAATTTTACTAAATATTTATTTCTTATAATTTTACTAAATATTTATTTCTTATAATTTTACTAAACCGTGATCTCGTATATCATTACGTATATTTATTTAGGCTTAAAAGTTTGGCGAGCAGTTCTTTTTTTTTACGATCTCGCGTCTTAACCGGTTTTTAAACACTACTTTCCGATAATATAATTCAAATTGACCAGTTTTTCTGGGCAGTAATTTTCCCAGGCTACGTCTTAAATTGTAAAATATACTACCAAAGGAATAGAAAACAAAAAAAAAGAAAAAGGAGAGCTTTTTTTTTCCTAGGGCGCGTCAACACAGGACATTCCTTTCTCTTCTTTCTCCTCTTTTCCTACAGTAATTGAATTTGAAAGCAGAATCGTTCGAAATTAAACGAGGATAGTTCAATTATATCAATAACTTATTAAAATTTACTACGAAAAGGAATTAACTAAGGGTGTAGTGTGTTTTTTTAATATTACACGAAAGGGGCGAACTTGAAAAGTTTTTGCCGAAAATTATGGTAAATAAGAACACACAGTAGGCAAATCTTACGAACTTGAACAAACAATATTGAACTATAAAAAAATAGACACGAAGATATGCGCGTATTATAAAACGATATGTGTCATCTTATTCGAATGTTATTGTATTATTTTATAGTTTATAATTTTAGTAAACTATTGTGTGATGATGTATGTGGTTCAGTACTACGCTGTGTTGCAAGATTTTAACGTAATTTTTAATCGTTATACTTATACTTTTATTTTTCCGAGGAACTCAAAAGTTAGTTCTTCCCCCAAAAAAGTTGTAGGAAGTAGTAGTTGCATAAGGGGAGTGTGACCGGATTTCATACTTTTTTTTCTTCTTATTCACGAGCTAAAATGCAAAAAAGAAAATAAAATGAAGATGCCGCGGTTAGGAGGGATAAGCAGGGGGAATATGTTAGTCACAAGTTTACATGTATAAGAAATACAGATAAATTTATAGAGATTCTTACCGGATGAACTAGACAGACTGTTGGTGAACGAAGGGAAAACCGATGATGTCGGATTGTAGTGTCCGTGCACTGAAGGCCAGCTGGGCGAGTTATGCAGCCCGGCTGAGTAGGCTGCGGCCGCGGCCGCCAGAGCACTGAACGGAGTAGGCCTGACCGGAGTGACGGTCGGATGCTGCGATCCCAACATAAATCGGGCAGCCATCAGACTGGAAGCCGCCGCCGCCGGATGCTGCAGAAACGAATTCATCGAATGAGACGGGCCGCCATGCGCCGCACCAACCAGATGGTGCGGCGAATGTCCAGAGTTCTCCGACGCCGACGGCCTCCGTCGCAAGGCTTCCACGTCGATGTTCTCGTCGTCCTCCAAGCCGGACTCCTCCAGATCCAATTCTTCGTCCTCGTCGTCCGGATGGATGTCATCCTCGGACGACGTGACCACCGTCATCGGATGGTCCAACGGCGGCGACGGACTGCCGCCACCGCTGGCGCCACCGCCGCTGGTCGGATTACGCGTATCCGCCAGCAGCGCGGCCACGCTGAAGTTGATCCGGCCGCTAGACGGCGGAGTGCCGACTTTCGAGCTTTCGTTCGACCGGCGCGACTGATGTTGATTATTCAGCATTTTCAGCCGTTGATCCTCGTCCACCGCTGGCGGCGAAATGGACGATGGTGGCGCATTCATCGATTGGCGCTCGAGGGAAAACTGCTTCGGAAACGTGAAAATAGTCATGCTAGCGGGCTCGAGCATCAGATGTTCGCCAAGTGTGTTGAACGCGCGGATTTTTCCACGGGGCTTCTCGCTTTTCGAAAGGCGCGGACAATAACTTCGTCTTGGAAAAGTTTCGATATTAACGCGACTTGTGCATTATAACGAAAAAGAAAAAAAAAAAAAAAAACGGAAAAATAGAAAAATAGAAGCGGACAACTAAATATCGACGCGAGACAATTTCGTACGATTATTAAACGTGGACTCTCGCCGCGGCATCCGAAGGCACACACAAACCGCACGAATCACAAGCGACAAGATAGAGCTCTGTTCGCGAAGACGACCTCGCACTAACTCGACTCAATCACCGAGCGCGGTTCTACTCACGACCGAGCCTGGCAAACCGTTTCGTCGAGGCAGCGATCGCGATCGCGAGCGGTCGGAGCGGAATGGGCGTGGCCAGCCTGCGAAGGGGCGGGCTCGGCAATCGGACCACTCTTCCGCTTCTGTACCGCCTGCGTGGCTGGCGATAATAATTCGATCGGACGCGTTATCTGTTTTTTATTCGCGCGCTTCCCGCCATCGCTCCAGCCAGCGCCAGCGCGTCTATTACGTGAATTAGCGTGGCCGCTCTTCGCCGCTCGGCCGACTGCTGACGACTTCTGGGCAGGCGTTCGCGTTGACAATTTGCGAATGCGCCAGCTGCATTCTTCTTTAATCCGTTCGCCGCCGCCACCGCCGGTGCGCGGCAAGCTGGACGGAGAGCGGCGACCGATTTCGAGCAATTTAATCTGGACCGCGCTGCCGCTCGACGCTGTCATGCTCGTAGCGCGGGAAAAACGCGCGAAAGGAATTGCGACTGCTGACGGTCCGCTATACGGGGTTGTTGTCCCATCCTAGGATGGGATACGGGATGACGATAAGGTAAATAATTATACGGCCCGGCAGCACTCTGCTAGCGACGTCTGCTCATTACTATTATTACTATTACTATTATTACTATTACTATTATTATTATTATTATTATTATTATTATTATTATTATTATTCCGGGCCGCTCGTCCATATCCTTAATTCGCCTTCCTTCGTTTTTCCATTCCTCCGATGGCGCTTGCCAGTCTTTTCAGTCGGTAATTTTTCGAATTTTGCGAAATCGCTTAAAATTTTTAATAGCCAATCGCATTTCTACGACCCTCGAAAGTTTCACGATGATTTTCACCGAACTTTCGTACGAAGAATTATCGTGCTCTTTGTCGCACTAATTTCTCCTCCTATAAGAGCTCAAAAATCTCCAAATTTTTGCCAATACCGAAAGTGTTTTTTTTGTAAACGACCGATTATTCCGAAATGGTAAAAAATTAAAAACATATTTTTCTGTAGTTTAGATTATTAAAATGAAAACAGACCAAAATACGGAAAGAGCAGTTTTAATGTAACAAAAACAAAGTGGGACCCTTATTACTAGATTCGATATTTTAATAATCCGTAAGCGCCCTTCGAGTGATAATATGGATTCTTAAAATATCCAAACTAGTCGGCAATTTGATTTGAGTTAATACAATTAAATGTTTTGCGTGTTTGCCCGTTAAAAATCTGTGCAGTGTATATTCGATTTCGACATATAAATAAAAAGGTAAATAAAAATTTTACGGAACTTAATAGAAACTCTGCAGTTTTTTTGTTCAATTAACAAATTTCAAGAAAAATTATATTGCATAACTTTTATTTATTTATTTATTTATTTATTTATTTATTTATTTACTTTTTTTTGGATATATCAAAAAATTAGGAAAGAAACAGAGAATGACGCTTTGCCTTCGCGGTTGAGTTGCAGACTATATACACTTAAGGTTTCGCAGCAGAAACATCGATAAGAGAAATTTTCTTTATCGATAAGAAAGCAACTGTGTCAAGGGCGGTTGGTGATATTTTCAACCAGGCGGTGAATTTTATTTCTTCAAAAGTCTATGTTCTTTTAAAATAATTTGCTCGAACGTTCCAGAACTCCGCAAAGTAGTACGTACGACGGATAGTTTTATTTAACTCGCATAAAATGAACATTTTATCTGTCATCAATTAGGGCAACTGTTGTTAAATTACGTTAATTTCTCGTACGAAAAAATTATCATTTTAATAGTCCTTAAAAACTTTTCTCAATGTGTAAATGCACTGAGGGTAAAATACATTCGAAATACCTTTTAATATCTGTTACACTTTTTCGGTCGAGGAACATTTTTAAAATTATGTTCATTAATTAACTTTTAAAAAATAATCGTTTGTATTACAGAGATCATTCCGTTGAAAAGATGGAGAACAATACATTATTTTTTTTTTTATTGTTTTGGTTTTTGATGTAGATATTTCGTCTGAGGATCAGAGTTAGTCGTACGCGACACAGCTTTGTTTTTACAGGAAAGAAAATATAATGATATGGTTTTTTGATAAATCAGTAAATAGGACCATTCAGCAATGACGCAATATTACGTAGCCGAAAAGATTCAAGATGTTGCAGCCAATTCGTAAGTTTTATTCTACAAATGGAGAAAAAAAAATAACAAAACATTCTTAGTACAGTCCACCGAACGTTCAGGACGTCCGTATCAGCAACGATGGTGTTGAATTGCTTAATTTTACACGCAATACCGCTTTAACCTGAAACTCAGCAACGATTCATCGCAATCTGCTACTCTTTCATGTTGCATGTTGCGGGTTTCCTTCTTTTCGATGCCGTTTTCCTTTTATACCTTTTGCCTACTTTAATTGGTTGTCCTTAATTTGCACGACGTCCTCTTCAGTCGAATGATTATTTCGTGGTTTTTTGTTTTTTGTCGCTTTACCCCTCCGACTGCACTCTCAAATTTGCTTTTGGATCGTAATCTTTGCATACAGAATCCGATGCAACACTTCATATATTCTTTCGATTCCTTCGTGATATCTCGTTGGTATTTTATTCCTCAAATTTTTTTTACATGAATTATGCATCCGAGTTGAAATAGATTGTACTACTCTTAGCTTATCCCAAACCAAAAAAAAAAAAAAAAAGAAAAAAAGAAAGAATTCCAACTATTATAAATCTTAATGTATTCCTTTATCGTGCCCGTCACATTTTTTTCATTCCTGCTGTTTCCTGTTGAGCCGCCTTCGTTCTATTTTTAAATCATGTGTAATTTAACCCTTCTTTTTTCTTTCTTCTCATTATCATCCGTGTGTTTACTGAGCAGTGATAATTAAACTAAAATCTATTAACTTTTATACTTTTCGCTAAGTTATTAATAACTTTCTATCGTATCATCTTGAAAAGTCGAAATTAAAAATTTTACGACAGCAATACATTTAATGCCGTTGACAAATCTTTTCAAATATGCAATCATTAGATTCGTGCTATCCTTTCGTCACCAGTACTGATCTAGTGGGGAAAACGCTGATATCTGATGACTCGATGTGTGAGAACTGAAATTACGCGAGGGTAATTTTTTTGGAATTAAAATTTGAAAAGAAACAGCAATGTAGTGTTATGTACGTAATTCATTTGAATCGACTTTTTGAGTAATTTAAAGTATGCCTATTCGGTGTTCGCAATGAAACTTTCGCTAAAGAAGTTGGAAATATTTTCAAGGCTAAAAGCAACCTTCTGGTCCCTAGTTTCTGAAATTCACCTCAAATCTTGATGTCGTTTTTCTTGATTAGTATCTTCCCCGAATGTTTCTTTTTTCGTTCGCCTGTCGAAAAATTCTGGCATTTTACCGTAGAATAATTTTGTTCTGACCTTTTATCAGGAACATGTGATCCAATGTAGTAGAACATGACGCCGAAGTCAGAAACGCAGTTATCTCTATGCTGGAGGACTCAAAATTAACTTTTTAATGCTGCGCAGCTCAACTGCTCTCGGTCAGATCGCGAGTATTCGCTAAAGAAGTTGGAGATTCCACTGAAGTGCACCGCTGTGACTTTAAAACGATGCAGAAATTCGTCAAGTCAACTTGGTTTCGTTTTAAGGACGTCTCTTGTGCTCTAATTGATTTCTTTGTCCGCGTGATCATAATCGTCCCCATTATACATGGCATTTCTTCACCGCAAGTTCATTTAGATCTAAAAACGACAAGCGCGCTTCCACAGCATTGAAATTCGATTCTTCGAAAATAATTAGGTGTCTTGTGCTTATGAATGGGTGGTCCTTTCGAGTTTTTGAACATTTTTCCAATCGCAAGTCACAGGATCCCGAGCCTTTCCCGATATGATGCCATGTTGAGAGTCAGTCGCAACATCGACACTAGAACGCCGCCGTTTTTCCTTGATGAAGTACCACACTTTTTCAATCGTGTACATTAATCGCCAAATTATTTGATAGAAGACAAGACAGTTTTAACATTTACATCGACTGGCACATATCTAATCAACTTATTGGCTCCAGTAAGGTAACCCCGAGTTCTCGACTGTGCGCAAACGGCAGTATAGGAGATACCAGTGTGCTCAGTGAGCGGATCAGATTGGATTACTAAGTCGCCAAGGAATCGAACTCTTCATCAACAGAACTGCATCACAAGTTTTTTGCAAACACTATAACAATCCTTCCTCAGCAGCTAACATTTCTCTGGCTTTCTGTAAATCATTCTTAATTTTGTATCTATCCGTCGGATACGATCGCACATATCGCAACCAGAAAGTTTTTTCACTCCACCAACTTCTTTCTTTTTCTATTATCGCCGCTTCTGTTTTACGTGTGCACCATTTGCTCTATCACGGAGTTGCCAAACCTTTGTCGCATAATTGCCTCCTCTAAATTCTTTACTTATTTAGCGTCTCAAGAAGTCTAATTTTTTTTTTCTGCATTTAGTCTGTCGAAGATTTTGTCACATCACTGTTAAAAAAAAATTCAGCTGTAAGTAAAATCCCCCCCCCCCACACACAAATATATTTCATATACATTTTGACAGCTCCTTAGACAGCAACAAGACACAATTGTTCTAAATAACGTTGTCCTCGCCTTATAAAACGTATTACTTTTGTTGCAAATTCACACAACAAATTTTTAGTTTTTGCGACTCTACAACAGAATTAAATTTACTATCAGTCAATGACTTAATCGAAGTTTAAATTATCATAAAGTGCTCAATCAGCAGCTGAATTGTCGGGGCTGACTGTAAAACATATGTACCGGGTAAAAACCCGAAAAATGCCTACAAAAGACATTACGAAATAACAAAGATTGACATGGTGGGAAGTGAAAATGCAGAAATAGTATCATTAGTATCGATGCCTAATACGGAAATGTATTTAATAAACTATGGTGTAGGAATATGTGTATTTGAATATGATTTAGTAGAAGTGCATGTAAATAATTGAATTTTACTACACTTAGATTTTTACAGTCTTCGTAAATGTGGTTTTCAGATGTCGAGGTAATTTATTCCATTGAAATTAATTTACTTTTTAGTAATTTGCCGAAGCATGAATTTCAGATAATTTACGATAAAAGCGGAATTTTGTCGAAACATCGTTACGAGTGTTGTGTTTCATGAAAACGATCGTGCTCATTTCAAAAATGTCAAAATAAATTCTGAAAGCATCGTTTCTAGCGCGAAATTATACTATACAAAGTGGCGGACTACTCATTGAATTGAAAATACTGCCTAAAAGTATCGTGATGCCAGCGGAAAATCTTGCACAAAATCAAACTGATCCATAAGCACCCAAAGCATATATCATAATAGCGGGACTAGCTGCGATTCGGTTTCAATGTATGTACTTCTAAGTTTAGCTTTCCGCTAGCTAGGGTTAGTTTGAGTCTGCATGGCGATCGAAGAAATTGGACAATTTAGTTTATTGGCAAGCAAATAGTAGCAGTCGTGTACACCTGGATACGTGCTGCGCCATCATTTTCTGCCCGGTGGTACACCTTACTAAACGTCATCCTCCAACAAAACGATGGAGTGTATACATCTTCATAATCTTTAACCTAAGCCCCATTGAACATTTACAGCGTTGCCTCAAAATCTAGCTGAATAAAAATGGCCTTCACCAAGCATTGCTAGGTGCTAAAGTTGCTCCCGAAAGGATGTATAGAGCCGTCGGTGCTGTCTCGTCATTTGCAAACTGTAATTTGTAGCAGGGGCTACCCTATTCGTATCTGAAAACAAGGTACTCTTAGAAATTCTCAAATTCACTTCCTATTTGATAAGGTTATTTATTTTTATGCATATTTATATTTTTGAAAATAAATACTTTAATTAATATCGTTGTATTACCGTTGTATTATCGTTGTATTGCTATTGTATTACTGTTGTATTGTAATCGATCCTGTGCATTTATTGATCTCCCGTAACTAGTTTTTATTGTATAGATACACTTTTGTTAGCCAGCTGCCGTAGTAGTATGGTTAGGAAATAGTGTTTCGTTCAGGTGGGATCAATTCCACCGCTCTTTCATATTGTAAATATAAAAAAACTTCTCTTGCGCTAGGTTACGTCCATAGTTAATGAGCCCTCCCAAAAAAATATAAAAAATAAATACACCTACATATTTATATATACACACGTATCCCCTTATATACATATACATATATATATATATATATATATATATATGCACATATAATATTAGTGGTGGATACAATCGACTAATTTTAATATTATCATTTCCAAGTCACATTTAAATATATCGCATTTCATTTCTGTAGTGATATTAATAAGTACAAATATGAAATCACAATAACAAATTATAAACCTGCGCACACATTACTCCGAAACATTTAATAATTTATGAGTTATTGAATATATTTCGGTTATTGCGTTTTTACATTTGTGTGTTTACATTAATATCATTTTTTAAGAAAATCGATTATATATATATATATATATATATATATATATATATATATATACACATATATATATATATATATACATACATATATATATATATACATATATATATATATATATATATATATATATAAGTGTATACATAGTAATTTTACACACGATAAAATAATACGTAAATAAAATGTATGCCTTCATAAATTTATTTATTTAGTTACAATCTGGAAGTAGGTTGTATTATTAACTATAACTGAAATAAAAATGTTAAAAAAAAAAAGTTTGTAAAACTAAATCACTAAAATTAACAAACCCGTAAACATTCGATCACCTTTTGTACTCAAAAAAAGCCGAAAAAATAAATAAATAAAATAAAACTGAATTTAGTCATTAGTTTGTTAGACTGTTAACCGTCGCTAATAATATGGTTTCAGTGATATTTCGGTCAAATGACAGAACGCCTGTCGAGGTGACTTTTTTATATCTCCGCCGCCCCAGTTATAATCATTACGATGAAATCGTATCGACGTGTTTAAATGACCATTTTTGTGGGTTACTACTCCTCGTGCTGGGGATCTTATCTAAGCTAATCGTTGGGCGTTAATTAATCTGGGGTGAAAGGGTTGCCGTTGCGATTCAGGAGCCGGCAAAGCGGGGGTTGCGCAGTATCGATCTGTTAAATTCCGGTCAATGGGACGAGGTTAGAGCATTCAGTTATTTCCAAGTTTAAGCACGGATGGTGGACCGCTTCTTCTCAGTTTTATTTCTGCGTGGAGCTGCTAGAGCGCAGCGGTAATTGGTAGGATGTTTTAATTTCATGACTCATTTAGGCTAGTTTCAGTTGGTTTCTGTTTAATTATTATGAATTTTCCTTTCAGCCGTCACGAGCAGACCTATTAAATCTCGACATCCCGCATTTACAGCCGTGTCTCCATCTTCAGGCGTAAAATAAAACTAATGGACCGCATCGTTCGGCAGCGCAAGTGGTTTGCTACGGGTGGAAGAGGAGGAAAAAGCGAAAGAGTCGGCCGATAATAAACGTAGCTCGAAAGGAAGTAAAATACGTTTCCCGATTGCCGCGATGTTTTGGCATCGTTTCAAAAGCCGTTTACCTACCTGTAGGTCTTCAACGTGCGCGATCTTTTGAACACGTTCAAAATGACCGACGACATTACACTCTTTCCGACTCTAATGAATTTCCAGCGGTGCACTTTCGCATTCTTCGAGCCTTGGTTTTTTCGAAACGTACGGGCAATTTATTTTTTCGCCGTTTGCTCTTAATTCCATCTGCGTCGAAATTCACATTCGCCTTCACTTTGTTTCAGCGCGAAAATGAGACTATTCAATCTGACGACGGAGATTACGAACAAAGAATCAGCTAAAGTAGCATACAAGGAAACTATATCTACCGCGCAATCGGAGCAGTTCATTTTGTAAACGTTACTACTCTATTTTCGTGTACATTTTTCGTTGCGAGATTGTTTTCAGGAGAATTATTCTTGTCATCCTATCTGATTTTATAAAGCTTATTCTGTTTAATATTTCATACAGTTTTATTTATTAAAACACTCGAGTGTTTGTTTGTTGCGTTTATAATTTTATTAACTATCCAACGAACACATTTATTTAACAAAACAGCAACTGTATAAGTTTCCAACAGAGTAAAGGAACAATTAGTTAGCCAAAAGGAGACGCTGACTGACTGATGGGGTGAAACACGCATTTACAAACATAAACAGACACAACCTGAAATGATATCAACGAGAAACGTCTGCAATGTAAAAATTTCCTCGCTGAGATTTAAAAAGAATTCGTACCGGAATCGTAAGAATCATACGAAAGAATCGTGGAAGAACTCTGTATACGAAATTTTTGTAAGTTGTACGTAGTTATTATGTAAAATACGGGATATTCGTAGATTGTTTCTTAACCCTCGATTAGTAGCGCGAATGACATATGTCATCAACTGTTGTTTTTTTTAGTTATAACTTTTAATATACAGAAAATTGAACATTATCCGTTCATGTATCTTCTATGTAAACCTTAATAAACACATTGCAATAATCAGTTAAATCATTGTAGCGTGTATACTTTTAATAAAGTCTATTAAACATGCTTGGATCATCAGCGCAAGCAACCAGCAAAATATTTTTTTCCAGGCTGAATTTTTGCGCTGATTGATAACTTCTTTCTTATTTCGGTTATTTATTGCGTAATAAGAAAGACGTTTTCTGTTCTGTTTATATACGTTTATTTCGTGTAATTTATGTGTGAGTAAAAATCGCTTTAGATTTTTACTACGATGTATGAGATTTGATAATATCCATGACAGAGATTGCCGAGAAGCTACAGATAAACTAGTTGCAATAAGAGAAATACACGAATTATTATTATTCGTGAATAATTTTCGCAAAAATACTTTACTCCGTCAGAGTATTTAATGGTAGATGAACAGTTATTGACATTTTATGGAAACTGTCCATTTCAACAATATATACCCAGCAAGCCAGCAAAATATCGACTGAAGGTGTTTGCTTTATCCGATGTGAAAACATTTTTAAGTTTAAAGCCAGCCCAGTGGACGTTATTTTGTGGGCAATTCTGCTCAAGATATTTTACCTAGGCTGGTTCAGCCAGTGGAAAGAACAAATAGAAATTGTATTACTGGCGATAACTGACAAACTAGATTTGTCATTAGTGAAGATCCTAAAAGATAATAATAAACTGACTTATGTTAGAACCGTATGTAAAAACCAAGGTGAAATTCCTAAAGAGTTTTTACCAAGCAAAAGTAGAACAGAAAACTCTTCGATATTCGGATTTCAAGAAGATCGTTGTACGTTGGTATCCTACTGCTCAGAAAAAAAAAGAAAAAGAATAAATGGAGCTGGTTCTGTTACTATTTTCAATGCACTTCGTTGACAGCATAGATGAAGCAACCGGTAGTGCTTAAAAACCTGAAATTGTTACATTTTACAACATACTGTTTATGGGCAAGAATGTTCGATAGAAATTCAAGAACTCTCCAGACCACGCGGAAGATGCTACATCTCCGGTCATAAATAGAATAAAACCACACAAAAATGGTGCATAAAATGTAAAAATTGGCTTTGTCCGGATCACTTAGAATGCATTTGTTTGAATTGTTTAGAAAACTAGTTCATTTTAGAGTAAGTCTATGTAGTACCGTATTAGTTATATGAAAACACGAAATACATCCTTAACTACTAATTTAAAACTAAAATGTTGTAAAAAGACCTAATAAAATAACATATAAAAAAGTTATTGAAATTACGTTAGAATTATGATTATACTTTTTTCTAGGCTGTTTCTGCTAAGGAATATTTTGATAATTTAAAATTTTACATAATAAACACTTTGAATAGAACATAAACTAATTATATTGTAGAAGAAATTTTTAAAGAGTAAAATTTTAAAGATACAAATCTATTTTTAAAAATGGATGACATATGTTATCCGCGCGACTAACGATTAAACTATTTCGTGCGCGACTAATGGAGGGTTAAATAGTTCACGAAATAATGAAAATTATACACTTGAAATAACTAACATTTTAAGGTAATATAAGGGTAATAACAAAAACTGACTAGAAAACAAGATTTATTAAATTAAAAATTAATATTAACACACTGACATGTTTCGGAGTCAAGTAATCATGGTGAAATATGCAAGACAACTGGTCCATATATAATCATGGTGAAATATACAATCATATTTCACCATCATTATGGAGCAGTTGTCTCCGAAACATGTCGGCGGCGTGTTAGTACTAATTATTTTCCATCATTTTGATTTACATATATTAATAATTTCCATTCATGAATTACAAACATTAATAAAAATCACATACGTTATTGATTATACTTGTACTAAAAAAATTTTGCATAAAATATTAATGAAGTACCTACCTTTAAATATGGGGCTCTTTTTTTTTTTTTTCTTTTTTCTTTTAAAGGTAAGAACACCCTAAAAAATCATCAGTATTTATGTAAAATTTTTGATCTTTTTCAGATTTTTGTGTATTTATAATAACTATTTCATAACCCTTAAAACCCCACCCGTGGACATGACGTTGGATTGAATATTAAATAGAATATGCTAGAACAGACATCTCGTCTTTAGTACTAGAAAACAAAAAAAGAAAATACATATTAATGAAAGTAAATTTAGTATTGTTTGTGAAGGAGACTTAAATAATATATCTTCATTCGGAAATAGGATATCGTTAAGAGCAAACCTAAAAATATTTAATTTTAATTGAAAAAAAAAAAAAAAAAAAAGAGATTGAAATACAGTATGTGATATACGCAAATTAATGTTATGCAGATTAAGTTATGTGATTTCGGTATATTCTCGGAAAGAACTATGTAGTTCAACTATTTTCATTTAGGAAAGAAAATCAGCATACTAGGTGAATATAAAATGGACGATTTTCTAACTAAACATAAATTATTTAAGTCTTCTTCAAATTTCAGTTTATATTAATTAACGTTTTTTTCTTATCCACTTTCTAGCAGATGTGGCGACTCCAATTGAAGAATCGACTCAACTTATTTCTTGTCGAGAGGTTTAGATATTTTCTAAGCAATAATGTCGACTTATTCTTTTCAATGCACGCTTTCTGTTTCTGCCGTATATCTAACTGCTGTTTTCTATCTCCTTATTACCGGTATCTCTGCAGATCAGCTCCTATTACTGTTATGATGAATTCGTTTCATAGCGAAAGTATGTGTTGTGGAGCTGTTGTTCACCGAGAAAAAAATAAAACTGGACTGTTGGGCAAAATTTTGATTTAACCGCGTTAATGACTAAGCAGTATGTGGGATTTTCGACTCGTATGTTAGAGTCATTTATATAATAGCTTATATTGCGACTCTAGAAATGAAATAACAGAAAACTAAACATCGACTCGACTCGACTCTGCAGTCGTTGGGATACTGTCGACTTACAAAACGTCGGAGCTGACACTAAGGGGAGTCAATATGCGTCCTATAAATCAGAGTGGCCTATCTCTATTTTTCAGTACATGAGCCTAGAACATTTTTCATTTTATATTCGTGTTTATCATTTTTCTTATTTGATTGATGGTAATAATAATTGCGTAAAAACGATATAAAATCAGTTTTAAAACGATTCCCCAAAAACGTTAACGAGAGTGGATAAGCTCTAAAACCACCGGTGGTGTTAATGATTCACCAACAGCAGAGCCGTCAATATCTCTAGAGTTGTTCCACCAGGTTGATCTTTGCAGAACATTGACTCTTCGGTATACTGATCTAGAATGCGTCAAAAAACCGGAAAGAGAAGACCACGCTTCGGCAATTTCGGAGTTTAGGAAAAAAATGCGCCGAATGCTAAAACTGCGGTTGGAGTTCCAAAATGAAACTGACGTTTAATCCGCAGAACAGACAAACCAGATTACGGTGAATTGCAGAATTTGCTAGAATCAAAAGGGTCCTCCAGCGGTAGTTTTGCATTTGTAATACTAATTAGAGTCATATACAAAAGCCACGGTTTCGATTCCCGAAAAATTTCGTAATTTACTACAACCAATTAAAATTCAGTCTGTATAAGCGATGCCTTCCGGTTTAACTAGTTCTAATAATCTCCTCAACAAAGTGTCTATATATGAACAGTCTCACGTTTCCTATTCAGATATTAGATTTCGTTACAATGTTTGACCAAACCAGCGACAAATAATACGCGGACTTCTTTTGCATTTCTTTTCATCTTGACCTAAACTGCCATCCGACGACTGGTCATTTATACTGAGAATTAAAAATAAAATTAAAATTATTAATCACGACAAAACGGCGAAACGTGCAGAATGGTTAGGGTGAATAATAGACGCACTGTATGGTTCTTCTTATAAAGCGAGTCTCCCTGTCGAGTTCATTTCCCATTTTTCATCCGGCAAACGATCCCCGTGCAATTCAATGCAACACAAAAGTGCCATGTAGGTATGGTCTACGAAATAAGTGAACAAGACACATTGAATATTTGAATCAGCGTTTTTTGACCATTCCTACGAGTTGACCTCAATTGCCGGAGGCAGTGGAGTGAATTTTCCGACGAAAGTCTGAAGAAGTAATATGTACCGGAATGAAATTTCATCCGAAAAGTAACGTTTTATCAGCTGAATCAGTAATACCGTTTACTAGCCGGTTCCGTTAGTATTTTGAAAATATTCAAACGCGGTATTAATTAAAATAGCGACGGTGGTTTTCTATCGAGGCATTATTGGAGAAAATAGCGAATTTACCATTCAGATTAAAGAGATAATCAAAACAACCCCCAGGTAATTGGGACCTGAAAATTTAACACCACCTGTGGATACATTGATGCGCTCAAGGAAATACTTAATAAAATTCAGACATTTGCAGGCCTTTTTCGTAGATACCTCTCTAATTGGACTAGGTGGAATTGTGCAGCTTAAGCCTCTGTAAAATATAGAGCTATACGGATCGGACAAGAAACAATTGAATATTTAAAAGTTCAGCCGAGCCGTGCGAATTGTTATTTACACATATATAGCTTTGAGAGAATTGGTAAAATTTTTGAAGTTTGCTCATTTAAATAATAATATACATCGAGACAGTCTAGTTGTGCGACCATCGCGAACCCAATCAGAAATACTTTTAAGGCCGGTTATAACAAAATCGTCAACATTTAAATAAAATTCGGGAATTCTGAGATACCGGAATATTAAATAGGGAGAGGAACAAGACAAATGTGAGGGTTGGAACGATCATTGTCCTGATGAAGAACAAGAGGCTTTATTTTTTAAAAAAGTGAACGGATTTAGTCGGGGATTAATTGCTTTCCGCTAGAATATCAACCATGCATCAAACGATTCCTGTTTATATAGTAAACAGAAAAAAAATAAAAAAAATCAACTTATTCGGGCGGAACAGTAGATTTAAATAGGAAGCGGTTAAAATTTTTGCTGAGCTTAATACGAAACGGACTAGTAGACATCGCGGAGAAAACTATTACATTCAGTTCGGGTGAACGTCATTTGAAAATAGTTTCGAAAACATAAAGGCCGACACAGAAATCGCGGCTTGCATGGTCTTGGTCCGTTAAGAGGTTTATCGGAACAGCGCAACTATCAAGGACCTCGCGACCGACCACACTGGAATAACGTGTCCCCCCCTGTGTAATAAGTCATTCAAAATATCCGACTAAGCCGCAAAGGAATCATTTCAATCTGGCGAAGGCAGTTCATCGAAACATTGAGCAGGATGAACTTTATCAGGCATTTTATTTCAGTGCATAAGGGCGCAAATTTATACATTTTCCCGAACCGATCGCTAAAATGGTAATTTTCAAATCTCTCGCCCATAACGACTAAATTTAAGATGTGCGTCTTTCCGTCAGATTTGGCATAACAAAAAAACGAAGAATAAAAAACGGGCTTTACAATTTATATCACCTGGGGGAAATTAATAATATTTCCTACACCGCTTACGACACTGCCGATAGCGTAATTTTCGTATTGGTGTTTATTCGAAGAAAAGGAAAAACTGGTCAAGTCACATTTTCCTGAAAACGACGGAAAACGCTTAAAATAATACATTGCTGCCAGATGGATATGTTCGCGAAAAGAAATGGCGATGAAGAAAAGAAGCGTTTAGACGACGCTAACCGGAGATAATCCGACAATAGGCATTGTCGCGATCGGTTTGGATAAGAAATTTCGAATAATAATAAGAAGGGGTTTAGCGGGAGTTGACGGTTCTGAAAATAATTTTACCGGCTGCAGCTGGGGACGGACAGAGACAGGGGCTAATCGTGTTCTAGCTGTCTCGTCTAACAGCTAGGATTTAATGAAGAAATCACGAAACGTGAAACGTACCGTGAACTACTAGTGCGGTTTAATGGTGTTAATGAGCAACATTCGCAATCCATGTTCTTACCATGTTGCGTTCGTCGCATTTGCCGGCTTCGCAGCAGCGCACCAATGCCAAATATCAGCCGATTCAATCTTTCTCGCTGACTTTTACTCTTTATCGCAATCTGTCCTGGCCTACCACCATCGGTCGACCGAACAACACATTATTTAAATGAGAATTTACAGCGTGATACAATGTTCAGGAAGCGTAAAAATATCCAATCACGATTTATTTCCTCCAGATAAGCCGATCATTGTGTCTGCGCGTTACTTTTTGCTTTCTTTTCTTTCCATTTTCTCCTTCCAACATCGTTCTGGCTGTTAACCTGCCGAGCGTTGCTTTACTGCGAGCCTATTCGAGAACTGTCCAAGTACCTGTCCGTCCGCCACTCCCTCCCTATACACCCGACCGCCGGCGAGAAGTAACCGTGTGAAGAAATATGAAAAACAGAAATGCTTCTGCTCCTGAAAAAAAAAGCTGCTTATTTTTGGACTCGCCATTATACCATCTGTCATGAATATGTAGGAAAGACTTTTCATTGTTCGGTGAAACTCGATAATTCGCTCTAAATGGTTGAAAGCTTCCAGAAAAGAAATTAAAAGGTTTTTACACCGTGCAAAGCATTCGGTAATGTGTCGGACGCGCGTAAAGCAATACATAGTGGGCAAAATGTCGCTTCAAATCAAACACAAATCGGGCATTCTATAGCAACGATAATTTGACAAACAATATTGCGATTTTTGGATTTACGCTGAAAAAACGACTTTAAACTCGGTATATAAGAAAATTAGAGATGATAATATTACGTAATTGTAAAAATATAAGTTTTCAGGCAAAAGCCCTCATGGCTCAACACAGGTACACGTGTTTTATCAATTCATATATATATGTATATATGTATATAAACTCGGCCATTTTGGCCTCGCAATTGACCCCTCCTGCTTTCATTTCTGTCTCTTTCTCTTCTATACTTTGTATAAAATGATCAAAATTTACAACGTAATTCTTACTGGCATCAACACAAAAAAAAAAATAACATAACCACAAAAGTCCTATTCTAACATTTAACTTTCATTATATAAAATTAAGACATTTTTTCGTTACATTTTTCGTTACATATTTCATTACATAAAATTGTGACATTTTTTAAATAACAATAACAAAAATCCTATAAAATATAACAAACGTTACATAAAATTGTCCCCCCGGACAATTTTATGTAACGCTAAATGTCCCAAAAAAATGTCCCAATTTTATGTAACGTTTGTTATATTTTGTAATTTCCTGGCGATTTTTCGGTTCTTCTGAAGAAATGCCGCATGTATCTTTTAGAAAACCATTTAAACGCGCAGATTAACAATTCGGTTTAAATGTTAAATACTATGATTGGTGCTATCGATCCACACATATCAAATTCGGAAGAGCTTGTTAATGAAGTGAAACGATTTTGGTGATTACAGAAAAATCATTTTCTGTAACAACCAATTTTTTGCACTTTATTAAGAAGCTCTTCCGAATTTGATATGTGCGAATCAATAGCACCAATCATAGTCTTTAATTGTTTGGCAATGTTGTTGTAACCTTCTAGGGAATAGTTTGGACTATTTATTGAACACACAATAGGCCTTTAAAGTTACCCACCCTTATGAATTTTCGGAAGACCATACAACCTCGGGATAGTGGGAACATGCAACACCAGACTCTTCTTTAGAAACCCATGCAAATTCGAACCTTTAATCATTTCTTCAACATTTTTGCACATCCGAATTAACTTTAAATAAAATACGTGTTATATACGTATACTATTTCTCGTACAATTGAAACACGATCAAATTTTAATTTAAAATAATATAAAAAAATTTAAAGAATGGCTTTTATTTGTTAGTACAATAAAAATAAAAAAAATATATATTTCAAAAGAATGAGGTAAAAG
The DNA here is from genome assembly GCA_039619475.1 of Icerya purchasi. Classification (NCBI taxonomy): domain Eukaryota; kingdom Metazoa; phylum Arthropoda; class Insecta; order Hemiptera; family Monophlebidae; genus Icerya; species Icerya purchasi. Next base: position 274,363,365 of record CM077116.1, read on the forward strand.
CGTTGCTACTGATATGTTATTTTTCAGACAATCCTTTTTTAAATATCACAATTTGTCGAATCTGCAAAAGTTGTTTCCCTTATTTCTATTGCAGCAATAAATAAAAGTAATTCTTTAAATTTTTTTACATTAGTTACAATATTTAAAATATTTGCCGATTAAAAGATTTTTCCCCGTTTTCGAAATAGTCATTACAATTTTCAGATTGTTTTTTTCCTTATTTAAGGAAGTGAAAGTGAATTAAATTTTTTTCATGTAACGATTTTAGTTTTAAATAGTGCTGTAGGGGCCGGTATGCAGAAATATTTTTTTACTAGTCCTTTCCAACGCTAAAACCCCCTCCTACGTACAAGATGAGTTTATTAGCGATAGTTCACTGCGAACTATGAAATTACATTCAAACTATTACATACATTGCTGTATTTAAATCAAGGTGTTACGCACGAAATACGAGATAACTTTAGTGACAATAATTATCACTGAAAAGTGCCAGTCTGTTAATTAGCATATAACGACGTTCAAATTTACCTTCCGTTACGTTACAAATTATAATATTTTAGACGTCTTTGAAACAGTTCACCTAATGGTTTCATAATGATCCGTCCCCTCCCCGTTTGATTGCCGATCCACCGAAAGGTCCATTAACATAAATTACGTTATTTAATCGCGAGTCAAGGCTGATACGGGGACGGTAAACTGGTGAGTATGTTAATCCGGAGATTAATTATTTCGAAGACGGTTCTACACCTCACTTAGTTACTTATTCGTCCTATCGAATAAAATATAATAATTCTTATAATAAACGCGGTTGAAAGTCTTGGTCGTTGCTTCTTCTGAAATGATGCATGAAACATAACCTCAGTTTCGTATTGCACATTTAAGAAAATTAAATCGACTCGCGATAGCCGCCTAGTTGCTTGACTTCTCAGGTGCGATCCTGGGCGACAACGAAAATTATTACGAAAAATTACAAATTAAATACTCGCTAATAGAATCAGGTGGAAGGCAGTAGCAAAAACACGCAAACCTAATCATATGCGCGCTAGTTAGTACACAGCAGACTCACACCAGGGGAACAGCATTTGTACATCGATAAAAATCAAACATTTGCAATCGGTTCTGAATGTAGTTTTGCTTGTCTACACTCTCGTCGCATAAAACAATTACTTATATACCTGTACAGCTGAAATGTGCGAATAGGTAGTCGCCGACGCTCAGCAATTAAGAATGGCACACTATGACGATGAAATACCGATTTCTTTCAAAAAGATCAATTTTCTGTTCCCGTTTGTTGCTCTTCCAATGAAGTAGATGTCATTTTTGTTCTATTACTCCGAGTATAATATTTATTTTTCATTTTTTCTTTACACATTAAAATAATTTTTTGTTTCACACACACACACACATATATATATATATATATATATATATATATATATATATAAAAACTCGGCCACTTCGGCCTCGCAAGGGGCTGTGCCCCTTGACCCCTCTTGCTTTCATTTCTGTCTCTTTCTCTTCTATACTTTGTATAAAATGATCAAAATTTACAACGTAATTCTTACAGGTATCAACACACACAAAAAATAACATGACCACAAAAATCTTATTCTGACATTTAACTTCCGTTATATAAAATTAAGACATTTTTTCGTTACATTTTTCGTTACATTTTTCGTTACATATTTCATTACATAAAATTGTGACATTTTTTAAATAACAATAACAAAAATCCTACAAAATATAACAAACGTTACATAAAATTGGGACATTTTTTCGAATGGGGGGTAGCCTAAGAATTACGTTGTAATTAAAACTCGGGCCTTCGAGACTCGGAAGGGGGCAAGCCTCCTTCACCGCCAAGTCTAGTTCTTCTATAATTCTTATAGAAGAGTAAACTTTTTCATTGGCTACGCCGTTCGACAATATTTTTTCGTTACATTATCGTTACATAAAATTGTGACATTTTTAGGGGACAAATTTCGTGACAGGACACTTTTCCTGATGACCTCTGGCGTAAAAATAGCATAGCCATTAATATATATAGGGTATTAATTACAACGTAATTCTTAGGCTATCCCCCATTCGAAAAAATGTCCCAATTTTATGTAACGTTTGTTGTATTTTATAAGATTTTTGTTATTGTCATTTAAAAAATGTCACAATTTTATGTAACGAAATATGTAACGAAAAATGTAACGAAACAATATCTTAATTTTATATAATGAAAGTTAAATGTTAGGATAGGATTTTTGGGATTATGTTACACTTTTTGTGTTGACGCCAGTAAGAATTACGTTGTAAATTTTGATCATTTTATACAAAGTATAGAAGAGATAGAGACAGAAATGAAAGCAAGAGGGGTCAAGGGACATAGCCCCTTGCGAGGCCAAAATGACCGAGTTTATATATATATATATATATATATATATATATATATATATTGCGGGGGCTGCATGTGTGCCGTACACATCAATGAGTTTATAACGTCAACGAGAAAAACAATCTTCAAGGTTTTTGCGCCACACGTGTAAGATATTTCCAAATGCAATGAAACTTCCATAAGAATTATAGAAGACGGCATCTTAGGCGTCCCCGGAAAAGAATATGTCGTGGTTAGAAGGATAGAGTTAATATACTCGTATTAATAACTGTGTCATTTTTAAGCCGGGAGTATCAAGAAGGTCATATAAATAACAAAATAAATTATAAAACGAAAAGTGTAACGTTTTTAAGAGCATTTATAAGAATTTATTTTATTTTGCGAAGCGTGACGAAAGTTACAACCAGGACCCGTACCTACGGGGGTGGGGTGGGGGGGGTATGAAAATATTTTTATAATTATATATATATATATATATATACAATATTTGAAAACTACAATAAAAACAAATAAAAAATAGTTGTTTCGATGGAATTCATAAAAACTTTAATTTTCTTTTCTTTTGTCAGAAATTGAAAAGAAATAAATTTATTCTGAATTCCGGTCCATTTATTTCAAGCAGTTATGATTTCGTAGACATTTTGGAAGGGGCAGTGTTGAATCCGGAAAACCCCCTTTCAGATACGGCCCTGGTTACAACCATTTATTCTATAGGTATTACAGAAGAATAATATAGAGTGGGGTACAGAGGATCTCTGAAGAATCGAGATGTATAACTTTGAGTTATTTGCACCTCAATAAGGAGAATAATTCCCTGCATTTCCGAATGCTATACTTTTGGTTTCAATTGGCTACGTTGATTTTTTTTTCTGTTAAATTAGGTCTGCCATTGGAGAAATTAGCTGAAGAATTTGAAATGAAAAAAAAAAGTTATATTCTTAAATGTTTAAGGATAGAAAATAAAAATAATTCAAGGGAGCAGGAAAAACAGAAGTAAAAGTGGAAGAAGAATATAAGAAGCATACCGAGTTTTAATAGATAAAAAATGATCAGCGTTACATGGAAAGTGAAAAAGCGCATTGAAGAAGACGGGGAATGAAGTGTATATGCGGATCAGAAGCTGAGGCCGCGGAGAACGTTTTAAAGGGAGCTGATGGTGGAGTAGAAAGATTAGATGTAGAAATTAGAAAACAAAAAGATGGCTAAGTGTTGAACCGCAGTCTAGAAAAGAAAAGCGGTATTGTGAGCTGAAAAGGCGCCTAAAAATCTGTCGCTGGAAGACGGCCAATGGATCCAGTAATTGTCCTCTCAATATGTCTAAGCATCTACGGAGGAAATCGAGAAGAGAAACGGTTCACGAATGAGAGAGCGCCTGACCGAATAATGAGCGAGAAGGAAAAGAAGTTGAGCTTGCAGGAGACACAGTTATTTAGAATCTGAGACACCCTGGTAGGAAATTGAGCAGAAGGAGAGACGTTTAGAAAAACTAGGATCGAATTCGAAAAGGAACCGGAAAAGATAAAATCGTCACTCCATTTGACTTTTTTTCCAGTCGTTAGAGTACAAAGTTAAATGAACGAGGAAAAGATAAGATAGAACATTAGAAAATTCAATTTTGACTATACGTTACGGAACCAATTTGAAACAGATCGGTAAAGAAAGACGTCGTTGTTGGCCATTTTCGAAATATTTTTTTTATTTTTCTTGTAAAAATCGATTTTTTTTTTACTATGCCTAGGGGGGGGGGATTCAAGTGTTACGTAAGCAGGTTTAGGGAGTGGGGTGGGTTAAATTTTTTCTTACTTTCGCTGTCAAAGTGAGCGGGGGCATGTTATAAATCTTACGTAAGATGAAAATAATTATAAAATATTAAAAATGTTCCCCGAAATAATATTTATAATTCAAATTAATAATTTAATTTTTATTATTTTAGCATGGTATGCTGAAAAGTTCTTCTCATATTTCTTACCAAAAATAAATAAATAAATTTTCCGAGAAATTACTTAGTTCTACACTACAATGTACAGAGTTTTTTTTTTAAATGTTGTACTGATGTTCTAGTCGGGAAATTCCCGATGTACTAGGTCGACTTAAATACAGTCGAGTCGCGTTAGGCTAAGTACATAGTGTCGCATCGAGGAGAGCTGCGATATAAGAGTAAAGCGACAAAATTAAAAGCATGGCTTGTTACGGACGTGAATATAGAGTGGCGCGTGAAAAAGCTGATCGCGACAGATCCATCATCAACGAGCGAAGCAGAGAATTAGGTCACAACTCAAAAGTAGAGTTTGTAATCAATGTGGTCTTTATCACGCCTCGGAAAAATCTGCAAATTATCATTTGAAAAATGTACATTAAAAGCCGAAATGTAGGGTCAAAATAGTTCTTCCAATGCGTACAGCCGCTCGACGTGTACACTAGTAGAATTAATGTGCATAATACAAGATACAGATGGAGATGAAGACGCCAAATGGGGTTGAACGAAGATTACAACTGATTTAACGAATTTAAGTCTAATTTATTGTGAAGATGAGCTACCCCAATTATTAGTGATGTAGAAACTTGGATACGGAGTCCTCGGACAATAAATAATTCTTAATTTTTTGATTTTCTTCAAATACTAATACTTGAAATTTAAATATAATTTAGTCTTTTAAATTCAAATTCTGATATTTATTAAAAGTTTTGAAAAAATTCTCTTAGGTCTTTTCATTTGGTGAGCGGGGAGTTCATAATTTTCTTATTTTTGCTTATACATTGAAAGTTTGCTTACGTATAAACGTCGCCTAACGCAAGAATGACACACGGTCATTAATATATAAGTATATATTTGTATATAGTCAAAACGCGTCTAACTTTCTAACAGCTTATGAAATGAGTTTAAAAGGCAAAAACAGTAGTTAAATTTTAATAAAAATATAAAGCAAATGTCGTCTAGTTGCGACAAAAAATAAGAAAAAAACCGATTTCGATCCTGCTGCTCTATATCAGAATACATAGTTTTATTATTCAGATTTATTTGTACATGAATAGAGAGATAAATTCGGTACGGGACCACCACCGGGCTGTTAAAGAATTTAATGAAAATAAATCTATATAAAAGAGTAGAGAGTTTTCGGATAACTTAGTTACGTTAATTATATATCGAGGACTTACGTTAATTATTAATCTTAATCGAAATGTTTACGGTAACGAAAGAAAGGTGTAGTAGGACTTTTTTCACGAACCGAATCCACTGCGACGTACGAATTATTTCGCCGAGCACAACTGCCGATGCCAAAATTGTTCACGTCCATTTTTAACCGGAAACGGATTATTTTTTTTTTTTTTTTTTTTATAAAATTTAATTAAACTTTTTGTGCTTTCAACGTCGCTTTTTTCCTCTCTTTCGTTTTTTTTCAATATCTTAATTTTGCTTTATAATACTATTATTTTTTTTAATTGTTTGCCCGAACCCCCCGCATAAAGAAAAACAAAAAAAACAAAAAAAGCGGGATAATAGGCGTTTTGAAAACTAGACGCTATTAGCGGCGAAAGTAGCGTTCGCGTCAGGCCGATTGATAGACAAGTCCGATAAATCACCGTTGTCCGATTCGAGTCATTTCGTCTAGAAGCAGAGTGAAGCGACATGTTGCCCGTGTAGCCCATACACGGGGCCCGTCAGTGTAAAATTAGGAAGTGCGCACTGGTCCGATGTCTGATGCGATGCCAATTAAGAGCTAGAGAAAACGGAACATGTGGCATTCAGCTGCTTTCGGGGCGTAAACTTTGTTTAGTTTAGAAATTATAAACTGTTTAAATATTTTGCTATTTTTCGAAGCATTGTGATCATCCGATTTCAGACACATTTCCTCTTCAGACCACAAATCATTCGTAATGAGTCTTATGACATTCATCGAAAACAACTAGTCAAAATATTATTATTATTATTATTATTATTATTATTATTATTATTATTATTATTATCACGAACATTAATATCGTGTTGGTACAAACTGTTAATTATCACCATGTTTACCGGTGTAACTGAGAAAGCGTAGTCTCGCTTCTACGCTGGCAACTTTGACAACACATATCCACTCAGCGTTCCAAAAAATAAAAATAACCGGTAATTTCGTTCTAATAATTAACTAATTATTTCGTAAAGACCGAATAGTTTAACGGAATTCCTTTTCTGTCTTTTCTTATCGGCACTTTATGCTTAATTTCCTGTTTTACACGAAACCCGTTTTTAATGTGTAAAAATATAATTACTTTTCGGAGCGGACGATTCGTCTTTCCGCAGCAACAGTTGTGCGACATAAATTCTATTCCTGAAAAATACTTCTTGCCCTATTCCCCTCCGAAGGAAAAAACCCACATTCGGCAGTCCAATGCGTGTTTAATGAGGGTAAACCGTGGCTGGCTAGCCTCCGGCTATTACGGTGCTGCAGAAAACGGATAATCAGAAATGGATTAATTAAAAAATATGGCGCTACCAGTGACGAAAGAAACCTCTTCCGGATTGCCTTAATTAAACTTCACCGCGAACGAAGATAGAATATCGGCCGAGCGAAATTTTTATTATTTATTCGTTAATAAATACTTTGTCATTTTGCTAAAACGCGGAATTTTGCTAAAATGTGTAATAAGCCTTTGACCAGGGTATTATAGTTCTTGCGTACCTTGCGAAAGTTGAGACAAACATTCTAATTTCACCGGAACGATCGTATTAGAACTTGTAGAATTGTCCGTAATTAACTTTTTTCTCTTCTCTTAGGGTCTGATTGTAAGGTTTTGAGGCCAATCATTCGCACTACCAGATAGGTGTTATAAGCTGTAAATCGCACCTATATAATAATTTTACTTCTAAAAAAACATGCAAATAACACCCTCTGTGAAATAACCGAAAAAAAAAAAAAACAAACTCGAATTGTACGGAGAAAATTACTTTTCATAAATGAACCGTTTGAAACATTTCGCTCGGTCTGTATTATAGCGAGAGCAGGAAACAGTAGCAGATAGTTAATACGTACTCCGTTGTGACTGAAAAATGTCCCTGAAGAATGTCCAGAAACAAAAAAAGTGTTCTTATTATCCACGTTGGAGAATATTCTTGTTAATTTCGCGGTAATTCTTGTTGAATTAGAAGATTAGCTTGGGTTCTGACTGCTCTGAAAGTCCAACCGGCCTTTCAGACTATTTAATTTTGAATCGCAAATCTTTCGAAGTGATAAAAGCCTCCTTCTTGGCAGCTGCGTCAGCGTCATCGTTTCCACTAATCGACGAGATCTAATAAGTTGTTTTCAGTCACGCGGTCATTTTTTTTTTTTTTTTTATAATTTCTTATATTTAATGAATGATACCGGAAATCAAACAAACCATGATGCAATGTAAAACTATCACCACACATTAAGAATTCCATTCATTCGAAACGTTCGGTATATATATATATATTAACACGTCTTTTCTATAGCGAAAGTTCGGAGGCAGCTTATCCCCCCCCAAAGAAAAAAAAAAAATTGTTCATTATCTTGAATCCGTCCGGTAAAATAAGCGTGTATTTTTTGTAATATGCTCCAAACAGGATTCTAAAATAATTATTTTGAAACATATCATCGCACATTTTGTTATATAATCTCCGTTTTCCAGTGAGAATTGCCTAAAAACTCTCTGATTCGTATATTTCCTGGTTGTTCGAACAAATTAATGAAACGACGATACGTACACTATTTGAAATTAATTTGATAAGCTTATTTCGCTCAATTTAGTCGGTTCGGTTAAAAATGATTGCGCTCCACCTATAGAAGACGATTAAAAAAATACAGAAAACCTAAACTCCAAGTCCGATGATCAGAAATAGGGGTCAAAAGATTATAGTAGCCGTGATAATTGATTATGTGAACTAAAAAAATGTATGAAATCCGAGGAAAATATACATAAATCTTTTAAAAGTTAACACTAATCTGATGTTGTCGACAGTGTTCCATTATTATCCGGCAGCCCGCTTCTATTTATTCGGTTGCGACTATTTAGAATTCTTGTGTCAGCTAGAATTTCATTCTGGCGAGATTGTAATTTATTCTCGATCTCTATAGGCGACATTTAAGTATGTCGCAATAAAGCTAAAATCCAGCGATAAGTTTTAAGGCCGTTTTTATTTACTTTTTAATGTGCGAGTCAGCTGTTTGACCTTTCAATTTTCTTTCCTGAATCATATACACTATCCTACGCCTGAATAAAACTCGATTTTAGGCAACAGATTTAATCGCGTCTCAGGAAATTAGAAACTTTTCCGGCCAAATCCTTTTTTTTTACTACGATCCTTTGGAAATTCATCCGGTAGATTTTCCGATGAACCTCAATTATTTCCGTCAGTTATAAGGGTCTACGATTTCCCGAAATATAAAAAAAACCCGAATCTTCCTAATGTCATTAGTATGTCTGCGGCTCGGACCACTTTAAATCTTTCCTTTTTAATTTTATTTCGATGTTTTACGATTTAGCTGCTAAATACAATTTCGATATATTCTCGAAAGATCGGAATAAGAGTAATGGGAACGGCCTGCTTGGAAATTCGTGCGCGGGGGAATACGTATCGTCGTTGATTGTGAAACACCGTAACTATTTTCTTTCTCACATTTCGCGTAGCCCTCTAATGGAAGTACTTTCACATGGTACGTTTAACCAAATTTAGAATTCACAAACAAGAAGTATTATTAGAAAATTTGCATCCGCATAAAACTCTACAACGACAATATGTGAGTACTTCAATTATTACCACACGTGTTAATTGTAGGTAAATATATATTGTATCACGAAAAACAAAAGTAACGTACTTTTCTTTTCAGTTTGCTACTGGTAAATAAACATATTATTTTTTACCATGGCAAGTAAGCATGGCAAATAAGCGTTTAGCTTTTTGATAAATTTTATACAGTTTCAAAATAGTTCGTTTAATAAAGTTTACTCGAAGATGTAACCTTAAACAATCGGTTTATAGCTTCTGAAAACCCCTATCACAAATTTTATCAAAACTGTTACAATCGTTTCGGAAAAATTAGCTAAATAAGATGCAATATATATATATATATATATATATATATATATATAAAGACAAAAGAAACACATAAATACACAATTTTTATTCATGTAATAATATAGGATATCAAACACAAATCGTCTCTGAATTTGTTTTTATTCATTTTTATACATTACTTTATTTCACTCGCTGGCTTTTCTATGTATCTATTAAAGAACGGTAATAAAAAAATGTGCTAATATTTCTTAAAGTGAAAATCGGGAAAATGATACATTTATTAAAGCAATTATCAAAAACAAAAATATTATAGCAATAAAAAAAGACAAGTGCTTGTTGGCAATTAGAAAAACCTAAGACGAATTAAAATAAAGCTAAATACAAAAAATGCATCATACAGCGTACCTTGTTTATATTTTGTTAAACCCCGGTATGTGGTCGATACTTGTTTGCTAAAAATACACATTTTCAACTCTGGATGAGTATTTTTCCGCGTCTGTCGCGTTAAGAAAAGGAAACTTGGTGTAATTCCAATTAATTTTTCCTATATAGTCCTGACGAGAAGTTTGTTTAGAATTTCATAACTATTTGTTCAGACGTTTAACGAATGATATTTAATGTTACATCTACTAAAGTGATGATACGTTTCTTTTCGAAACTTCCATTTCGTAGCCACGTTTCTTTCCACAGAAGATGCATCGGGGGATTTCGACGCTAGCCTATCCTTTTCAAAAGTCTAGCTATACCGTTGCGACAATCTATTAATCATGGACTCAGCAAACGACCAAAATTGAAACTTTTTAGCAGTACTAAAATTTGAAAAGCTTTTTTTTTCTTTTTTTTTTTCTCTTTTTTTTGATAATTTTAAGCTCCCCAAAAAGATTCAGTTCTGTAACGTGTAACGAAATTTCGTAGAAAGAAGAACTGGTAGTTTAAAATGCTAAATATGACATTTAACCCGACCTGATTAACTCTGTGCGCTTAGATCGCGTGCCGCATTTTCCCGCAAATACGTTCGATATTATTAGGTTCCACTTTCAATATTACGTAGCGGTAGTTTACGATACCTTCACGTTATTCAACGCCAGCAACGAGCTGTAGCTCTTGCTGTAATATTGTTCCACGGCGAAATGCGGTGTTAACCGAAAAAGCGGACAGTTGGCAAATCTTATTATAGAGTGGATATTTCACGCTATGAATATTTTGTGCGGTGAACACGTAGCGACTATTTCACGCAGGGGAAATTCCATGGAGCGCATGTTCCACGCAATGCATTTCTACGAGCAATGCTAAAGAAACTAGTGGAGCAACGGGAAGATGAACAAAAACCGCTTTTTTTGTTCCATCGTGATTTTTGTCGCAGATCACAGTAACCGCCAGCGGGTGCTGAAAAAAAGTTTTACTCCTAGACTTAATGATAGCGAACGTGCGGTTAAACCGCAACCGATAAACTCTAATGCTTAGATTGAACCTTCACAGCTTAAATTGGACTTGTTCCGGAACCGGGGCGCGATCGCAGAACATTATGTTTCGATGGTGTGCCAGCGGTCGCTTTCGACTAAAGCTATTAAGGCTAATCCATGGACGACGCTGAAAGTCCTAACCAGCGAGCAAAGTAGTTAGATGATGTTTACCCCACTATAAATTGATTCGTTGCTGCGCTCGGCAAGAAGTCGGAAATGAAATTCGCTTTGCGACTTCTGCAAGCGGCTATCATTCGGGCCAGTTTTTTTTCCGCTAATTAAACCAGTTTCTTTAATGATGCACCGAAATGTGTTACAAATATATCCGTTTGGGATAGGTCGGTCGACAGCTGCTTTCGAACGTTATGCTTTATTGTGGAATTGCCGCATCGCCGGCGAAAAAATAAACACCCGCTCTTCTACCTGCGTTTTTTCTCCTCTCAATTAAAAATGCAAATTGACCGACTCGTGCCAGCGAAAAGCGTAATAATTTCCAGCGCGGTAGCTGGCGAACCTGGAAGTGTATCGCGAATATTGGCGAAAAAAGCTCGCCGAAAAATGGCGAAACATGGTCACTGCAAAAAGACGACGTCGAAGAGCCATTAAATTGCGAGCGCGCGGGTTGTTGACACAAGCGGCTGCTCGGCAGATGGACCAAGGCACCGATGCTGCGTCGGAAGAATATTACGTGACGCGGACAAGATGGTTTTGGAGCGAGACGGAGAGCGACCGATTAATAATTATAAAACTGTTAATTGCCGTTTCAGTCGAAAAAACTTCCTGATAAAAATTCGCCAATTAACTCGCAGCGTAGTAGTGCGCTAATTAATTCAGCGGATGAAGCCGACTAAATAAAGATGCCGCCGAATCGTCTCAGAGTAGCTGCCGCCGGCAGGTTAGGCGAAGAACTATTTTCAGGTGGACCGCTCTCGGCAAATGAACTGTATTTTTGAAAGTAATTAATACCGGTCCACTATCCGGCCCTGTCAAGCTACCTCTTTTTACATATACAGACGCTTCTATCTACAATTCCCGACCGTGCACTTTCATTATCACTATTCTAATATACAATGGTTTTCAAGAAGTGGCACTATTTGACTTTTTGTTTTTTTTTGTTTGTTTTTTTTATTTTATTACTCTTCAACGCGGAACGACAAAAGGTAACGCGAGTTAAATGCAAAAAATGTCCCGCCACGTATTTAGCTAATGAATTAAAAAATTAAATAAAATCAGAAAACTGCAGCGTCCTTCTACGAGTTTGGAATCCCGTAATCGCCGCTTTCGTTCAGTTAATGACCACAGTTAAATTCGAACAAAAAAAAAAAAAAACATAAAAGATAGGACCTTTTTTTTCTGTTTTAGTTGCGCGCAGTTTGGTGAGTTCATCGGGATAGCCGATCGGTGCATCAAGTGTGTGTGTGTGTGTGTGTGTGTGTGTGCGCGTGTGAAATCATTAAAAAATAAACCAAAGGCAACGGCAGAAGTGTACGAATTTGAATAACATCAATGGCAAGTATTTCGAGGACGCACGCCCAACGATTCAATCGAATACACTTACGCTATCTAGGAGGGACAGTCTTACCGACAGTAGCGCTGCACGCAACAAATTGTCACGAACGTTACATTTAAGCGCGAGTATGAATCGGACATGTTTGAAAAGCTTGTAAGAGAATAAAATTGAACAAAATCGAAGATGAGAAGATGTTCGACAATTAAATTGTGTCAGTACGGATGAATTCCCGGTTCTTTGTAAATCTTGCTGTTCGCGGCAAAGAGCGTTTCAGGGTTCAAATAGCGGAACGTTAATATGACCCTTCGTGATTCTACCAATTGCATTCGGAGTAAAGTCCGAGTGCTTTGACGTTATTTTCGTTAGGCCAACATCGATTTGCTTCAAACTGAACTGAACACGACGGGACGCACATACTTCTCATCGGATATGCTAGTTGTTCCGTTAAACAGAGTTAATTAGTCTGACTAATCTTGACTTTTAATATTTCGCATATTTACTCGGCACTAAAAATTTTCCGGTAAGTGCCCTTTTTTCGTTGTGCACTGTCCGACGAGAAAACATCACAATTTAACCGGAATAGCGAGCTCTATGGCAGCTCTTTTTAAAGGATCGTGTTTTACTCGATGATAGTCTTTGGCAAATTAGATGCGTTACCTTCCACTACTCCGTATGTGAGTTTTGCCAAAAACCGAGTAACAGCCCGAAGTAAAAAGATTCTTAGGCAACTATTGCGCAAAAAAAAAAAAACGAAAGGAATACCCTTTTCCACTTGCGTTGCTGTTAGCTTTAAAACATGGCGTGCAAATTATTAACTCTACATTATTCAAATTGGACCACACTGTTCGAAAGAAATCGATGATATTGCGCGCCGAAAATTTGAAACCATCAAACACAACTAACAAACGGTTATATTTTAATCCGATCGGATAATGACGAGTGAGGAAGGGACCGATAGGACATAGGTAATATGTTCAGCGCTCCGTAGGAAGAAATGAACATTTAATGCACATTTCAGTCAATGTGTGTGTCATTTGAATGGGGAGTGTAGAAAACTAATAATAATAAAAAAAAAAAAAAAAAAAAAAAAAATTGAGAAAATGATGGTATAATATAAACGCAGACAAATAATGGAGACGACAACAACAGAATAACGGAATGAATGAAAGAGACACAGATCGGAAGAATAGGTAGACGGATGGAAAGAGCGATTGTCAGAAAAAGAAGAAAAAAGCATAAATATCCGGCTGAAATGGAAAATGAAGAATCCAGCGATAGTAAGTTAGAATATTTTTCTTGAGAAATAAAACGGGAGGAAACAGCAACTCGCTATGTGCGAGTGATATACGAAGAAGTGCTTGTTCGGAGATTGTATTTTCCGGCCTCGCGACGACGGTTAGAGACAGAAAGTGATCGAATTTTTAAACGTTACGCTTCTAATATTACCCCGGTCAATAGTGTGAGAAAGCAGTGCCTGACGAGTTCTACTAATGCAGATATAATATTCATCACTGACAGGACAAAACAAGAAGAGTCGAATAATTCGAGAAATCAATGAAATTTTCATTGTTAATCGTAGAACGAAATAAAAAAAAAAAAGTTACGATAATCGAAGAATGTATAATTCGTATTCCGACGATATTTGAAATAGAAGCAATGTAAAAGTCACCGAACAAGGACACTCGATAAACTATTATAACGGTATTATATCCGTAAGTAAAGGTGCTTTGCTACCAAACCATAAATGTGTCCGGTTTCGCATTCAACTCGCTGTCCTAGTGTGGTATCTATATCTGAAATTTAATCTTAATACTACCAGAGCAGTCATGTAGTGAATGTAAAGTTAAATCATCCCAAAAGGAGAAAAACTGCCACTTTAGTCATAGTGCATTATAAAAAGCTTAATTCCACAGTCCAAAGGATATATGGAATATTTAGTTTACTTTATATATATATACATATATACATATATACATATATATATATACATATATACATATATATATATATATATATATATATATATATATATAAAACTCGGCCATTTTGGCCTCGCAAGGGGCTGTGCCCCTTGACCCCTCTTGCTTTCATTTCTGTCTCTTTCTCTTCTATACTTTGTATAAAATGATCAAAATTTACAACGTAATTCTTACTGGCATCAACACAAAAAAAATAATAACATAACCACAAAAGTCCTATTCTAACATTTAACTTTCATTATATAAAATTAAGAAATTTTTTCGTTACATTTTTCGTTACATATTTCATTACATATTTCATTACATATTTCATTACATATTTCATTACATAAAATTGTGACATTTTTTAAATAACAATAATAAAAATCCTATAAAATATAACAAACGTTACATAAAATTGGGACATTTTGCGTTACATAAAATTGTGACATTTTTTCGAATGGGGGGTAGCCTAAGCATTACGTTGTAATTAATATATATGTATATATATGTATGTATATGTGTGTATAGTAGAAATTCGCTTGTCGAACCTTTGCTTATCCAACATTCTGCAGGATCCAACATGACCGTATTTGTATTTCGCACACATTTCCCACAAAAATATTATAATCTTTTAACCCCGTCATTACAATATCATCATCACAAAATACTGCAATTCGTTGAACTCTAAATATCGTATCCGAAACGTCAAAAAAATATTTTTCTTACAAGTAATGTTTTCCAGACAACAGTATATTCATTTCTTCTATTTCTAATCACTTCCTGATATAACCTACAAATTCCTACATTTCATCATTCTGCTAGTCCTTTGCGTTGGTTAAATGTTCTGTTTAATCAAATCAAATCAAATTTATTTATTTAAATTTACATGAGATTACAACTCTTTATATACGATTACAATACAATACAAGTTCAATACGATACGATACAAGTACAATACAATATAATACAAAACAATTTAGTACAGTACAATGCAATACAATTTGTAACTTGCACCATATTTGATAATGATATTTGAGTTTGTATGAAAGCTGTGAGGTCAGTAACCACAAATGCACATATCTTGCGCGAGACTGTGGTTACTGAAGAAAAGTATATCTACATTATTCCAGAATTTGTTATTATTATCATTTTTATTTTTACTATTTTTATTATTATTATTACACCATTATTCTTACCACTATCACCAATTCTATTTATATTTTTATTATTATTACCATTTTTGCTACTATTATTACCACCATTATTATTAACCTTATTATTATTAATTTTTATTATTAGTATTATTACCACTACCCTTACCACTATCATTATTCCTATTATTATTTCCATTACTATTGTTATTCCCATTTGTATTACCCTTACTGTTACTCCTTGGGATATGTTATACTTAATTGGGATTGATTGATATATATTCCATAATCTTTTTACGCCTTTTTTTATAGTTTTTCAAGTTTTCTTTTAAAACCTCTGGTAACGTGTTATATAATTTACATCCCATAAAGGATGCCTGTATTCGAGTGTGATATTTAAAGAACTCTGGCATTTGGATTGTTTCTGTCTGAGCACTTCTTGTACTTCGTTTTGGAACTAAAGTTGGGAACTTGTCTCTATTGTTACAAACAAAATTTAATATTTGCACTTTGTACAGTTGACTAATGGGCAATATATTAGAGCTGGATTTAGTTGTGCTGTAGTAGCCAATTGATTTGAGAGCTGAATTCTGTAAAGTTTTGATTGATTTTATATGGTTCTGTGCAGCTCCCCCCCAATGTATTATTCCATAAGCAAGAACTGATTGGTATAAAGCCAAATAAATTCCTCGCATATGCTTTGATGAGAAGTATTGTGATAGGTAAAATAATAAATAATTTAATTTTCTAATTTTTCCGGCTAAATATTGTGTATGGGAATTCCATGATAACTTAGTATCCAGAATTATCCCAAGATATTTTGCTTCATGCTCTTTTGTCAGTAGTGTTCCTTTCCAATGGATATTAAAGTTCGAGTATAATCTGGGGTGTTGGAAGCCATATAGCAAATATTTAGTTTTCTTGATGTTCAGTATTAATTTATTTTTATCTAACCAATCTGAGATTTTGTTAATATCAGTTTGTATAAGGTTCTCCAATAAATGTGGATAACGAGAGCTAGCTACAACTACCGTGTCATCTGCATAGCAGAACATTCTCCCATGTACAGGGAGGTCACAAAAATCGTTAACATAAATTAGGAATAGAAACGGTCCCAGGATGCTACCTTGAGGCACTCCAGAGCGTAATGATCTAAAATTACTGCAGAAACCATTTACCTTTGTAGAAATTTTTCTATTTATTAAATAAGACTTAAACCAGTCATGGACATTACTTCTGAACCCATATCTATATAATTTATGCAGGAGTATACCATGGTCCACAAAATCAAATGCCTTCTGCAGATCAAGATAGACAGCCGCTATTGTTTGCCCAGTTTCTAGATTAGTTGTAAGATATGATATATGTTCGAAGAGGGCAGCATCTGTCCCCCTATCTGCCAAGAATCCAAATTGATTTTTGCTAAAAAAGTTGTTATTACTTAGATAATGGAGCATTTTTATTTTCATCCCTTTTTCAAAGATTTTTGCAATTGTTGGAATAATACTTATTGGGCGATAATTTTCGACTAGTGCTTTATTTCCCTGCTTATAAACCGGGGTAATGATACTATTCTTAAGTATATCAGGAAATTTTCCATCTATTACCGATTTGTTGTATAAAAATGTTAAGGGTTTGACAAAGAAATCCAAATTTTCCCGAATTAGTGATATTGATATTTTATCTGTCCCAAATGATGGTTTATTTGGAATTGACAAAATTGCATTTCTGATATCATCTAAGGTAAATTTGAAGAAAACAAAGGTGTCACAGTGTGACTTAAAGGTAGTCTCCTGCTCGGTTGTGCCATTTGTACAATGTGGTGAAGGTGGTTTAGTTGAGTCATCAAAATACTGATTAAAATATTCTGCAATTTTACATTCATTTCCACTCACTGTCATATTTTCATTGTTTACTTTAATTTGATTAATTGATCTGTCACTTTTACCTATAACACCTCTTATAATTGACCGATAGTCTTTATGGTTCCTTTTACATTGTTCAAGAAGATTTGTGAAGTACTGCATTTTAGAGATTCTTAGTGATTTTCTCACATTTTTGGAAATAACTTTAAAACGATTTTTCAGGTACACACTATCTGGGTAAGCTTTATGTAGTGCATATGCTACCTCCTTTTTTTTTATTAAAACTATGTCATTATCAGAAATCCATGGGGTTCTTTTTCCTTTTTTGGAAACTTGCTTATTACTGTATTTACACCTATTTAAATTTATAATAATGTTATTAATAAACCAGTTGAATATTTCATCAATATTTCCCGGGCTTGTATATAGGTACGTTATATTTAATAGCTGTAACAGAGTTTTGAATAATTTCCTATTTAGATGAGATTTGATTTGATTTAACTCTTGGAAATAGTTTCCCTTTATTGCAATACTTGATTTTATAGCCAAATGATCGCTATATGAGATATCCGAAGTTTCACAAAAAATATTAATATGCGTTGCCCTATTTTCTATGCCTCTTATAAAAAAATGATCCAAACATGATTTGTAATTTTCTGCTTTTCTTTCGTAGGTTGGCGTATCTATCTGACACGCAAACCCCGCCGAGTGTAACAGATTGAGGTAGTCGCCACATTGGTTTTGCTGGAGTAAGTTTATATTTATATCGCCTGTTAGAATTGATATTTTGTCACACTTATTTATGATTGTGTTTAATTCATCCAGAAATATCTTTATATTTGAGTCAGCAAAACGGTAAAAAGAATCTTTTACCATCCTGTTTGTTATATTTGTAATTTCTTTAAATCATTATAAATATCCCGCGTTGGCGCGCCCAAGAAAAAAACAAAAATATATATAAAGGTATTGCTTTCCACGTAATTTTTTACTGCGTTGTTTATAACGCAATATATTCATTTCAAAACGTTTTTCAACATTTCAATTATCTGACTCAGCGCTGGTGTGACTTTTGTTACATACCGGACCTCTGTCATATACACAGCTTGTGCATCATAGAAGAGCCGGTTTTGACTATATCATTCCTCGAAAAGTGGTAAGCATTTTTTGACATTGATTAAAAAAATTTTTAGAACTGATAAATTCAGCTTTTCGCATAGGAATTTGTATTACAACTTCAACAACTCAAAAATGTAACCCAAGTTTTTATTGTCTTCCACGACATCAACGACCTAGCCATTAATACATACATACATACATATATGTATATATATATATATATATACACACATACATATATATATATACTATGCGTGTATGTAAAGGAAACTTTTTCAAGGGAAACGGTTCAATATGGCAGCGGTTTTACTACGTGCATTCAATGTTCCTTAGAAATTTATAATTCTCTGGCTCGATGAACATCAACACCTGATTACTCCCAAAAAATGTAAAAATAATAACAGAGAAGTCTGTATCATTTCTAATCTGTTTTATACGTTTCCAAAAAAAAAAGAAAAAAACAAAATAGATATTCATTAATTGTGTTTATTTAGCAGTTTAAGATATTCGATATTTTTAACGGAAATCAAAACTGTTTTAGACTATGTTCACATTATTGCTACTGAAAAAAAAAAAAAGTTTTTTCAAATAGTACTAGAACTGGTTGAATGGTGTGTGCCGATTTTTCTCATTTTTCGGTAAAAAACATTAAAATCGTGCAATTTTCTATTGCACAATATAATGCAATCAATAGGTATAAAGGTATGCAAAAATTACAACCCGGAAACAAAAAATACAGTGATATAGGAAAAAAAAATTCTAAAAAAGATAGCGTCAAATCAAACTCGAGATTCGGTGACGAATATAACCTAAAAAATATATAAAGTTGAAAAAAAAACGGTTTTTTGTAAATATGAGAAAAAGTAAACGTGGAATTGAAAAATATGAGAAAGTTGATAATAATAAAGAAGATCTATCGATTTGTCTTTTTCGGTTATCGATTGATCGATTACTTTTCGAGGTATATCGAAAAAACCGTCTTAAATCGTGTTTTTTTGTTTTTGCTGTAATTTTTTCAATTTCTCGTGTATTGACTTGATATTTTGTAAAAATGTAGCTCTTGATAGGCTGAAAAAGTATGATTTTTTGAAAATTAAAAAATATTTAGTATTTTCCGAGATATATCGATTTTTCAAAAAAAAAAAAAAAAAAAACGTTTTCGAAAATCGTTTACTCTTGTCCGAGAGATGGTCGTAGAGAAACATTCGGGGGCTCATTTTTTTTTTTTGAAGAGTTGCACTTTAACTTAAAAACAAAATCGTAACGATTTTATTTAATTTTAGTACTACCCCGAAAAATGACATTGAACAAAAACACGTTTTTTTCAGAATTTCTTTTTCAATTGTTGTTGTGCAATAATACCTTTATCGTAAATAGAATACTTACAATTTTTTACGAATTTAAAAGAAAAAAATGTTGATCTAGGACCAGCCGGAACCAAGATAGTCTTTTTTTTTTTAAATTCCAGGGGACACAGTTCTGTATCGCAATTACTAAAAAAAATAACTTGAAAGGTTTTGAAGATTCTTATACATTTAAAAAAACATTATTCGACAATTTCTAAAAAAAGTAAACATTTATTTTTGATGACACATTACAAAAATATTTATATTTAATTATACATGGTAATAGTACGGCTTTCCTTTAATTACTTTTTGATCGTTTTAATGGGTCTATCCGGTTTTCTTCTTTAATTTCCTCTTTTTTAATTGACGGTGATATTCTTGGTCAACATCTTCATTAACATTATTCTCTTCTTCATCGTCATCGTCATCATCATTACCATCATTTTTTTCAACATTTTCGTTCTTTACGTTTTCATCAAGAAGTACTTCGAACACATCTAATGACTCTTCATTTATATTCGTGTTAGGAGGAGTTTCAAAATTTTCGTTAGTTATTTGCGTCGCAATTTAAACAAACACTAGTACATTTCAGAAAATTTTTTTTGCAGCCACATACATTTATTTTGCAACCACTTCCACAGCTTCGTGATATATTTTTTAATACTTCTGTAGCTCTGAATGGTTCTTCAGTGTAAATTGGCATTAATAAATTTTCAATATTTCTCGAACCCCACTAATTTGGATCTATATCATTCCGCAAACATTTTTGTAATTGCAAATAAACTCTGAATTTATTAGTAATAAATTATTATTATTAATAATAAATTATTAATAAAAAATTTGTATCGCTGAATAACGTATATATAACAACATTATTTTAACAGCGATGATTCATAATATTTCTGCAACTTAATTTCTCATAAGTAATATTGTATGTAAAGCAAATATTTAAAATTATTTCCATTTTATAAATATAATAAAGGAATACATATAAAAAATAACTAAATATTCAAGTTTTTAATTTTTTTTTTGTTTAAATAATTTTGTACGTGTTTTAGATTGAAATGTATGCAAATTTTTCGATCGTAAGAGAATATAAACGAGCAAGTCAGTTTAGCGGTTTCATCAGCCGTGCGTCTCGCTTGTATGCATAATTTTGACCCTCGATTTTCAATAGTGAAAGTTAATAAATCCATCTGTCGTATTTTTTTACTGAAAATACAAGGTATTCAAAAGTAATCACCACAAAGGCTCACGCTGTACAACGTAAATTACGTCCCCTGGAATTTTTTCAAAAAAAAAAAACCATCTCAGTTCCAGGTGATCCTAGATCAACATTTTTTTATTTTTTTTAAATCGTAAAAAGTGTAAGCAATCTATTTGTGATAAAGGTATTATTGTACAACAACAATTGAAAAAGAAATTTGAAAAAACCATAGCCTAAAAAAAACATGTATTCAATGTAATTTTTCGGGGTAGTACTGAAATTAAATAAAATCTTTCCAATTTTTTTTTCAAGTTAAAGTGCAACTCTTCAAGAAAAAAATGAGCCCCCGAATGTTTCTCTACGACCATCTCTCGGACAAGAGTAAACGATTTTCGAAAACGTTTTTTTTTTTTTTTTGAAAAATCGGTATATCTCGGAAAATACTAAATATTTTTTAATTTTCAAAAAATCATACTTTTTCAGCCTATCAAGAGCTACATTTTTACAACATATCAAGTCAATACACGCAGATTGAAAAATTTAGACGGTTGTTTCGATATATCTCGAAAACTAATCGATTAATCGATACCCGTAAAAAACAAATCGATAGATCTTCTTTATTATTATCAACTTTCTCATTTATTGTTTTTCAATTCGACACTTACTTTTTCTCATATTTACAAAATATCGTTTTTTTTTTCAACTTTACATATTTTTTAGGTTATATTCGTCACCGAATCTCGAGTTTGATTTGACGCTATCTTTTTTAGACTTTATTTTTCTATATCACTGTATTTTTTGTTTCCGCGTTGGAATTTTTGCAAAATTAACATTGGATCGTGACAGGTTGATTGGACTAATAATGAGCAAAAGTTTTAATACACTCTAGACGACTTACAGAGATTTATTCGAAGATCGTTACTATTTTAGCAATTGCCTATCTGATGGTCGATCCACAAGACCGTTTATTGATTCGCAGTTGTATGCTACTCTAGTTTTCCCTGTCAAAGAGGTATAGGTAAATATGAGATTGTACTTTGCACATGCGTACTTTACATTATCATAAATTAGGCTTCAAACGCACTCTAGCAGAGGGTATTACGATCGTATTGATAGCCAATTCGTTCGCGCGCTTCTGTAATTTTAGATCACATTCTGAAGTTCGGTTGAAGCCTGAGAGAAGAAATCAAAGTCTCACTAGGTACTTCAGCACTACTTAACTCTCTTTAAACTTCCCGTTTTTACAATTTTTGCAATTGCTCTGTCAGCAATTGTTTCCTTCTTTTATTTTATTTTTTTACTTTTACTTTTAAATGGAGCGGCCCAAAACCGGCTAACTGCTCTTTCTCCATTCACGGAAATGATATTTTCCTTTTTCCGCAGTACGAAGCTTTTCAAATGAAACCTTCGTAATGAGCCCATTTAACGAGGGTTCCGAAATCGTCGCTTTATTAGCACGTTTGGCGCTCGACAGATGCGAGTTATACGAAGTGTACAGAAAGCGCCGTGAAAAAGGAAATAGATCAGTTTTTAGACAAATAGCCGGCGAGATGCGAATAATTAGTGTTTAGCGTCCGAGTTATTTTAACCTCATTAGTGATCTTCGAGCCTGCGAAATGTCGAATTACCGGAAGTTGTTCGATACGGCTCATTAAAAATTTTTCTACATGTCACTCGCTTCCAAAATAGCATATAGATCCGTAAGTGTATG
This sequence comes from Icerya purchasi, assembly GCA_039619475.1. Taxonomy (NCBI): domain Eukaryota; kingdom Metazoa; phylum Arthropoda; class Insecta; order Hemiptera; family Monophlebidae; genus Icerya; species Icerya purchasi. The sequence continues at coordinate 274,386,096 of CM077116.1, forward strand.
TTGCCGTTTAGCGTAGGTAGAGGTCGTGTTGGGCTGTTTTCCTTTGGGTTTCTTCGAAACTCGCTCCAATTTCTAGTTCATCTATAAGAAATGCTACTCGTGTGTGATTGAACTGTTAATGTTGCTTTTACCGGCACATACCTACCTACATCAAATGCACATTTACACGCGCACACGCATGCACATTCACACACACATTATGCTCATTATATATATATATATATATATTATATATATATATATATATATGTATGTATGTATGTATGTATGTATGTATGTATGTATGTATGTATACACATTAGTAAAATACTAAATTAATTTCAATATGAAAAGAAAGTAGTCGTTATCACTTATTAGACGTAGTCCATATATAAGATTAAACATTATTAAACAACTTTAGAAACAACTCTATTTTCCCACAGGTTAACTTATACGGGTCGCTAATGTTCGAAGCGTTCAACAGCTTGTTGCTAATTAGCAGAGATAATTGTATTCTGTTTCGCTTTCTCTACCCACAATAATAATGCAATAAAAAATAAATAAAATACCAATAATACATTACAATATAACAGTAATGAACCATAAGCCAATAATAATAATAACAAATGATTGACAAAAAAAAAAAAAAAAAAATACAACAACAAGAAAATCATTAATTGGTAATAACGATAAAAAAAAAAACAATTAAAGTTATTATAACAATAACGTTGAACAAGGACATTAAAAATTGTCACCTCGCTGTGACAACGTTTTTCTCCCTTTTTTAATAGTATTAGCGTAAAAATTAACAACTGGTTTTGTAGAATTCTAGTCGAAGTATCCGGTTGCTTTTAAATTTGACACACTTCGATACGCCTAATAATTGCGAGGTAATTTATCGAATAACAACTCTGGTGCCATTTTAGGTAAAATTGTATCGTTAGTTTTTAATTAAACCGATTTAACGGCTAAATCGAATTATTCTGTTATCTTTTATTTAGTGAGGAAAATCTCAACTGCAGCTTAGTTTTAGGATAGAAAGTGATACTAACAGAATTTTTTAAGTCAGTAATATTTCGGAGGCTAACGCTCTAATCTACTTTACATTTGATATGACTAAGACTGTTCGTCAAGTTCTTTTCTCCCTTTTCGGAGTTCCTTTGATGTTATAACGCTTTTTCTCTCATCTAATTGTCCTTCACTGCGACGTCGAGGAATATCTTTTCAAAAGTATCCTAAACGAACGTCCGATATCCGGAAAATGATAATTTACTTCCCGGTAACATATTCGCTTTCCGTCCTGGATTTTGTGTCTCTGAGACTGCATTAGTCTTTTCGATCCTGATTATTATACAAATTACTCTTAAATAAAAATGATATTTTAGCAATCATAACGTTTCTAATAACGTTAACATTCCTTCATTACCGAACAAAATATTTCCTATCTACTTCTCGTTCCATTTCATTTTTATTGTTCTTTGTCTTTTTTAAAATCGTTCAGTTCACCTCTTTATACACCTCCTTTTTTCCACTTCTATCCACAGGGCTTCTGTTTAAGTTTTCAATATACCCATTCTTCATCTGTTCTTAATATAGTTGCTCTCCCGATAAGATTGTTTCTCTCTTCCTTTTTTACCTGTCGACGATGTCTTTCTCCCTTCTACTTCTCGTAACCTCACATTTCTGCAAACGAACAACTCAGAAATCTTTTTCAATTCACCTTCCGCTTTATAACCTTTTACGTGGCCGACTAAATCCGGCGTAACATTCCTATTTTCTTTTAGTTAATAATTTTTTACTACCTTGATCTATTTGTTAATAGTCGTTTGTTCATTTTCGAATACATTATACATCTTTGTCGGTTCTTAAGAGATGTAAATCTACTGAAATTTTATCCTTTGTAAATATTCTTTCTAAACTGAATTATTTTTCCTTCATCTTCGGTAACTCTTTCAGATCTCTCTTTATTACAGTTTTCACCTATGTTTCGAGAAAATCAACTCCTATTCAATCCACGCTGAATATTTAGATCACGACGTCTAGGTTATCGTTTTCTTATAAAATGTGTTGCACAATTTCTTCCTGCAAACTTATTCTTATCTGGCAATTTACTTATGAAAATATTCGTGTCCTTCCTCATTTATCAAGTTGATTCGCTAAGCTTTTGTTTTCAAAAGCTTCACGATATATCTCTAGACTTACTTCTTCCTCATAATTTTTTTAAGTCACCCTTTAAATCTTTCTCGTAATATTTTACCAATTAAAAATTTCTTAACACTATTGTTTTCTTTTCCCATTTAATTCTCCTCGCTGTCGGACTAAAGGTCTTCATGGTATTGAAGTGTCATACTTTAGAGTTACTTTAAAGGGATTTTAGAATTTTTCCGGCTTATTCCATTTTCCCTTAAGGTAGTCTGCCGCGACTTTATAAGACATCCCAGATTCGCGATAACCGTATATTTCTGATCATCTCCGATGCTAAAAGCGTTTTACGAAAAAAGGTTACCTTTATTCCCGCATTCTTTCATCATTCTTCGCATTCGTAACCTTTTCCAGAGTTAGCATATTTAAATTGATTTTTTTTAAATTTCAGGCCATGTTGTTAGGGCTGACTCTCATGATGCAACACTGCATAGACAAACACCCTGCAAACATCATTCTTCTGTTGATTACGAAATTCCATTTAAAGTTCTAGTCAAACTCATTACGCCCTCTTCTTATCAACGTTTCTTTTATTTTTTTATTCAACTCGTTCTTCCCTCTTATTTTTGGTTGTATCATTTTCCTTCCTTACGGCGCTGCACTATGTCTTCCTTAGGTCGGTTGCGTTTTAATCATAGCCTCCTTCCCTCATTTCATTATCTTTCTTTATTCTCATTACATCTTCTAGCGATAATCAGCAATGCACTTCTGACCGCATCTTTTTCGAATAATCCGCTCTGCCGTCTGATTTTTGCTTTACTCATGAAATTCCTTAAACTTAACATGCCTACTTCTTATAGTGTTGCATCCGTTCTTTCATTTTCGTTCTTTCTCTCGGTTCCTTCACTGCTTCCGTTATTGCTCGTACGCGAATCGATCGAGATAATCTACTGTAATTTCTGTTAAACGCGGGTCGTTCGTTGATAAGTTCCCTCAAAAAACCCCCCTAAAAAGAAAAAGAAAAAAAAAAACATCCGAGGCGTGTTTGCACTATTTTTATTTAATTTTTTCAAAGGATATGTTAAATTAAATAAATTCCACGAGACGATAGGAATCGAAGTTGCCCCTTTATTTTCCCGACTTTAATCAGAGCGAAAATATATATTTTCATGTAATTACGAATTAATCAAATATTAACTACCAACTGCTTAAATTACGTTCCAGATTTTTTTTTTGTTTAAGTTTCATAGAAACAAAAATTACTAACCCTTCATATCTTGTCTTCCTTTGTGTCCTTATGATCCTCCAGAGCTCAATTATACCTGTGATGCGAATCACATTTATTTCGAATGCCCCTTTATTTCCTCCGAACGTTCTACTCTGTATTCTAGTCTTCTGCGCCTTGGCCTTCCTACTCCTTATAATGCCCACTCCATTCTTGCACTCCCCTCTCGCAATATAGTTCCTTTGTTGGCCTTGTTTACCTCCTCAATTTCTAATCTTTTCCTTATATAAGGTACATTTCCTTGCGTTGGGTAAGTTCCACTGTTGACGTGCCCAAAAAAAAAAAAAAAAAAAAAAAAATCTTGTCTTCCCTCTTGCAGAGGAAATAGTACTCGAAACTTCTAATTTCTCGTGATATTTTTTTTAAAAAGATTTTGGGGGTGTTTGAACTCCCGCAAATTTTTCATTCCGCTACAGGTATGACAATATTCGACATTCATGAATACTTTGCCATTTATCTTTTATTCAACTTTATAGCGTCGACAAAGATCTGTCAAGGTGAAATATGTAGCAGCGAAATCGTAGTCGTTGACGCACTCTGGCTAGTTTCTGTTCGTTCTTTGTATGCGTGAATGGTATGACCTCGAAAGCTCGCAGCACATTTAAAGGTCCCTCGTATTGCGCTTGAGGTTCCTATTAGATTTGCTCGTTCCTTTTTTTCTGGCATTTTCTTTCCTCAGATGAACAGAATTTTTTCCAGTTGAGGTATTTCCGGAAAATGTTTTTATTTTCTTTAAGATCTATCTCTTTTTTTTTTTTTTTTTTTTTTTTTTGCGCATCAACTATGGACCATTGCCCAGACACAATGGGAAGGAGAGACAACTAACTAGAACCTAATTCGATTGGAGACGGCTGAAATAAAGGAACCAAGGACAAGAACAACAGACTGGGAAGGAAGGGACAAGATGTAAGACGCACAGTAAGGAGTGGGAAGCCCCAGCTTTATAAGGTGAAGATAGAAAAGAGAACGCTCCGCAGAAAGAGCAGAACACTCGAAGAAAATGTGATCAGCATCCTATCTTAAAAAGATGTTTATTAGTTAAGTTTATTTATTATTTTATTTTATTAGCTAACTAACAATATTCGATAATAGCAAACTACACTTTTAAAAGAGCGCTTATTTTTCTGCAGTTTCTTTTAAAACCTCTCTCGTGATTTATTCTCTTCCGATAATTTTCTACATTCATTAATTCCCCCGTATAATTTCCATTTTTGAAATATTTTTTTTTTTTTTTTTTTTAATTCTCAAATGAGCTCCCTTCAGCTGTTTGTCGCTTACCGTTGATTCTGTCATGTACTTTGGTATTTCTTCTTTTCTTCCAGATCATTATCTGTCCCCATGCGATCATCTCCAAATAGTTGTCAAAATAAAATAAAAAATTAATAAAAAAAAGAACAAAAACACCTTAATTGACCTCTAAGTAAAAAAAAGCGGAGATGCTAACTGTTCAGTTAATAGCTTGCAGCCAGAAAAAAATAGTTTTGCGTTTCTCCTTACCTCGCATTCTTCTATTTTTCTACGCACTCAACTACTTACGGTTCCATCACCTCGCTCAATTATCTCTCGATTGCTACATCTATTTTCCTTTTCTTTAACACGATGCATTTTTAGTATGGATTTCAGTTAGTTAAGTGTGTATCGTGCAAAATAGGCGATGTTGAAATTACATTTTTTTTTTTTTTTTACGCCGTCACAGTTAGTGATAGACCAAAAGAAATTGCTCGGTGTTGCATATAGGCATTTTGATAATGGCCTTCATCTATGAGTAACATTAATTTAACGGCCATCTAGGACCGTACACTGAAAAAGAAACATTAACGAAAATATCATTAAAGAATATTTTATCATCCTGTTTGTTAGTAACTATAGTATAAAAAATAAATGCTAAAATAACAAACTAATACGTAAGTAACAAAATTAATATAAGAATATCAAACTTGTTATCTTTGGAACGTTTTCGGGCATAACCCATCTTCAGCTAAAATATAATCGAACTAAATTAAAAACATAGTGTAACAGTGAACACAATTTAAAACTTCACTTTGAAGCTAAAATAAAATTAAATTAAAAATAAATTAAAATGAAAATAACATGAAACATAGCACACATGTGAATTGAACTACAGTCTAACACATATTGAAACTAAAAATTAAATCACAAGTTTAATAACGGTAATTAATGTGAAATAAAAACAAGAAATAAAATTGAAATAAAAAATTGAAATAAAAAATGAATGATAAACATATTTGGAGATTAGATAAGAAATAAATAATAGAACCTGTCTAAGAGGGGCTAGTTTAAAATTTTTTATTAAAGTATTATATTAAAGAGTGGGTTTTGATTGTGTGGAGTTTGGTCATTTAATATATTGTTTTTGTGTTTAATTATGTAATAGTTTTCAGCTATGTTCATTAGGTTTCCTTTATTGTATGTGGCTAATACTGTAACTGTTTTTTCTAGTGAATCAGGTGTATGTTTATTTTTTATTAAGTGTTCTGCATATGTGGATTTTTCCGTTTCGTTATTTGTAAATGATTTAATGTGTTCTAGGTATCTATATTTTATTTTCCTACCAGTTTGACCGATGTATGCCTTTTCACAATTATTACAGTTTATTTTGTATATACCACTATTTTCAAATATATTATTATTTTCTTTATTCATAGTAATTATTTTGTTTTTTAGGGTATTGTTTGTTTTATAAGCTATTTGTAATCCTAGTTTTTTAAATATATTACTTAATTTGTATATATTTTTATTTATGAAAGTGAATGTTATAAATTTGTTTTTGTCTTTGTTAATATCGTTATTTTTTGGTTTATATTTTAATTTTAATTTTATTTTTTGTATTAATTTTTCTATTATGTGTTCAGTGTAACCATTATTTATTGCAATTGTTTTTAATATTTTTATTTCATTTTGTTTTTTGTTTTGATTCATGGGGGTGTTTAGTAATCTATTTATGGCGTGTATGAAGTATGCGTGTTTATGTTGATTTGGATGGTTTGATGTTTTGTTTATTATAGTGTCGGTTGTTGTTTGTTTTCTGTGTATATTGTATTGTAATTTATTAGTAGTTTTATTTATTATGATGTCTAAGAAGTTAATTTTATTGTTTATCTCTTTTTCCATAGTGTATTGTATGTTTTTATGTATTTTATTTAAATCATTTAAAATGTTATTTTCAGTGTTATTGTTGTTTTCATCAAAAATAACTAAAGTATCATCTACATATCTGATATATGTTTTTATATTATATTTTTTAATTAAATTTTCAATATATCTTTCTTCGAGATGTTGTAGAAATATTTCACTTAAAATACCTGATAAGGGGGATCCCATACCTAAACCACTATTTTGGGTATATGTAATATTATTGAATTTGAAATAATTTTGTTCAATGAGTATTTTTATTAAATTGATTAATTGGTTATTATATATATTATTATTTGAAACATTTATTGATTTTTTGATTATTTCTATTGTCTCATTAATTGGTATGTTAGTGTATAAATTGGTTATATCGTAAGAGATTATTTTAGTTTTATTGTTTATAGGTATGTTTTGTAATTTATCAAAGACATTTTGTCTATTTCTGATTGTATATTTATCATTTAAAGATATATTTTGTTTTAATATATTGGATATGTATTTGGCTAATTTATATCCAGGGGCAGTTGTGTAATTTACTAAAGGTCTAATTGGTATATTTGGTTTATGTATTTTTAATAGTGGGTTGAGAGTTGGTGCTTTGGGGTTCATATTTATAAAGAATTTGGCGATATTGTTATTTATTAGTAAATTTGATTCTTTTATTATTTTTCTTATTTTAGCCTGATATTTGTTTGTGGGATCGATTTTTGTCGTATTTATGTTATTTTCTTTTATAAAATTATCAGTTTTTTGAATAAGTTCATTTTTATTTATTATAATTATACTATTTCCTTTATCAGCTTTAGCAGTAACAGCATTTTCTTGGTTTAATTTATTATTTATATTTTTGATGGTTTTTTGTATTTTTAAATGGTCTGTGTTTGTTTCGTTTTTCTTTATAATGTTTAAAATTGCGTGTGTTGCTTCGGCTCTTGTAATAGTTTGTTCATTTGTTGGTAATTTTTGTATTGCATTTTCAGTTTCTATTATTAAATTTTCATATTGTTTTTTATGTGATGTGTTTAAATTATATTTATAACCTAAATTTAAAACGTTGACTTCATCATTTGTAAATTTTATGGTAGTTAAGTTTACAGTTCTTGGATAAAAATCAAATTTATTATTAATTGTAGGTTTAGGTATTTGTTGTTTTGCTAAAGTATTTAATTTTTTATTTATTATTTGTTGTTTTTGGTATATAATGGGTTTAATTTTGTCATTAATTTTTTCAAAATATAAATTTAGAATTTCATAGTTTATATTATTAACTAATTGTAAATGTATTTTTAAGAGTTGTATATTGATTTTATTCTTTTTGTTATATAGGTAATTTATTTCATTTTTGATCCAAAATATTTCAGCTTAATGATGATAATGATAATGATAATAATAATAACAATAATGATAATAAATAATAATAATAATAATAATAATGATAATGATAATAAATAATAATAATAATAATAATAATGATAATGATAATAAATAATAATAATGATAAAAAAAATTATCGCTATGCCATAATAACATAAATTAGATCGTACATATGTATTCCGGATTTTCAGTTACGATGTTTTTGTTATCAGATTAACTAAATATAAATTTTATCGTAAACGTTTATTTCTGTTACTAGATTGAAAGTAAATTTGATTTTCAAAATTCAGCTTTGTACAGTCGGTCAAACTGGTAGGAAAATAAAATATAGATACCTAGAACACATTAAATCATTTACAAATAACGAAACGGAAAAATCCACATATGCAGAACACTTAATAAAAAATAAACATACACCTGATTCACTAGAAAAAACAGTTACAGTATTAGCCACATACAATAAAGGAAACCTAATGAACATAGCTGAAAACTATTACATAAATAAACACAAAAACAATATATTAAATGACCAAACTCCACACAATCAAAACCCACTCTTTAATATAATTGTGTTCACTGTTACACTATGTTTTTAATTTAGTTCGATTATATTTTAGCTGAAGATGGGTTATGCCCGAAAACGTTCCAAAGATAACAAGTTTGATATTCTTATATTAATTTTGTTACTTACGTATTAGTTTGTTATTTTAGCATTTATTTTTTATACTATATTAACGAAAATGCCGGCCGATCGCGCGAATACAAAAGAATTCAGAGAAAGGGAAAATGTTTAAGGGTTTTAACCGTAATGGCTGGACGTAAAAATTTGCGAGGTACTATTTTCCGGATGTACGAATGGATAGCACGAAGAAGAACGAAGAAGAACGAAGAAAAACAGTTTAAAAAAACCAACAGCAGAATAAAGACAAAAAGACTGATCAACTGTTTGAAAATAATACTGACAATTTGTAATTACAGGCTAATGCGAAAATTGTTGCCGACCAGAGCTGGTTCTATCTGGGAATGGTAACTTCCCATTTTGTCTAAAAATGAAACGACGCAAAAAAAAAAAAAAAAAGTAACTGGAAAAAATGAACTTGGCAACATCGCAAGTAAAAAACAATAAATAAAAAAAAAAGGTAAAAAATCGTTTAGAGAAATAAAAACGATCGACAAACAGCGCAGTTGAAAGGACGCGCGGCGCCGTAATTGTCATTGCTTGATGGTAGTGTAGGAACCTTCGTGTAAAACTGCTCGAAAAAATATGTAGCTCCATCTCCTGCTCAGCGATCTGATCACTGCTTTTTCAACGGGCGGTAAGTTATCGTACGAAGGGAAACTGTTCTTCAGACGTGAAAACGTTCTCGTAAATCACCGCTTGCGAAGGAAACAACAATTCTGAATCACTATAACGACAGATGTGTGAAATTAAATAGGTTCAATTAAGAAACTATCCGTCGATTTTTACTTTAATATGCATTTCGAAATGCGAAAAACCCGTTACTGGACGGGTCAGTTTGTTAAACGATGTCAATTCTACTCGTATTCTAAATGTAAAGAAAAAACTGAAATTCGTTTACGAAAAGTTCTCCATTTTTAGATGGCTTATGATTGTTTTTGGAACTAATTTCTGTACAAAGCTGAATTTTGAAAATCAAATTTACTTTCAATCTAGTAACAGAAATAAACGTTTACGATAAAATTTATATTTAGTTAATCTGATAACAAAAACATCGTAACTGAAAATCCGGAATACATATGTACGATCTAATTTATGTTATTATGGCATAGCGATAATTTTTTTTATCATTATTATTATTTATTATCATTATCATTATTATTATTATTATTATTATTATTTATTATCATTATTGTTATTATTATTATCATTATCATTATCATCATTATTATCATTATCATTATTATTATTATTATTATTATTATTATTATTATTATTATTATTATTATTATTATTATTATTATTATAATTTTTACTATTATTATTATTATTATATATGAGCGCGGTAGCCACGGATAAAGAATACTGAAGAGTGGACGGGATGGTTAGACAACAGATTACTTCATTCGGCCAGGAACAGATTCAGTCTTTCACAAATTGGGGCCAACCTTCGTTAACGGAGATGGACCTAGAAGAAGAAGAAGAAGAAGAAGCGGCTTTTTGAGATGTGGAGAGTAGACAAAATTGAAGTATAAAGAAATTACAGGTGGAAGAAAAAAGGAAGAATTATAAGGGGAGCAGGAAGATGTTGAGTTGAAATTTCGGAGTACGAGAGAGAACGTTTAACAGCGACAACGTAGCATTTGAGAAAAGTGTGATTTGCATCGCGCACGAAGGGAGTCGCAGAATAATGATAGGGGTTGTAAAATCGGGAGAGAAAAAGATAATAAAGGTCGAAAAGTGCCAAGAGAGGAGAAGATGGTGATTAAAATCTAATTATCGTGTAACGAGAACGAGAAGAAATGGATTGAAGTGGAGGCTGAGAATAGCGAGAAGACTGTATTTATATTGAGAAGTGCGGTTGTTAGAGAGTATAGGAGAGAATATATGATGCGATCAAAGTCTGCAACAATTGGCTGAGGAAAGAAATAGTATGTTCGAAGCAGAAAGACACTGCTGAGAAGGCGAGAATAACAAGTTAGAAAGTCTACCGCATCATTGACCTCAGTACCAGAGTGACTATCCGGAAAAGAATTCTCGGAAATAGAAAAAATTGGAAATCGGAGAAAAATTGAGAAGGTAGTAATGAAAAGGAGGAGATGAAATAGCTTGAAAAACACCTATCGGAAAGCCTTCCTATAGATGAGCTGAAGAACAAATGGTACGGAAAATATTGACTGGGCGGCAGTGAAAATCTGACAGAAGGAAAGGAGCCTCCTTTTGTGTCTTCAGAAGAACATCCATAACTTGGATCATGACGCAAATTTCCGCAAGCAAAGCTTTGTAAAGTTTCCATCGAATTCGGTGTTTTTGTCGAAAATTGATCGATTTGTCTTTTTATTTTTCATCAGACAACGCTTCTCCACAGAGACCTCCGCCTACGAGAAATAAAGACAAAAACGAGTGGTGAAATACCCGTCCCTTCTTCACGCCTTTTTTTCTTCTTCCGATTTTCTGTAATTTCCGGTTCATCTTTCGAGTTGGATCCCCCCCCCCCGGGATTAATCGTCTTTCAAGGGAAAACGCGGGGAAGCGTGAAATTTCGGGTAATACAATAAATTACCGCTTCAACGTCGAGAATGCAGTTGCGAGGCAGTCGGTCGGTAGCAGAAGGGAATTTTTGTTCGCTTTCGTATGATCCGTCTGTCGCTATTAAAAACCAGTAGTTGTGCCGTTAAGTTGTGATTTCGCTGCTACTGCAAGTAATCGGAAGCGTCCGTATAATTTGTTTTACGAGTGTGGGGTCGGTCGCACACCGTAGAGGACCGCAAAAGCTTTACAGACGGCAGCAAAATAATCGTACGATCTCGTTACGATTAGAACGTCTGTGGATTTGCGCGGCGTCTTCTGGCTGGATTTTATTTTCGCCACTTCGATGCGGACGCGATATCGTAATGACTTTTTTATTATCGCGGCAGCCGATTACGCTGTCGGAAGAACGTGTGAGACGGAACATTTCTGAAGGAGCGAAGAAAAATCCGATGACGGTGATAAACAAATAAGAATATCATCGGGCCGATGTAAAGTATTTCATCGAGACCCGAGGGGAGTCGCACTCTCGGCGATAATGGCCGGGTTTTATAAGAAGCTATAATAGAAGCTAAGAAGCGGACTTGTTTGTCCAAATAGAGCGAGTCGTCAAAGTTCTTAGCGATCATCGCTCGCCGACAAAGAATCTGCGCACAAATATGAGCTCAAACTACTTTTATCGTATTTCCTAATAAAGTCGCGGCAATTAATAGCGAGAAAAGCCGTTGTTGTGTCAAATTAATTGCCGCTAATTAAAATTAAACGGAAATTAATTAACTCTCATCTTAACTTTCCGTTCCCCTTTGAAGAATTTACCTACCACCGTAGGCCTAATATCGTCGTCCGTGATTGGCGCGCCTTCTGTTTTTTTTTTTTTTTTTTTGTTTGGCTTAGCCTACGCCATTTAGCCAGTTTTTTTTTTACTGTGTTCCCATTTGAAAATTCCTCCGTGTCAGCAACCGGTTATTTCTCATTTCGGAAATTGCAAGACGCGTCGCGGAAACCTGCTCGATGTAGTCTCTACTAGTGGAAAACCGAAATTATTCGATAAATATAAATTCTATAACTATTACGACCCCTCAGAATTATCTAACAACTTCTTATGAGACTGCGCGCGGCCCGGCTCTCGAATAGCTTAAACGCGAACGAAGCTAAACGGAATTTCTTCGACATAAGCGCGCACACACAGACACCAGCGTGTGTGGAAAGCGGCATTTTTATCGCGATGACCCCTCCCCCCAGCACCCACCGAGGGCTGGTTTCTATGAAAATCTATCAACAGAGTGAGTAATTAGCGCGATTATTTTTTTACAGTTAATCATCTGCTCTAGTTCGTTAATTAGTTATAATGTATCAATTAATTCGTTCGATAACATCACGTATGCACCTCACACATACACACGCACACACACACACACACACACACACACACACGTGCGTAGCGAGAAATTTTCCACTCTGGCCGTTTCGTATTCCCTGATAAACACAAATATCGTTCTTAACACTTACCGTTTAGCCTTCGAACCTTGATTAACCTCGCGCAATTTAAAAGTTTCTCTATTTTCCGTGAATCAACTGATTCGTATACGCCGCGCTACCCTAATTTCAAAAGCGCTTTTTAAACCGCTTCCACCACTACTGTCAGCGGAGAATTGAATAATTACCCCGTGCGGACATCTAATCACATTTTCCGACTGCTCCTTCGAAGCTGCTAAAGTGTTGTTGATTTCGCGTCATTTCACTCGTCATCAGTCCTTAAACTGCCGCCATTCTGTTCTATATCCTCCGCGCGCTATCCTCTTTTCATTTCTACACTTTCCTTCTACCGCAGAATTTTAACTCCTTACGAAATTCCCTTTTCACGTACAATATCACCGTGTGCTTGCTCCGGGGTCGCTAGTAATTTACACCACTCGTGGTGACTTCGGATTTTTTTTTTTTTTTTAATTTTATATGGTCCATGCGCTGTGTGTAATTTCCGGGATTATTACAGCACATGGATCAGTGCAAGATCAGAAGTGTTTTAATAGGTTAGCCGCTCTAATATAGTGTAATATATCCTGAACCTGTTTTGGTTCGTTTTTGATAACGCAACCGACGGTATGTTTCAAGTGCCTGCAGGCAGGAAATGTTACAGATCGTGTTCAGCAGTTGTCGAAATCGGGGAATTGCATATGTAACATGCAGAGGAAGGAGATGTTCCTCGCAGCAAATAGTCGCGGGATATTGCTGCCTTTGCGGAGTCTAGTCAATGCTGCAAACTTTCTGCGGAACATGAGTATCGGTGGCCACCAAGGCTCAGTGCTCACCTTAATAGATCGCAGCCATGATGTGTGAACCGACCGCATAATTTCCCATGTCTCAGCCTTATGTTGCTGAAAAAAGGGGGGCCCCAGCTGAGGCAGAAGGACGCTTTCGGGCATTGGGCTATATGTTGCTGCCTTAGCAGCCAAATTCACACGCTCGTTCCCCGGCACGTCGGCATGACTCCCGGGACCCACAAGAACGTTACCTGTGAGCCAGGCCGAAAAAGCACGCTAATGATGCGCTTTATTTCTCGAGACAGCGTGTGTAAAGTTTTTGGTGTCTGGAGTGTCCTAATTTTAACCGGGCGGGCATTTCAGGCGAGTCGCTGCTTGCTTTACAGAAATTTTCGTACCTTTAACCCGTTTCCCATTAAACACCGGAATCTTCACCGCCGACCCGTATTCCTCGTTCGTTGCTAATCCTCATTTCAGATTATTCGCTTGGTTGCATTCGTTTCTATTTATCACATACGCTTTCATGTATTCTTCCTTTCTCGATTTTCATCTCTTCTATTTCGCTTCTCAGCTTGATAAACCTAATTATATATTGTTTCCGAAAGCCACTGTAATGCTTCGATGTTGAAGTATTTCCACTTCTTATCCAACATCTGCCCTTTGAATAAATAAAAAAATGTATATCGGGACCTAGCACAGAGGCTACTGCGATGAACGTCGGCATATTCAAAAAACCCTTAAGTATTAAAATTTTTTTACACTGGTGCAATTTTTTTCCTATAGACATCCGGTTTAGCGGTAGCTCGTTTAATATCATTCATATTTCGAGACGGAAATTGGCTTATTTCAGCGTATCGGAATACATACATATATTGTGTATAATACATATTCCCCAATAATATTTCAAACTATATTCAACTAATTAGACATGTGGAGCGTAACAGCGCTGCTAGAAGCTGACGAAGCTTGGCAGATTAACTATTTACGGGAAGACCGTCAGATTCGAAACGATCTTAAGAGTGGTCGCTTTTGGCGAACGGTTTTTTAAAAATAATTGTGATTCCGGCGAGGTATAAACGAACCGTCGCTGCGGGTTCCCGACATAATTATGTTGTTTATGCGGAATATTTATATTAAAAACCAGTTATTCGATCAATTAATTTTACGGTAGACATAATCAACACAAACTCCATCATCATCCGCTTGCTGGAAACTTATTAAATGTTCCTACTTCATTTAGAAATTATTTTATCTAGTTTTATTTATTTTTAAAACTACGTCAGACGCAATATTATTTCCTAACTCGTTCGTATTTTCTTTAAAATAAAAGAGCCCCGACTAATCACCGTACTAAATCGTCATCTAGTAGACTAAGGAGAAAATCAGCAATGTCACAAGGCAAAAGTTGAAAAGCTAAATTTTTACTAGATTCTTTTGTAATAACTAAAATTTCCTATCCTTTATTTACTTATTGATTTATTGCTGATTTATTTATTTAATTATTAATGGATTAATTTCATTATTTACCCTATCTATCTATTCTTTACATCATATCGATCGTATTCTTATTTTGCTCTTTAGAACGTTTAAATTTTCCTCGTTTTGTCTCATTTGAATATGCTTTTCTCCTTTTAACATCGTTCACTTAAAAACCCCTAGACGAAATCGTACGGAACGAAAGAATTTCATCATAATTTCCTTAATACGATATAATGTTTATTATTGTAGTTGTGAAAGATTTCTGATCCGGTGCTATTCTTAAACTATCGCACGTGTGTATGCGTAACTTCCGTTATAAAATTCGTTTTATTTCACTTCGATAAAAATACTTTTTAGGCCTCTTTTTTCATTGTAGGAATTGATTTTTCAAATTTCAGTTATCTATATATACTTCTCACGAGAATTCCGTAATTTTGGACATTATCGATGAATTCCGTAAACCTTGTTTCAATTTTTACACGTGATTTTTACCGCATTGTATCTTTTTATGTCTGCGTTGGTAGTTTAGTTAAGCGATATTCCGTTCAACTCGAACTCTATTCGCACTCTGACGTATACAAAATTCATTATGCTTCGCGTTAAATTAATGTGTTCCCTCTTAGTTGTCATTACTGTCAATACGAAAAAATATATTAATTAATCAGATGATCTCTAAATCATTTAGTGGTAACCGTTGTTGATCTCTTTTCTTTCGATCATCGGTCGATCATTCTTTATCACGCGTTCGTGCACATAATTCGGGTCTTCGGGCGTGGTTAATTTTTGGAACTTTTATTTAAAAATATTCGACAGCCGGTGCGCAGGCTGCATGCATTTTTGAATTTTTTGATGTGTTCGTGTACGGGGTTTATCGTACATTTAGAGAGAAAAATTAACTAACAATTTATTAATCACTTTTAGTCCTAAAAATCGACGTTAGATGAGAAATACCGTAGCTGCTAATATCGTCCCTTGTTCCTATTTTTATTAAGAAAATTACCTTTTAACTTGTTAACTATTTTAGCGGGTTTTTTCTTTTTATTCCTATTTTGTTCGTGTCTTTGATTCTGTATGAATTTAGTAGAGTTAATTTCAAAAAGACTGGGAAAAATTTCGTTTAATAGGCGCTAACCACTTACCAGCGAGTGTTCTAAGAAGTATAATACTACATTTAACCTTAGCCCGTACCACATCACCTATGGAAAACTTGTTGACGTGTTTTTTTGTTGTTTTTTTTTTTTAGATTTACCCGCGTAATTCAACAACTTACTTTGTCGCTGTAATTGATATTTAAGTAATAGGTTTTTTTTTTATTTTTCACAGACCATTTACTGTTCCACCTTTTGTTGAAGTCGGCGTAATAAATCATTATTAAAACACGGCGCTTTAAGAAGAATCAATTACCGTCAGCGGGGGATAGAATCTCTTTTAAAATATCATCAAACTGTCGGGCTTTCCTAATGGTCATGTTTCAACTATTCCATTCCAACAGCATGACGATGTGTAAATTGGTCGGACCGTCGTACAACGCTATTTCGTTGACGGATAATTTAAAAAGTTGACGGCCACCTCATCTGGTGAAATTTTTAAATATACCTTTTTCTTCTTTAAAATTGTCGCCTTGTTTTTTACCTGTACGTAATTTTATTGATTTTTTTCCGAGTTTTTTTTTCTTTCCTATCTTTCATTCAATCATTTGTAATTTCACTCCTTTTTACTTGCTCCTTATTCGGGATTTCTTTTTAGTGTTTTATATTTTTCGCGTAATTTTGCTTGTTAATCGATTAAGAGATAGTGAATAATTATATAAAAATATGCATTACAAACGCGGGAATAGAAATAACTGCTCGGAACCGTGTGTTTGGTGGAATGCATCACTAAACATCGGAATGTACAACTGGTGTGAAAGCTTTCATCCCGATTCTTTTTACAACCATTAAATGGATGACCTTCGTAATTTCGTAACAATCAATCGGAAAATATTTAATTTCCGCGAAATTTTCTAAACTGTACAATGACAAAAGTCAAAACAAAAAATATGATTATTCGTGCATTCCTTTCTAGCATAACGTGCTGAAAGTTGTATCCCTATTTTTAAATGATGTAGAAGTTTTAGGTGTATTATTCTATTTATTCGTTCATTTATCGAGTAATTCCTCCTCTCCAAAAGCGCTCTCTGGATGCCATAATTCGAAATTCATGTTAAATTTTGGAAGGTCACTTTGGTCACTAAGTATTTCATTATTTTACGCGAACCGCGTGAATTGTCTTTAAAACACTTCATTTTGTAGTCTCATTAAGGGATTTCAATGTTGTCATTGCTAGTTCTGCGCGTAAAGTAAAGCAAGTCCCATATATCCTTGATAAGATATCATGGATAGTGAAGTTGAGCTTTTCATAATGTACTAAGCCCAACGGCACTAATAAGAGTAGGCCATATTTTTAACTGCTGTTATGAGAAACTTCCATGCAGGCCGCGAGTAAATTATGTTTTTTTTTTGTACTTTTACGTAGATCAATAAAGAAACGAATACATGCCAAGAACGTTCACACATCGTAAACAATTTAGGACGGCTAAGTACCGGTCGAAATATTGTCCTTTTTTTAATGGAAACACTTTTGATGTTACCGCAAAAGTTCACATTCTAGGAACAATCTTATAATCGGTTTATCTGTAAGAAAAAATATTTCCATCTTCACAAATAACACATACAAGAAACGTGGGTTTCTTCGGGGAAATTCTTCCGTTTATTAAGCGGAATAAAACCCGGATGAAATTAGTCGGACAATCCACCGTAATTAAAATACATAGTTGGAATCACATGTTCTTCCTTCGTGACGTCACTGAAGACGACTAAAGCGCTGCGGTTTACTTCACTAGCCTCGTTGAATTCAAGTACTATTTCATTTTTCTTAATGGCATAGTCTTCTAAATGAAACTTAATTTTACAATTATTTATAGGGCAATAAATTATGTTATTTACTTTCGATTGTTTTTTTTTTTTTTTGTTTTTTTTCCATACAATACAGTTACAGATAGTGTTCTGGAATTTTTAAATTTTACTCGTTGCGATCACATAAAAGAAAACCATTATACAACGCGGCTAATCTGTTTATTTATTTTGGCTCGTCAGTCAGGGCGACCTTTACCCGGAAACAATTAGAAAAGGAGAGTCATTTTAACGAGATATCATTAATAAGAAGCGATCGGTATAACAGGAATAATGCGCCGAGAAGGAAAATATAAAGAACGCTAAACGGAATAGGCCCAACTGTCAGCAAACTGCAGTTCAGATCGGCAGAAAAAGATGAACACACTTCATAAACACGTGATAATCGTTTCAGACAACTGTATCCGTTTGAATGGAGAGGTCAATGAGAGTAGCAAGTCAAGGAAAAGCGAAATGGAAGTAACACAATGAAATATAGTCAAAACGCCGGCGAATAATGGTGACAACATCAGAACGACCAAGTTAAGGAAATTAAAAGGAACAGCAGGAAGACTAGCTAATAATTATCACAAAAAAGTAAAATTAAACGTAAATATGTGATACCGGAATCTGAGGTGGTGAAAACTTTTACACAGTGGAAACTAGAAAATGGGATTTATCTTAAAAAAAGGAAACGGCAGGAAGCAGCAACTTTAATTAGCCAGAGATGCTCGATATGAACCCATAATAATATCAGTATGAGCGGAGTGTGTACGAGCGCAGGTGAAGATTAGTCGCATGAATTAATATATTAAAGGGCATTGGTGGAGTCGGAGCCAATGAAATAATTACAGGAAATGACTAGCGGCAAAGGAAACGGTCTATCGTAGGATAATCAATAACTGGAGAGTACTTATTGTTACTGTCAGTAAACCGTGTCCCGGTCACCAGATTACGTCAGAGGGCGTAACTGTGTGCGTGCTGCGTATTTTTAGGAAGTACGCCTTTCGATTGTGATCTCCTACTTGAAAGAGTTATGATAGCGGAAATGAACCATAGGAAAATTGAACGAAAGGAACGTCTCTAAGATTCTACATGTAAGCGGATACATCTACTCAAGTTGATAGCGGAAAGAGATCAACTTCGAAGTACGTTATGAATAACTTTCGCCGAATTTTTCGAAATTCCTTTCGTAAAATTAAAATCAGCCCCAAAGATAAAACTTACAATGCTCCACTAGGAAAAGTTAAAAGTGAAAAATAACCGACAATCGGCGATATTCGTTCATAAGAAAGTTCATAATTATTCACGGCTACAAATGGAACGGTTATATCATGCTGGCCTGCTGTACTCTACTATGTGTGTTATTTTAAGATGCGAATATATTTAAAATTCCTTCA
Organism: Icerya purchasi; assembly: GCA_039619475.1. Lineage (NCBI taxonomy): Eukaryota > Metazoa > Arthropoda > Insecta > Hemiptera > Monophlebidae > Icerya > Icerya purchasi. Next base: position 274,405,307 of record CM077116.1, read on the forward strand.
TCTATACGCCGAACTTTTGCCGTTCGATCTTCCTACCCTTTTCAATGCTTCCTTTATTCTTTCCTTCCCATCGCTAGCCGTTCTCCTTTTTTCCTTTATACTTTCTATCTCCGATCGCCTCATGAGTAGGTGATCTAAGTCCATGTAGTTGGGTCAGTGTTAACAGCGAGCCCATTAAAAAAAAAAAAAAAAAAAGTATTTGCAAGAATTACCGCGTGATATGGCGAGAACCAGCCTGCTGATACAGGCAAAGGTCGAAGACTGGAGGCGCTAGACCGAGATATGCGATGAAGCGACCGATCAAAATTCCGGTATATTAGACGTTCGAAAGAAAGAGAAAAATAGCGGAAAACGGTCATCACATGTTCAACCCGCGTAGAGATAACGAACACGGGAGAGTATTTAATTTCTAATTGTTTGCAGGAATTACCGCTAGAAATTAACGATAATAAAAATGATGACGTCCCAGAAATCACATTAAAATATTATAAAAAATAAAGCACCAATTACGCGCAAGCAATCATAAAACGAGTTTATATTTTCATCTGATTAGTATCGCAGTTATTTAAATAAGACCAGTTCCGAGTACCTTATTTACTTTTTCTTTTTTTTTTTAAAGGTATTATCTTTCGATTTTTTTTTTTTTTTTTCTATTTTACATATATCTTGATTAAATTACAAAAAAATAAAAAAAGAAAATATCAAATATATACATAAATAAATATTCGGAAATATATATCTTAATTCAGGAAGAACCGACTGCTTCTTACAATTCATGATTTTATTAATTACATTTTTGTTTTCTTATTTTTAATTTACTTATGTATTAAACATCAGATCAGAAATGGATTGTGCACTTTTATTTATATCAAACTAATTAAAACTAATAATAAGTAATACAATTAGTAAATTTAAGTAATTTCGATAGGTTACTCAATTCGGCAAGTATGGATCTCGATAATGATACGTATAGTAATAATAATTATAATAAACTGTATCTGTTTAATTGCTCAACATGCGAAAAAAAAAAAAAAAAAGAAATCTATATTGACTAAACAAAACGTTCAAGATAGAAGGGGAGATACGCCGGTAATAATTAATGCGTGGAAAAATCGACAGATAATGATTAAAACAAAACGTATACTTATGACATTAAAAAGAATATAATTACAGTAAAAATTCTTTTTAATAATCAATTATTATAATAAATTTAAATATAAAATTACCCGAGAATAATCCATTTTATACGAGAAAATTATAATTAAATTAAGATCGATATTTATCAAAATTATAATAATCTTACTAAATTAAAAGCTGAACAAGTTTTGATTGTAATAATTAACTAACTACTTCATAATGTGGTAGTTTTAATAATTAGTTGATATTTTTTAATTTTTATGATAATTTTATTATTTATGTCCGGCATAACATTGTGAATTGATTATTTTGTGAAATATTTATCTATAGTGCCGACCGTATTATGGTTTTATCGGTTTTAACCGAGATAGAATTATATTTAATTGTTTTTTGTTTGTTTTTTTTCAGGGTGCTTGTCAATTATGCGCAATAACCTAGTGCAAGAGAATTTTTCGTTATATTGTTAATTTACAAGATTAGAATATCGCGCCAGAAAAGAAAGAAAAAAAAAAAAAAAACCCCATTAACCTACACGGGGTAGCCAGCGAGCTTAATAAATTTAATCGGTAGATCATTTTAACGTTGTAGTTTAGTGGAATTTCAGAAACGCCGTTTCTTATTCGTCAAAAATTCTCTATAGCGTTTTTAACGAAATTCCGGATTTTAAACGACTGATCATCATCAACCTAAAGAAGTAAATGTACCCTAGCGAGCTTAGAAATATCACTTTCGACATGGGGCGACGACTGAAAGTGACTTTCGTATTTCCCAGAGGAATCGCGTTTTCTGGTCGATTTTATCGGCGAATAAGATTTTTATGTATATGTTTCGCTGTAGATTTACGGCTTAACGATGGAACGAAAATGGGCTAGGCAGAGCGGATGCGTAAGGAAATCGAGGAAATCGGTAATTTATTTCAAAAATTTATTATAACAATAAGACTAATAAAAGTCTGCTATTATAGGAGACAGTGTCTATACGGCAGCGGCTAGATGCCAGGCTAAAGCTAAAGGTATAAAGCAAGCAGAGACATGAGGACGGTGTGTGGTGTCCGTGGGCGGCGGTGCACTATGATTGTCGTTAGTAATAAACACCATCGCCGCTCGCCATCTCAGTCATTATCACTGATTATTATTAATAATAATCACAGCCGAACCATGAAGAAGCTCGGATCGGGGAGGTGGCCGTTTGATGGCCGTGCCTGGAGTCGTCGTCGCGCACAATAGGGCCTTATTAATCGGCGCGGCCGGCTCTGGAAGGCTTTCTTCACGGTTGCAATTACGAAAGAACGGTCATGCTGCTGCACGATTTATAGTCGCTCTTGTCACAATATTCATAATAACAGATTAACGATTAAACCAAACAACGAGACCCATCTCAGATTATATTCAAACGGACAAGAACCCCATTCGAACACCCACCTTTACATTATTGTTGATTTATTGTTGCCCTATTACCTATGCACACAGTCTCTCTGTTCCTCTGCTCGTGCATCACCTCTGCTTACTGTACGCTTAAGTAAAAAGAAAACGGTCCTTTATTAATATTCTTTACTCTCGTTTCCGATCGGACCACTCTTATTCTAATTTCACATTAATAAGCCGATAACAACAATAGATCGATTATAATAGAGTCACTCGACGACCACTGATAGAATTTTTCCCTTCCCCGGAAACCGAACGGAAACTGTTTAAAGCTGTATTTTCCAGTCACCTCCGAACAAGACCATATTTGTATCCGTCACTTGAAGACCAGATCGCATTTCGGCCGGTGCTGATTTTTACCATGGCCGCTTCGGCTATACTTTTTCGCTTCTATTCATCAGCCCCCCCCCCACTACTCCTGTGTACGTTACTTGTTCCTCTCTTAGCCAAAGCGCGCGCATGTAGTTTACCATATTTTTTGCTCCCGATAGTTAGTCCCCCACCGAGGTATCTTTTTTTTTTTTTTGATAACCACTATTATTATTGCGAAGCGGCGGTAATAATTTATTCGAAAAAAAAAAAAAAGGTAATTAATAACAGCGTTTTAAAATTAAACGACCGTATCGACACGATTTTGCTTTGTGAAACGAATTTCGATAGTTGATATTAAATTAGTTAAAAGTGGAACGTAAAACAATTAAAGGGAATTGATTCTTCTTATACCCGCCGTCTTTTTCTTTGTTTTAGACTCCTGCATTGTGCTCACCGACACAGATACATATATACTATGTTTAAAAAAAAATTTCCCAGAAGCAGCTTCGATTATGTTCCGAAGACAGATCCTATTGACAGAACATTAAAGCTTTATCGCGTGTCCGATGAATTTGACGACCAGATCCTTTTTCTGCTGGTACCCGGTTATTTCGGATTAGGAAGTCATCTGAGGATGGTTTCTGGAGGCCGTGCGACCTCCAGATTGACGGAGCCAATTTAGGCTATTAAATCTAAAAATGCGGCCTGCAATACAAACAAATGAATGTCTGATGTTTTCGTTATATTCCAAAAGTATAATTTTTTGTTTCCGATTTCAAAAACACAAAGTAGGCGGCCGAATACGTTTATGAGAGAATATTTCGATATTAACCCGCCAACTGTCATTTTCTAACGTCAACTGCCACCTGGGATATCTCAGTACCCCACGCCAATTTGCCGATTTTACTCATTGTAAAATACTTTGAAAAACGGATCGCATTAACTAATCTTAAATTTATTCAATTTCATATGAAAATCACAAAAAAAAAAAAAAAAAGTGCTTAAAACTGTATATTTCAATGTTATAAAAATAATTGAGTCGGATTCTTCATAATTGGCTAATCCATTCATAAAAACAATTTCCACAAATATTTTTCAAGTGGTTTGTACACATATTACTTTGTAGCATTTTTCACAGTAATTAGTTGTATTTCATAAAAGTGCAGAAAACGAAAAAAAAAAAAATGCAAAACAAATTCTATGATATTTTGTAAGGCTAACTGCAACCCGAAGTCTCCCCTGGTATCTCAGCGAACAAAAGCGTGAACATTCAGATACTTCAAAGCAGTCCAAATCTTCAAACTATAATGATTTTATAGTAAAATATATCTTTGAAAGCTACTGTGAAGCACAGCGGTGTAGCTAACCAACTTTAAAAAATATTTAACAAATAAAACTCCCGGGGTACCTACCAGGGGACCCCAGAGTTGACGGGTTAAAAATTTCGCCTTTTTTGGTCTGACTAATGAAACGAAAGGACAACATATACATATATTCGCCGAAAAAAGCTGCGAACTAAACCGAAAAATCTGTTTTTTTTTTTTTATTTTTATTTTGTTCGCATTAAAATCGAAAAATTAAATTTAAAAAATTAACTTTCCGGTTAATGGTGGTGTTGTAAATTTAATATCTGTGAAGTAAACGGGTTGTAACTTTTTTCGGTGCGGTTAGAAAATTAGACTAAAATGAACCGTTTCGATTTTCAACCGGTGTCTATCAGTGATTATGTTCCGTAAGGGGAAGGCAGCAACGCCTGCTTCAGCTAAATATCCTTGTTCTTGCTGCTGAGAATTTTAAAAAGTTTGCGATTTCAAAATTGTAATTTTTAATTCGGCTACAGCGTAAATATCACTCTAGAATGGAAACAGTAGTTCTCAAACGCGAAGCAAATCGTAAAATAAAATGGAACGTTACTAAATTTTCTCGTTACGTTAAAAAAGATTGTACAGGGTGCGGCAGCATAACTTCCTTTTTTAAAATGCGCCACTTTTTTTCTACTAATTTTTTTTAGAGAGAAATAATAAAGCAGAAAATCGAAATAAAACTGCAAAAAGGGAAGAAGCATAGCCAATGGGGGGGGGGATCTAGAGTATCCGTTATTTGATTTTCTACTTTATTATTTCTCTCTAAAAAAATTTAGTAGAAAAAAAGTAGCGCATTTTAGAAAAGGAAGTTATGTTGCCGCACCCTGTATATAGGTAACAAAAAAAAGAAACATCAAATAATTTTCAGATACTAAAAATAAACTGAAACAAATACTTTTGCATGCAAAATATATTCACGATAAATTACAAAAAATTATAAAAATAGACGACGGATATCAACGATTGGCTTATTAACATTTAATAACATCAAGCGAAATCGGAACAAAACAAACGCGAACAAAAGCATCAAGTCGATATGTTTTAATGTAAAATTCGAATTTAAAAAATATAAAAACAATACAAAAATATAACAATTTTTAAATATATTTTTTTATTGTTTATATATTTTTAAATTCGACTTTTATACAGAAACTTGTCGATTTCATGATTTCGTTTGCGTTTGTATTATTCCGATTTCACTTTATGTTATGTTAATAAGCCATGATTATAGACCGTTCATATCCGAAACTAGTCGGTTATTTTTTTATAATTTCGATAATTTTGATAATTTCGATAATTTTGATAAATTTTATAATTTTCATAAATTTAATAATTTATTGTGAATATATTTTGTATGTAAAAGTGTTTTCAATTTATTTTTAGTAATCAGAACCCAAAACTGGTTGAAGATAACTTTATAGTTTTCAGATACTTTTTAAATAGGAAATATGTACAAATATTGTTAAAGCAAAAGATAAGCGAGTTTAAAAAGAATCAGGTTTTATCGACCGGAAGATATAATTGAAAGCTCGGAGGGGAACATAGAAATAATGACTTAAACCGAAACTGGTGTCGTAGTAGGTATATCGCTTGCTGGAACGACGGACAGGGAACAAGTCTTAAAATGGTAAAGGTAGAAAAGAATATACAAACGAGGACCGAGAAGAAAAAAAAATAAAACAGGCGTTGTGAGCTCGCCGAAAACGTTATTCACCGATTTAAACACTGATCAATGCAAAAGATATGAAGATCATTAAAAATGTATAAAAAAGTGATTAATATTTCTTCGCCTATGAAAGATATCGACAGAAACGTAGATTTAAAAAGCTGTTTAACATGGTCTACAAAGCTGCTTGGCTTTTTCTCTTGATCATCCAAAAAAAAAAAAAGGTAAATAAATAAAATGTAATTCCTTAACCCTGGAATGGAAACCCTCAGAATACATTTTACTTCCATTAGAAAATCTCTATATTTCTTTATTTTTTCTCATTTCAACTTTTCTGTGTTCTATTTTTCATGTTGAAACATTGCGATTGGTTTTACACATAATAATCGCCCATTTTTTACAATTAGTCAAAAAACACTGATAGGAATAAATTTTAATTTATCCTACCTAATTTAATGGAGAAAGGCAGTAAATTTTTTTTTCCGTCTAGGGTTTTAGTTTCTTATCTGTGACTTCCGAACAATGAACTACACGGAGCTGGGTGAGTTGGCAAAAAACGGAAGGAGACATTCGAAGAGAGGCATAGGTACAGATGCCCTCTCCCCACCTTGCGTTCGTCCACATCATTTAGAAGACGCGAGAAGTAAAATTTACTTGGAAATTCCCGGGTTAATTATCGACGTGAAAAAATTAAAAAAAATACATTAATGTTCTTGACGGGTTTCCGGAATCTTGAAAAATTCGACTGTGATAAAACATCATGCGCTTTTATGGAAACTTAGATCGTATTTTTAATATTTTCAAAATTGCAAATTTTCAAATCTACTTCCGACACGGTGCCCTTCCGATTTATTGCGATGTAGCGTAATTTAGTTTATTTCATTATTATTCATTTTTTCGGATAACTCGTCAATATTAACGGAACATTTTGCGCATTTTCGAAATCAGGTCCGACCGAACTGTGCCTAAGCAGGCGCTACGGTAACGGCTCGCTTAACAAATGAAAACCACCGGAAACCTGCTTGCAGCGGTGTCGCTCACGTCGTGATTTAATTACTTAAGAAGGAAAAACAACTTCCCGCTGACACGATCACTAAAAGCTTTACCGATAATTGATAATTTCTTCTTTTTTAAACAGGTACGTTTAATTATGTTTTATTACCTCTTACAATTCTCGACACGTTGATGCTTCGTCATTAAAGTCTGACACTTATTATTACGTACCACGCTTAATTATTTAGCTCAACTGGAATTTTCTCAAAATTCTACTATATTCTATTTTGAACATTTCTGATTTTGTTGAAATGACCGTTATTTTTTCGAAAATTCGCAAAGTGAGTACTGAGAAGTATTCGTTTTTTATAAAAGTCGTTCCTTAAAATGAAATCTCGTTAACGAATGATATAAATGCTCGCAGTAGAGTAGTTGAAGGAAATTAAACATGAATTCGAGGTGCGAAAAAGGTAAAAATGTCAACAGCAGCAGCAGCAGTTTCGGGATGGTTTTAATTTAAGAAATTTCGTTAATTGATCGATCGAAGGTGACCTGCTGAAGAAAAGTAGCCGGTAGCGTTTTTTCCGCGTCAGAAATAATTTATTAATTTATTCGCTACGACGAACGGCCACGATAGTGGAGACTGTGAGTAATTGCGGCCAATTTATCGGTAACGGAATGCAGGTGGGGAAGGATGCGGAGAAATGGACAATTTATTATAGCGAATTGCAACATAAGCTGTTGTTAAATTGGACAGTAAAAGTAAACTCGGCGTGTACGCGAAAATATAATGTGTCGCTGGTAATTTAATTGCACTAGTCCATTTGTATTTAATTACCGGTCAGAAGCGCTATCAGGACACCGGGACAATTTTCAACGCATTACAAAGAAACGGTAATTACGGAAAACGCTTGAATATTAATGTTGTTCACTTTTCGGAACGCCCTGTGATACATTAGGAAACTGTCGCCCGAACATGGCTGGAATTTCAACTTTATTCGCGCCTGACGTCAACGCATGAAATAATTTAAATATGTCGCCAGTCGAATTATTAGGACCTTTTTGCATAAACCGGAAAATGTGCGTCCACGGTGCTGGTTGTGATGAATGCGATTCAAGAACGTGTAGTGGAAATATTAATATTAACCTTCCGCCGCCTCTCGCGACCGCGCATTATACATTATGCAACATTATATACGTAGTTAATGTTTCATTTGCCAGCTTACGTGGGCAGGCCATTATTATAGAAATAAGAGCGCTCATTAGCAGTTAAGTGGCAGACACTAATCTGAAGCATTGTGTTATATCGTCAAGATGAGCTGGCTTGCCTTACAGCCTGAATAAAGTCGACCAGACTAATCGCGGCGCCGCCTCTTACAATTTAATGATGATATAATGACGATATCAGATTTCCGCTAGCGTTTTTCGTGTTGACTCAGGCTCGGCATAGTGCAGTTGTCGACCGGGTTAATTACGATCGAGCAAAAGCGCGGGAGTCTCACATGGAATCGCCGATGAGAATTCTTCATTGTCCCAACAACAGGTACCGAGTCCAGAGATCGGCAAGCGAGTTTGAGGAATTTTCCGTTGTGCGGAAGCACATCGAAAATTATCGACAATTCCCGTAATCTTCAGTTTTTAGCGATACTCATCGTAGACTTCCGGCGGGGCGGACGCCGTAGCTATTTTAAATAGAAGCGTCTCGGATCAATTGGCCAAACTGGTAAAATCCTGAAACGATACCGACCAACAACTGAAGAATAGCCGACCATCAAGGTGATACATTCGACAAATCTTATAATAGTTTCGACGTCGATATGTTTCTCGACTCTTATGCTAGGCAACGTGCTAAACTGATGTTTATTTTATCTCAAGCCGGTAACAACAACTCTTTGAAAAAAGTAGCGAACCTCAAAAGATGACAGTTGTGGAATTTTTCATTAGGCTCTGTCAAAAAACACGAACTATTATTATTCACTTTCACAGAAAAATAGTTTAAATTATTAATCGCACCGTCGCAGCTATTTTATTTATAGCCGTCGCGATAGTCTAGTCGCTTGAGCGTTTCGCTTCCGTTACAGAGATGTCTTCGATCGCGGACAACGACAATAATTATTGCGAAAAGAATCGAATTAAATACTCGCTAATAGATTCATTCGGAAGGCAATGGCAAGCATGCATACCATCATAATTGTGCGCGCTAATTATTTCACAGCAGAACTGAAATAGGACTGCATTTGTATATCGATAAATCAAGCGACCACAATTATAATTCCGAATGGAGTTTTTTACGTGCATACACATCCGTACTGCATGTAAACAATTGCCACAAACACTATACCTATGTGTACAGCTGAAATGTACGAATGCTCGGGAATTAAGCGTGACACTATAAAGAAGAATAACTCCCGCCATCATGAAGCTTTGTCTTCGAAACGCGGTGTTTCATAAAAAATTAAATAATTGTTTTAAATTAATTACTGTACAATAAACTATAAAGCAGAACAAGAATCGAATGTACACGTTAACTGCTTTTATAAGGGAACACTCGTAAATTTAATTTATCGATGATAAATAAAACAGTAAGAAATATAAATCGAGCAAATTAAATATAATAAAACAAGATCGATTAAACGTTTACATTTACCTAATAATAATAATAATAATAATAATAATAATAATAATAATAATAATAATAATAATAATAATAATAATAATAATAATAATAATAATATATTCGAAACATTTCGATCATCGTGATATGTACGAGTGCTTAAAAATGTCTGCACATCGTTATCGCTGTTTCCGAAATTTTTTTAAACTCAAAAAGTTTCTTACTAAAATTGAATATTTGCTATGTTAATTATTTAACAAAGAGCGCTGAAAAATAAATACTATTTAATATTTTTATTTTTTCGAAAACATTTTAATGCGGTCGTAAGGAATTTTTGGAGTATAAATATCGACAAAAATGTTACTGGGCGATAAATATGATATAGTATTATAAGATTACTTCGAGTTTTTTCTATTTGTTTTAATTAATAGTGGTCTGTAAGCGAGTTATCTGCTCTACCGGTCGGGAATATAATGGTCAAGTTTGTGTACATAGCCGGAGCGTGATAAACGGAACGTTGGAAATCACTGGAGAGGCCGTGGTCGGTGGTGAGTTGGTCTATCGCAAAGAAGTACCTGACTTTCTTTTTTCGGTTTTTTTGGAATCTAGTTGCCAGTTGGCCAATTCCCGATTTCCGCTATCGTTTTCTTTTTTCGCAAGGACTTCTTCTGACTTTTTCTTTGTTTTTCAAATTGAAATTAATCGTGTCGTAGAATCTGCACCTCAAGGTTCTTTTTTTACGTTTTAGAAACTTGCAGATAGTCTGAATAAAAAATGGATTCTTTACTCTTTTTTCTTAATCGAAATCCGAGTACCATTTCTGTAAGAAGCATATAAATTGCAGTAACCTTTAATTTTTTTTTATTCCTACTCTGAATGGAACAATTAAGTTTCTGATCTAAGTAGTGATGTTCGCTTAAACCAAAAACTCGGATTCCGCTAATGCGCTAGTTTATTGTTCGTAATAACGTAAAGTAAAACGAACCCCATCATACCCCTGACTACGGCGGACCGAAATAAACTTAAAAAGAAACTATTGATATCTCGTAACAATTGTCGAAAAAAAAAATAAAAATAAATAAATAAAGACGTTTAAACTCGTTTAGTAATTCTACAGCGTTCAAATTATTTCAACATTAAGCCGAAGTATAATTATTTACTTCAGCCGGTTATTGTAGCGTACTTAGGCAGTGGTGTTTCGATTTAAAACAGGGTTCTTCCCGCTGCTGTACCACTTTCAGAAATTTCACTTGCACCGGGGGTTAATGTCCGTAGTTCACGCCCCCTCCTCAGAAAAAGAAAAAGTTAGTTACTTTTCATTTCGCGTCTTCTCTGAATATAACATCACTAGTGATTTCTTCTCCGTTCTTTTTTACCGAATCTCAAAAGATAATAAAATAACAAAAATGAAGCTATTTCAAAGAATTCCAACGAAGTTATTTGTGACCATAAAGTAAAAAAGCAAAATGCAACTAATAACAAGCGTCCAAAATATGATTCAGCGCTATCGTCAGAAATTTAAAATCTGTTTAGGTAAATTTTAAAATTGTCGTGTCAAAATGTGATTTGGAAATATTAAAACGTCGTATTTTAATCAGTATAGTTACGAAAACAAAAAAAAAAAAAAAAAAGGGGGAAAAAACGTTGCGTTGTACCATTGCATTTATGTGTATCCCTCTTTTTTCGATCTTTTTTTATATATGCATATATGTGTGTGCGTGTGTGTATGTGTATCTTAATTACAACGTAAGTCTTAAGCTACCCTCCAAATTAGAAAAAATTTCCCAATTTTATGTCCCAGAAAAATGTCCCAATTTTATGTAACGTTTGTTATATTTTATAGGATTTTTGTTATTGTTATTTAAAAAATGTCACAATTTTATGTTATGAAATATGTAACGAAAAAATTGTCTTAATTTTATATAATGAAAATTAAATGTTAGAATAGGATTTTTGTGATTATGTTATTTTTGTGTATGTTGATGCCAGTAAGAATTACTACGTTGTAAATTTTGATCATTTTATACACAAGGTATAGAAGAGAAGGGAGACAGAAACGAAAGCAAAAAGGGTCAATGTCAATTAATAAAGTCGGTTGCCGTTTGTGTGGCGAGATGGTTCCTTACTATTTTTCAAGCACATTAATTTTCGGAATACACTGTAGCCGTGTATAAAGCGCCGTCCTCACTAGTAGAGACTGTAATGTGTTTTTATTATTTTTTTATTATAATTTCTATCCGTGTTGAGAATTTTAAAATATTCATTTGTAAGTTTTTTAAAAGCTGAATTCATTATACCTGTCCTTTTTTTGTTACGTCATTTATTGCTTTTCAATAATAAGGGTATTACTAAATTAAACTTGAAGCCGACAGTTCTGTATAAATAAATACCATTAACGTACACGAGACTAATGCGATCGTTACGTTGGCCGTTATAGTTGAAAATTGGCCATAAAAGACACGATTTTAATTACGAATTCGGCGAGTTGATTGAAAATAAACTCTCTAAGTGTCCTCCGTGCGGCTGCTTTTATCATATTCGCTTCTTACATCTGTAACCACATGCCGGATCTGCATCTATTAGAGAGATGCTGCTACAGGTGCGATTTTTTCGATCTTTAATTAATACGTCATTTACTTTACTTTGCCAAACGATAATTAATTTTAGCTAGGATTGCGCAAGTCTATACTGCAACCAGTATTTAGATTGGTTAAAAGTTGAATATTTTTTTTTTTTTTTGAATTTCATAGCGAGCTTTCGTACAGTTACGTAATTAACGCTAGCGCGAGCCTCTTGGTCGATTTATTGCCGTTAATAAAATATGAAATCGAAAAATGCGTATAATTTATTCAGTTATAAAAACGCAACATCCGATGTATTAATGTAAACAGATACATTAGCGAATAAACACAGTTTAGAAGATTGTAATTCGGAAAAATCTAGCGGTACACCCCGTGCATCGAACGGAACCGAATTTCCAATATATTCAATTTATTTTTGAACATGGAAAATTTCATTGTTTCGAATTTTAAAAGCGAACAACGGCGATTGTTATTATATTTATCAACTTGGCGGTTTATACAGCACGCGCTGGTCGCCTCGCCGGCTATAATACGTTTTCTGCATTAAATATCAAAATAATAATATTCTTTTGAAAAAAATAAAAATAAAAAAAGTTGACGAATTAACGAGAAAAGACACTTACATGATAAAAAGAGAAATGTTATAAATTGCTAAAATAATAATATTTTTAAAAATGGTTAAAAGACACGAAGTATTATTGTTTTATCGGTTTATGTTTGCTTCAAAGCGGTGACCGAAGTATTACTATCATTATAAAATAAGAAGAGTCAACTCTACACACTTAACTGGTAAGAAGAGTCAACTACTACACACTTAACTGGTAAGAAGAGTCAACTAAAAACTTACGATGGTAATAAAAGTCAATTAAAAAATTAACTGGTAAGAAGAGGCAACTAAAAACTTAACTGTTAAGAAGAGTCTCCCCGTGTTCGCATTCGGTGAAAAAAAAAAAAATAAAAGAACTCGCCGGGAAGATTCATTTATAACGGAAAAATGTTTTAGCCAATGATGAATTTCGCATTATTAGTAAAATTCTTAAGCAATGAAACCGCCAAAAATGGATGAATTAGAAAATAAGCATTAGAAGAAGCTTTTTCACGCTATTGCATCGTAGAACTGACGAAATTAAATCAGTTTTTACTATTAACAATTAACGTGAAATAACTCGATGTTTATGTTGGCAACATATTTTCCTCGGTCTGTTGCTGTTTTGAAACTTTTCTGCCCCTTATCAGACGCGCTTTTTTTACAGAATGGTTTTTTACACATTTACCAACAAGTAACTCTGGTTTTAATCGCTGTTTGGCTACTTTTTTTTTTCCGTTACCACCTCTTCTGCTGAATCTTAATAGATTGCATTTCGGTTAACGATTTCCGCAAGTCTCTAATATGTAAAGATAAACTCCGAGTAATTTACGCGTTGTTCATTTTAGTCGGTAATTCGACTGGTTTTTTTTTTCTTTTTTACATTCCTTCATTATACTCTTTTTCTAGCTTCCGACTTCGTTATTTTGCCATTTATCTCATAAATATTCCGTTAATAATTTTCGCTGCAGTTTTTCAGTAATGGTTTTATTCAATGGCAGCAGTTAACAGCAGCCTGATTGGTCAAGTTCACTTCTCTAATTACCAATCTTACGACGAATCGTAGAATGCGCATTTCCTCGCCGCTATGTTTTTCGCCTATTTTCGCTCTACACTTTTTCCCTTCACTTTTTGACGATGATATTCTACTTTTTTCTTTGTCTCGCGGCATTCTAGCGGTCTACGAATTCCTTTCTAATTCGCTACTTCTAAATCCTCCGTGATGTTTACTTTTCATCTTTGCGGTTCCGCTTTTTAGCTAATCGCTTTAAATCGCAGGCGCGGCGCCTCTCGTGTTATTTGCTTTTGTTATCTCGAAAGGCTCCTTAATATTTAACTTTCTATCATCGTTCGTTGAAAAATTTGCTCAAATTCTTACCATCAACTAAATCGGGAAACGATCCGCACATATTTGCCGTTTCTTTACGATGCCGTTGCGTGGCTCTAAGATTCCTCTTTCTAAATTGGACAATTCTTTCCTGCATCTTTGCCTCGGTGCTCTGAAGTTTTCTCTTATTCTAGAAATCCTCGCTGAATCGGTCGTAGAATTTTGAAGATTCTACACATTTGAGTTATCGTTTCCTTTTTGAAATAGCACTTCTTTCAAAATCGTCCTTTCTTACCGTTCCATTGCGGAAACTATAGTGGTTCTAATAAAACCTCTATTTTAGATCGCCTTAGTTGATTTTCGCTTTGCAAGCAATTTCCTGAAATAAAAAATTTTTCTTACACTTTTCACACTAACCTCTCTCACCTTCCAGACGTATTTCTCCCAGCGCGACCTACAATTAAGCAGCAATTTCGCAGCATTGTCAATTCTTTATTTCCCCATTACTGACGGTCGTCGTGGACGTAGGTGTGAGCTTTCCTTTTACTTTTCCGGACTTTAATGTCTTTCCCATTTGACAGTCGAACTTACGGTTGGCTTAGTTATTCTAATTTCCCGATGTCTACAATCATCCGGTTATCGTCTTTGTTCTTCTCAAGCTATCTCCGCGTTCTTTGCCGTGCGGGTTCTTGATTAAGAAAATCCGACGCGCCCATGACTATTATGGAGTACATGTCTCCGCCTAATTAGCCAACTGGTATAAGATACGTAACAAGTTGTTTTATGAAAGTGGTTAATTTCGACCCCCCCCCCCCCATTATGTTTCTCAACTTTTTATGCAACGGTGAACTCTTGTTAATTTCCAAGCCGGTAGAAAACTTTTCAACAAGTACAGAACTAAAACGATGACAGTTGTGGAATTTTTCATTAGGCCGTGTCAAAAAACACGAATTATTATTATTCACTTTCCCAGAAAAATATTTTAAATTATTAACCGCATCTCGCTGCTATTTTATTTATGTAATCGAATATACACGTTAATTGTTTCTATAAGAAGAGAACATTTGTAAATATTTACTTTATCGATGAGAAATGAAACAGGAAGGAATTAACAATTACGAATTCGGCGCGTTCAGTTAAAAGTGTTTGTGCAATAATAATAAATTCGAAACGATTTCATGATATGTGGCTCGTCCTGCAGCATTCCTATAAAATTGTATAAGTGCTTAAAAATGCTTGCCGGGCCGCATTTGTGAAATTTTTTTTTTGAAAGGCAGATAGTTTTCACGCTTTATTTGTTTTAATTATACCAGCCCGTAACCGAATTATCGGTTTTTTACCGATCGAGAAAGAGTAAAAAGTAACGTACCGAACCCTTGACATAAGGTCTTACGGATCATCGTGATGCACAACGGACTACGCCTAATGGATCTAAAGAGAATACTGGGATCATTCTACTTGGGACTCTTACTTTCCCGGATTTTTTTGGTACGCAGTTCGATTCCAGATTAAGTATATACCTGAGAACGACTTGAACCCGGAACGAGACAAGTCTCGATAACCTGTGACACATCTCTGATTCGGTAGCCAAGTTAACCATTAGGCTACCGCGCTACCGTCATAGCCGGAAAATGGGAAGAAAAAAAAAAGGCGCGGAAAAACACTGACCTGATGAAATGTATAGGCCGCGCTGTCTCTCCGGTGATAAGTTGACCTATATGTCACGAAAAGAAATTAACTGATTTTTGTCAGTTACGAATTTCTTTAATTACCTTCGAAATTTAATTAACTGCTGGACTGCCAGGAAACGAAATGGTTGAATACTCCTGCTGCTTTCTCTGGCTTCGATTTTAAACAAATTCCAGATTCTAATCTTAAAAATTCGTTCTACATTTTGGTCCAACTGTTTCTGACGAGTCCACTAGACAAAAAAAAAAAAAAAAAAAAAAAAGAAAAAAGCAACGTAACTCAAATATTACCTAAACATTAAATTTCCGGTTTCTATGTGTTTTTTTGTTTTTTTATTTACTTTTTCCGAAGCTCTGCATACCTCGCCTGAAAAGTTACATCACCA
Organism: Icerya purchasi; assembly: GCA_039619475.1. Lineage (NCBI taxonomy): Eukaryota > Metazoa > Arthropoda > Insecta > Hemiptera > Monophlebidae > Icerya > Icerya purchasi. Next base: position 274,421,386 of record CM077116.1, read on the forward strand.
TCCGGCCGTAAATTATAATTAATGATGTTATATTTAGAAGCGCGCGAATGTTAACTCTCCTTCACTTTGATGACACTAAAAAAATAAGTCAGTTGTGAAGAGTTTGAATATTATTTTTATGTAATATTTCGGCCGCCATTTCGAATATCTACGATCTCATCATCGCTATCATCGGATTACCCCGTGTTTTATTTTTGTATTCTACGCAACACGTTGATCCTTCGGACTATGTCACCTCCCTATCCCCCCCCCCTCTGTGAGATAGTGTTCTTCAGATTTTTAATAACCGGTGTAAAAACTGCGTAAAATTAAAAACGGGTGAAAATGTGCAACGTTCGTGGAACATTCGCCGTTGTTGTCGATAAACTGGAAAAGCGCGCGCAATCAATCATCGATCAATTATTTCAGTGATCGGGTAAACAAATTCGGTTAAATAGCCCGTCTATCGTATTACTGCCGCATTAGTATCGGAACGGTAAAGGGAAATTATGCAAATCTACATAGAGTAGGCTGTAGCGATAGCGTAATAATAATAATAATAATAATAATAATGTGGTAGCACATGCGTTATTTTTGTGTTATAAACTGGTTTTTGCGGAGAGCATACTATGGCGTATTGATTACTTTGTCGTCCGTGTCAGACAAAAGAGATTAGTTTAAGGGACAGAGATTTTAACAAAAGTGTAACAACAACTAGTTTGAATTGGCCTCTAATTGTTTGTGAACGAGTTGACGCGGCGTGAAATAGGCCCCATCAACCCTCAACTTCGACAACCGCTAGAACGAAATCTACTCTCCGTTAACAACGACTAACCCATCAGAGCAGCCGCGCGTTCAAAATCTTTTCGATATCTAACATTATGAATAGGGCTCTTGATTAAACTGTGGGCCCCCAGACCGACTTTAAAAATCTATTATTCATTTTATAATTTTATTTATTCCCCACCGTCGTGGTCTTTTTTCTTCTTGGAAACGTTTCATCGGCGCTGCGCACCTCTATTTTTAGCTCTACGTCGACTACGGTCGCAGCTAAGTTTCCTCAACCGATGCAGTTCCCACAATTTATGAACTCTCCGCCGGACTAACCTATTTTAAAGCGTTGCTTCCTTTTTCATCGCACTATGCACAGATTTAACATATCGCGTCCAGCGCCATTTCTACGAAAATAAACTCGGAAAACCGAATTCCTATTTAATTCCTTACCAGAGGAAGAATGTATCCGCGAAACAGACTTAATTATACGAAAATACGGCACATTCAACGCGGTTTTCTTATAAATCAACTTAGCCCGGTGGTCTCGTTTAATCAACTTCGCGTACCGTTCGAAAATTTGATCGAAGAATTTCCGTATTATTTTCATATGTTTAACAAAAAGACTTATAATAAGTGGAATTGTGAACGGGCTTAAATTAAAACATTTACCAGCACCCGGTGCTTTTAATAAATCTTTTTACACAGAATCGGTAAGTATGAAATGTTAAGAATTGCCATTTCAAATTTTTCAAAATTAATTTTAAAATAAAAATTTGTACAAGAATAGGACGTGTGTACACGATTTTTATATATGCGTTACACCTTCTTAGGCCGTCGCTGATTCGTTACTAGAGCGCTTGGCTTCCGTTACAGATGTAACTTCGATCTCGGGCGGCAACCGAAATCACTATGAAAAATTTCGAGTTAAATACTCGCTAATAGATTCATATGGAAGGCAGAGTGGCAAGCACGCATATGCGCGCTGTTTCGTAAACAACAGACATGCGCAGAAATAATGCACTTGAACATCGATAAATCAATTACAATATCAGTTGCAAGTGTAGTCTTGCGTGTAGATATTATAAACAACTGCCATGAGCGCTACCTGTTCTGTTCAGCTGGAATATATAAATAGGTAGTCACGACGCTCGGAATCGAGCAACACGACTAAAGACTAAAAAGACGGCGACACTTTCATAGTACTGCTTGTTGTTTTGGGGAAAGAAATTGACGGAATAATAAAAGTTGACCCCCCCCCCTTTCCTCGTACAACTTGGGAAAGTTATTGACGCAACCGTATCCTACTATTATAATTAACAACGAGTGTCAAAAAACCTAACTGAAAAATTTCGAATCTGCAATTTTTTTTCTGCTTCTTTTTGTTTTTTTATTTTTTTTGTTTTTTTATTTTTTTTGTTTTTTTTTTGCGCGGAAAAGAGGGTATACAAATACGTATTGAGTGATGTTATTCGACATAATTACATATATACAGTCTCCTTGTTTAATATTTAAAAAACAATTATTATTCTACGTGCATTATGAAATTTTGATATCAGAGAAAATATGAGAAATATTATTACGATATTTTTAGTAATCTTTCTAATCTTTACGATTTTATTCGTGGTTTCTTCTTAATTTTTATTATTTCCGATAATTTGAGTAAAATTAATCATTCTCTCTATTTTATTCCACGTGGCCACTTTTGACCGCGCGTAGATTATACAAACGGTAGGGTGAAAGGGTGCACGTGGAAATATTCGTTTCAGTGATAATTTGTACGCTTCTTGCAATATTAATTTCTTTCTACAACGGCTTTTTCGTTGAAAATAATCAAAAACGCCAGCCACAATAATTAAAAACATACGAGCGCCTAGCTCTTTTACAATATCATTTTTGTCGACGACGTGACAGTTTAGAAACATTTTTCAACGCAGCGTCGCTTTACATAAAATATAATATATATATATATATATATAGTATACCTCCACTTAGAATTTTACGTTAAAAACGGTAATAAAACTGAAAATAAAACCGAAACAATCGAAATTATTCTCATTAATTGTGAAACATTTTTCGGGAATTTCCTAGCTAATCACGCGCGAAGCCTATCTAGGGAAAACTATTTGTATTCATAAACGTTCCGACCGGACTGAAAGCAGATGTACACATATTATTCTAATGATAATGTGGACGACAATTTCGGTGAGCGGAAGAGAAAATAAAATACTCCGGCCAACCATTATGATCGCGTTCGAGTCGTAAAATGCGGACGGAATTATGGCATCTGCGGATTTTTGGAAAAAATTGAATAAACGCCAGGCAACAGGGCACAATGAAAGGGCGCTAGTAGCCTCGATAGTCGCTCTCGGACGTAATTTTGTGGAAAAGCGATCATTACGATTAAATGTACCACCCGTCGAACGATATTGTCCGGTCGTATTTGTTCAATTATTAAAAGTGTTGCGGTTTCAGCACGCTCTGCTCCTTTTATTTCACCGAAATTGTTTATAGCCTTTTCTTGAAAAAGTTCTTCTCCCCCCCGAGCCCCTGAGCCCCCGCCACTCGACCCGCCGGCCGCGCACGCCTACCCGCTGTATTAGGCGCGCACACATGAGCCGTTTTTTTCCTACACAAGTCAGCGCTGCAAAAAGGCCACGACGCGCATCTGAAAGAAGCAGACACAAGTTGCTCCCCGCCGCGTGGAACGCAGTTGTTCCAGTTTTCTACAAAACTCCGGAGAAACTGCTCTCTTTCCAGCGTGGATACGAAGAAATCGCCTTGGCGCCCCTGCATAGTTTTCGCTCTTTCACAGTTGCCCATGGTCGCAAGCATATTTCACGCTTAATGTATGTAAGAGATGCGCTGTTGACAGAGGCCCTTATTGTTATCATAGCACTGCCGCTGCTGCTGCTAGCAGGCGCACTTGCAGCTCTCTGGCAATTTCACGAGTCCATTCGTTCGCTGTGTGCGACACGGAATCGGCCGAAAAATAAACACAGACGAGCAGCCGAGGCAAAAAGGAATAGTCGGAACGCAACGCATCTGTTCGCGTGCTGCTTCGCAAAGGCTTACAAATGACCTTAATATGAAGTGGACTAACACGTAAGAGTGTAGGCCACTTATATGGTATTCGACTCTTGCGCACACAATTTCGGGTAATAACGAAATGATGAAGAGTTCGTTCCAGGTGCTCGCACAGTACAATCAAGGAACTCACTTCACTGATCAGTGGGGGTCCTTCGAAGCGAAGGCGCGAGCTACCAACTCTTTTATCCTCTATCGGCGGAATATCCTATATTCCATGAAGGCGCACCACGCTTCGAAGCACAGAATGGCCCGGTAGAAGAGTGTTTGAATAGATAAAAACTGTGTTTCGCTGTTCCGCTTTGCTGGCCAGACGCTGACTTTATGATGATCCTACTATTCGGAATTTTCTGCTAAATTGCCTGTTGTTGATCGATTGTCCGCGAATATTATAGGATAATAATTTCGAACGGTGTTTGCAAATGGTGCTTTCCGGACTACACTGGTGTTCGCTTCTTGACTAATTCCGAGAAGTGGTGGTCCCGAAATTTTACATTTAAAATTTTCAACGAACCGGAAGCTTAAAGAAACAAAGTTTGAAATTCGAATCGTTTGTTTTTCTTTTTTTCCTTTTTTTTTTGTCTTTTCCTAACCCGGATTCTATTTAGAAAACCACCACTTACTTCCTATTTTTGCTGTCAACTCTAATTTATCTCCGTATTTTGAACGTTGTATTCTAATTCTGTTTTGTTTTTTCCTTTGCCTGCACGCCATACTCTTAATGATTTTCTATGTGTATACCTGATTTTGCTGCATATTTAATTCATCTCTGTCTGCGATTTATTGAGGAAATTCGCACATCTTCATCTCGCATGTTTCGCGCTGATCACACCTCTTGTTATTCTTATTCTTTTAGACCAAGTTGTATATAGGTCGCGCTCTTATGCGTATGTTTCGAGCGGACGGTCTGTTTAAATTAATCCTTTGTCGTCATTAAAATGTCGCGCCAATAATATATAGCGTTGTTTTATTCTATGCTTATCCTAGATATTGATCTATCGGGTACCATTTACACATCCGAAACGCGAAAACGCTCCTATTCGCTAATGCGGTACCAACTAATAATAGCTCGCAATAAACAATATCGCAAAAACAATAACAGTATATATTAGGACAGTTTTGAATATTACGGCTCGTTTTAAATGATACCTCGCAGGACCGTGCCCAGAATTTTGAAACGAAAGGGTTTGAACAATTTTTTTCGCATATTTATTTTATAAATAACAATAAATTTTTCACTAATATTCGTAATATTAATAATTTACATAATTTTGATTTATATGTATTAATAATTTACATAAATGAATTACCCCGTATATGAACATTAATAAAAATTACACATATGTGTTATTGACTATACTTGTAATAAAAAAAAATTGAATAAAATATTAATGAACTGCCTAAAAATATGCAGCATATTTTTTCTTTTTCTTTTTTTTCTTCTTCAATATAAGAACACCCTAAAAAATCATCAATATTTATTTTAAATTTTTGATTTTTTTCAGATTTTTGTACATTTATAATAACTATTTCAGTTCTAATATTGGGGGGGGGGGTTAACCAACCATGTGGACACGGGTTTGGCTCCTCGTATGAAGACAAAAGAAAATTGAAATGCGTTAGCGCGAAAGGAAATTTACGGCAGCCGCAGAAAAATATATACAGTACAAAAAAAAAAGAACCATTCGAAAAATGTTTCCATTCTGATCTTATCGATTAAAAATTTACGTGACGTTTTCTTTTTTTTTTTTTCTGTATATAAAACAGTACAAAATTGTAGACGATTCGATACATTAATAAATTGGCTCATTTAGTGAAAATAAGATGATGCAATAAATTCGTTCGGCGTAAAAAAGTTCGTCTAAGAGATGATTAGTCACGTAGTTCTTTTTAATTTTCCGATTCATTATTAATGTCAAAAAAATTATTTTTCCGATGATTAATTAATTATTATCTAAAATGTTTAATTTCGCAGAGAAATTTAAATTACTCGCTATCTTGTTTTTGAAGTTAACCGCGAAACATACGTATTTTGCAATGGACTGTTGTTTTTTTTCCGGTTAACTTTAACACATCATATTGTTCGGGTTCATCGGAACATTTGTTACTTACGTTTCCTCTATGTGGAGGATGTAATTTACATAGACTTCCAGAAGGCATTTGTTAAAATGAATTTGGTTTTTCGCAAAACTTATTGAAATTGTTTGATAGTTATCTACAAAAGATAGGCAACAGTACGTACAGATTAAATGTTGTATGTCAACTTATTTTTTTTTTTTTGTCATGTTCCTCAGGTGTACCACGAGGTTCCATTTTAGGACCCTTCCTGTTTTTGTTGCTTATAAATAACTCATCCGATGGATGCTGTGCAGCATTCGAAAATACTTGTGTATGCTGATAACGCAAAATTGTTTATGGAGATAAAAAATCTATATGGTGATAAAAAATATTGTATGTAGCATATAAATTAATTACAGTTAGATATTACGCGTTGGAGTGTAACTAATATGTCGTTAGTAAATAAAAATAAATGTTTTTAGACTATTTTATACTTGGAAACAGAAAAACGCATCACAGTATTTGCAATTAAAAATGAATTAAAGGTAGAACAAACTTTCGAAAAAATCACATATATAAACATGAAATATATAGTAGAGAATAAAATAACAGACAGACAATTCAAAAAATTTATCATAGAAGAATATGTGGAGAAATTTGAAGCGGTATGGACGAATCATAGTGGAATAACGAAGGCTTTTTCCCCAACATTCAAGCAGAGATTAAACAACAATTATTATACACCAAATTACTTCAATGTACAATTTATATCAGGCCATGGGAATTAAAAAATATATCTGAAAAGATTCAAGATAGCAGAAACCGAAAATTACATTGAAGACAGTGTCCAGCATATACTGAATGGATTTAAGATTTTAAACATGGAGATCGCGGAGGAGTGTGGAGAATTGGTGCTGGAAAAAATAAATATATTCAATAATTTGGCTAAAAAGGAATTGTAATACAGAAAATACAATATCAATTTTAATATTATAATATGTTAAGATAAGATTAATGATTGTACAATGTAGAGGGGAGGCAAAACTTAATTGGATGGTTTCCACCGCTAACCACATTAAATCTTTATATGTAAAAAGTAACGATTAAAAATTAACAGTTATTCCTGATTCATTCGCTATTCGCCGCTATTTCCAAACGAAAATTGTTAAGCTCCGAATCAGGAAGAATAAGGGCCAAACGAGCATCGCGAACAAACGGGCAAAGTCAACTAGAAAGTTTAGAAGGAAAAAAAAAACGTGGAAATTTAAACGGATATATTAATACGCGCGCATGACCGTCGGCAACAGGTAGTTAAATAAGTTTTCAACTCTCCACCGCTAATATTATGTGATACTTTTTTTTTTTTGTTAATTTTCCAATTTGTCATTTTTATTTAATCTTTATTTTAATTAATCAAGTCATTTGTTTGTTCAAGAAGAAAGGGGGGCGCAAATGGGGAAAAAAAAAGTTTTATTTAGTTATTAATAAAACGGAAATATATTTTGTTTTCTATAACAAATTACTCATAATTGTAGAGGAGGTAATTTTTACATCAATATAAGACAATTATTTGATTTTTATTAAATACCCGACGCGTTTCGAAAGCAAAGCTAATCACGAGAATTATTATAATATATATTATAATAATATAATAACTCCCGTGATCATGAAGCTTTGCCTTCGAAACGCGTCGGGTATTTAATAAGAATTAAATAATCGTTTTAAATCGATGTAAAAAATTACTTGCTGTACAATAAACATAAACAATCAGCGTAATAAACGGATATATTAATTACTCGTAATATGCTACAGAAATAATCGATATTGACTGCGAAAACTCCATCAACATCCGAACAGTGATTTTTAGGAATAACACTGATTTACACATATACTTATAATATATACATACATACAGATGTATAATTTCTTGAATGATACACACATTGTTTTTCTTGTGCATATATGAGTTATAATATAACTGGGGGGAACTTGCCGGCCAATTCCTGACGATATCCTTTCAAACTTCTTCATTTCAGATATGCGCCAGTTATGCAGCAAAATATAGCAGTAAATTTATAATGATATAATCAAATAGCCGATTATATTTAAAAATAGGCATTTCTTTACAAATTTTTTTGACCAATCAGAACGCACGTAAAAATAAAACTAAAATTTATTTTCAATAATTTACTTTCGGAACAGTAATTTCCATTACCAAAAAATATTTATAAAGATCCGATGAATGAAAAAAAAAAAAAAAAAAGAGAATTTAATGTTTAAATGTTCATGGATTGAAAAAGTTATAGTTTAAATATTTAAGAGATAATACTTTTTAAAAAGAAAATGTAAATACTCTTACATGAAATTCCTGTCGAACTGTTAAAAATTATTGATAAAGTGGTCCCGAAACAACCGATCAATATTTAACACGAGGACGCGAAGTGCGTACAGAGAAAATAATTAATGTTAGGACAATTCGATAAGTCCGAATTCATTTATTATTACAAATGACAGAATCTTTAACACTCTTGCCTACTTACAATTAGATGCCGTTGATGTAAAAGATAGATGGCAGTTAATAAATATACACCAATACAACTTTCTCCATTCGTAATAATATCGTTCGTAGTTGTAAATTAATTTTTCTTACAATAATACGTTTGTTTCTAATAATCGAAAAATTACATCATTATTTACTTGCGCAGAAGTAAAATGAGTTTGTATAGATCATTTCGTAATTACAGTGGGTGAATTTAAGTCGTCGGCAGAATAAAATATATCGACTTTATTGGGTAATCGATGTCATTAATAATCGCTAGAACGGTCGGATTACTCACGCATCGATTATTTACACGAGTATGATCGAAAATCAAATGATTTTAATCATTCTCTAAAGTGAAGTTATTCGATATCTGTCAACAGGAATATTCGAATAGAGGTAGAATCGAGCAGCCAACTGAAATGGATGGCTTAGCGAAAATTTGAAGAAAAAAACCAAAAATAATAACTCTCGAGGAAATGAAAAGAAAAATTTTTATATTCAAAAATGAATACCGATGGGGGGGGGGAGTCATAAACACTTCCTGTTATGTTGGCCCGATAAAGGAGAGTGTTTATACAGTTCACGAATTGTATAAAATATGCGGTTCAAACAGTTCGTGAAAAATATGCATTGCGTATTGTATAGTTCTCACGTAACTAAGACGAAATACAAATGTTTAATTTAGACGACTTCGTATTTTTTATTATTTCAGCTAATGAGGTGAAAGTGGTTGGGCTGTTCCGCTGCACCCGATCAGAATGCGTTGTTCTGATGGGTCTGTTGACTCCGCACTTGGACAAATGTCAGGGCGAGTTGTGTGTTCTTTGTAACATGTGATCATGACTTTCAGCTGTATGTCCTATTCTTAACTAATTAATAGTTGCGATTCAGTACGTGGTCTGTTAATTGACGGTCATCACGGTTCAACCATCGGTTTTATTTAAGGCGAGAACCGTAGTCTTTCATCTCTAATCATTGCGTCATTGCTCAATCGTCCTCTCCGATAGAAGCGCATCAAACGTCCCTAAAGCTAACATGGTAGAACGGGTTTCTAAATTCGCTCGCTCACTCACTGAGATTGGAACAACCCGTAAAAACATAACATAGTCTATCTGGTAACAACAGGGCCTTTGAATTTTTTGTAGGACTGATTCTTTCATTCTGTACTATTGTAATCTTTCTATCGTTGTCAGCTGTAATAGATTAGTCAATTTTTTTTGTTGAGACTCGAATTTTTAAGTATCTCTGGAGGCAAAACAGGAAAGCGAAACAACATTTCAACATCCATTGCTGAACATGTATTTAATATCGAATCCCTCATTGATTTTTCATCCATTTCATAAGACGTACGCTGTTGATAATCATTTACCTAGTCAAAACCGGTCAGCACACGTTTCCTGAAATTTTGACATCCGGTTAACAATATGTTGCGACAGCTTTTTGTCTTAACTCTTCCGATGTCGTTTCGGAGAAAAATAGAAATATATTTGTATTGATCATCGGTAGCCTATTAATTACTGCGCCGGAAGAGGAGAGATACTCTATATTTATATAAAATCTTGTTGTTTATTTTTCGGCGTAAGTCGTATGGAAACGCAGGTATGTCAGGTAAGAAAAGTCAAAATTGATAAAACTGTTAAATCTATTATTGTAGGTAGATGATGTAAATCTATATGACACGTCGCACGGAGAGAGACGGGGTTTAGAAGTATAGCAGTTTAAGATCAAATGAAAAAATAAAATTGGATTTGAGGCATTCTCTAGTGCTCCTGATTTGGATTCCCAGAAATACTGTCGTCTATTTATTACAGTTGAAATGTTTGAAAAATGTTCGCTTTAATTACGAAATATGCGTTAGATTTTATTAATTATAAGCTTTCCGATACGATGGTTTAATGGAGTAAATTGCGTTTTTAAATTCAAAGTTTAAGATTTTTTGATCGTTGAAATCGTGAAACAATTCAGAAAATACGAACGATCGTTTAACTTTCTTTTTTTTTTTTTAAATTTCCCATTATTAGCACAAGGGGAGAGAACCAGTTCGTTTAATGGCCAGTTGAAGAGTATGAGGTTTTTTTTTTTTTTTCTCGTTTAAATGTTTAACACTATTTGTAATGCGCTATTAGGACTTTTTTTTTTTTTTCCTGATTTAGATGTTAGCCGGACAACCTTAAAAATTAATTTCTAAAAGAAAAAGTAATTCTCTTACCGTACTGTAATTCAAAAGTTTTACATGCGATGATTATCTTACAATTTTATTTCTCCAAACAGTGTTAAATCCGTGAAGAGACGCGAAAACTGAAAGCTTAAAGTACATTTTAAAGCGCGCGTTTCTTGTTATTTGTGCGAATTACATCACGTTGCTTTTTGGTTTTCAGAGTATTTCCATGTCAAGTTAGAAGTCAGGTCGTTTTTCATAAATGCTCATCCCCTCCTTTGTAGCGTCGCGTTTCAGGCCACGTCACTAAGCGCATGATAGTTCCGCCGAGAAAAAGCATATAGAACTTCTTGCTGACTTCAAATATCACCGGTTTAATTGTAATTTTCGCCTGATACCTCGTGACGTTATCGCAGCCCGTGTGTATTGCGTTATCGCTGTTATTCGAAAGCTATTTTTTCGGACCAAAAGCGTTTTAGGGGATATGTACTTCGTGTATGTCTTTTTTTTTTTTTTTTTACAAAGTGTAAAATTTTCATTCAAATTTCTTTCTCCCCGGATCCTTTTCATTTGGTGAAAATTTCTTTAAAAAAAATTTTATTTTTCTCTCTTTATTTTTCGGATTTTAACAGAGCGCGCGTTAGTCTAGCATTCATGAGATAAAAACGCCTTTTTTATTGATAATACATATATCGGAGACCACACACGTCTGGTATTCGTTTGAATTATTTACGAAACAGATGTAATGGAAGGAAATAAAAAATTACAAAGTCTCATTCCGATCAAAAAACCATTTTTCGAAAAAAGTTTTTTTTTTTTTTTTAAAAGTCCTGTAATTTTAAAAGTTCCGGGGAATCACTGTAGAAAAACGTACGAAAAAATATGTTCTTTTTTTCTTTTTTTTTTTTTAGTTTCAATCATACATACTTGTGTATATGATTACGTTTTTACAATTAGTAGTAATAGTTGTACTCGTTGTTATTCACTCTTTTTAGCTATTGTTTAATTTCAATTAAACCTGTTTATGTTCTCTTTAATAATTAATCAAACATTAGTTACGGGGTAGAATTAAATCAAGTGTTTGGCTTTTGTCGGCTTTTTTAGAATTCCGTATGGATAAGCATACGCTCGCATGATTTATAGCCTCCGTGACGGACCTGTGTCCGCAAAAAAGAATCGACTATAGTGAACAAGGCAATGCGGAACAAAAGCGACTTTTTTTTTTTTATCACGTCTTGTTTATCGACGAAGGAAGAAAATGTCAAAACATTGTTGAGGTCGTAAATTTTGCCCAACACGAGCGTTTGTTTTTAGCGTTTTTCACTTTTTGGGGCTCCTTTTTTTTTTTTCTGGGCAAATTATCCCACAATAATATCGACAATTAGGCTGCGCCGTTTTTTGTTGAAGTTTGTGGCTTCAACAATAAACAAGGGCCATAAAATTACGCACGCAGAGTCGAAGAAGAACAAATGGAAAGCCGAACAAAAGTAATAAATCGAAAAAGGTTCAACAAATTATATTCGAAAAACTGTGAGTATTTTTTTTGACCAATTGCCCGTTCGCCCTTTTAGAAAACCGAATCTTTTTTTCGCTTTTCTATTTTCTCCACATCGAACCTTCTTAAAGGAGAAAAGAAAAAAAGATATCTTCGGCGGAAGATACGGACCGAGGAAAAATAGACGCTATCTTTACTGGGTGTGTTTTTTCACCCTTACGAATCGGTGAAATAAACGCCGGTGGTAATTGTGACATATAATTACGATACGTCCAACTGTGTCCGAACAATGTAGGTGACAATATAGGTATGCGCGCACAGGTCTAGTCCGTCTTTGGAAAAATATTTTCGATAGATTATGCCGTAATTTTCTGAATTACACCGCGATATTGCTGATGGCAGCGAGAAATGCGAAATACGAAATGTGGTAATGTGATTTTCGACTAAATATTCGATATATTTGAATGCAACGCGGCCCAATTGCAATAAAAACTAGTAAAGTGAAATATGGTGGAAAAGGCGAACGAGGAAAAGTAATTTAGTTCGCCTTATCTTTTTTTCGTAATTTCGATGATGCCGAATGCGGTAATTTGTTTTCGCCGGGAATTTTGCCCGGAAAATTAATTTGAAAAAGCCATCGACGTTCATTGAAATTTCGGCGAAATTTTTTATCGAGGAATATGAAATAGAATTTTTTCGATAGTCCATTTGCTGCGAGCTGGCGCTGGTTGAAAAAATTATAATTCGCGTTAAATTAACGAAAAGTTTTTGTTCTCTTTCCGTAATCGTAGTTTGACGAATTTACTTTTAAATACGCGCACGTGTAATAAATGCGCCTTTATTCGATGTTTAATTAATTTTGCACTGTACCGACGCGAAGTGCTTATAATGTAACATTCTCTTCGTAATTTCCGGAAACTTTCTCTGCTAATTTCGTCACAAGTTATAATAACTAACGAAAATATAAATGAAAGCGAGCGAAAAATAAATATCAAGTCGGAGTAGAACAAGTTAGTATAGAACGCAGCAAAATATTTAAACTTTAAAAAATGTAAAATGCCTGAGAGGTATTCTTTAAGGCGACTTAAATTATTTCTCCTCGCTCTTCTTGTCGACAATTTCGCTATACCAGTTTTTATCGCAATGGGGGCCGCATTGCATTTAAATATCAAATTTTTAATAAAAATCACACTTCCACATTTGGACAACGGGTCTTATATTGTGCACGGATACAATAGCTTTCTTCCTAAAAAAATTATCATCTTTTTTTTTAAAGTTTCATCGAATTATTCATTAGTCTAAACAGCGAAAGAAAAATTGACGGTGCCTAAAAATCCGCTTTATCGTTTCCTTGCCTTTTTTTTGATTTCTCTTTTTTTCTTTTTTCTTTTTTTAATTGTTCCAAAAAAGAGATAAAATGTGGTTTTACAAAAATTCCGTGTATCACCATAATAATTCAGCTTGAACACCGCTATCTGTCGCAACGGAATGGTGATACTTTTTCGTCGTCGATTTCAGTTACATGTTGGTATCGTTGCAGCATATTTCAAAAAAAAATCCTTAGACAAATAATGTTTTTTGTAGTCAGTTCGTTATTAAATGTCATATTTTCAAAGAAAATTTTATATGCATATAAGCATTATATCAAATTGTATATAATATGTGGGTGTATGTGTGCGTGCGTGTGCATATATATATATATATATATATATTAATTACAACGTAATTCTTAGGCTACCCCCCCCCCCCCCCCTTAGAAAAAATGTCCCAATTTTATGTAACGTTTGTTATATTTTATAGGATTTTTGTGATTATGTTATTATATTCATATGAACCGATTTAGGATTACGTTGTAAATTTTGATCATTTTATACAAAGTATAGAAGAGAAAGAAATGTAAGCAAGGGTGGTCAAAGGACACAGCCCCTTGCGAGACCAAAATGGCTGAGTTATATATATATATATATATATAACATCATTACTTAAGGCTTACTTTGTTTCTGATGATATGTGACAGACTTATACTTAAAAAATAAATATACTCATGTGTATTTATTTTAGAAACCCACCGACAAGTCAACTGACTTGTTGGGGACTAAGATATCGCGCATGGTTTAAAAAAAAAAAAAATACAATACTAAATCGCACAATTTTAATAATATAAACCTTTTATTCTCCCCGTTTTTAATTTTTCCGAATCTTTTCGTCTTCCTCCTTTCTGTTTTATTTTCGCAAATGAATTAATGACTATCCTACGTGCAATTATTTATATCTCCTCCTACCGTAACTTTTCCCACTATCTGATAATATTTGACTCGATGAGTGCCTTTAAGGCTATTAGTTTACCTCTTCCCCCTCCCTCTTCAGGCTTCATCATTCTTCGCATAAGATCTCTCATTTACAATCTTTTCTTTAATCGCTCTATCCGCATTGATCTGCTGTGAGTTCCTGGTATCCTAAAGTCATCCGAGGGTAACGAAATAGCAGACGCTTTGGCTCAGCTTGCTGCCCGCTCCCGCTTTTACTCTAATACTAATCTATTGTCCTTAAGTAAGAAATTTCACTTTAAATTTTGGTCGGATATGTACCCTTCCCTTTTTACCAATGATAGTTCCTTCTACCTCTCAATTCAACCAAAAACCTTCCTACTAATTCTTGGTTCTCAGAATTTCCTTCTTTTCCATGTTCTGTTATTGTCCCTATTATTCGGCTACGCTTCAATCACACTTTCTATTGCCTTCTTCCCGTTATCGTCTCTAACCGCTCCTTATTGTCCTCTACATCGTAACGGAGCAGTTGTTTGTGATGCTAATCACATTTGCTCTTTCTACCGAACGCTCTTCCTTTTATTTACTCCCTTTAAAGTCAAGGTTTCCTGCTCCCTACTGTACTTCCTATATCCTGTCCATTCCGTCTCAGTCTGTTATTCCTGCCATTTTCGGTCGAATTAAGTTTTAATTAGTTATCTCTTCTTCCTATTGTTTCTGGGTGAGGTCCCTGGTTGACGAGCACCCCCCCCCCCCAAATATAAACCTTCAAGAGATAATAAATACAACAGATGAAATTAATTGAAGTGAAATAATCAGTCTGATCTTAATGAAGCAACTCTACCTTTTTTTTTTTTTTTTTAGTTAGTTACATCGATCTTTAGATAGAATTTTAATGTATATAAAAATGTCTATAAATCAAAGTAATCTGTGTGGTTTCCGAATGAAATCAAAAATAAATTTTTTTCTTAAGGTTAAATGCGGAAGCACTCATTGTAGGATTGGCAATCGGAATGTTTACGTTAAATTTAGTCAATAGCTGTGTCATAAAACGATTAATTGGAATGTCGTAACTCTGTATAGATAAAACGGAATTAGAAATGCGAGCGAACCATAAAAAATTCCGGTATTACTTTAAACATAAGAAGAATAAAAGAGTTACCGCTTCAGTAATGAAGCCCGGTAATAGATACTTGCTGTGCAACAAAGACATTGCTAACGTAGTTGCTAACTACTTTGTACCGGTACATACGGATGGCTGCGACGTGTGAAAATTAACATTATTTACGGTTCTTCCGTAATATCGCTGTTTTAGATTACCAACAAGGAGCAGTTGTGAAGTGGAAATATTTTAAAAATGTCCAGAGATAATTTCCCGCCACTCTTTTTTAATGTTTGCTCCAGCGACTTAGAGAAAACATGAATTTCCTCATTTATTTTAATTGTTATTTTGGATATGGTCTGGCTTATTTAAGTTAACGGATTTTTAAATTTGGCCATCAAAGTTTAATCGAAAATTATAGGCCCATCGCTGTTTTTTGTCTTCTCCAGCTGAAATATTAGAAAATATAATATATTTCAAATGAAATATTTTCAAAATAGAATCATTCTCCGAAACAACATAGATTCGTGTATCTAAGAGATCCGTGTAACAAGTAACCCCTTGTCCCGTACATTCACAAGATAATGAAAATCAAGTAAACAGTATTTAGCTAGTATTTTCGAAGGGCCATTTGATAAGGTGAATCATACTATACTGTTGAATAAACTATATGAATATGGAGTTTGTAATGAATTCACTTTTTCCGCATTTACATTATTGCGTTACGTAATCTATAATGGTTATCATTCATACAAACATACATATCATACTCTGGGCTACCACTACAGTGGTCCAAGCTAGTATCACTGTTGTTTTCTATTTTCATTAAATACTTTGGATAAAATTGATGTTCGAAAACCCTCCTTTTATTTGCAGATGACCTTAAAATATTTAAACCTATGTATCATTCCATTTTAGACTGTATGGTACTATAAGTAATTTTACGGATTTAAAAAAATAAACTTCTTCCCAATTTTCATAAATGGTTAAAAATAAATATATATGTGCCCGTAAACTACTAAGAAACACAATAGGACGTATGAGTTCTGTATTTTCATGGATATAACCTTACACCTTTTCATACTACACAATCACATTGTTAGACAGCACAATCTTGCTTTCATTATAAGGAATTCAAAAACTTCCTAAAATCCATTAATAACTCCTCTTTATACTAGTCTTGTTCGTTCGATTTTGGAATACTGTTCCATCGTTTGAAATCGATACTACAGCGTAACAACGAATAAAATTGTAAAATTGTTCAATTTAAATCCTGCGATATTTATATTTTGCTCTAATAAATAAATATGTGAAAACTATAAATAACATCGTATTACGTGACTTAATGAGGGTTTTTTTTTTTTTTTTTCGTACTTTTGACAAGCTGTGACAATATGGTGGACCGTTAGCGGAGCTTGACATATGCCGCATACTGGTGGTAGCTGATTGCTGAGTAAGCACAAATGAGTGGCAAGAGGATGACCAAGATAAACTCTATTTACAGTTGTTTCCAATCTTGGTAAGCAGGTCTTGCCAATGAGTTTGGGTCTCGCTGAGTGGTCTTTTTTGGTATTTCCCAGAATACTGGGTCGCGCATGGAATGATCGACTCCACGAACTTAAAATGTTCTGGATAGAGAACTGTACGTAATCCATTCATATAGTTATCGGCAAGCAAGTCTGCGATGGCCATCGAGCCGCACAATGAACAGCGTCATGGAAAGAAATACTTCGATGGCTTGGGATCCAAACAAAGGTAATTTTAGTATTAAAATATGATCAACAACTGCTTCATTGGAGTTTAAAGCCTCTATATGTTTTAAAGCCAACGATGAGACTGAGCAGATTACATAGTAGTTAGACGGAAGATCAGCGATCTGGAGCAGACACTGAAGCAAAGCCACTAACTCAGCCGGAAGGACTGACAGCATGGACGGAAGGTTGAAGGACTGGATTTTATTTCGGATGGAATAAGCTCTACCTACATGTGATGCTGTTTTAAATACATCTGTGTAACATTTAATCGATTCTGGACTTTACAAATAGGAGAAAAGTTAGGAAATGTCTGCATGATCTTTGAAATAAAAAAGTGAGAGATGAATTCTGTAATAAAATATTATACGTTACGGTCATTAAGACGGTTAACTCAGTGCACCGAAATACCAAACTAGTCTCTATATCTTAACTTTTGGTATCCACATTCCATCGCTATAATTTCATTTCAAAAAAAATTTTCCGAATTCAATATTCACTTTGACATCAGGAATGTGTTTATTTTAATGAATATTATCGCAATCGAATAATTTAATCAACCAATTATACAAAATTTATCTGAGAATAATTAACTTTCACACGATGATGCGTTAAATATTGTATAAACATATATAAATGAAAATGTGTGAACACGTGATCGAGTTGTACGTGTGGGTATGTATAAGTGTGTGTGGGAGCGGAGGAATAAGTTTGTGTATTCTATAAATTAAGTTATTTTATTTATTATTTTTTTTAAAGTTCTTATCCAACTTGAAAATCGTTATACGTAAGAGTTTATTCATTCCCTTTTTACTTTTACATTTGATAGCGCAGTGTAAATAGATGAAAAAAAAAAAAATCTGTAATATATAAGAAAATTGTAATAAACATTTCGGAAATTAGAAAAAAACATTTACTCCACAAATGTAACTGAAACCTGTAAAATAAAATAATATGAAAAAAATAAAAGGAAGGTTTTTTTCATTTAATAACGAAGGAAAATAATTTTTGCGCAACCGACAAACACTAGGATAAAAAAAAATGAAATAAAAACGTCCATCTAAAAAACGAAATTTCACATCATTACCGACCATCGTTTCTATCTCGTTCTTTCCAAATATCCTAATTTGATGCATCTGCAAAAATTACGTTTTTTATTTTTATTGCATTTTTTTAAAATTTTTTTTCATTGCTTTATTTTTATTTTAATTTACGGTTGCTTATACATTGCATTGTATCGACCTTTTAACTGTTGCGATCGTCGTATAAATAAATAAATAACTAAATATATCATTTTTTTTTTTCCAGAAGTGTTTTAAATATTATTCTGTCTCGATTGCTTTTGGTCTACTAATATTTTCCATAGTATCTTTGTGTACATTGTCGCATGTTGTACCTGTTTTTTTCAGGAACATTTCCCGAAATACTGGTTTTGCCTAATGGCATGATTTTGAATTTTACAACATAATAAAAGCAACTAAGTGATTAATATCTTTTTCCGTGACTATTATTATTATTATTATTATTATTATTATTATTTTTATGATGATGATGATGATGATTATTATTATTATTATTAAAGAGATCGGCCGAAAAAATATATGCTAGATTTATGAGACTAAGTTCGCAGAGGTAGTAAAGAATTTCAGCAATGATACTAATAGCGACAAAAAAATTTATAATGAAAAAAAAAAAAAGTTTTGAATACAACAAATGAATTTTTTGATTTGCATATTTCTAATTTTTCTGTTTCTTTCCGAACGAGTGGAGATTGCCTATACTTATAGAGATTCAAAAAAGAGAAGCCAAATGTGAAAAATAAATAAATAAAAAAAACAGACTTGCAGTGACCTAGCGTGGAGAGAATTATTAACCGTTGCAGTAAAGGTGATATAAACTGCCTTTTCAAAATTTATTGTTTTTTCGTTTTTTTTTTTTGTTTTTTTTTGTAATATTTTTAATCATCCAAACCAAAAGGACAGGGTATCATATTTTGATTTTTTTTTTTTTTTTTTTGTATACTCTAAAGTCTAAACATATTTACAGCTCGGTGGTTCCGTAAGAAGAAATTTTCTGTACAAATCCATTAACGCATCTGAGTATTCGTTTGAGTTGGTCAGGAATGATGGTTAACATTGAATCACGGAGTTTGTGAGACAACGCAGCAATGCCAGTAAGTTGGCATTGTCCGAGTGTGACCGCTGGTGGAACGGGTTGTGAACAAAATGAGTGCTGCGTTCAATAACGAGATATGGAAAAATGCTCGATTCTCAGTCTGCTTAAAACATTTGTTACGTACCATTTCAAATTACGTCCACTATGACCCTATATTTGATTTAATAACTGTCATATTAATTGACTCTAACGTAACTAACGCTGCTCCCAAAAAGGGACACCTGAAAAAACTCGGATACAGAGTATAGCCAGTAGAGGTATTTATGTTCATAGTTGTTGTAACCAGAGTCAGCTCTCTAGTCAGTACTACCGCAATTCGATGCGCGTTCACAGTGTGGGCTTACACTATCGACCTAGATAGCAAAATCCGAAGTTGGAAAAAGGAAATATTGGTAAAGCTCCGCTGGACATAGTTATCAGAACTATGCCACCCTTGAATACCGTTAAATTAATTGTAAAAACAACAGTTACTGTCCGAGATCAAACGCGCCGAACAGTATTGTATGAGTAAGCAAGAGTGCCCATAAAACTAGACCTTTTCAGGAGTAAATCCTAACAGAAAAAAACATTCTGAAGACACTTACAGGAAAAATGTGAGGTTGTAAGACGTCTGAATCGTGCGCGAAATGTAATAGTGAATGGTGGGATGGCCATGCGAAAGTAATCAACGATACAGTACTTAGGCCTAATGAACGGCTGCGACCGGGAAGGAAACTGACCCTATCGGAATTCAGGACCACCAGAATATGCGACTGTTAAAGATACAATCTTACTTTGAACATGTACTATTTTATCGAGCCAAAAAAGAATGGATGAATTTGAAAACGAGCTCGAATGATCGAATAGAGTGTAAGTGGATCAAAGGTGTGAAACCGAGATACAAATGTTTTTTGGACGAAGTGTAGTTAAAATTCGCTAATGTATGTGTACTGCGCTGTCATCAGTCGTATCAAAACCAAACAAAGATGTGCAATTCGCTATTATGTTCGAAGGAAATTATCGCCAATGGACACGTTCGAGAATATACGGTACGGAAAGTTTAAATAAGATCACAATATTGCGATAACCAACATGGTCGTGAAACAGCTGTATTGATCCCTTTTTCGAAAAGTGACCCGAAAAGATGCGCAAGTGAATTGCGAAGAACGATACTTTGAGAAGGAGCCTGAAGACAACGAATCAGACAGCGAATAAACAATTTTTTGTACGAAATTTCTTAGTCTGTAAGGGAAACTCTGACTACACTTCGTTCACACAGCTGTATCTCAGTTCATATTGCTATAATGGCGCTCGTTCTGCTCTTGTTCTGCTCTCGAGAAAAGAATGTCATGTTTCACTCGTTTTTTGGCCGCTAGATAACGTCCATACTCCGTACACGGAGAGTAGTTGCAGTTTTTTTGGCACTGTCGGAAGTGAAATCACGTTCGGTATCTGACCATTGCGGGATAAGATGGTCGAGAATGTGGAGATAGTTTGTAGTAGAAAATGGTTGAAGTTAATGGACATCGATGGAGGGGATCCTGGAAAGTATGAAAATTACGAATGTAGAACAGCGGAGATTTAGCTACGCCAAAATGCTTAGTGTGGGTGATTAGGTTTCGAAAATAATAATAATAGGCGACGCTACGCGGTGGATATGATCTGCGGATATCAGTAGCGGTTTTATACCCAGTATGTACCTACCCTTATAAGGATTTTCTAAACTTATAAATGGTAAATAACCAGGACAACCCGAAATCAAAAATCAGACCCGAGAATTTAACGAAAGGACGGGGAGTGCTGCATTGGTTCCCGTGAAATGGCACACGCGGACTTCAACGGAGAGAAATTCAAACCATTTAGCTTATGTGTGTATAGTCCACTTATTGTGGATTGAAAGCTGGATTGAGCGTTGGATGGTAGGTTAGAGGATCATCCGATAGCTCTGGCATGTGGTCAAAATTTGCATAAATCACACTGAAAGCCGACCCTTGTGGTATACCATTATGAACTGTGTCAATACGAGTTTTAGTATTTGCTTCGACGATTTATTGGTCATTTCGGTTTGAAAGCAGCATTTTTGGATATTCTAAAACCATCTGAAAAAGAGTAGCAGCCGTTAACACGCACGTCATAAGCTCATTTTCAATTTATTTCACTAGTCTCACAGTCCACCTACATAGTCCAGTCAAAATAGACATTTCAATTTACATTAAATCGCATCAAGCTGAAAATTGGTACAGTTCTTAGACGAGCTATTACAAATAAAATATCAAAAGTCCCCATCGATTCCGTGTCTGCTAAAACAATTATTCGAGGTCAAAGGTCAAAAATATTTGTTTTTTTTTTTTTTGCACTTTTCTGGTAAATCATGAAAATAGATCAGATAAAAATTGTAGATTATGCAATTATCTACAAAATTAGTATACTTTTTTCCCTACGAATCACCATTTCTGAAATATCTCGATTCGAAAATTTGAAAAAGTCGTATTCTACATAATATGCACACATTTCCGCACCACCTGTGAGACTTGGCGCATTTTTTAACGTGGTTTCCCGGGTAGGAAAATTCTACTATTTATTGCGATTCAGTTTTATCAAAATAATTAGAAAATGATACACTATTGTAAACGATTAAAGTGGCCTGAGTTATTGTTGACTCGGAGAAAATGAAAAATACGTTCAATATGTACGTAGATATTTTGGTCATAGAGTAACTACAGTATTTGATGGTTATATTGATTATGAAAAAAATATTAAAGCTGGGGAACAACGTCGTCGAACCAAAAAAACATCTTCACATCTTCTGATGTCGCTTTTGATCAATTTATGACAGTTCCAACAAACCAACAACGATTTCTTGCAAATACGCACAAGTCCCGCTTCATTACTATGTTATATGAAAAATTGGCAACCGCGAACATTTCAGTAAAACAAGCTGATAATGACATCCTCATAATTGAAACAGCAATAGAACAGATCAATACAACAAATACAACTATCATTGTTGGAGAAGATGTTAATTTATTAATACTACTGACTTCCTATTGATAAGATTATTTACCTTTGGAAACTTGGGAAGGGTCAACAACAAACAAAAATATATTCATTAAAAAGTTTATCTGCTTATCCAAAATGTCAAAATCATATCTAACGTTTACATGCAATAACTGGCTACAACATCAGCAATGTTCAAAAGGGGTAAAACAACGGTATTAAAATTGTTTGAAAAATAGGATTTTATTGATTGCGCAAACGTTTTTGAAAATATTAACTCTTCTCTACAGGACATCATCACAAACGGAATTCGGTTTCTTCTTGCTATATATGGAGCTCCGAAAAAAATTAATTGTATAGACAAGCATAGATATATTTAAGTTTTGTAAAAAATACGCGGAACACTGAAAGAGTACAACTATGTTGTCTTCCTGCGACATCTGCATCTCCCTATCAACACTTATATCGAGTACACTGTCAAGTTTAAGTATGGCTAGGCAATCAACTGAACCCAGAAGACTGGGGTTGGAAACTAATAGATAATACTTTGGAGCGAATCCAAACTTTACTCCCACCTGCTCCGGAAAAACTTCTTGACACCATCTTTTGTAATTGCGAAAAGGGTTGTAGTGCAAACTGTGGCTGTGAAAAAGTCGGATTATTTTATTCAGTAGTATATGTACCAATTGTCGAGGCCAGTCTTGCTCAAATGTTGAATCAAATGTAACAAATGCGGATCTTTATATCAATGAAGAGACATAATCTTTATTAGAACAATTTACAGATATCCAGCAAGAAGAAGAAGAAGAAGAAGAAGCAGAAGAAAATGAAGAAAATGAAGAAGACATTACTGTTGAAGTTGCATTTGAACATTCTCAGTCAGACTAAATTTCTCTCCGAGTCAACAATAACTCAGGCCACTTTAATCGTTTACAATAGTGTATCATTTTCTAATTATTTTGATAAAACTGAATCGCAATAAATAGTAGAATTTTCCTACCCGGGAAACCACGTTAAAAAATGCGCCAAGTCTCACAGGTGGTGCGGAAATGTGTGCATATTATGTAGAATACGACTTTTTCAAATTTTCGAATCGAGATATTTCAGAAATGGTGATTCGTAGGGAAAAAAGTATACTAATTTTGTAGATAATTGCATAATCTACAATTTTTATCTGATCTATTTTCATGATTTACCAGAAAAGTGCAAAAAAAAAAAACAAATATTTTTGACCTTTGACCTCGAATAATTTTTTTAGCAGACACGGAATCGATGGGGACTTTTAATATTTTATTTGTAATAGCTTGCCTAAGACCTGTATCAATTTTCAGCTCTATGTGAATTAATGTAAACTGAGCACTATTTTTTCGTCTATTTTGACCAGACTATACGGATGTATTGTAGTTTTAACATTTTCGCGGTAAAACCGCATTGGTTAGATCCTTAGCTGATCTGAAAATATTTGCGTAACCCCGCCGATGTGTGTCCTGTAATATAGTCTTCTGACAAATATGCGTTGTTTGCGCGGAATGAAAGGAAAACCGACAGTGACAATGGCGCAATTCAGAAACTCTCAGTATCGGTGTGTGTCGATAAAGGCGGCTGAGGAAATTATCAAGATGTAGTTGGTAGCGCGAGCTTCGAAATTACCTGCTATTATATTCGCTGCGATCGTGGCAGTGCAAGTGTAAGCAGAGTGAAATGGAGATGGTCTTCAGAAAAAAAAATGAAAAATAAAAATAAAAAAGTCGGAAAAAGAAACGTAAACAAAATGAAGCGAGTGTATTGAAATGGCATATAATGGTGTCTAGTGGAGCGCGGATGAAAGAATATCGTTTCAATTACAGCGGTATTCAGGAAGACTGTTGCGGCCGAGATGATCTTTTGACTACTTTAGACAGGCTGTCTACAATTATCATTATGTTTATTAATACGGTTTTTACCTGTGATAAATGCGTACTGAGACGCTGTTTGAGAAGCGCACATTCTAAAGTACAGCGCTATTCTAGAGAGATAGGTGCGCGCAATTGATAACGATAATTAATAATAATAATTAATAAGGCGATAATGGTCTGTATAAATTTTTAAATTCGTCGCTAATAGTGAACGCAGATGATAATCGTGATAATAAGCGCTTTATCCGATATCGCGGCTGCGCACGCCATGTTCGTTCAGCTGCGATATTTATTGCAGCGGGCCGAAGTAACGGAACCAGTGAAAAACCTCCGGTGAGTAAGCAGTTCGGATGCGGCGAAATTCAATTAGGGCAATTGAAAAGCGAACAGAGAGCCGTGGCCCGTTTGGCAAAACGCCATCGTCAGTTCCAGTGAATAAACCGAAAGTTCAGACTGGTCCCCGGCGAGCGCGCTCCTTCAATTTGTTTCCGTTATTCACAATTAAATCGCAGTCCGAGATGAGCCGAACCGTTCTTCTCGCGCTTTTAATAAGTTCTTTTGAACTGACTCATTTTCACCTCTCGCATGATCTGGCCCGTATTTCAATGCAGCTCTGTTACCGTCGATCGCTCTATTTCTCATTCGCGCTCCGCCAGATCTAGTGCTTCTTCTGGTCGGTCCGCTATCGGCACTGCCTTAGACTTCTACCATTTATAATTGATGCCGTTCTAGACCGCGACGTATCTTTTCGACACACGTTTACAACTAAGAAGACCATCTAGCACGGATCTAAGCACCCCGTCGTTGACCGACACTTGTCGAATAATCTTTAGCAGTGCCAACGGTACGTAGAGCAAGGATGGCGCCTGATCACTTCAACTATTTCGTGTCTAATCGAAAAAAATGGAGGTACCACATTTAGCGATAGCGCATTTCAGAGTTATCCCCGACTCCGGATGATTGCGATTTGCCTTCAAAGAAAAATACTGCTAAAATTACATCCGTCGTCGTCCGACTCTAGTAATGAAAAAAAAAGAAAAGCTCGTTCTTACTACGCATACGTAAAATTCAGATACAGCAAGCGGTTTCGTGGGGTCGTCGTCAGGGTTTTCCGAAGAGGATTTTATCGTTTTGATAATTCGGAAAAGTTTATTTCGGTCAATTTAAATTACCTCGCACAAGCATCAGAAAAAAAAGGGGGGGCGTTGTATAAAAAACGAAATTAAATGACTGGGACACTTGACAATTCGTAAGGGCGGAAATTACGTAATTGGGACGACCCCATGCGCAGTGTGAAAAAATTTATACCGCGATTAGATAGAACTTCCAATACAGCGTAATGAAAATCTAACAGTCTTGTCTTTTCGGTAGCTTCTTTCGTTTTGGACCCTATGTTGGCGCTGCTGGTGACAGATTCGGCTCGATGACTGGCAACTTTCTTACTAAACATCCACTAGCGATTCGAACGCAGCGGATATACGAGCTTTCTAGCGGGCACGGTGTCAATTGTTGCGAACGTCATGCTGACGAGTACCCCGCCAAAATGAACAAGCGAATGCATCCACCCGCTCATTCAGTAGTACCTTCCTGCTATACCTTCCCGTTACCGTTCTGTGATCCTCATGGAAAGAAGAACAGCGGTCTTTCCGTTAGAGAGTATAGATGGTCACGAGACTTCGTTGCAGTTAGCCATCTCCAAACAGCACATCTTCCTGAAACCATCTTCTTAACAGCAGATCTCATTCACCTGCAGAGTGTTCTTTCTTCCTTACAATCCTTCTTCCCGACAACTGTGACTCCCGCGCTTATAGCAACTGGAGCGCTGCTGCCAAATAAAGCTTCTTCGAATTTTGCTGTTAAATTCTCAAACGTAAACGACAGCTCTTTCGAATTATCTGAAACTCAATTGAAATCGCGATTCTGCGATAAAATGTCGGTAGTTGAATGCGGTATTTACGCGTGCGCCTTAAGATAAATTAAAATAATTGAAAGTTTAAAAATTTCGCCTCTACTTTCGTTGTAAACTTAATCGAACAGCATTTGTATAAAGCACACCGTGCTACTATGATACCGGAAAGATTCGGGCAATAAATACTCTGCCGAAAGAAAATATTCCGGTGCAGTGTGCTTATTCAAACCATCCTTCATTTATATGCCGGTCACCAACTCGAATCGTCTTTCCAATGTTCAATCGCTTCTCTTATTTACCGCTGATTCGCGTTGAATTCGACTTGAAAATCAGATTGAAAATTTCCCAAATTAATGTAAAAGTGAAAGTTTGAAAAAGTCAATGATCTCGTTCCGCTGACGAATATCGGATAATGTTTTGTTTTTTTTTTTCTTAATGAAATGTTGTAGTAGCTCGCAATTTAGAATTCGAAATTAAATTGAAGAATTTTTGGATTTTTGAATTTTTGAATTTTTTATATTTTCGCCGAATTTCTATTTATTCACATTATCCCGCCGCCGTTAATTTTCCTAATTATTAATTGAGATTACTCGAACAGCAGCATCGTGAACTGAGCTATTGCTACTTAAAGGGGGCGGCGAATTTCTGGATAGGTAGAAATACTTTGGGGAATCGGTTTTTGAGTTAATCGCCGGCAGATCGTGGATGGGGGAGAGTCAGAGCTGATGTAAATACAATTAATGGAACGGATAAATGATTATTGTTTGTTTCATTTGAACGCGGTAATTGCAATGGCGCTGGTGCTTGACGTCAATAGTATATAATTTCTCGGTAAAGCGGTAGTTTCAGCGGTCCGAGCCGAGTCGGTCGGGCAGCATCGAAAAGGCTGAATAAACAACGACGTGTGAAGGAGGGGATAATAGCCGAGGAAGATTAAATGAGGTGTCGAGAGAGCGCGTTAAGGGTGATTGATAATTTTTAATTAAGAACTCGTTAATGAATGTTTAACAAACAATAAGAATTCCTTCGATAAGAGAGCCGACCGCAGTAATCTCGAAGCTGCGCATCCACTCGAACACCTCATCATATCCGCATTCATCCATTTCTCCGTAATTATTGCCCACTTTTACTTAATCAATGCTCCTCCACAGACTCGGACTCGGACCGGCTACCCGCTCCATGATAGAAACAACTTAAATAAACCGTATCATATCCCGTCTGATTCGCGCTCGTCCTTCTATCCATCTCGCTTCTGCACGGCTAGCGTGCTGAACGGTCGCCTTTGTTTCGCTTTTCGGTACGGCCACTCTCATCATCCGATACTTGTCGATCACGGTTCAAAGAATTCCGGTAAATAAATTTTTAATCACTCCGAGTAAAACGCTAATTAAAGGAAATCCTCCATCAGTCGTCTCGTTGCATCTCGCTCTACATACGTCAATATCTTGCCTACTCCCATGCGAAATATACACAATTATTGT
Organism: Icerya purchasi; assembly: GCA_039619475.1. Taxonomy (NCBI): domain Eukaryota; kingdom Metazoa; phylum Arthropoda; class Insecta; order Hemiptera; family Monophlebidae; genus Icerya; species Icerya purchasi. The sequence goes on from CM077116.1 coordinate 274,449,032, forward strand.
TATTATTCCGATTACGACGTACGTGTATTTATTGCTTCGAGCCATTTCGCGCCATAATAATCAATATTATCATCGGCATTTTTAATTTTTCCTACAATAATTTTTGCCTCACCCTCTCGCCCGATCAGCGCGCAGTCGTCATCAACCATTATATACCCCGACTTATTATTACTATTATTATTATTACTATTATTATTATTATTATTGTTATTATTAATCATCATTATTATTATTAATCCGCGTCATTATCTGTCATTAAATGTTTATTGCGGATTACACACTGTGTCGTTATGACCCATTTCGAATTAATTATAAAACGCAATCAACGCGATCAATCTTCGATTCGACGTTAATTTCTTCCTCCTTTGCCGAGTCTTGCGCGTATCTCTAGACGGAAGCAGCGGAAATTTTACCGAAACTTTTCAACTTCTCAGCCGAAACATTCACCATAGCATGTTGCACGGCATTGTGCTGCGACGGACCACTAATAATCGTTGGGCATTTCGTTTTTGTTACCACGAGTACTACTTTAAAGTGCGCAATTTTATCACATTGCGATTATTATTTTTAAAGTTTTTCTTTCTACGAGCACTTTGTTTTTTTGTTTTTTTGTTGTTTTTTTTGTTTTTTTGGGCATGTTCGCAAAGGACCTTCACCCGGTAGCAATAGGAACAGATAAATACCGATTCGGCCAGCTATAGTCAGAATAAAGGAATTGAGGATAATTTTTTTTTTTTTTTTTTTTTTTTTTTTTTTTTATATATATATCTTGCTATTTTACACCTAGTCTTATTAACTATTTGGTAATCTATGGAATAAGTTAAAATGACATAAATAAGCAACCCAACCAGTGAAGGGTGCTAAAATTAACTTATATATGTGTATACAAAATGCATACACACATATTTTTGCATTCTCATGGACACATACATACCATCACACACGCACACGCACATACACCCTCACACATCAGCACACGCACATACACCCTCACACATTAGCACACACACATATTATTTATACTTTTTTAATTTATAAGAGATCTTGAGGTCGTTTCCTATTCAGCCTACGTCCCTCGCTTGGATTACTCAGCAGTTCTTTTGCTGTACTATTAGGATGTTCTTTCAATCTGGCAGCATATCGTCGGGCAGCAGTTTCTATTTCACATTTTTTACAAATTGAACTCCAAGATGTTCATGGATCGTGATGTTGGTTATGTACCATGGAGCAGAGATGATCGTGCGTAATAACTTATATTCTGAACTCTTTGCATAATTGAGATGTTGCTGTTTTTGGCACAGCCCCATAATAGATAGCCGTATTGCCAGACGGGTTTAAGAATTTGCTTATAAAGAAGCAACTTGTTTTCAAGAGATACTCTATTGGTCTCTTACCCAACAACAGCCAGTACAGTTGCCGCAGCTTGATGTTCAACTCATTTCGCTATAATGTGCTTCCCCTCCAAGTCAAACGTTTGTCGAGGTGAATACCAAGATACTTTACATCTTCTTTCTGAGGGATCTCCACTCCATTCATCATTATATTTCCGGATGAATCGATTCTTCTTCGGTTAGTGAAAACTACTCGAGATGATTTACCTTCATTAATCTTTACCTTCCATAATTTGCACCAAGATGTTACTTTATTGACTGCTGTCTGCAGGTTTTTACGCGCAACTTTTGGACATTTATTTGAACACAAGATCGCTGTGTCATCGACGAAAGTTGCTATATCAACGTGCGATGTAATAGGATTATCCGCTGTGTAGATAAGGTAGAGAAGCGGTCCAAGTACACTCCGCTGAGGAACTCCTGCTCGAACCGAATATATTATACTTGATCCGTCATCACCATATTTAATGTAGAAATATCTTTCGTTTAAATACGACCGGAATAATTCAACTAGTTGATAGGGAAAATGACGTCGAAGTTTTTGCAATAGACCATCGTGCCAAACTCGATCGAATGCTTGGCTTACATCTAAAAATACGGTATCGCAAACCATTTTTCCATCCAGGGATTTTTCAATTTGATGAGCAATCCGATGCACCTGCTCTATTGTACTATGTTTTGCTAGGAAGCCAAACTGATGTTCAGGTATCATCTCTTCGCATTCAACTATTGGCATTATTCTTTTTAACAGTAATTTTTCATATAATTTTACCGGCAAAATTGAAATTGGTCGATACGATGATGGTTCCCCGTTGGAGGTTTTTGAACTACAACAATTTGCGACAATTTTAGTTGTATTGGAAAATATGTTAATCGCAGCATTGCATTAAATATGTATATTAATAGCACCAGTCCTTTTTTTGGCAATTCCTTTAAAACTTTTGCTGTTATTAAATCATAACCTGGTGTTTTGTTAGGGTTCATTGTCCGTATTATACTGTTAATTTCACCTGGTGAGGTCAATTTCATAGGTTTTGAGACATCTTGACAACAGGAATCAGAAATTAACGATGTATCAACAGGATGTGACTTAAATATATTGGAAAAATATTCGCCAAACAGTTCCCAACATCGGCACGAGCCCAGCTACAATCCGGTTTCCTTATAGGGCAAACAGAGATGGTTTTGGTCCTTTAAGGTTCCGGGCAGCTTTCCACAAAGAGAAATTATGTTGCGCTAGAGGTGATAAATTGATCAGTTGCTGAATGAGTGTGATTTACGCTTTAAATCCTGCAACAAACGTTTAACGAGTTTCGTCTGTTTGTTCAATGCAGTTTTATGCGCAGGGTTTCTGAATATTTGCCACTGCTTCCTCAATTTTCTTCGTAGATTTGCTTTGATGTGTTGGGCATGATAAAGCACCGGTTGACATTTGTTAATTATTGTTTTAATTATTGTTGTAGCCTTCCAAGCCGACTGTTGAGTGACCTTAATGAAGTAATGCACTGCATTATCGATATCATCGGTAGTCTTAAGTGATATTCTTAAACTGATACCATTTCCGAGATATTCTCTAAATAATTCCCAGTTTCATCTATTGTATAATTTTGGTTTGGACACTTTTTTTACTATCTGGTCACTAATAGACAGTATAACTGACGAGTGATCTGATGGTAACTCATTATCTGCTCTAACATCAGTGAATATTGTTGGAATACCTTTAATAATAAAAAAAGTCCAGTAAATCTGGAACTTTATTCGGATCTGTAGGCCAATAAGTTGGCACTCCAGGAGAACAAACATCACTATGCGTTTCGTCGATGGCTGATTTGAGTTACCTCTTGGAACGGAAAGTCTTGAACCAAATGTTTTTTGCGTTATAATCACCGCCGATGATATACCTATCGCCCAGAGTTTTTAGAAAATGTATAAACATTTCTTTCCTTATATTATGGCGAGGTGGGCAGTAGACTGCTGAGACGGTAGTCTTTTTGTTTGACTTCAGTTCAATTACAACGCTGGTTGCCTGTAAGCGATGTGATTCATATTTCCCTAGTACATAATGTTTTATGTTACTCTTTATTATCACACCAGTGCCCCCATGCGCTGTGCCATCAGCATGATTTGTAAAGTATGAGTTGTAACCGGAGAAAGTAGTATATCTTGTATTTGCTAAATGAGTTTCAGAAATTAAAAGTATGTCAATATTTTCCTGTATTAAATATAATTGCATCTCAGCGATATGGTTTAGAATGTGGCATTCCAGGTTAAAATTTTAAAATTTTTCATTTTTTACTTATTAAAGCAGTCATAATTGTTTGTATAACGCTTTTTGGCAGCTGGTTTTGCTGTTCCATCATGTTTGAGAAAAGAATTTTTATTTCATTTAGAAATGTATTTAACATGGCTGATACATATATCATTGTTAGGAGGCATGTTTTCGGAGTTAATATTAGGAGTCGTATTTCTTTGTTGTTCTAGACCCTGGTGTACAATTTGTGCGTAAGTAACTGTGTTTGATGGTTGTTGATTTATAGTTTCATGCCTCACTGTTTGGGGCACTCTATTTGGAATATTTATCGAGTTTATATTATCTTTGTTTTCATTTTTGGGTCTCTCGTTTTGTCTTATCAATAAAAGTTTTTGATAAATATCGCATCCTTTATAATTGGATGGATGACTACCATGACAATTTGCGCATTTAGGACCTTGATCTTGCTTTCTATTACAGTTTTCTGATTGAGGATAATGAACGGAGAAAGACAGGATATATACGAGGCGTAATAAGGACCAGGAAACCTAAAGGACAACAAATTAGAATGAAGAATAGCCATTCAGACGAAGAGAACATTTGAAGAAGATATGGGGTTTAGATTGCAGACAGCTTCATGATTCGGATGAAGATGACAGTTAAGAAAGGAAGTTAAATAAAAAAACGAAAATGCGAGGAAGAAGGTAATACGGAGCAAGGCGCAAACAAATAATAAAGATTACAACGGAATTTCGTAGAATTGTCAAGTCATAAAACTGAGGGTGGACAGCGAGATATTATGGCTGGATCAATAGATAGTGATTGTTAGTGAAGGAAGAAACATGAAATATCGGAATATGAAATTTTAACCGTAGCGATAGAAGGTTGGAGGCGGGAATTTTATTAAAATAGAAGCAGAAGCAACTCTAGCCAAGGAATCCGCCGTTTCATTCCTCCTCAGCGCCTAAATACCTAGGCGGGAAATTAAAATGGATGGAATATCGTGGATAAGAGATAGAATGCGAAGAGCGACGGAATCGCAGGAGTGAAACGGAAAGAGTTGGAAAAGGAGCGATGCGAAGATATATAGGCAATGGTACGTAAGATGACGATAAGTTCAGCGGTAAAGATGGGACAGAAGGGAGGAAAACCTTAATTAATATTAGGACGAAGAATAAATAAGTCTGCAACAGGGTCCTTCGAACCGTCCGTAAATATAGTCTTGTATGGGGGAAATAAGGACCTGTGATGGAATTCCTTTTCGACTTCGGATTTTTGAAGAAATTTAATAGGAAAAAAGCTCACATTGGGAGAACGGGAAAGAGCGGTCAAGTCAAAGGAAAAGTATGGAAGATTATTAGTCGAGCTAACTATGCGATAGGAATTAACGAAGTTTTAATAATTCTCCATTTATACAATCGGTCAAAAAGCAATGATCGGATTACGAAACGAAGTTTATAACAATTCTTAAGAGATGGTGGATATTGGTCGCGGTAATTCCAACAATGTATCTAATAAGAGGAACAACTTTGCGAGCTGAAAATCTCATCGAACCAAGAATTACCGGTGTGATTTGACCGGTGTCAAAGAGCTGGCGTGGAAAGAGAGCCGTGGGATACCATCAAGAATAGGAAAACGGCATATTTTGGTCACATCATCCGAGGAGAAAAGTATCGGCCACTACGGGTCATATTAGAAGGCAGAACGCAAGGCAAACGACCAAGAGCAAGAAGAAAATGTGGATGGATTGATAATGTAACGGAATGGATGGGACTTCGTAGTTTCGGGGAGCTGGTTGAGGCAGCGAGAAGCAGAGCATTGCGAGCAGCCAACGCGTCATTGACGTAAGGCACCCAGAAGAAGAAGAATGGGCTGGATTGGTTGATCAACGTTGAATTGAAAAAATACAACATAAAATCTATTTGACACGTATTATCACAACGATTATGAAATGTGTATAAACGGATGATGGTTGCTCGAAGAAAATAAACCTCAGACAGTAGCGTTTTATTATGCGAATAAAACGGTCCTGAAAGATTCTAGGGCACGCTCTTAGTGCGCGATGTAAAAATGTATGCTATCTTTACGGGGCATTAAATTTAATCGAAACATTTCTAATTCCGACAGAATATTACAATGAAACTAGGAAAAGGAACGAAATGTGTAGGAAAAACGAAAAGGAGCAAAATGTGTAACATTGAAATTTAGATTAACCGGTTATTAATCAGCGTACATTTACGTAAATTAAATCGACACGGCGGTAAGGGGGAATAAAACGGTTGACGCACTAACTGCACCTCTAGGAGAACGATAATTAGAGAACTATTGAAGTAAACACTAGGGTGAATGTGTACCGCTCATTAGGAAACAGATGTTTAGGATAACAAAATATTAGTCTATGTATGTAAAAGAGAGTATCGGGGATTAGACAGTCAGTAATAATCTCTAAACATCTCTACATATACCTCAGGATGATTCAGATTAATTGTCCTAACAATGACTTAAAGGTAAAGGTCGGACGAAACTGCGCCATTAATCGAAGCATTCTGACTGCGCGCATAACTACATTTATTCATTTACAAAATCCGATATGCCGCGAACGGTAGTTAGCATTGAACCTCGAAGCATTCCTCGAGGGTTTATATTAAACTGTGTAAAATTTTACCGGGTAAGAAATAACGAGAGAAAAAAATTACTAATCTATACAGTAACGAAGTTGTCGAAGATTTTGGCGCCGAGAAGCATCGTTTTTCTATTTCCGATTTTTCTGTTAATGCATTATGCAACTTGAATGTTCCGGGTAAACTATTAAGTTAATAGCACGGCACTAATTCATATCGTACACATTCTTGCTCAAATAACAAAAGATAATTTCAAATTACTAAATAAATATGTGTATACGTGTACATTGTACAACTTTCATAATGAAACATTTTGATGGCGACTATGAATCACAAAATCGTTGCTCATCGTAAAAATCGAAATGAAAAAATTGTAGCTGTATAATTAATAAATTAAGTGTTGGAATCACCCCCCCCCCCGGTTATATACATATCATCTCTGTTTAAAGTGTGAAATTTTTTTTTGCTTTAATAATATTCTTACGAAAAATTATTTCCTTCGCTTCATATCAGCGCCAGCTAATACGCATCGAATTATTATTGCTTTTGTTTTGTTTTTTTAAGGAAACATTTTTAAATGTCGCTTAAAGTTTTTTTTAAAAATTATAACTGCGTAATTCTGAAAATTATAAATCATAAGAATACTTTAATGAAATTAAGTGATCTTTTATTATACAATCACGTACGTTAATACTCGAGGGTGGGAAATTTAATAATGCTTTTAAACACGGATCAAGAAGATCTTTCGCGAATTATTACGCTAATGTTGTGTCACAAATTCCATAGAAGAATCTCGGCAGCTGCGAACCGTCGGGCATTAAATATTTAAAGAATTCAAAAAACAAGGGAGAAAAATATTACATACTTAACGATCGACTACGGAATAATACCGAAACTATTTGCCTAGCGTATATATCGCTTGTTAAAATATATGTTTTTTTTTTTTTTTGTATGCGCGCTCCGTATGTGTGCGGGTGTTATATTGTATAAATTCGAGTGTATATTTTTCTCTTTCCACGATCATTTTGAAAAATCTACACCTACAATCGGCGCGCATAAATAACAAAGGAAATTCCTACTGAACACACCCTCTTCGTATGGAGCAGCCGTTAGCTGTGTGTCTTAGCTAACATAATGCCAACTATCTCTAATCGGACACTCGATAGTATCTGAATACGGAATTCTGAAGAATCTTAGGATGGTTAAATCTATAAAATTATAACTTAATCGACATCGGATTTACACAATCGTCGGACCTCCTAAAAAGTATATCAATAATGCATCTCGCAATCAAACATTGGGATTACGAACATGCCGGTTGAAAAACTTACACGCTCTTCTACAATATATATGTATTATAAAAAGTGACAATTTGAAAGCAAAAAAAAAAACAGCTAAAAAAAACATTTTTCAATGTACACATCCGAATATTCGACTCGTTTTAAATTAGCGAACACACACGCATTTGTCAATACTCTGTGCCTCTGGCGGTACTATTGACAGACATCCATCAAACTCTTTTTTAAATGTGATTCTTCTAAAAAGTAACAGGAACTGTACAAAATCCTAAATAGTTAAAGCATAATATATTTATTAAGAAAAACGCTGAACCCGCTATTTAAGTTTCTTTCATTAATGAGAAGACAAAATTGATATTCCAAACCGATTGATCTATTTAGATAAGATGAAAAATCCAAATGCAAACATCACATTGTTTTCGGTTCTTACGGGGATAGTCAATTAATCGCGATATTACAAATTTAACCACGCCTAAGATAAGCAAACCAATCTATATTCTATAACTAAGCGTTAATTGGATTTTCGAAGAAGTATTTTAGTATCAATACGGATATTTGCGGTAGAAAAATAATGTCGTAACCTCAACTTTGAAGATATATATTTAAGCTCATAACGGGTTTTATTAATGCGCCGTTGGAATCGACACATTAATGCCAATGAGAATCAAGTTTATTTATTACCGTAACGCAGATTTCCGCAGTTTTTGAGCAGACAAACTCTTCGAAGGCGTTTTTTATTGCGTCATTCTGGTTTTTCTTGAGAAAGTGGTAGTCGCTGTTGGCGAGAAGTTCGGCGAGTGTGGTGGACGAAGCAAAGTTTCGTATAGCCCAATTGTCTACTGCTGCCCAGGCTCAGTTGTACAACTTGGCGTTATTGTGATGAAGAATATTGGTCCTCTTCTTCTGTTGATCAATGTCAGGTCCGTGCACTGTAATTTCTACCGCATTTCATAAATTTCCGCCGACTTTTATTCGGAGAACTTAAGATGAATAAGACCGACAGTAGACCAGCGAACAGTCATCGTAATCTTCTTTTCGTGCAAATTTGGATTTTGGGGGGGGGGCCGAGAAGCTGCTTAAACTGCTTCTCCACGGTTCAACCACTGAACCGAACGTCGCCGATTGTCCTCCAAGATCGATTTCTCGTCGCACGTCACGATTCGGTCGATCGGTAACAGGTCGTTTTTGTTACGCTGCACGTGTGCTGACAACATTTCAAAGTGACGATTTTCCCGTTTTTCGTTTAATTTGTGTAGCTTTGCCGAGCTGTTCCGCTTTTCTAGGTTGTTTCAGATGGTTCACGATTGTCGCACGAGTTACGCCTAATTCATCTGCAAGCTCTCTACTCGTTGTGGTGAGAGTTTCCTTTCTCAGTAATGCCTTCAACCAGTTATTGTCAATTGCCAATGTCCGTCCACAACCGTCTCCATCTTCAAGGCTTTCGTCTCCACTACGAAACTTTTTAAATCGACGCTGGGGACTACAACTTCATGAATAACGATTTCGGCTAAAAACATCATCGATTTAGCGAGCCGTTTTCGTTTCTGTATAAGCAAAAAAATGAATTCACTTTCTTTTCATCTTTAATTAAATAAATGCAAAGTTAATCAATGTTAAATACGCAATGTTAGTCATCATAGTAGATATTACAGTCTCCGCTTTTAAACGATATACAACGTCATCACATTAGGAAAATATTTATTTTCATATTAAGTAGCAAAAATCGGAACCCCCCCCCCCCCAAAAACAGCATTATTTTTCTACCAGTTTAATATATCCCCACTTATGTGTACATTTATAATGTTATTTAAGAATAAGAACAATTTTTATAGAGTAATCCTGCGCACTTGGTGATCATAACATCACCGACGTAATTACAACACATCCTACATCTACAACTTCTATAGCGAAATATATTGCAAATAAACCAGCCTCATCGGTTACATCAGGACTGGGAATAAATTAAAGAAAAAAAGACAGAAGTGGTGTCTAGAGGAGGATACCCGATAGAAACGAAGTTCCTTTCCCCATTTTTGGTAGATTTACGAGTATAAAGTCATTCATAAAGTATACGATAAAAAATGACAATATATATTTAAATCCCGTACGAATTAAAACAAAAACAAAAAATACGAATCCTGTATGAATTAATTACAGCAAAAACAATAAATAAATCATCAGACTCGTTGAAGTGTGGGAACGTCGCACAAAAAAAACCGCGCCAATTTTCAAATTCAATAAAATGTACACGTGTTTAGAATTGAGCTTATACAACCGACCGCCCACAATGCTTGCAGCTCGAATCTCGATACTCGCTCGCACGCACAAATGTAAAGGTTGCCTGGAGGACGACGCATAACGCTTTTTCGTTATCTCGCCATTTTTGCCAGTTTACTCCTACCGACAAGCCGCGTAAAAGAGCTTCGTTCTAAAAAAAACAAAACAAAAAAATTATAAAGGTCGGCAGAAAATGTTGATTTCCCATACTACGCGCAAACTAAGCAATGATTTTATACATATATATATGTGAAATATCACTGCAAGTTTAATTAATGCAAATAACTTATACAAAGTAGGTAAATCATATGTTGCTATACTTAATGTTACGTATCGGTATATTACATATATTGCAAACAATATAATATCGTTTGGTATAGCCTGTAAAACAATTATATTTCCGCGAACTGATTAAGTATTTTATTTTACAAATTTGATTTGATTTTTCCGTAGAGCAATACTATGCGTGCATATATAAAAATATACTTTAATCGTCGGGTCTATGAATAAAATTGTATATACATTATTGTATCGGTGAATATGTAAGTTGTTATTGTATATTTTGAAATGTAAATATACAGCGCTCATTAATTTAGACGTGAATTTGTTGATTACCTAGAGCAGGACCATTAATTTTAACCTTTTAAATATTCATTATGCCGTATGTGATGCCAGCGTATTATTATGCGTTGTAACGAAGTTATAAACATATTCTGTTTATCCGAAAGTCATTTGTATATAAAATAATAACGCTTCCGTGAATGGTTTAAATTTTATTCATTATAAACAACCGAATGATCAGACTTTCTCTGTAGTCGCTTGTTTTGGATTCGTTTCGTAGTTTGTATTTCGTTTTTCTATACAGAGACAAAATTGATTTGATTATTACATTGCGAATGATAGATGTGTATATATTAATGATAATAACGATTAAACTTTTGTTATTACCTATTTAATATAATTCAATTTAAGTCGATCTCGTTATTATATAGCCTGGTATATAGATGGGGTTACAAGTGATTTTTCTTAGAATTTAATAATAGCGAACTAAATTTTTCTGATAAACACTTTTCCCAAATGCATGTTTGAAATTTATACGGATATTTTCATTTTATTTATATTACCCTTTAAATTTCCGACACTTTTTAATATTTCAGATTAAATACAAATATATATATATATTTTTATTTAAACCAATCCGTGAATTATTTTTAACTGCTGCAGCTAGATTACTCACAGATCAATTCTGAATTCTAATAACGTTCGGGACAGATTGAGATTAGTTGGAAATACGGGTAAGAATAGCAGTGAAGCAGAGTTATAAATTAGACGGAAAAATGTAGAGTAGAATATCAATTAATCTCATGAAAAATACAACTAGCCAATAGAGAAAAAGAAGAAAAAACTGGGCGAAGAAAAAAATACCCTGAAAGACACCATCGTAATATTCTACGTACAGTGAATTTTTAGTGTTCAAAGGGGAGTAGCGAGGTTGCGTTTCCCTCGGAAAATAATTTTTGTTACCATTAAGTCGCATTATTTTAATATGTTTTTTTTTTTTGTAATTTTGACTTTTATAGGTCTCTTAAGGCTTAGTTTTAGGTAACTAGGGGCGCTAGTACTTTCCACATATCGATATTTTATATATAAATTAAAAATAAAATGAACTAATTTTTGGGTAATTTTAATCAATTTTATAATAATAATAATAATAATAATAATAATAATAATAATAATAATAATAATAATAAGGGAGAATTGGTATTATATAACGGAATAATATGAAACAGCAACTTTTACAGATATCTCTTATGTTAAAAAGAAAACAGTTTCGAAACATTTTCATAGAATTATGTAATAAATCAATCATATCGTATAAAACAATACGATTATTGCTGAAATAATTTCACGGCAATTAGAGATGAATAAGGGCTATAAATAATTTATTGAAAATCATATTATCAATATAAAATACGATTTTAATAATGTTCAGAGTGAAAGTAATTAGTTTTTGAAACAAAAAATTCATGACGTACGATGAAATTTGGTTTAACAAAAAAAAAAAAGTCTTAGTAAATTACGAAGAATAGAAAATAAAATTGAATTATTTAACGTTCAATTCACATCTGTTTATGATATGATTAAAAATATATTTGTGCAGGTTTAAACTATAGGATTGTAATATTAGAGTTAGTATTGGACAGACATTTTAAACGCAACTTGTAACAATCTTATTTTTAATAAATTTATACTAAATGAAATAACATACAAAAAAAAAAACAAAACATATTACTCATTATAAGTGTTGAATATGTCGAACAATTGACGAAACCGGTCGGACTGATTTATTATATTTATTGCTTTAGTGTTTTTAATATTTCTTGAATGTTTTTAAAATCTCGATAATGGTTATATATTTTTCTGAATTGTTGAATGTCATATGTCATTCGTGTAATATAAAAAATATATAACATCAGTAATGTTAATGGCCATTTTTTAAATTGTTTACATTTATAACATATTACTCGTATTAAGTTTTAGTGATACAGGACAGAAAAGGTGGAAAAATATTGATAGCGATAGTGAGGTACTTTCGTGCACCTACCGTAAGGCAACACATAAATAATGAATGCTACATATTATAAGAGTCTAGGAAGGTGTACCTAATTGGATTGATAAATTTATTAATAGTAATATTTTAAGTAAGAACGCAAGGCTAAATTCAAACCAACGTTTAACGTAGATTATTTCTTATTGGTTTTTCTTTTCTCTTTTTTTTTTTTTTTTTTTTTTTTATTGTCATTATCAAGCCGATTTAAAATTTAATCGTCTGTTTCTCCTTATTATTCTTGAATGGCGAATTAAAAAAAAAATAATAATTAAAAAAATAAGATTCAATTATGGACAAAAGGGTTCGGTTGTTATTTGAAATGATTTCAAGAGTATCCGAAAATGTGTTTATTAATATTTATATTAATATTTAATTCATTTGCTTTTTCTATCTTTTGAAGGAAACTGTAAAGAAAGGGTACGAAGTAAAATATTGGACTTTGTTACGAATGGCAGTTGAAGAGAAAAATTAAATTTGGAAATAAATTTTGCAGAATAGATAAGCGAGGAAATGGTTTATTAAATTTGGCTTCAGCTTGAAACGTCTGTACGTGCCATATTAAACGTGTATTCTGTCGGTTATAATTCAGAAAACGATCGCTGATTGATTTATTTCTTAATTAATTGTTATCAGAAATTTGCGAAGAACGTAAAATCATCCATTAAAGGAAATTTCCGCCATTAAATTCTCTTTAATTCATTATTCTTTCTTTCGCTCCCCTTTTATTCTTTTCCGCTTGAATTCTAATAAATTTATAATTCGACAGCAGCATTAATAACGTTATTATATCACATTTCGTCGGTGTTAATAATAGCGAAATTCGGTCCACATTTTTCTCAGATTCGTTTGATAGCAATCGTTGATTCCTTGTAGCCTTACGTAATACATCCCAAAATGATCTAATCCATCCGATGAATACGTAAACAAAATCCTATAGAAATCATAGTCGCCGCGTTTCCCCTTCTTAAAGATTTCTCGATATGCAAACAAACCCGAAAGTGTCATGGTCACGTTCCCGGTGCCACAGAATTCTACTCTCTAGATTCTTTGGATCATACCGACCAACAAAATCCGCCTCATACTTCTATTTAATAAAATCAATCGACCGAAGATGAAATTTTTACGACCAGCCATCGCGCTATTCTGCACACGGATCGTTTTATTTTTTCCTCTTTCCTACGATGTATGTAACGTTTTTATCCGCGCATTCTGATTACCGTACGATTTTTGTGGCCCATGATTTCGTTTTTCTCTACCTCAGTTTCATTCGTTGCTCCCAAAACTGTCAAGCTTCTACAAAATTACTAAATTTGACAGTTGCATAGCCTTAGACGCTGCGACGTTCTTGGTGAAGGAAAGGAAAAAAATCACTATCTTCCGAAGAAATTCTTTTTCCCAATTTATCAGAGAAATCTGATAAAATATAGGCTACCGCTGTCCTTTTACTCTGTTTAGGAACCTTTGCCATGGTACAATCGCTAAAGCCCCATAGTAGGTTCGCGGGACAATCGTTTTATTCATCACAAGAGAAATGTACGGGCTGTTTACAGACTACGTTTTTGAAAGTGATAAACGTGGCACACGCTCGTAAGTGCTATCTAGTTAATGTACTACTGCTATCAAGCTAACACATTGATATTAGCATTAAAAGGAACTGTTGTAAAGGTTCTTCGGGCGTTCAAAGTCGCAACCTGCACAAATCGGGATTCACAAGACATTTAAAGAGTCAAAAGTATTCGAATCCTATATCCTAGCTTCCCTATTTTGCAAAAAAAAAAACAAAAAAAACTGGAGCAAACTGCTAAATCTAAAATGATATTGTGTGAAACACTCGTAACGGGGATAATTTCGTGATATCGTTTTTCGACTGGCAGATTATTGCGGAAGCATATACCAAAATCTCGCTAAGAAAAGGATACGATAAAAAAAAAAAAAACCTTTAAAAGAACTGGAAATCGGAAGAGCTGCTCAATTATCTGAGCAAGTAACATATCAAGATTCATTCCAGCACACTTTATGACCACTAACATTCTCCTCTTTGCACTTGCCACACTTGTCATTAACAGCTTCCTTCTGTTCTATCCCTGTCTTTTTCTGTCTGCTATCTTCGATCGTGTAAATATCTAATTGTAATTTCTGTCCCTTACCTAATTCTTGTCCTAATGTCCACGTTAACAAACCTGCTATAAAAAAAAAAAAAAAAAAAAGAAAAGGAAAAGATATATGCTTTGAAAAACACCTTCTAAATGTATTTTTATTTTTTTTTTTTTTGTACAGTTAGAATAAGGTCAATGTTGAAGAACTTACTGGCCCTAGGTCGCTTTGCATTCTCCTACAAGTCATAGCAAATCTTTTTTTTTTTTGTTTTTTTTTTTTTTTTTGAAGTGAAACTTCTTATCGCGCGGTAGGGAAAAATTTTGGTACGGCAGAAAATTAATCGTAAGGTAGGAAACGTATGCTAAAAACCAGACAACAGAAAATATTTTTCAAAAAGAAACGAATGATACAGAATGTGGATATTCGAGATAAAATGGCAGTAAACTAAACTTGGCGTAATATAGAAATAAACCTGTGAATAACCTGGATTAACATCCGCTGGTCAATCAATTTGTTTTAATAAAGTACTTAAATACTGTTTTCAATAATACATTAAATTAAAATGATCAATTTTTATAACGAAAAAATTAGTACGTAATCACCAAAACTAAATCCTTGTCGATTTGAATAACTTAAGTAAAGTGTAGTACTATTGCTTTTAATTTTTCCCGTTACGTGTTAAACGTAAGGTAGGCATGTATTTATGTGTATGTGTAAGTATGAATGAATGTCTGTCTGGGTCTAGTAGTATACCAAAATAAGTATATGTATAGTTAAGTATTTTTTATACTACCGGACTTCGTATAGTATATAGTTTATGAGGATTCTCATGTATATATATATATATATATATATATATACATGTAATAAGTACGTGTACACACCACTCCATAGAAAGATATTCACAATACGATACGTTATACATTTAGTCTGTTAGTGAGTTTTATGGACACCTCGCTAAAATTAACGTGTCGTCGATACAATTCAATTTGATGATTGTGAACGTGTTATATAGTGGTTCATCAGTTTGCATTTTAAAATTATTTTAAATGAAACTTCTTTAAGCCCGCGGTATGAGAGCGATATATAAATTAAAAATACCACATTTGTAAATATCTCAATAATGAAATCGATTCCATTAAAAACGAATAAAAATTGTCTTTTGTCGATGTCTTATCCGATTTATTTCAAGCATCGAATAAAATACATAAAAAAGTCTGTATAACCTGCAGAAGTTTCACTTCTTGCGCGTGTACACACTGATACACACACCGGTACTTTTTTGTACGATAGTTGCAAGAGAGATTCTCACGGAGGAGGAAATCCTAGAAACTCTGATCGGCGTATTTTCAGCGTCCGGTTATTGTTATTTTAATAATAATAATAAATAACGAAAAGAATAAAGAAAATATAGTAAAATCTCGATCGGAAATAAATTAATCATATTATACGGACTTGTTCAGTTTCGTTCGATGCGGAACTAAAAAAAAAAATGTTTCAATTTTCGGAATTACCTTTGAAACGTTTTAGCTATCCGCGTAAAAGGAGTTTAATAATTACACGACGACAGTGATCATAAAAAGTTTCATTATCTTTTAATAGATTATTCTACCTCCTTCTTAACGGTTACATTTGCTTTTCTTTTTAATACATGTATATACTGCGGATACCTGTGGGAAAAAGTCGCATAATGGAAATTAAGTAATCGGTCCCGATTCCTTTTAAAGAAAAATTAAAGAAAACTAATTGTACGGAGTATCGTTTTGAATTTCTTATTTAAAGTCCGAGGATAGTTTATGTTTCAGAGTCGAAATCTGGAGAATAAGAGGCAATCGATGAAGATACTCAAGTATCGAATATTCGTCACCCGGGTGCAATATTTCAGTCTATTTTTTTTTTTTTTTTTTTGTCCCCAATTCGTAATACGATGGGGTAAATATATTTAGAAAATTTATATAAATAACAGGTCTGTCCTGAGCCCTTCCATTTAAGTTTATGGAACCCTGACAGACTGTTTTACAATGTTAATAATAATTAGTATTCCTTAAATATTAATATTAATACAGGTGTACATGTACTTTACGGTGATTTATTTCGGCTATCGTAAAACTACTGAACATATTGTAAATAGCTTAGTTACACTAATTGATCAGGGCTAATATTGCTAAAATCTGTATTACTAACAGCCGGAAAAGATATGCTTAATATTATCGGGAAAGTTACACGTTACGCAGTTATTTGAGTGTGCAATTTTATGTTTATGTAAATAATCTTTAAATAGGCCGTGTCTAATTAGAAATTGTACATTAAAAAAATTTGGCGTAAAAACTTTATTATGTAGAGTCTATCATCTATGGTTGGAAACATTTTTTTAGCTATACCGTTATTATATTGGTCCCACTGCGCCTGAAATTTATTATTATAATATTTATCTAATATAAGTTTAAACTGTTTAAGCGTTAACGAGGTTTGTTCGTGTATGAAGTAAGGTTGACGATACTGCACGTTATGAAATTCATGATTTTTAATATTATTTTTTATTAAAAATATGTTAATATGTTTCTGTATTTCGTAAGTTAATAGTTTAATACCTGCAATGGCAGTGCTTGTGCATTATAGCTGGTAGATCTATAAGCTTTAATCATTTTTATAGCGATAGTTCTCTGAAAACTATTTAATATATTTTGAAATCGTTTAACTTTTAAAATGTCTATATATATTACACTACCATAAAGTATGTTAGGCAATATTACGCTTTTATATAAGGTTAGTCCCTTCTTGTAATTTAATCGGTTATTATTATTATATAATTTGTTAAATATAATTAAAAATGTATTTATTTTTTTAGTGATATAGTGAAAATGATTATAAAATTTTAAGTTATTGTCTATTATTATGCCTAAGTATTTGGTTTGACTAACCATGCTAATATTTAATCCGTATTGGAGTAAATTTAATCTTTTATCCTTTAAGTTTTTGTTAAACAACATGTAAGTTGACTTAGATTCGTTAATATTTAAATTGTATTGTTCTAACCATTTCGCGATTTCTGTATAAACCTGGTAAACTTTATTTTCCAATACATTTTCATTCTTATCAGCTATTACTATTGCAATATCATCTACGAAAGTGAAAATGTTTACATTAGTGGGTAATATAATGTTATACATTTGAGAGAAAACTATGTTCCACAAGTACGGTCCTAAAACAGACCCTCGCGGTACTCCCATAACGGTTTCTTGTTTTTTTGAATAATTACCGATTTGTAATACAGTGTAGCGATTTTCGAAATATCGATTTACAATGTTCAACATGCCATTATGTAATCCTAGTTCCTTTAATAATGCAAGTAATCTATTTAAATCTAAACTGTCGAAAGCCTTTGTTATATCAAGAGTAAGTAAGCACGTACGGGGTAATTTTTATTTTTGTATATTCTTATTGTTTGTAAAATATTGTGAATAGCCAATTCAGACGATCTACCTGGTAATGCGCCATACTGGTTATCATTTATTATTCCGTTATTTTCTACAAATTCTTTTAATTTACGAAGAATACATTTTTCATAAATTTTACTGAAATTAGATAACAAAGATATAGCTCTATATGAAGTAGACGAGTTTGGATTTTTATTAATTTTAGGTATTATAACTGTTTTACTTAATTTCCATTCTTGAGGATAATAACTATATTTAAACAATACGGTTTAATAACTTTCGGTATTACATCTGGTAACAAATTATGAAATCTTTTAATAAATCCATTTGATATTCCATCAAGTCCTGCTGACACTTTATTTTTAAGTTGTTTAATAATTATGTTAACTTCTTCTTTAGTAATCGATATGGTTACGTTAGGTTCATGTACTTCTGCTTTAAATGGTTTTACGTTAAGGTTTGACATCAATAAGTCGACTTTATCCTTTTCTGTACATGCATAATTATCTAATGTTGGTATATGAATACTTTTTTTTTTATTAGTTAATATTCTGTATTTTAATCCGAAGACATTTTTGTCTTCCAGTAATTTTTTCCAGGCTTTCAACTTAGCGTTTTTAATCATAAACTTATATTCCTTAAAATTTACTTTATAATTATTGTAATGGTTATGTTTTTTACATGTATGTTTTTACAGTTTCGATACTTTTTGTATAAATTATTTACCAGTAATTTCTTTATTTGTAATTCAGTATTCCACCAATAGACAGTTGACCGGATGGTGGAATATGAACTATTTAGAACTGTGTTGACATAGTCTTGAAAACTATTCAACCAACTTTTAAATTTTAACATTATTATTGTTGAAATTGAGGATATTACTTTTATTTTAACGTACATACCGCCAAATGGCGTATCTACTCAATATTTTCAGTTTATCGATATGTATTTAAAGAATAATAAATTAACGAAATTTATATGGTTGGGAGGCCTAAATTCTCGAAATTTACTATGGGAATATTTCAGTCTATTGAAATGAACTGGTCGCGTGACTTTTCCGTTGGAAACTAGAATTCGCGCAGACGAACATCGCAATGGAAGATAGGAACAGTATCATGAGTAAAGAGTGTTAATCGGAGGTGTTGACCACATACGTTGTGTGATTGGGCCCGGCGTTTTATTATTCAGACGTTTTTCTGCGGATGCTTCATTCTCGATTTCAATTTTTGAGTTAGCCATCCGAAAGGGAATTCTAGGCGTAACGTTGGAGGCTTTTTGTAGATAATCGAAGAACAGAGTGAAGTAGCAGCGATCGTTTGTCACTGTTTTTTTGAGCAAAGTCCGCACCCCATTACCATTTTTAGAACTTTATTGATTATCGACGTGCAATATGTATGTAGGGATGTATTGTAACGATTATTTGCTAGTATGAACATTTCGATTAAATTATACGTTTTTGTTGAAATGACGTCAATTAAAAATTGGACGAGAACAATTAAAATGTATTCTTCTTACAAGACTTAATGGAAAAGACAATCATCAGACTGTTTAGAGGGTGTCTCGACGGCGAAGTGGTCGACGACAAAAGGGTTTTTTATTTCACTTTAGAACAACAACACCTTTTTATTCCTAGCTGGGCGAGACATTTAAGACTTTATTCCATATCGTCTTAAATACTGTAGCTGCTGGTTTGTCGAAATTCATTGTTCCGTTCAGATTCAGATTTTTTAATATTGCCCGGTGAAAAGCTAAGGGAGATCCGTTAAATAATTCATGCTGAAGGAAAAAAAGCATTGACCGCTAGAGAAGCGAGTGCGCAAAAGCTAACAAATTCAGATTTTTTATTTATCGTCAAAAAAAGGTTAGAGAAAATTGTTTTTTTTTTTTTTTTTTAAAAATTTCGGTAATACTAAAATTTTTAAAATACTTTTTTTTTTTTTTTTTGATTTCTTTAAGGTCCATCTCACGTTTGAAAATTTATCTTCATCGATTCTTTCAACGTTCTCTTTTTCTTCAGCAGATAGCCCCGATTGAAATTCGGCCATCGCAAAACTATCTTGAACAAAGAACATAATAATATACTGCAACTTACATTTAAACATTATCGACTTAAACACACGCGACGGATATCTTGTAACAGGTGCGAAGTACCTCCGAAAATAATCCACTTCGAAAATTAGACGACGTTGAATTATTTTTCTACACACAGATATGTGTGGAGAACAAAGTGAGATGAAGACGGATGATGAACAAAGAGGTTTTTTAACGGAATCGCCTGGTTTCGGAAAATATTTTCCCTTTTGAAGTGATAGCTCTATCAGCCCCGCTATTATACTTGTAAAAACTTTGACCTTTATTATTCGGAAGAAGCGCCTTTTTGAAACAGATATGCGCAAATATTTCGGTGTCGTCAGCCCGCTTATAGCAAATTTTTCCATAACTACGAGTACTTATATTTAGCGCGATATTCTCACGCTCGAAACAGTGTCTCGCTATACTCTTACGATGTGTTCTACAAACGCGTATATGTGTCTGTCTATTCGAGTACTCTGAAAAGACGATTCATCGAAATTTCCGATCTCTTTTTTTACTACTCGCGGTTGTCGGGTAATATTTCATTTATTTAGAGAAAAAAACAAAACAGAAAACACTGCGTCGTTGAAAAGGTATACTGTGTATAGAGGTGCTAAAATATTAGAGATAAATCAGGTAAAAATTCGTATTTTGGAACAAAGTAGACTTGTTTTCTTTTTCTTTTTTTTTAAGCAAAATTTAAACAGCATTTAATAAAGGGACGACGCCATTTTTCAGATATTTTTAATAAAATTCAGGCACAAAATATAATTTAAAGTAATTGCGGACACGCATTAATGTTAAAACTCTATAAAATAGACGTTGCATAAATATGCATGATTAGTAGTACACATTTTCTATATAAAGCTACAGTACGTGTAAAATAAAAAATAGGGGAACAAAAAACAGGCTTCCAGTGCCTCTGTTCGAAGTACCTTAAGCCAGGTACACACTAGTAAATCTAATTAGAGGTGTACGAGAGAATTTGTCGAGCAAGTGCGACTGTAATTAAAGGAGCAGCCGGGTGGGGAAGAAAACGTGTTGTTGCTAGTCGAAAAAATTAATAGTTGCCGGTGTTGTAAAATTCCGGCAACGGGGAGCGGAAGTATTAGAATTTAATCGTTTAATCGGGCGTCAATAAATCGATTAATTCTGGGCCGGGAATTAATTGGAAAATACAGCTGACTGAGCGTAATTCATTATTTTCAGAGTAGCAGCGCGTTTGTCGAACGCGGCGAAAATAACCCGCGTTTCCGCGAAATTACCATTCTTGCTGACGTGGCGAACGTAATTTCGTCCAGCAGTCCTTTATTCGCAACCGCGTCCCGTCTGACTGAGTCTAATTAGCCGTTTGAACTTTTAACCGCCGATTGCCGCGTTTCCGTATATATCCACTTATAGGCCAATTGATCGATTGTGATCGACAGAAATAAATCAATGGCTCGCTGTCTTAATGACCAATCCGTAATTAGCGATACCCATGTTGCTGAATGTTTTATCGGTTTCCTTTCACCTGGCGAAAACTCTTTAGACGTAAAAACCGTTCTGCAAACACAAATGCTGAATTCACTAATGAGCCTTTGTAATCATTAACCGATATATTCATATATACGTATATACATCGAAAGTGCGCTTTTTAAGAACATTTGCGAGACCACCTTTTATCAACTTCTTTCTAATACGACTTTTGCCATATGTCCAGAGTGCTTCAACAATGGAAAATTGTTTTTGTACCAATGGCAATTTTACAAATCTTTGAGCTGCCATATCCTGATCGGACTTCAGGCTGTTGACATGAAGATAATACTTTTCCATTTTTCCCGATTCCTGGCTGTATGAATTATTTCTCTTCTGTTGAATGTTTTGTCCAATTTTTTATGTTTTCAAACCATGTCTCGTATTCTTCCTGCCAATCCACCTTTTTTCTTCAATCTGCCCAAGTGAAATTGTCCTCCTCAGTAGCTGATATCTTAAGGGGCCACGTATTATTATGTGTCCTGCGTATTCTAGTTTCCTCTTTTTTATTGTATTCACCGGTTCCCGATTTTGGTCCATCGCAGTGTAGTACTTCTGAATTTCTTATCTTCTCCGTCCACGAGATCTTAAGCATTCTTTTCGTTAGCACCACATTTCGAAGGCTTCTAGTTATTTTTTTATCATTGCCGTTTTTCCTTGTCTCAACTCCGTATAATAGCCGCGACCATACGTAGCATTTCACAACTCTCAATTTCAGCAATATCTCGAGGTTCTTAGTACTTTCTTCCAATTACTAAAAGTATCTCTTGCTGTCGCTATGCGTATCTTTATTTCTTCGACTGGGTCTGCCTTCTCATTTATCCAGCATCGCAGATATTTGTACCGGGCCACCTTTTCAATACCTTTAGAGAACGAGTTTTGTCTTTTAAATGTATTTAAGCTTCTTTCTTTTACACGCCATTTCAGCCGACTCTAAAATTTTAGAGCCATTTTTCATGTTACATACAAATTAGATCTAGCACGCTGATGATATTTTTACTTCTGAATGCATTATTTTCCTTCAAAAAACTTTACCAACCCTCTAGTCAACCACTTTGCGCTTGATTCCATCGGCTAATTATACGCCGAAAAAATAAGTCAGTCTTACCCGCGAGGCCGTGCCCACTTTCTTCGCCGACATTTCCAAGTTCACATTTGTATTGATATACCATAATGAATTTGTGGTAAAATGTATTCGCGCTGCGTTTCGTTTTCTGTTAAGAAATCGGATGATATTTCGGTTGATAGTAGAGTTACGCTGATTCGAACTGCTAATGTCTCGTTATCGGAAATTAACGTGTATTGTGTATTCTCGATAATTCCCGCTTGCAAAGTCGGTAACTATTATTGCTTTGTTATCACTTGTCTATCTATACGTATAATTATACATCTGCGCATATGGTTCAGCGACCGTGCATTGTGCGCCTGCATTTGCTCTCTAACGGCTTAAGGCGCAAAAATACCGTGCTAAATCGAAGCATTAACTGAAAAAGACTCAGCATAATAATCATCGTGTATTGACGATTAAGAATGAATCGAAAGTATCAATTATGCAAAATAGTACGAAGAACAACTATTATACCGAAATAATGCGATGTCGCTGAGTTCAATTTTTTACCTTTTTCCTCCTCAACTTTTACTTCGTAGTAATTAGCTAATCCTGAAAAATGAAAAGTATTTTAATTACATTAAAATGAATGTAATCCATGTCGCAGCAAGGCATTATTCTCCCTAATAACAGAAATTAGTATAACCCAATAAGATGGTTCACAATATTCAATTATGCAATAGAGCTCGGAAACGGTCTGACTTATCAGAATTGGCTCATAAATTACAATTAAACTTCTAACTATGACAATTTACAACTTCAATTTGAGCAATTACCCTGGACGGCAAGAAATCTTCTCGAATATATAATATGCAATTTATAACGACCTCAAAAATCACCCTTAAAAAATTCATAACACACCACCAGATAACCCTTTAAAAGAAAAATTCGAAATATAAAACAAAACACAGAAGCACTTTCATAAAATCCAAAAATTAAGGTTAAATACTTGTGTAACCCCCCTTTTGGGCTAAAAACAGCAAAAAAAAAAATTAATTTTTTTCATAAATATTGTTTTAAATTCCGTATTCTGCTATTCGGGGAGGAGACAAATTCAACAAATCAAATATCATAAAAATCGGTCCAGCCGTTCTTGAGTTATAAGTGGTGTAATTAACACGACTTTCTTTTATATATATACATATATATATATATATGTATATATGAATTTTCATTACGCAGAATAATTAGACTTGTAATGGGATTGTACATTAAAATGCTGATGAAATAGACACTTTCCATTAAATTATTTCTTGCGCAATAGACGTAATATGCGGAAATTTCTAGAACGACAATTACTGATAACACACCGTTTTAAAGTCAAATCGAATCAATATATTTTTTATAGAATTTCACACATGAGATACGCATGAGAAGAACATTTTAGAAGATTTTACATAAATTTCTAGACCTAAAATTACGACATTTCCCGGTACAGATTAATAAATACTTATCAAATAAAAAAGAAACGATGTTTCATATTTAAAACTTGTATAGATGCTGAACAAAATGTTAATGTTGGGATCGGTTTTTCTGTTGAACCGCGAGGCCTTTATAGAAACTAAACCGGTATTGAGACGCGCATCTGGAATATTTTTATCGGTACAAATACGCGAAAGGAAAAAAGTCCACAAAAAGTAATATGCCCAAAAGTGATCGCGATAGAATAGGTTGCGAGGAAAAAAGAAAGAATCGCTCCTTCATCGTAATGAGCTTTACTCGATACATAATCTTAATTCTGGATCACTTCGGTAGCTATCCTTGTTTGTTTTTTTTTCTCTTCAGCCAAATCGATTATCATACCCTAGCTCGGAACCGCGAGATCATAGTTTTTATAATCGCATCTTTTACAGGAACAATATTGCACCCCTTCCGCATTTATGGAATCTGGTTATTGCAGCGCTGGAAGTGAATCGAGAATACTACGTCAAAGTTTTTCTAACGACAAATCTCTTTCAAGGAGAAAGAGGGTATTCGAGTTTCTGGAATTTAAAATCGCTGAAAATGATAACGATGGAAAGTGCAAATTAAATTGCGCAGCGGGTGTCGGAATTGATCGCGAATCATCCTTCAAGAGGACATAGATCGAAGATACTTTTTTGGGTTTTTGAATCTTTTTTCGTTATTATTACTCAACCGCGAATGGTGGTTCGCAATGATCACGTGGACGACATTTCCGTTTATCATTCGTCGGAGATGGATTATCGTAAATTACCGACGGTTATTAATCGGATTGCTACTATTAAGGTTCGCTAATTACCCAATTAAAGTAAATTAAAAGTAATATATAGAGAGTATTTTTTGCGTTTAGCGCAACGACGTACGTTGCGATATTATTCGGAGCAATTACAATGTCTGCAGCGATAGATAATTCGACAAACTTGCCCGATGTTTAAGTATTAATTAAGTTCGATCGTTATTAATTACGTTCGACGCAAAACGAAGAAAGAAAGAAGCGAATTCGGGCTCAATAATGATCGATAAGATTAAGAGTTGCCGGTCGCAGCTCGAAGTGAGAAATTCTTTCAAAGTAACGCGGAACGTTTTAATTTTAAAATGAAAAGTAGCGCCGAAATTATTCATCGCACGAAAGGAGGGTATGACGATAGGGGGGGTTAAATGCAGTGGCTGGTGCTGCTCGTCCGGGACCTATTTAATATCCGATTTAATATTGCGACGTGCCTGAAATTACGCGATAAATAATGAACGCCAATTAGAGACCCGGCGGCAACATCGATTATACGATGGCCGGGGCCGACTTACATTTTCGTTGCAGTAAGCAGCGAAGCTCAGGGGACGTGACTGTCATTCATCTGGCCAGTGTTTAGTGTTGCGTCATCGTTGGAAGAGAAGGCATAAAAAAATGAAAAAGACCTCGTAAACGGATTGCGGAATCTCAGCGTGGCCACTGTGTAAATAAGTAAATTACATAGGCGCGCGTTTAATTGCGGACGCTAATTATTAATTTAATCGCGTTAATTGGAACATCGATCGACTTTTAAACGGCTGCTAATGGCGAAAAAGCGATTACACTCATTTACTGATGCGATTTTTAATTAAAAATCGTCTTATTTTTATTTTAATATCGCTGCCAGCGGACACTCCGCGCTCTCCAACTGCTCAGCAGCCGTCAGCCTTACGTTGCGATCGTTAAGGGGCCTCCTCGCCGCGCCTCTTCCGCTACCGCCTGTGTATTTTGACGGAATTGACAATTTGTCGTCTGGCTGCACTGTCGAAATTGAGGAGCAATTCGACGACTTAATAATTAATTCTTCTGGCGCGCACAATAACAACAATAACTGCGGCAATAAAAAGTGCCACTTATCGGTGTAATTGAAGCTGCTTTCGCTGTTCTCGCTACAATTTATCAGCGCTTCTCGTAATGATCATCGTCGCCTGCTTTTATCGCGCCAAACACGGATATTATAATACAATTTTCACGCCGTATTTATGTCCTCTTCCATTAGCCGCTTTATGCGCACGGTCAAGGACGCGCGAAAAGATAAATGCAAAGCAAGCCGCTACTTCAATCGATCGAGCAGCATCGAAAAAAGCTCCGGCTGATCGGAAGAGATGATGAAGCGCAACGGAAATAGTCTGTGCATCGGGCATCCTCCAGCGGAAGCTGTTTTTCTGAGAAACGGCTTCCTAATGCTGGAACGGTGCTTCGGATGCGCTCTGGTTGATTCGAGCTTTAACGCGTACCAGTGTCGAAGAACTTTGCAATAGCGGAAGACGGTTTGGATGATTTCAAGTGAGCACACTTTTTTTGGGCTCGAACCTTTCCCGCCAAAATACATGCCGCTGTACCGTGAGAAATACTGGTCAAAAAAAAGCTTCGAAAGTTAGCCACTGCTACACTTTTTAACAGTCCGTGATGGCAGAGCTTCGCTCGCATTAGATCCCTCA
The DNA here is from genome assembly GCA_039619475.1 of Icerya purchasi. Classification (NCBI taxonomy): domain Eukaryota; kingdom Metazoa; phylum Arthropoda; class Insecta; order Hemiptera; family Monophlebidae; genus Icerya; species Icerya purchasi. The sequence continues at coordinate 274,475,620 of CM077116.1, forward strand.
GATCAGTCAAACATTTTAAGATAATACACTTAAAAGATGGATGTCCGACATATGTAACATATGAAAATTAAGGCAATACTACCCCAGCTTTATATGCATTAAAGAAATCAAAAATATTTCATTAGGCGCTGGTAGATTTTTTATCGAGTTCAGGCATAATGGGTGAGGAAAATATACACACTCGAGGAAAATAAATAAACTGCAAAGAACCTGAAGGTGCGGTAATTGAAAAAGAAGACGCGAAGTAAAGTAAAGCAAGTATATCTTCCGTAGAGTATGATGGATTGTGAAGTTAAGCTTTTCATAATTCACTTGACTTAATGGATCTTCTGATGAGAATACTAGTTCCTTTCTACTTTTGGATTATCCGCCTTTACTCCCCCCCCCATAATTCTCCGGTATAACCAATATTCAATTTCAGATTATATCACTGAGTCAGCGACTTGGATCCGGAACGAAACAAGTCTTGATAGGACACCCCTGGTTTTGGCAGCCAAGCACCTTAATCACTAAAGAAGATGTACTGAACAGACGTACTGAACAGATGTACTGAACAGAAATGCACTTATTAATAAAGATATAGAAATACATAAGAACACAGGAAAGAAAATTGTATCGGAGAAAAAAAAAGAAGAATAACTAGCGAGAAGAAAGATGGGCGAGTAAACAGAAAAATATGTTCCGAATCAGATGTTAAATAAAACACTCCTGAGGAAATAATAATAGAGGATGGAAAAAAGAAATGTAAAAAACATAATAAACATAAAATACGTAATAAACATAAAATACGTAATAAACATAAAATACGCAACGGAACAGCGTGTAATAAAAATATTCTAACGAAAGTAAAGGAGATTACAAAGGAAAATTATATTTATTAATAAGTATAAAGATATAGGTAGTAGATTTTATATGACGATATGTATATGTATAATTTAAATTCTGACGTTAGGATATACAAATATAATTCAATCGATGTAATTATAAATATTCAAAAAACGAATTCATGCGATATTATTACTGAATTTGGAAAGTGCATTTTACACCGTATGCAAAAAAAAAAAAGGCGCCATGTAGATGTCGTAAACAAATTGAATGGGAAATTTCAATTTCCCATTCAATGCGGTAAATAAACGAATTATCAAATTTTCATTAAACCAAAATGCGATTGTTCGATCATCGTTAACCCGAATGATAACTTTTCCTAGAACAATCGATTATTCCTTAAAAGTTCGTAAATTTTATTAAAATTGTTAGCATTTCCAGAACTGACCACATATACATATATATATATATACGTTGAATTGTACATTCAATTAAAAAGGAAATACTAATCGAGCTCGGCTCGGATCTAATCGGTCGATGGATTAATAAGTTCCGGTCGAACACTTAGCAATGGTACAGGTACACGACATTTTTCTGTATATGCATTATTCTCGTTTTCATGATGAAGTATTTTCGACTTAAAAACAAACATTTATTACTAAAAATTATTATGTTCTATACATATATTTGAATGGGCATAATATTTAAATCCGCCGCGTGTAAAATGTAAATATATTTCATCGCGAAATAGATAATAATAATTACCGTGATAAATACATTTATTATTTCTTGCACCATGATATAAATAAGGTTTCGCTTACTTTTTAATAGGACTTAAAATACTTTAAACGTTGGTCGTCTTCCTTTCACAATTTCTAATTTCATAAAACTTTCTCGATCGTGATCTAAACCCGTAAAAAAAACCTTAATTCGTGAATTTCATCAAAATCGTTAGAACCCGTTTCCGAGAAACTAGTTATATATATATATATATATAAAAACTCGGCCACTTTGGCCTCGCAAGGGGCTGTGCCCCTTGACATCTCTTGCTTTCATTTCTGTCTCTTTCTCTTCTATACTTTGTATAAAATGATCAAAATTTACAACGTAATTCTTACTGGCATCAACACACACAAAAAATAACATACTCACAAAAATCTTATCCTAACATTTAACTTTCATTATATAAAATTAAGATATTGTTTCGCTACATTTTTCGTTATATATTTCGTTACATAAAATTGTGACATTTTTTAAATAACAATAACAAAAATCCTATAAAATATAACAAACGTTACATAAAATTGGGACATTCTGCGTTACATAAAATTTGGACATTTTTTTGGGACATTTTTTCGAATGGAGGGTAGCCTAAGAATTGCGTTGTAATTAATATATACATATATGTATATACGTGTGTGCGCGTGTATACACTTTTATACATATATGATATACAATTTTTCTCATAATATAAGAGTTTTTTTTCTTTTCTATTTTACTTAATATTCACTTTTAATAAGGCCTTTAATTATTACCAACTGACAAACAGAATGTATATAGGTAGATTACAGTTGAAATAAGTAGAAATTTTCCTTATATTTAAGTGAAGAAGATTATTGTTAATAATGTTCATCTCAAAAAAGGAAAAACGGAAACAAAAACAGAAATACGACAAAAAAAATGTGAAAACCATATTAAAGATTTCCTAGAGAAAGACTAAAAAATGAAATCGCAACAAAAAATTACAAATTCTGAATAGTGAGAAAATTGGTGATAATATAAAAGTATATTTTTCATTTGCAGGGACAATTACAAAAAAAAAAAAAATATTTACGATTTTAGTTATTCTGCTGAGAAAATTAGACTATAGGTGTTATTTCAAAAAAAAAAAAAAAAATTCGTCCATAAATGTGAAGTTCGCGTTAAAACTATATCACTGCTCGGGTAGATGCGGAAAAATAATATTGTTATTGTCCATATTCCGCCATGGTCCCCCTCTGGTGTAAAGTAATCTTGACCGCCGGAGGTAATTTGGAGGTAATCGATCTTTGAGAAGGTATTTGCATGTTTCCGCGGATCATTTTACAATTTTTATCGCTATATGAAGATAATTTCTGAACAAATCTTATTAAAATTATTATACCAGCTCGAGCGAGCGCGGTAGTTAGACGAATTCGATAGAACTGTGAATGGCTCTGTAGAGTACGAATACGTCCAGTTAATACTCTCGTCGGTAACCGACACACTAAATAAACGTCGTTTAAATTGTTACTTAACAGAATGCGATGTGTGAACTAATGGGAAGAAAAAAAACTTTGATAATAATTGTACTAATAAAATTTCAACAAAAAGGATTAATCGAAAACCAAATAATTCACTTTTATTAGGAATGAACCAGCACGCGTTAAAGCTGAATGTTTCTGATACATATACATAGTAACTCTGTACTTCCTCACCAAGAAAAAAGTCCCCCTAGGCCGGACCTCTCTGTTTATAGAAAAGTTGCTTCAGTTGATTCAATAGATTACCTCGCTTTTACACGAATTCGATTTTCCTTCAAATGTAAAATTCTGTCCTTTATTACTATTTTGGTAGCTGTGCTCTTCGTTGATTTCTCACTCTCGTCAATTCTGTCTCTGAAGAGATGACCAAGATACTCCGATTCATCTAAATTCCATCTTCTCCGTAATCTCCTTGCGCATCAGTTCTCGGTTTAAATTGATTTTCGCGCGTTCTTGATTATCTTATATCCGTACTACATATGTATATCCGTTTTTGATATCAGATTCACGAGATTACACATGGCACGACGCTGATCGTTAAAAAGTCTACTCTAATCGACACATAGAAGTTTCTTAAATAGGCTGTTGAGTATGACACGCGAGAATGTTCATTGTTTAGCAGAGAAATTAATTTGTTATATTGTCTGACTCATATTTTATAGACTTTTTCTGCTCCTTATTTCTCTGATTAATCGCAAAATTTAATCTCCTAATTTTTTTCCGGGGGGCCAATATTAGTAGGTATACAACAAAAAAAAACAAAAAAAAAAACAACAAAAAATGTCGCAGAACAAATGTGTATTTTAAAACGGTCGCTCGAAATATTTCGGTCATAATAGATCTTTTTTTTTCCTTTTTAATATGTCCGTTAAAAAAAAAAAAAAAAAAAAAAAAAGAAATGTGCATTTACTATTTAACGAATTGGAAAAATAAAATAACAGCAGTCTACGGAAAAAAGAGGAAATTATAGCAACATCGGGGCGATCTTTGCATAATTATTCGGCTTCGGCGAGGGTACTTTTTGCACTTTGAAATGGTCAAAAACATCGACCGAAATTGTGTAGATGAATATTTTAATTTAAACGATTAAATACGAGCCGAGAGAATGTGTTGCGCGCGCAATTTAATGCGTAGGATTAAGCGAGGAAGCGGCGATTAGAAGGGTGGCTAGGAGGCTTCGCGAAATGTGATAGTAATGTACGGTCGAAGATAATTTTTAAAGTCGAGCAGCGACGCAAGTTGCTATATTAACCGGGTTATTAATTTGCGCGATAGGCCTCGGCCGGGTGTCGAATGTGTGCGTGTTCGAGCGCTAATAAATGCTCGGGAAATGGTCGAATTTAGGCCTCATTAGGCCCGTTGAATTGATAAAAGGCCTTTGCGGAAGAGCGGCCTGACAGATGCGCATTTATTAGCTACTGAAACCAATTGAAGAACAGCGTGTTGTTTCTGGGCCACATAAATTCTGCGGCCCTCTTCAGAACTTATCACATCGTTCCGCTGTATAGGCGCTATCTTATTTCTCCTCCGCACATATCCCGTATAGTCTGTCTCATTTATCTTTCGTCGATTCGCCTTGTTCACCTTTTCTCCCTCTCCCCTTCCGCTCCTCTTATTAAATTCGCGCGAAAAAAAGGTGGAGCCGATTGCGTCGTGCGAGAATGAGAATGGCCGGGAGTTGTGTTAAAAGTTGTTGTTCCAGATAATAATGTTTAATACCTTCTACGCATTATCTAATATCTGTAACAGATACGCGTTGCATACAATGGCAGTTATAGCGGTCTCAATGAGCGTGTACCGACCCTAAGTGCAGTACCCAGCGCGCCGCCGCTGTCGTCAGCCATAAAGTACCATTTATTAGACAATAATAGACTACAAATACAGAAAGCAGACAGAAGCGGCCCCGATGAATAGTGCTCCGCAGAAGGCAAATCTCAAAGGGACGCTAACTAAGTAAGGTGACCCCAACCACTTCTTCCATCGCATCCTTTGTGAACGCTAACCCCGGAGCTCCGGGTACTTTTAAAAAGACGTTTATCATAATTATCTGTTACACCGATTCAACACCGATCATCGTTTTCTCCGGTTTTCCTCTACACCATTTCTATTTCCGATTTCATCGTCTATTCTATAATTTTCGAAAACCAGTTCTGCACCGTGATCGTTGTCAAATCAGCATCGCTCGCAGCCGCTCTATGGTTTCGCTGCGATACGAACACGGCGCTGCAATGAAAATTTCCTCCTACGACGATACTTACAGATCATTTTCATTATTATTATTATTATTATTATTATTATTATTATTATTATTATTATTATTCCGCTACACACGTGTATTCTTTGGAAAATGCACATAACTGTCGAAAAACAAATCGATACTCGTTTCAAAAGCTGTGCACAATGCACAACAAAGCGTTCCCTATTGATAGAAACGGCCGGAATTTATAAAAAGTAAATAAAGATTTATTGAAAGTAAAGGAACTTTATTAAGCTTTGTTTGCAAACATAAAGATAAATTTAATGTAAAAGTATCTGGTGGAATCACAAGATCGTCTCGCACTGAAACTGCTTTTATACCACGTTTTAAAAAATTTCATACCAAGATTCAAGCTATATATGTATAAGGGTGCTCTCTTTTTTAATTCTTTGCCACATAATCTAAAAATATCCCTATTGAACTACAAAAAAAAAAATAAACCCGTAAATATCTAATAGAACATAGTAATGTACCATAATTAAATTTATTACAATAATTACTAATTTCGAACAATACAACACCATACTTATTAAAATTATTAATAGTACTATCATTACTGTTTGTACCATCATTATTTTTACATTATTATTATTACCACTACTACAGTTCCACATCATAGTATATATTTTCAGGTGGTTTGTGTATATATGTACATGTGTATGTATTTGTGTGCGTACGGGTGTAATCATATGAATACCTTAGGTAATTGAAAAAATCATACTAAAAAGACTGAGGGACCATGCCGAAAACAATGACATTATCCCCAAAATTCAATTTGGTTTTCGCCCCAGACACTCCACCGTGCATCAGGTTGCGAGAATTACCGAGGCTATTACCCATGGTTTTAATTTTAATAAACATACAGGAATGGTATTTTTTGATGTAGCTAAGGCTTTCGATACCACGTGGCATGAGGGAATCACATACAAAATGATAAATTACAACTTCCCAAATTACCTTATAAAACACTAATAAGTAGTTACCTTACAAATAGACTATTTTATGTAAACGTCGGCGCTTCTAAATCTACTTTAAACCCCATGTTAGCGGGGGTACCACAAGGCAGTGTGTTAGGTCCTTTTTTATTTACGCTTTTCTTATCTGATTTACCGAAACTTCCAAATACTGAAATTGCCATGTATGCAGATGACACGGCTTTGTTCACTAGTTCACACAGACCACAGACTCTCGCTAACAGGTTAGTAGCATAAGTCGTACATTACGATATTTCAAGAAGTGGCGCGTAAGTATAAATCCATCCAAAACTGAAGCAATACTATTTACTAGGCGAAGACCTGCTCTACCCAATAACTTAATTGTCAACAATGCCTGCGTGCAATGGGCCGAAACAACGCGCTACTTACGAGTAGTACTGGATAAGAGACTCACGTTTAACAGGCATATCGATCACATAGGTATAAATGCTAACAAAACTATATCAGCTTTATATCCGTTATTAAAGTATAAATCATACCTTAGCAGCAGTAATAAACTAATTATCTATAAAATGCTAATAAGGCCTGTCACATTACCTATGCATGTCCTGTGTGGTCATCTAAATAGCACATATATGAAACTTCAGGTGCTACAAAATAGGTGCCTGAGGTACGTACTGCGAGCAAATAGGTATGCAAAGGTAACGGATATGCATGATTACACAGGAGTCTCCCATTTTTTAGAAGATTTCATCCTTGGTATAACATATATAAATTCTGCAAAGATTGTGAAGTCCACAGTAATGAACTAATCAGGCCAATCGGAAATTACGATTCCAGGCGACTAAAATATATGTATAGCAAATATAAACACCGTAGGCTTAAGCATAATCTTTTGAAGTAAGGCAGTAAGTTGCAAATATAAAGTGTATATTCTGTAGGCGGAGCTTAGTGCGTGTGTAAAAGAATATTATATAAGTGAGCTAATAATAAGCTGGTAAGATGCGAATATTAACATATGTTATCTTATGGCGCCGGTTTTTTTTGTAAGTTTTTCCTGCAATTGATTAGCATTTATCCGTAACGTTGATTTTTTTGTATGCGTCTATACTACTGTATTGTGGCGAGGCTAACGGGCCGATACACAATCGTTCTATAATAAGTATTAACAATTGTAACGAACGTGGTTAATAAATTCTTTTTTCTTTCTTAGTAAGTATCTATATAAGTGTATATAAGTGGATTTGATGTGCTGATTTGTGTAAGAATGAATGAATGTCTACAATTCAGTTAGGATTAGATGTGTAAACTGGTTTTAAGTACTTAAATATTATTAATATTATTATTGTTATATTAGCAGTTATCTTTTATTACCACTAGTTATTTTTATTAAGTTGCTACATCTGATGAACAGGAGCAATTCTGAAATGTTCCTCTAAATCAACTTAGTTTCTACGCTCGGTTTACTTTGTATTTATTAAATAACCATTATAAACTATGCTAACAATATCGTATATTCAAATTATAGGTGAGCTATTTCGGTTTATGAGGTAGAGGTGAAATCAATGAAAAAAGGGTGAAGAAATAAAAAAGAAAAGAAAATGTATTCATGTGGGGCATATGTATCCGATTATTTCGCAAATCACGTTATTACTAATAGTGTTTTATTTTAATTAGTTTGTATATTTCTTTTTCTGTTGTCATTTTAATAATTTGTTTCCACTACTCGCGCTTGTAGCGCATTTGTGGGTTTGTATTGATAATAATAATAAAATGATTTGACGATGTGATTTTACGGAAACATCTAAGCCGGCAAATATTTATGTCCGGGGTGGTTAATGCTAAAATCGATCAATGTTTTTTTTAGAATCGCAATGATGAAATCTGAAGATGCACTCTAATTTTGTATAATGTTGCCATTATAGAATACTGACGTACGAATAATATTAACATCCACCTATAATTAAATTTTATCCCGAAATTGTATTAAACAAGTATTTAAAATTACAAAATCGTAATGGGATAGGTTCAAACCGGTAAAAAAGCGCACGCCACCGGACGCTATATTACTGTAATAATTAACAATCACAACTTTATGCAATCATCAAACTGCTGTATAGCCTCGGTGCGGATAAAGAAGTAATAAGATCTTCGCTTTGATGGAATAGGAAATTAAACATTTAAAACTTCTATGATGGATATCACTATTTACGGTAGAAGATTTAAAAAATTTGGTTTTAAAACTTACCATTTCGGAAAGTTTACATAAATAGACCATGATCAAAAATTTGCTTTCCGAAACGTTAAGCTGGAGGATCGAATTTTTCTAAAAATTGGTTCTGAATTGTTTTTCACCACACTGGTAATGCTTACGTTCCGGTGAAAATTAATACACTGAAAAATATCGCTTTAAACTCAACACGCAAAATGAATAATTGTATTTAGCGTTGTTTTCAATGTTTTTACCATATTTTTATATTGTATTTATTAGTGAAAACGTTTTTCGATGTGCGACTGCTGGATTATGGAAATTTAAAACAACTACAAATTTAAATACACCTATTTAAGAGTACTAGTAAAGAAGGGACAACATTTTTGTGATATACGATTTTTTTTTTTTCTCCTACTAGCAGTCAGAAAAAAAAAAAAAAGCACTAATAACTTTGGTGTCAAGTTACCATGTATAAAACAATCGAAATATTCGATACTTATTCAGATTAACGCGAAGGGTTACTAGCGGTGAAATATTTTTAATTAACTTTTCTGCGGTTGGTCAAACATCGATATTGTGTAGATTAAATCAACTTATGTATTGATAAATGTTTAAAGCTTTCACAGTGAATACTCGTAATAAATAAATTGCGGACACAACTGTGTGCTAGAAAGCATTATGCTTGACATTTCGGTCAGCTCATACTGACCATCATCAGAAACGAACTGGAAGTAACAGAATGAAAATTACGATCAAAATGAAAAACAAAATCACGAAAAACCCAAAATAAACCTAAAATCGATGTTTATATAAGAGTGAATGTTAATGTTTTCAAATAACAAAAATGTAATGTGTTCCTTCGCACACGTTATACATACTTCAGCGAAATAATCGAATATTAAAGTAATATCGCGCTAATACTTATCACTGTAATTATCAAAACTTAATTATTCTTTCGATAAAGAGGAATTTTACAAGTTTCTCCGGAATAATTTTTTTTCCTTATAAAATAATACCCCGCAGACTAGATTTTACAAATTCTTATAGTATTTTCATTACTTCCACCACTGTGTGAACATCTTTCTTACGTCATTTTTCACTGGGAAAAAATGATTACGCGACTGACTCGAAATCATTTTTAAACCAGTAATCAACTAAAATCGGAATTTTCAAATATCGTAGAATACGTACAGCGATGACACGTCATTAGACAGCGATTCTGGTTAGTAGTTAAATTCAGATCTCCAGTCACTCGTCGAAATCAGCCTGTACTTACTAAAAATGATGTAACTAGAACGCAACGGTATCGTCCACAGACAGTTTTAAAATTGAATAGGATAAATTTTGAAATACAAATATCATAAAAAATTTAATATGTATAAGAACATCGTATACTAATTGAAATCGTTTTAACGTTACATTTGTGTTTTATTCCAAATTGCTATATAGTTAACAGACATGCTAAATGATTCTATATTAAATAACTAAATTTTTTTTTTCTTTCTAATAAGTAATTTAGATGTAAGTTTATCAGTGCCACATGGCAATAATAGCGGGTTTTAAAAAACAAATAAATACTAACCTTGGTGGAATTTGGAGTGCAACACTAGTCCCCGTACTGAGAAGGTCATCTCTGTGAATATTTGATCAGTGATACCGCCGCGCAAAATTATATTAAATATATAAGAGAATACACAAATTATCGATGAAAACCGAAAAAAAAAAGAAATAGCCTTGAAGGAGACTAAAGAATAGCCAGCATACCGTAGTATCAACCCGAGGATAACTGTCGGGATAATAAATGTTTTAAAAATCCTTCAATTAATAAGAAATATTGCATAAATTCTGAATAAATGAATTCGACAAAAAAATCTAAAAGTCCAATTGACACTTCTACATTATCATTAACATTAGATCCTGGTAGTAAACAATTTCTAATGACGCGTTATAAAAGTTTTATATTACCGTAATCTGCTTCGATTATTGCGTAGCTGCAAGGTACGGCTCATTTGCTTATTCTGATGACGTACTCTTAATAGAGAGATATTACACAGTTTATGAACTAACTGTAATAGTACGAATCGCAATAATAAATATGCAAGCGTTGTTTCCGACGCGGTTTTTCGCTATACGACGTTAAGGGCAAGTCAAAGAAGGTAGAAAACATTTCTTTTCTTTTTTCTTAATTCGGCCCTTAACTGCAGATTGTCGCCTGAACAAAAAAGGATTCAGATTTATATTTCTCCTACAGACCTATTTATCATGCACAGAAGAAACATTAAAAGAAATAACGTGTTGGCTTGAAAAAAAAACTTCCCGAGTATTGTGCATGGATTTAGAGAGTGTTCGACAATTAAGGACTTTTTTCGTTATTGTATTTCCCTGTATTTTTTTTACTGTAGTTAAAAATTGCTACACGATTTTAGATACAAAAGCTGGTACAAATCCACCCGTCGCAGTACTCCAGTTACAAGAACTAGCTGTTCCTGTTTAATATATCGACTTTATTACAGAACCGTAATAGCTCGGTAGTCGAAAAAAAAACAAAAAATTATATGGCATTCACAAAGAGAGTCTTCCGTGTAGCATAGTGTATTTCTGTTATTAATTAGAAATTAGACTACGAAGCGAATAAATAAGTAATTCTGATGATTTGCATGTCTCCATGCTAAATACCGATAGACTACGAAAAATCAGCGAAAAACTACCGATGACCGAATTTAATATCCCCGCTTATTCAAACGAAAAATAAATCCATTCCTCATTTTTTTACCTTATATAAAAATATTTAGACGTGTTATTCAACACACGAGTCGGTGCTATAAGATTATATTTTGAGTAACTTTGATTAAAATCTAATGCACGGGAACTAAGTCGGAAGCTGAATCCTTGATTTTTTTAAATGCAGCATTAGTAGTAAGTTTCCCATTCCGTTAGTACCACATCATTTAGAAATTTCAATCCGAGTAAAAATACGAACTTAGAAACGGATCAAAATAAAAAAAGCATTAACGTTCTCTGTAACTGTGACTTCTATTCGTCTCACTGCATTTTAACAGCGGGTCTCCATTAGTCCTACTGGCCCAATTTTATATAAAACTTAAAGAACAGAGACATTATCCGATCGATAAAGTTCATAACTTAAACAACATAGTAAATATTGAAAAAATATCGAGCTAATCTTTTACTAGTTTTCAGAGTTATCAACAGTTAAATACGTATACTATTGAAAATATAAAATTTCCTGTGCTGTAATTTAAATGCAAAAACAACTAATATTTATAATCGTATTAATAACATTCAATCTGAACAATTGCTAAGCAATCGCGTTATTTACATTACCAGTACAATAAATATACAAATTTTAATTATATGTACATTGCATGTAAAACATATACATATATTCGGCGGCTTCCTGCCGCGGAAAATAAGAAAGTTACGCTGGTTTCTCGTTTATGATGGAGCTTTATGCAGTTCTACTGTCTTTAGAAGAGCTAAAAACCAAAAACAAAATAATAAAATTTTATTTTTATCAGATTTGCCGGTCAATTTAATAGAATTAACATCTACCAGTCCGAAAGTGAATTTTATATTGTTGAAATAAAAATCAGGAAATTGGCGGCTAGGTTAGACAAGACCGTAGCTGAATAATATTCAAGTAGATTCCTGTACAACTGTTCGAAATGATGAGACGGTTGATAATTTATACAGAACAAATGTATAATTAGAAATATTAAATTAAAACAAAAGTAACTATAAACATTAAGGGGAAAATGTATTATTCTGTTTTGAGGAAAACCGAAACCAAGAAAGAAAAAACTTGGGACCTACATAACAACTATTTGTCAAGTGAAGATTTAATTAAGAATAATGAATAGTAATATTTGTTTCGAATGCGATTGGGGAGAGTAAAATAGATGCGACAGATGTTAAAAGGGAAACAGTTTGTTAATCTTAAACAAATCTTACACATACGAAATCGTATTAAAGCCAGTATCTAAAGAATGGAAGGCGTTATGTGTTTTTTCGTTTTTCTTTCCAAATCCGATACTATTAAATAATATTGAGGGAAAATTATTTCTTTAGATCTCCGTAGACCGGTCGAATCCGAGACAAAAAACCAAACAAAAAAGAAGCAATATTCTAAACAGCTAGTCTGCGATTCTATTTACTTCTGAATGCTTCGAATTGATCGTTTCACAGCGAAAATCACGAAAGCTATCACTTAAACTCTCCTGTTTTGTTTTTAGTCTTCGTCCTTCCAATCCAATATATCCATAAATAAGCGTTCAATCTCTTTAGTCGACTACTCCTGCTATCTAGAGGCTTTCTCCTTAACAGTTGTCTCTTTCCTTTTATGAACATATTATTAATTGTCTACATTTTTCTTCCTCTAAGCGACAGAACCAAATCCGTCTCTTCTAAAACTTGCGGCAATGATCCCGTCGTTATGATCATGCTATATGAAAAAATAATCTATTCTAGCATTTATTATTGTTCAGAGTTGGACAGAAATCAGTATTCCTATCTGCGTCTTGCCTCGCCAATCGTAAAATCTTATCCTTCCCCCGCTATCGTTACAAAATGTCCCTTTTCTGTCTATTTGTAGATCCGTCATCGGCTATTGCTCTTTAACTAAACGTCTTCCTAATTTCTAACCTTATCCAATCGCATATTATATATCAGTTTTTCGTAAGCGGAGTTTTACTTTCAAAAAAAAATCCTTCTTTATCACATGTAGTTAATCGTTTTACTAAGTTCTTTTCCTATATTTATTCTTATAAAAAGAGCTTCCATACTTTTCATTCAACTTTTACAGTTTTTCTTACCTAACCCCCTGGTTTATCTTCTGTTCTTGTTTCTATAAAGTTCCCCTTACCTGAAATCGTTCAACAGGAATTTACCCACGCTATTCACAGTCTGTTTCGCTCTCATGTCCTGTGATCTTTACCGAGCGATCTAAAAGCCCTCACCTCATGGTGTTGGCGCCTTTTTTGTTCTCCCAGCTTCAGACTGCTACGAATAACTTCCGTCCTTTTGCCTTTGCCGCGGAATTAACTGCAATCTTCTGTTCGATTTTGTTCATTTCGTCTTCTCACGGTTCTCATAAATACTTAATGTATCTGGCTCGAAAAGTGTTCTCTTAGCTATCTCATTCTCTTTCCTACTCACGTGATTCCCTTATTACCCAAACTTGTTCTCTGATTTATGGTCTCAAATATTCTGATCTAAATCGATTTTTTGTGGGCTCTTGGTCACTGGACAATCGCCATTTTTCGGCAAATCAAAAAAAAAACAAACAAACCTGTAAATGCCGAAATAATTCCCAAATTGTAAACAAGAAATGATATTAAAGCTCAGCCGAAAATATAATTTATTTTTTTCACTAGTCTGCTGTAATGAATAAAACTAAGGTCCGACAAATTTGAAGGTAATATTCTAGATCAGTTTCTAATTCCTTTTGGGATGATTCTCGACTTTATATTTCCAGATTTCTTCGATATAACGAATATTTGATTTTAGACACCAGATAAATAGCTCCCGCTGGGGACATCGATTTTCGTGAACGAGATAATTCTCGAAAACCTATGATCTCTAGGGTTTGGTAGCCGAGATTATGGCTACCAATCTACCGGGTTACTTGATGAATAAATACCATTTTAAAAATGAATGAAAATGTAATGATGCTGAACTGTTCTATGTGTAAATTAATTATTCAAAAATCGTGTGTGTGGGGGGGGGGGGGTGAGCCTACACGTATACTGCGATTATATTTTGAATAAATAAAAGAAATATGCAGTTCGAGCCCCCTGGAAACAACTGTGATAACAACAGATCGCTGTTGACTGATCATGCCGTCATTGGAAAAAAAGCACATTAAGAAACGGCCCCTATCAGAGCTTCCCCTAACAATAATTTCCATTAACATCGAAGAATTAACCGCGGTAAAGGAATAAATTCTAGAAGATATTAGTAACGTAAATAAATTGGATATATTATGTATACCAGAGACACACCGAGAAGCTGGTGGCGCACATCTTAAGATTAACGGAATGAAATTGGTAATAGAAAGAGACATGTAAAGTATGGAAGTACGATATTTGTTAGGTCAGATACGTACATCGAATCAGCAGATATGACCGATGAAGGTGACATACTGACAATTGAAACAAACAAATGTACTGTTACATCGATCTATAAGCCGCCAAATATCCTCTTTAAATTTAAAAAAAACTTCAAATTTTCAAGAAAAGAAACATAAAATAGTAATTGGTGATTGGAACAGTCATAGTGAAACTTGGGGTTATAGCTCTACTAATGAAGACGGAGAACGAGTTGAAAAATGGATAGAAGGTAATGACTTACAACTTATCTATGATTCTAAACAATCGGCCTCATTCAACAGTAGAAGATGGCGGAAATGATATAACCCAGACAATTTGTTTGTGGAAAGTAGTCTCGTATCGATAACAAGAAAGAAAATATTAGATCTGATTCCTAATACTCAGCATCGTCCCCCATTGGCTGTAGAATTAATGCAGCTATTGCCCCAATGAACATACCGACAAGAAGACGCTACAATTTCAAAAAAGCTAATTGGAAAGAATTCAATGAACTTGTAAATAATGAACTACAAAATCGGGCTCCCGATGTTAATAATTACGACAACTTTTCATTAAGATCATAAAATCAGCTTCAAGGATATGAGTATGCCGTACATCATACATCCGTGGAATGAATAATGATAGTAAAAGAATCTATGATGAGTATTTGGCGAAATTTAAAGATGATCCTTTCGAGGATGAAACACTCGAAACTAGAGAGTTTCCGATGTCACCAATGGCAAAAGAAACACGGGCACAGTGAATTAAGACCATAGAAGATATATTGACATGGCTCAGAATAGTTACAAAGCGTGGCAACTCATGAAGAAATTCAATGGAAGGAAACGTAGCGCACCAGTTATCAAACAAATATGATAGCTAACCAAGTAGCTCCACAAGTTATCGTAAACGGCCGAATCCCGAGTAGATAAAAGAGATATAAAGATAATTAGGAAACCGAAGAACAGGGAATCCTTAGATCACCACTCAAAATGGAGGAACTAAAGAACGCTATTAAAGCGGTGAAAGCAGGAAAGGCTGCAGATAGGGATGATATACAAACCGAACAGATAAAGAATTGTGGAACAACAATGTATGAATGGATCCGTAAACTTTATAATTGTATTAGGGAAAATAAAGTACCAAGAATATGGTTAAAATCACACGTGTTGGCTATAATAAAACCTGAAAAAGAGCTGAATGACGTTACTTCTATCGATCTGCAAAATTTCATCAAAATCGATGATGACCTCTCCTCGTTAAACCCTTCACCCACAGAAACAGTACAATTATTATTATGCGGTATAGCACCACCGGATGTCAAAATGGTGTTGCTATGGTAGAAAAATTTAAACAAGAAACAAATTATAATAGATATCCGCTATGTGAATATAAGCAGCCACCAGGCGTCTAAAATCGAGAAAATCATTCCTTGAATGAGATAGAGAGGCTACAACATTTGCTGAAAGACTGGTCGAGTGGATAAATAAATTAAATACGAGAGTGTATTTCATTGCCAGCCAGCCGAAGCATTGCCAAGTAGATCCAACGTTGATTGCTGTAAAAGTAACTTATTAAAGTGGGGGGAATGGCAAGCGACGATCTCTGCGATTGCGGAAAGGTGCAGAACGCGGACCACTTCCTTTCCTACCTACAAATTAGAGTGAGTAGCACAATAAAGGGAAGTCGCATGAGTTTCAAAGAAATAAAACGGAAGAAATTACGAAAATATTAGCGCACACTGGAAGGGGAAGATTTAAGAAGATCCTGGTCTTAATTGTTGATGTGCCAACCGATACGAAAAAAAGAAGATTCAAAAATCATTAAAATCATTTTTCGCCTTATTCAAAAAATCAACTGATCAATAAATCGGCAGTGGCAAACTGCGCTTCTATTTTCAGTGCGCACAGGAATGTCGTCGGCAAATTGCCATACCGCAAACAGATAAATTCTAAGGAAAATGGTGTAAATCCGAAAATGATGTGTTGCGCGTTCGATCAGATCGTTGTTTTAAAAAATTTTTGCCAACTTTATATAGTTATAAACATAATGCCGGTGGCTTCTTTGGTAACTTTTTTTATTGTCATCTCCCGTAGATGGGGATACTTTCATTCTTAGGTCTGTACTAAACGGTGAAATATGTACTCCGGCTAGAGTTATTGACACGTTAGAGCAACGTAGATGACCACTGTAACAGACAGATGTTGGAAAACTAAAGAAACTTGTTCCGGAGCGGATCGTTGTAAAAGAAATATTAACACTTTTTCAAGGTCTAATGTGATGACATTCGAAAAAGAAAAGGATTAGAGTGCGGAAAAATTTGGTAAAAGTGAGAATTATCGATAAATCATGTGAAGTTTGCGAAGCTAGGACATTTTATGGGATGACGTTGAAACGAATTCGTGGCCGGTCATATGTGGATCATTTGATTACTACAGCATATGTGGTATTTTATGGATGAAATAAACCGATCGCCGTCTATTTTTATTTTTAAATAAATTTTTCATTTTCACTAATGAAAATATCAATTATGCTCAGGCGTTTAGAAAATTATTCTCTCCTTTGCATTGACATGTACGGATTCATTTTAAATCCGTCACATTTCCCTATTCACAGCTGTACCAGTTGTTAAGACGTCCGCTTATTGAACTCTGCAAACAGACGCACAGTTCGAGCTCATTTTCTTTAATGATCGTACCGACATCGAAATTCGCTTCGTATTCCGAAAAGTACCAGGGCGCTTTCAGTAGTTTCGAAAGCTGCAGACGGGCGCGAATATTCTGCTGGAAAAGAAGGCATTTGAAGACACCGAGAGCGCTGTTTTCCAAATATTTCACCTCGATGATGCGGTAATGTTTTTCGAAGGGTTTTTTAATAGCGACGGCGGTATTTTTAATCGGATACAATATCCGTCGAACTAATGCGTACTAGTTTTGCAGTTTGTGACGACAAAGGGCCACATCGAATGTTTCCTTATTTTTGCAATTGCAAATGAAATCACGTCGATTAATTTTTCTATTTATTTACCAGCTGTCCGCCCACCAGATGCGTATCGTGAAGAAACGTATTCGAATTTTTTGAAACTACATCGTCATGTTTACAAAATGACCCCGTCTTTCTGAATTACACCATCACAGGTGCAATAAATGACTAATTAAACGCGTTAATTATCATTTCATTGTCTCATAATTACAAAATGCTGACCAAAGTTAACCGGGAATCTAATTGTAAGTAATAAATTCATATCCGTAAACGAATCTCGAAGGTAATATTAATTCTTTCGGTCAACATTCAAGAGCAATTTTACGTATTATCAAGCTCGTTATCCGGGAAAAAGATCCATCATAGTTAGTTTTCAGTACTCAGTCTTATCAGTGAAAATAGGGAAACCGATGAAAATTTAAAAAGCGCCGTCATTTCACGTACAAAGAAAAGAGAAGAAAAAATAGCTTTGGCGTGAAAAACGTGATAATAAACATCCTTTTTAGAGATACAAGTGATAATTGTAAACTGCTGTACAAAACATGAACTCTAGTAGTCGTGCGACCAGGCATCGCGAAAATTGTACATCTTCTATCCTCGCCCTAAAAAATTGTTTCACGTTTAAAACACATGTTGAGGTGCACTGCACGCGTGAAACACATCGTTGCGAAAGCTGACAGCGTCGTTTTTAACGTGAAATACATTTTTAGATCGTTCGGTGAATATTTTTAATTTAAAATTTATTTATTTATGTTTTGTTTCGCAGTCTGCAATTATCATCTATAGCCTAAAAACTACATGCCTATATGTACTATGTCATCATAGGGAGCTGGCAAGAAAATGTCAAATATACCGAATGCCATATAAGAAGACAAATACTACAGCACACTCTCCATTGCGCTGCGGTATTAAAGGAAATTAAATAGTGGATAGAACTGATAAAAGCGTAGCAGGCAGATGTCCGGCAATTAAATTAGTTAGATTTCTTAGCGGTAGAGTGAGAAAACCGACTACAACGAAGTGAAACGTCGCGAGTATCAACAGAATAGTAATCGAAAAGGGAAAAACTCCTCAAGAATACAAAATTATGCCCAAAGTTTTTCCCTTGGTTTCAGTTTTCGAGGGAGACTATATACTAATAATTATAACTAGACCGAAAACGGGACACAACAAAACCCCCGTTCACGTGGCTAAAATTAATATTGTCAATGATGGAGCACGCAGTGATCTTGCAATGGAGAGTAGACCATTTTATTTGACAGTGTACAGTTTACGAACAGAGTATGGACAAACTTAGAGAGGAATATCAAAGCTGCATACCGTTTCAGTGACTGTAACTCAGTTAGCGGCAGATTCAATGCCGAATATTTAGCTTTACTAATATATATATATATATATATATATATATATATATATATATATGTGTATATATTGAGACGGATTCGGCAGTTGTAGCGGTTTAATTACGTTTTATACGGTTTCCGATAATGCTGTCCGAGGTAGAAGTTATTATTTCGATTTAATTCATTTTATATTTCGGGTTTTCTCGGGCAGCAGAGATGACGGTGAATTGCGATCGGAGAAGATATTTCGACCGGGAAGCCTGGTTATCCCGAACGCAGCCGTTCTGTCGGCTGTGTTGCGGGGGTAAACTGGTTTCGCGGGGGAAATCGCGGTCGCGTTTACCGTCGAAACGTATAAGAACGGAGCGTGTAGCTACGAGAGTCGGAAGAGAATTTACAAAATCCCGGAAAGGCAGGGTAGCGCAGCCGTTTTATAAATATAGTATAATATAAGATATTCTAGAAAATTCGACGGCGTTAGAATTAATTGATAAGGTACGGGGTAATTTTCAGCGATTCGACTATATCGTTTAGAATAGCCCATCGTGTACCGAAAAATCTTCGTTCGTTCGTGCGGTGCACTATAAATCGATAGTCGGATTAATTTTGCTGTTCACGCGAGTCGGTTCATTTCGCGAGAGAGAGTAATGAACTTTCGTTGGTAATTATTATTGTAAGATCACGTCGTCGCGTGCATCTGTGTTAGCCTAGTCATCCGTAATTTGGACCAAAATTTCTTTTTTTTGTTTGTTTATTGTCATTTTTTTTGGAATTTGTTTCCCTTGTGTTTTTTTCTCTTGTGTAAATTAATTTTGAAATATATACGTGTTTTTCTAGAAGGCTTCGTTATTGGACACGTGGTTATCCCGTGACATCTCCACCGGGAGAAAATACCGCCATTGAACGGCGGAGTTCGCGAGTTCTTTTGTTTTGTATTTTTTAGATATATATATTTTTTTTAAAAAAAGCCTAAAGCTCTGCTCGGTAGAGTTTTCCGGTCGTGGCAAACCGTATTTTGCTACTGGCGCTCGTGCAATAGTTTTTTATTACATTTTTTTTTATTTATTTTTCTCGTACTTGCAAAGCAAGTCGATTCTCATAAACTGGTTCACATCAATATATATATATATATATATATATATAAATCTATGAAGCACCACAAAATAGAAATATAGAAATTAAAAGTAAAAGGGTTTTATAAAACATCCCATAAAGGGTTAATGGCGAAAGCTAAGCCAAAAAAAAATAAAATAAAATCTCTATACGTAGCAGAGTAAATTACTTAGAAAAATGGGGGGGGGGATATATACAAAAGCAAAATTTAGCGAAAGGTTAGTAAATAAACTTTTTCCGGATTTTCGCTGTTTTCAGAGATTAGCAAAAGTTAACTACGTAAAATGCAATATTTTATTATTTCTTTGTTTATTTATATATCGTATAATAACAGTTTGGGGTCAGTTATAGCGTATATCAGTAAAAGAAAAATAATATGTACAAGCGCGCCCTACACAAATGTCAACACAGTATGCAGCAGGAGCCAAGCGTAGAATTTTAGAAAAGAATATATGTGTTATTAAACATACATATATATATATATATATATATGTACATAAAATTATATTAATTAAAAATTATATTAAAAATTAAATTTAAAAAAAATTATCTGAAAAATACGTATTACTAAGCAAACTAAAGCTCTTTTAACTAATAATTTACAAAATTTTCATATGATTTAAACAAAATATCCGTTCTTTTAAATTACCTTGCATTGTATTAGCCAATTTAATGTTCAAAAAAGTGCTGCTAAATTTCCCTCTAGATTAAAAAAAAATCTAGACCATGTGTTATCGATTCGTTTATGTATAGTGGGAAATCTCTGTCACGTTCGAATAATGAACAGAGTTTATCGAGCAGTTTAAGTCTCTCACAAAGAACGTGTGCCCACGCTTTTATATTTTTAGCAAAATCTTCAAAGTCCCGAGGCATTCTCATTGAAGATTTTCGTATAATATGCTTGATATAAGAAAATTTAGTTGTTAATCGTTTTAATTAATAAACTCGAGATGTAATAGAACACGATGTTAAACGAGATAATTTATAATTTATTGCGACTGTTGAAAATAATAGTATAATCAATAATACTATTAATCTTTAGTATTTTTGAATACGTAGAGACTATACGTCGATGATCCCCATCTTCAGATGTTAGTGCGAGGTTGTGAAAGGAAAAGTGTGCAATTTCTTATAGTATTCAACGTGACGAATGGAATGCAGCGTGCATGAATGTATTGCTTCTGGTTACTGGAATGTGTTTACCGCGCGTAAAAGAACGGAGATTCATTAAGATAGCGAAATCTTGCCATCAAAAATTATTAAAAGCTGTTCATTTTCTCTAACGACATCGAATTTCTTAATCTTTTTTTTTTTTTTTTTGAAAGTAAAGTAGCTTCTTCAATACGAGTAACTCAATTTATCGCGTGCATGATTTTCAGCATTTTTTCTGGTCTTTTCTTTTTCTTTCTCAGTTGTACTCGATAGGGAGAAAAAGGTTTTAATCATAAAATTGCTAAATATTTCGAGATAATTTTTTGCACTTTTAAATGTTCGTGCAGCTCTAAATATAAATAAACTTTATTGTGTTTTATGTGTAAAAAAATCGACTATATCGAATTATGTAATTTTTTTTTTTCTAGAAGGCAGTTTATCGCATTTTACTTAATCGAGTCGATTTAAACATTTAATTAACCATCTGTATATCATATTTTTGTGAAGAAGCTTCCGGCAAATTTTTGACTATCCCTCAGTTATTAAGACAAAACAGTCATCCCCCCCCCCAAAAAAAAAATTAAAATAAAAAAAAAAAAGGAAAAAAAAATGGTCAAAACAGTTTCTGCAAAATCTATTTGGCTTTTTTGATTCTTCTGATTGCTTAAAACTGTAATGGCAGCTTTTATTAAATAAAAACGTATTTTTCATGAACAAAACGGCAACAAATTTTACAAAAAAGCAACGAACCCCATACATTAACAGGAGAGTTACACATTAATGTAATGAACAAATTATATCTCGAATCATTTCAAACTATTTTTCTAAATCTTGCGTATTAGCTAAAATATTCGGAAGATACGATAAAAAAAGAATAAATAAATATTAAAAGTTTCAGTAATAAACTGCAATATTTACTACTAACTTAAATATTGTTGTTGCGGTTTAACCCGCTTTAATAGGATTATTCACAACAAAAATGAATATAAATTTTATTATCTCCAATTCGTATGCCATCCATTATCTTTATCAATTCACATTTATTCGACTTACTGGAATTGAACTGAATTTCTTCTAATACCGAAGTTGTGCTTCGAACTCATTTAAAGGTTATTATATCTTTTCCGAATGGCATAATAAGCAGCGCCCGAAGAACCAACAAAGTGTTAACATTTATTATTATTATTATTATTATTATTATTATTATTATTATTATTATTATTATTCTGTAGTCTTGAAAAAAGGAATATCGTTTCTTATAAATTCCATGAAATAATATATTTTCATTTAATTTTTTATAACCGATACTTAACGAATATACGTTATGAACGCAAAGAACATAAGAATAAAAATTAGAATACATCAAGTGCCTTAGTAACAAAAATCTCAGTCAGTAACATTACTTAATACACATCGTTTAGAATAAACCAGAAATAACAGTAAAATTTAAATTATTTAAAAATATACACCGTCTTTCACCTGGTATATATACGAGTATATATAGTAGCCTGCGATCGTAAGTGAGCCCGAATTATTACGCCATCGATCAGCACAATTCGGAGATTAATGTGTACCATTACAATATGTTTACTAAAACCTACAGTTAAGGAACCGGAAAAATAAATAAATATATGAACGATTTTACACACTTTCTAGTTCAGTAATTTTCCAGGCGAAGCAAAAGTGTACTCTGCTTGATCCTTGACAGAACTATATACAGTTTCTATAAATAGATAAATAAATAAATAAGTAAATAATAGTCCAATGTTGCAATATTCGATGTTATATTTACATTATACGAATTTACGTTCACTATTCTCACACATGCATATATAACATTGATTATTCGTAATTAGAAACATAAATCAAGTTCGTGATTAAAACATTATTCGCAAAGACACAATTCAAATTATTTAAAAACATTTAAAAATCACTGTCCGACCGTTTCGTCTATATGAATCCAACAAAATTTTAGTCCATGAATATGTTTAATCCGTATTAAATGTTTTTAAATGATTTTAATTGTGTTTTTTTAAATGTTTTAATTATGTTTTAAAAATTTTTTTAGTTTTATAAGTATAGAAAAATTTTTGGGAACTCAATTTACATTAATGTTTCCAATTACAAATAATCAATGTTATGTATACGAATGTGTGAACAATGAATGTAAATTCGTACAACGTAAATATAACATCGAGTAACTGCAACGTTGGACTATTATTTAATTATTTATTTATTTATTTATTTATTTATTTGTAGTATATTAGCGGTTTACGGTGTGAATAAAAACCATTACAACTACGTATACAGTTTTCTGATAAACTGAACTAGGTTTTTTGTTTTTGTTCACATACTGAATATTTCGAAAGTAGGCTTCGGAAACCTTTTCACCCTTATTATTGGCTGACTTTTCTTTTTCCCGCCTTTTCACCTCGGTTAAACATCTCTCTTGAGCCGAATATTTATGTACGTATTTCGTTATTATCAAACTCTATCGGATTTTTATGAGACGTCTTTTATTCCGATTGCTTTTAACGAAAACTAACTTTCCGCTTAAGAAGAAAAAGAAAAAAGAAGAAAGAAGGAAAAGACCCATCATTAGAAGAACGAATTTTTACATTACAGTACTAGATTGCGAATCTCTACATATGCGTTACGTACGTCTTACTGACTTGTTTATAAACTACAATCTATGCTTTTATTGGCTTTAATTGATTTTTCAAGTAATTAGCGGCGATATTTTTTAGAATCGCTGGTAATTACTTGAAATAATTAATTAAATTCGATAAAAAAAAAAAAAAAAAAAAAAAGTGTTTTAACAAAATTCCGGTACCGGTTGTTTGATTAGAAGGCTGACAATCTGTTCGAAAAGGCTACTACTAGTACGTCAGCGTATGATAAAAAATCACGCTGTTGTATGCTCCTAAAGAGTATAGGCAGGAAGATTAATTAGTATTTTCGTAAAGAAGATAATTTTTCTTTTCCACCTAGTAAAAAATGTAGCAAAAAGGAGGAAAAAAAACAAACGAACATATCAACAAATGAAGCTATGGAAAAGGACATGGAAGAGGACATAGATAGGCGTAGAAAGATGCCATCAATATAAATGTACGACGATGAACGTATAATAGCAGCGGTATATTTATATTCAATTAAAATCAACTCTCTTAATTTATACGCATTAGAGAAGAAAAGACGTGCAACGGAACAGTAGCCACGATAAGGAGCTGAGATGCTGCTGGTGCAAGAATTGATGTTTCTCTATCTGCTTCTCTAATTTTTTGTTCAGTCTCCGCTTCCGCTCCCTCCTTACGGGCCAGACTTATCCGATGGAGTTATCTAGATGTGAACATGCAAATGCTTCGAGTCTCGTCACGTTTTCACCGATAGCTTTTAAGCGGTTAGGATGTATAAAATTATCAAATCGCGGTGGTAGTTCTAAAAAAATATATTACCCGTAACGTATATATGTATGTATGTGCGTACAGAAGTTTACATAGGACAAATGTAGGTGGCTAACGTATACATATACATATATATGTATATGTATATATATATATATATATACATGCATATATGTATGTATGTAAATGTATGTGTGTGTATAGGGCAGCAATGATTAAACAAGTTTAATGTATGTGTAACGAGAAAAGAATCGGCAGTCGGTGTGGATTTGTGTGGAATGTCATTTTTTATAATTCGATTTGGAATTATCTCGAGTTTATAAAGAAAAACAAAAAAATACATCTCGCGCCCGTGAAGCACGGCTTCGTGCTCGCATAGCACAAGTGTGGTACACTGGCCCCGAGTAGCTTGCCTAAATCTGTACCGATTGCGTTCACTGTCGACCACTTCTTCGATCATATCAGGAAGCGGGGGTTTACATTCTCATTACCCGGCTGCTACGGCTGATTTGCATATTACTGACATTATTACCACCCAATAAGTAAAATATACACGACGCGCATATGGAACATAATTGGCAGCGAGAGCATAAATAAAATGCTCAGCGTACACTCCGGTACACCGGCAGACGCGATACGAAGCAGATAAAGATATGAAATCGAAGCGAGCTCGCTCTTGAATGTTCTATCTTCTGCGGGGGAACCTTAGAAAGAGACGCAGCGTACTGTCTGTCTGCGTGTGCGCGCGTGTGTGTGTGTGTGTGTGCGCGCGAGAAGAGGAAAAACAAAAGTTTACCTCAGTGCACCTTTAGATAAAATAATAATAAAACTAGGCTTTAATGAACAAGCGATGAAGACAAATGAACCATGTTAGAGAAGCAGTTTGTTTCGAAATTGAGATGACCCGGCCCGCTGGCTTATTCTGAAGCGCTGCCAGCCACAGCTACCGATATTCGTATTCTCTATTAGCTGAAATAAAATCGAAACGACTGCTAACGACTTCGTAACAGTTTTTTACGAAACTAGTTATGCATCCAAACACGTTTTTCTATGCCCTCGCAATGACCAACGACCGATCAGATTATTTGCTTCCCGTCTACCTAGTACGTTCGTTTCCCTCAACTGAGCAACTGCGAATTTGCAAAAAAATTCAACCGGATAATGCGAACTTCTCGAATCGCTATTACGAAAAATCGGAAGTAACGGATTCTGACTTTTACACCTCAAAACCAGTTCCTCATCGATTCCCCTCCCCGCTATAAGGATTGCACTCTAATTGAAGATTACTTTTAGGGCGATTCCCTTTCAAAGTTTCGGTCGTCCTCTCCTACTTCGTGTCGCTGCGAGATCAACACTGAAATGCACGGTGATTTTTGTGCACAATCCTGGAGGCCAAATTTATACATGGTCTTTTGATGTCTCAAAACCTTAATGCCTAGCGTTATCCTCATCAGCAAATAAAATGCTTTTTTGATTACACTATATCGTTGTTGGTAATCTTCTTACCTCTGCCATTATTAATTGTCTAGCTGTAAAAAAATAAAACACGCTTTAGGTCTAAGCTAGATTGAAATGTGCTGGCGCATGCTCTTTAAAGAAACGAGCGGGTATATCAGGTTTGCCAGAGCAATTCTGTCCACTTTTATGATCGTAAATGCCAACTTTTCAAACTCTATATCTGAATTTCTTCGGATATTTCAGTCGGCTGTTGTAAGAGCTATTAAACCGAAGAGTCTCGGTGGCTGCACCGCTTGAAGTGACGCACATAGCGAGTATGTCTGAAAATCAGGCATACTTCCGTGTCGTATTATTACGTCTTCGAACGCGTCTCTGATCCAACAGCATACCCTTCTTGATCACAGTGCATCCTAGCGGGGCGTTAACGACATTACTGCACTGTCGCATGAACACGCTGAATCAGTGCTGACAAATAACTCCGATCAACTCCTTCGGATAGTCAGGTGCGTTTAAACGTTTAATTAGGTTCACGTAAAGAGCACCATGTGCCGTGATAGCCCAGTAGTCGTAGGCGGGGTATTGATACATTATATTAATATTTAAATAATAAAAAGAAAAATACTCCTGTTTTGTTTGTTCGATGGCGACGGCGTTGTTAACACGATAGCGTCTAATAATGGAATAAAAGAGGGCGAAATACATTTAGAAAGGGTAAATTAAAACGACTCTCCCCCACGGGTGGGGGGGGGGGGGGTAGGAGTAACAAAAACGAGAGATAAGATAACGATTACATAAACGACAAATATTTAAGTAGATAAAAACAGGCGTGTGCTAAATACGTTCTTTTTATTTTTTTGTGAAATTTCAACTAGAAAAAAAATATGTCAGTATCCTGCAGGATGTATATACCCAGGGGCGGATCCAGAAGAACATAGAGAGGTAGGGGGAATTATATAATTACTTAATATCTTCTACGGTAAGCAATAGATTTCAGAAATATCCCTTTTTTCACGAAGAAAATCAAATAGCGACATTTACAGAAATTCATAAAAATTTTTTGAAAATACATAATTATTACAATTTTTAATTTAACTTTTGTCTTATATTTAAGGGTGAAAAATAAAACGAAATTATAAAATTATACCTTAAATATGGTAGTTTAGAAATGGTAAGAAAGATAGTATTTTTATTAGACACTTTACTTCCAATTAATATTTTTGTTAGTAATCCGATCCCGATTTCTCTTTGTCCCCATGGGAAAGTTTAAATATATATATATTTCTCATTGAACTCTATTTTCACATTTACATTACAAAATAAAAATTAAAAATAAATAACAACGGCAAAACATAGATGACAGTTGCGTTTAAAATAGAATAAAATCATAACATTATTAGTTTTACTAGAAAACAGTATTAAATATTAGTTATTAAAATCCGTAGGTAAAATTCATACAAATCTTTTATAGCATAAATTAAGTTTCTCTGTTATAACAAATTTTTTCATAGAGGCTTTGGTTCTTTAGGCGGGGAGATGTTCCCTATTTCTCCTCTCCCCCGTGGATCCGCCACTGATATACCGCATTCGTCTTTATCGATTTTTTCTTATTCTGAAAACCATATACAGCACATGCGTACATTTTTGTATTTATTTATCACCTGTGTTTGTGACTATCCACTGTTTTGCCTTTAAGCGGATGTGTGCCGCGCTAAAAAGTGAAAAGGTATAACGCTGTAAAGTAAAAAATGTCAAATATAAAGGTTAGCGAAAAGGAATAAATGTAGCAGAGTACGGAAACGGAATAGAAAATGAAAGTAAGAAGCAAGAAGTTGATGAACGATCACGAAATCTAGAGTTCGGAAGAGAGAAAGAAAATGGGAAAATAAAAGAGGCGGAAGAGAAGGTGCTCTTTAACTTATCGAAATGAAAAAAAATCAGAGTCGGAAGTGTGAGCAACTAAGGAAGGAAGAGAAATGTCATGAGCCGAAAACAGGCTAAATAATCTGCTGTTGGCAAAGAATGAGCTAAAAAATCCGCTAATCGTTGCCTTCAATTTCCACGTGTTCAGTCATCGATCGGAGATTGTTTTGAGAAAAGCCGAAAGAACAGTAACGTGTCATTTTAAACGATCGAATTACCTTGTAACGGAATTCGTTCTTCAATGAACTTTAAATAGAAAACAGTTTACGCGCAAACGATGTTACGTGTGTGTGTGTGTGTGTATACACACTGATCTCAGCTGCGCAGATTTGTGGGTCTCACGTGGTTAATTTGCCCGTTGTGTGAGTGCTCGACACTCTTATTAACGTTTATTCTAAGTATACAAAATTACAACTATTCTTGCTTATCCTGTACATATCATAATATTAGTCAACTTAAGATTATATAAATTATAACATAGTACACAGTACACACACTGTAAATATACGTGCACACACCGTAAATTCTGCATACCGATACACGAAGGCAGCTGAATATCTTCAAATACAAAGAAAAGAAAGAAAATAAAAAGAGAAAAAAAAAACTGATCTTATTTTAATGAGAAATGACAGAGGAAAAAAGTACAAGGAAGGGCAAAAACAAATAAATAAAAAGAGAACAATAAAAGAATTATTATAAAATAGAATGATTCGAAACGTATCTTGGGTTTAACTCTCTACACCATTCTTTCAGCCATTTCCCTACTTCCATTTTTCCACACACCAAGTATTTTTTCGTTTAATATATGATTGGCGTATTTTATTAATTAGTTTAAGAGATAATATCACCTTGCGCTCGCAACATTTCGGGTGATTTTCTGAGACTTACCACGAACGATAGAAAAGAGAGATGGCACAGCAGCATGTGCAAAAAAGAAAAAAATCGGTCGGTCTATACGGGCGTATCGCTACAGGTCACAATTTTTAATCTGGAACAAAAAACTAAAAAGTTTCTTAAAATATAGCTCAAAACTAAGTGAACATCCTAGAATTTTTTTGGAAAAATTAATTTAAAAAATGATGGCGGTGATTTGAATTTTTTTTTTGTTTTTTTTTCGAAAAATCTCTTATAAAATCTGTAAAAACCGATTTATCAAAAAAATCCTACGAAGTTCACTAGAAAATCTTATTTTAAAGTTGCAGTTAAAATTTTAAATCAATCGGATAAAAATTGAGAAAGCTATTGGTACGCTCAGGTTGAAAAACACAGTTTCGATATATTGCTGTTTGAAGTTTTGAGTAGTATAGAATTTTGTTGAAATTTTCGTTTTACCTCTAATCTGTTATGCCTGCTCCATATAATTAGCCTTCTAATTTGACGTTTTCCTCCTCCTCATCCTTTCTTGTCGAAATTACGTCCCTGTGGGCAGTTTTAGCCTCTTCGGTGAGCGATCGCTCGGAAAGGGAATTGCGCGTCGCCTTTGGTACAGAAATTGTAACAATATAATCCGATTGTTATGTCCAATAGATATCCATAACTTGCATTGATCCGTTGTAACCATCGTTGAGGTATAAACCAGCAATATAAACAGCTGTATCGAGAACAGATTTGCCACTGGAGGATCTACAGAACCGCTCTCAACACGACGCTACCCGACATACAGTATTCTGCGCTTTCGCCGCAGGCACATGTCACTGTCTTAGCCCTCGACCACTGCCACTCAAACACTAACATGGTCTCTACCCCGACGCACCCGTATAAACGACCGCGGACTTGCTACCGAACACGGGGATTTTAGGTTTTAGCTGAGTAAGCACCGCTGACAAGACAATAGACAAAGCAGCGATACAACCTAAAGCGACGTTCGAGAGATCGTAAATTTAATGATGCGATCGGAGATTAATTTGTAACTCGAACATTGTCAACAGATAGCACACTGCAAGTACCGAATCCGTACTAACAATTTTTTTACCGGAACACTGATATACATGTGGAGCAGCCAAACACTAACTGTTGTACGTTCTAACGGATTTTCTACAAACAGCTGATTTCTCAGCCTCAAAATTGGGGTAGAAGAGATATCTATTAATTGAAAGCTGAAAGTTGAGAAATGTCGGTATAATTAATATAAAGAAGAATATAGACCTCAACCGCATGCTTCCGCGCACACTTGAAAAAACGCTAATTTTGCTTCACGACTATGTTCGGAAAAACGACTTTTTGACCCACTTGCAAGTTCCCCCCCCTCTCATAATCAACTTTTTACATCATTCTTAGATACTTTAGGGAGTGTTTAAGCCAATAAAAAAAAAAAACGTAAAAAAAAATTACAAGGTGATATTACCCCTTAATTAGAACTGAATCATCAGTATTATCAGTTCGTAGATTTACGCCCCGGGGATAGATGTGATATATATTATTTTGGTTCCTTGTTAATCGAATTTTTCGCCTAGATGGTAATTTCACATTATTGACATTAAATTCTAGTAATCTATAATAGAATACATCTTGGGGGACATTTCGTTGTTTTCCTTTCACCATGTTCATGCAGAGTCGTTTTAGTATAAGTTTCAAACACCTCTTCTGCATTTTGCTTATTTTATTTATTTCCGTTTTCTTAGCCTCACATAATATATTTGAATTCCATATAAAATTCTAGACATTATTATTGAATTATAGTATATACGTCATGTTCGATGTGATAATACCTGCCTTGTTTTATATAAAACTGGAATTGTCTGTCTTAGTTTCGAGTTTAAACTTTGAATGTTTTTTTTCCAGTTCAAGGATTTATCGATATATATATATATATATATATATATACCTAGAGATATTTGAAATTTTCTACGTTCTCAAGCGGTGGACAACAATACAAATAAATACTGTTATTTATATGAAAAGTTCATGAATGAAATCATTATTATGGAGGATAATTCGCGGATCGTGCATCGTAATATGTTTAGTGCGGTTCCTAATGTGCAGTAGTATAGATTTACATTTATACATATGTGCCTATTTACTAAAATTATCTATATCCTCTTGTAATTTATACTTTTTTATTCACATGGACCAGCTGATATAATATATCGAGTTATTTTCTAATAATGACTAAATAACATAAATAACAACAAAATAAAATTTAGTCCATGAATATGTCACATAGATGACGAAACCGGTCGGACTATTTTATTGTATTTATAGTGTGATATATATATATATATATATATATATATATATTAGTCATTCGTTTTAATGTGTTTTGAGCAATCTTAGGTATAATATAAATGGTTTTTTTTTGTTTTTTTTTCTTGTATTTTTTCCCGAAATAAATAATTATATATATATATATATATATATTTTTTGTGAATTATAAATGCCGTTCGAGTAATAAAAAATATAACATTAGTCATATTAACAGAGTTATTTTCAATTATTTACATTTATAATATATAGAGCGGTTTACGGAAGAAGAAAAACATTTATAAGAAATATGGAATATCATCGGATAGGACGGTAGGGGTTTATTAATACTACTATGACGAATAAATAGCGTCAATAGGAGTGCGTTATTAAAATCACGTCGGTCGCACCTTTGTTCAATTTTCTAGTTAAACGCTTAACTGATACAGATAAAACTGTCCGTCGCTTGAACCCGTGTCTACGGTGCGCAATTTAAATATGTTTTTGTTATTTTAACGAAAATTAATTTTTATACGATTAATCAAAGGTTAATTTTCTGCGATAAGGAAAACAGATATATTTAATAATTCGCAAAATTAACGAATGTGCAGTAACCGACCCTGAAGTTTCCCCCGCTAATTTTCTGAATTATCACACTATAGATGTATGTATGGGTCAAATTAGTGTTCTTTTGTGCCAAGATTTTAGTTCGTTCATTTACTGCTGTATTCCACTGTGAATTCGAACTAATTCGGAACGTGGAAAACAGCAGTAAATGAGCGAACTGCGCAAAATAAAGCTATAAAAAAAGAGACGACAATGCGGCCTAAGCTTAATGTTGCTTAGTAATCAGCGATTTGCCGGCGTTATCACTAAAAAAACACTTATGTAACAACGATGAAATTATTAAATAACTTGATTATTTCGTATTTTGTTTTTCTTTTTCATAATTCACAATTAGTGTTTCTATTTTTATTTTTTTGGGGGGGGGGGGCTAATACACAAGACAACCCATCGTCCGTTGTATTACAAAAAGTTTAAATTAAAATTTTTGAAAACGTTATAAATGAGTAAAATGTCCTATATATATATGTATGTATATATATATGGTGATATTATTAGTAGCCAAAAGCGATCCTGCTTCACATGAAAAACTACTCAAAGTTTAATCAATATATTACGATAGTACTATTTGCGTGTTTTTGTATAGGCCGCATTCGGAAAAAAAAAAAGAAAAAATTGGTCAGCATCCGCCAACCTATCTCTATCATGCCGGGTGTAGACAAAAGGGACACTGACTAAGTCCCTGCTTATACATAAAGTATGGTAATCTGTAACCCCAAATCGTAACCGATGCATAGTCATTACTATGAATTTTTCAAATATTAATCCCTGTATTCGAAATCAGAACATACCACGGTAATCTAGGAATAACCCCGGTTGAACAGATTTATTATATAATTTTGATTTATACGGATTATGCGAAAGATAATTCTAATATTCTTCGTGGGCAAACTTAATGCAATATGAACGATTTTTGCTAGGGAATTTTGGAATAAGTGAAGATTGTATAAGTTAAATAAAAGATGGTAAACTGTTTAAGTATAGGATAATTCGTCGACTTGCGTTTTTAGCTCGACGAAAGATATTTATGTAAAAAATAACAAATACATATTTTTCAAAAAATAAAAATAAAAAAAAAACATCGTCAGCTGCTGATTTTGAACTTTATCCACTATCTCGTTACCATCTATACCCACATGGTCAGGAATATTAGATTATTTATAAAAATGTACGTACTTTTATAATTATTAAAGATAAAAAAAAAATTCTATATGTTGTAATCCGAAGGATCTGAACTAGAAAAGAGGAAGTCAAAAAATATTATTAGAAAAAAATACGGCAAATCTTTGATCTGAAGGAAATCTCTAAATCGTGCGGAGTTAAGAAAGACATATAGAAACATTAGCGATGAGGGGGAATGAATCATATCGCGAAAAATTATTTGCGTAGATTTTCTTTTGAGAACAATAGAATTGGATGTTGGAAAAGTATTAAAAAGATACTACAACGAAAAAAAATTATCGTAAATCATACGGAGAAATTTAAACGAAGAAAGGGGATCTGTTTAAATTATTCGCAATAACTGCTACTAATTTATTACTAATAGCTAGGATAAAAATTTAAAAAAAAGCCAGTAAAACCTTTCAAAACGTGCTAAAAAAAAGCATGCAATACGAAAACTAGTACAAATTAAAATCTTTTAAATATTTTTCGAAATAATTCATTAAAGTATTTTTACTTAATAGCTTTGAATTAAACGATGTAAGTAAATGCATACCTATGTTAAAAATTACATTTACTTTTAATTAAAAATGTTCTTACGAAAACAATCGTTCAACCTCAACTGAAGTATGTGCTGAGGATTATTTTCTTTTTCGATGTACTCTCTACCTATCCCCACCGCACCTGGTAGTATGTATTTCGCATTCCTCAGGAACTTCGAATTCGGGTTTTCTCCGTTAGAAATATTTGAATAAGTTTTGAAATGTGATTTAAATAATTATTTCATATTCCTTACCTTTTTTATGGATAATAAATAAATTCTACATACATCCGATAATCTATTTTACCCTAATAAGTTTTCTAATTTCTTATGCAAATTTTATGATCTCCGTAATTTTTCCAAAAATAGCCTTGAAAACCATTGCTACATAATTTTTTTTTTAATCTACTTTCAGATGGGGTACAGTGTTTTAAGCGTATTTCTCCAAAAAAAAAAAAAAAAAAAAAAAAATATTGAATAAAGTTATTGACTATTTGGTAGAATATTTGAAAGCATTAGCAAAGATTCTCAAAAAAATTATTTATTTTTATCGCGTTAAAACAACGTTCCTTTTTCTTTTTCCTTATTTATTTCTAAAAGCCAAAGATATCATCAGTTGAGAATCTTAAAAAAATAAAAGTTGCAAGTCAATATTAATTTTTGGTTAAATCGTTTTTTTCCGTACTTTAAATTAACGCGATTAATTCCGGTTGCTTTTTTCCTAATGGACAAACAATTTTAACTCTAAGAAAAAGGTAGAGAAAGGCTTATTTTAAAAAAAGCTTAGAACTTACATGTAGAATACGCGTCTAATTGCGATTTTCTGGTACAACCGATGCAGTTTCACAGTGAAAACATTACGATTACTTTTCCGTCAGTTGTAAAATCTTCGAATTTTTTATAATACAACCCAATCCAAAACAAAATTGATAGTACAAAATTCTGTGCCATTTTTGGTATTTTGAAATACGGAAATACATTGAATAAAAAGAAAAAAATTTCACGGAAACAGTACAAATTAACCGTAGCTGGATAAAAATGTGAGAGAAATCGCGTTTAGGCTATCGTTTTATTCCCCTTAAAGTTTTCCAATGTGAAAATTAAACAGACCATCTTTCCCTAAACTTGCAAAATCCTGCATATAAAGCCAAGCTTTTTATTATCCGCCTGAAGATATCGAATCGGATTTAATTAGGAAAAAGAGTGAGTGAACTATCGTGGAAATTCCAGCTGCTATATTGTAATATCAAGAAACTATCGATAGCTAAAGAATATTTTGATTTGGATCGTTACTAAGTTATCAAATAACGATATGCAATGGAAAAAGGCAAAGTCCATGGATTGCAATGAGAAAATTATTTTTATTTAAACTATATGCTGAGTGTGTGAATGGAGTTTATATGAAAGTTCATTATATATATATATATATATATATATATATATATATATATATATATATGTATATATACAGGGTTGGATACAGAAGGAAATTTGGGGCGGGGGAATTATATAATTACGTAAAATATTCTACGACAGGCAGTAGATTTGAGAAATAGAACTTGCTTCATGAAGAAAATTAAATAGCGACCTCTATAGAAATTCGTAAAAGTGTTTTAAAAATACATAGTTATAACAATTTTTAATTTAACTTTTGTCTTATATTTAGGGGTGAAAAATAAAACGAAATTATAAAATTATACCTTAAATATGGTAGTTTAGAAATGGTAAGAAAGATAGTATTTTTATTAGACACTTTACTTCCAATTAATATTTTTATTAGTAATCCGATCCCGATTTCTCTTTGTCCCCATGGGAAAGTTTAAATATATATATATTTCTCATTGAACTACTATTTTCACATTTACATTACATAATAAATAAAAATTGCAAAAGATCGACGACATTTAAAATGGAATAAAAACGTAACATTAATAGTTTTACTAGAAAATAGTTTTAAATATTAATTATCAAAATCCGTAGGTAAAATTCGTGCAAATCTTTTATAGTATAAATTAAGTTTTTTTTGTTATAACAAATTTTTTCATAAAGGCTTTGGTTCTTTAGGGCGGGGAAATGTCCCCTATCCCACCTCTCGCGTGGATCCGCCACTGATGTAATAAGAATCGTCGATAACTGTGTATGTCTTGGATTCGTTAGTTATAGTATTTATTGTACTTATTAACTAATAAAGAACAGAGACTTTTTCTTGCCGACAAGCCGCGTGGCTTGGCGGGATCCTTGAACGGTACATGCATAAAAAAAAATATATAATTGTTTCTTAAATTTTTGTCTCTTTATTGATGTTTTAATCATTCCAGCTTTTAGAACAGCCTTTGTTTTTTAGGGTTTTTGTTTCGTCGGTTAAATTTATTAAAAATAACATCTTTATTATTTCAGATACTACTGTTAAAAAAAAAAAGAGAGATATTATATTGTTTTTTTTTTCCTTTTAAAAATGAAGTTTAATCATATTAGATATCACGAAACCGAAAGTCAGGCTTGTTCAATTGTTCCCTAATGATTTGAAAATGAATAATTGTAATTGTAACGTAAATTATACGAAGAACCCCAGTCGTTTAATTATACAGCTGAACCTGCGAAGCCTCTACAGGTAAAAGTGTGTATAAAGATAGATGTGTGCGTACGGTTATGATAGTGTATTAAATTTCACTTTTAATATAGAAAAGACGGTAGCGTATTGGAATGTTTTGATTGACGTACGAATGCGGGGACCTCACAGAGAGAGATCGTACACTCGAATATAATAGGCTATCCGAGGATACAAACAGTAAATTCTCACACCGAATCGTTGCGCGCTGTTGATTTTCTGCACACAATTCCCAGTCTGCGTGTATGTCTTTCCAGCTGGAAACCCTTTTGCCATCGCAACCTCCGGCAAAGTCATCTCCAGAAATAATGAAAACACTTTAATTCTCGGACTCGGCTGATGAAGAATTTTTGACGACACGAGTTAAATAATAAAGGACAAGGGACTTTTTTTTTTGTCGTTTGCGCGAACTGGTCCCTTGACTGAAGTGAACCAGATGACGACATTTTCCGGCTGAACGATCTGCATCTCCCACGGGGGAGCATATCGGGCATATTATTTTTAAAGGAGCTCTCTCTCTCTCTCTCTCTCTCTCTCTCCGTCTGCGGACAGGTGAGTAGCGCAAAAAACATTTCCAATAATTGCAGCCAGGTAAGAAAGCGGTTTTGGGAACTTTCACTTTTCGCCGGGCAAACGAAATGGAAAACGAGAAGAAGATTTCTCAAGTACGTATTTTCTCCTAATAGATCAATGGAGTACTATTCGAAATTGATCGATAATGAAATCGGAGTTGCTGTGTCGGTCATGCCCCTTCGGCACGCTGCTCCGAAAGGGGAATTCTTAGGCTATTATCGTAAATAGCATACTATCGCTAAAAAAAATCACCCCGCGATAAAAGTTTCTCAAAAATCTTCGTAAAGAAATATCCTCCTCAGCGTGGCAGTCGAAATGTAAAATGTTCTCTATCCGGATTTGTTGTTGTCGATAGAGGGCGGCTCCTGGGAGTTGATGCCAGAACCAACGATGTTTTGATTTCACGCAGAACAAAAAAGTTAAGAATAGGGAAAACACGCACAAAAAAGCAATAACAAAAAAAAAAAAAAGTGAAGAACGTTCCATAGTACTTTTTCTCAAAGTAACATGAGAATAATTTTATTCCTATTAGGCACCCGCGGAGTAGTGACCTCGAGCCCTGCTCGGACTTTTTTCTAAACTTGCCGGTCAATCAAAGAGTATGTGTATTCGTGAATTTCGCAAACATATAAGAATAAAGCAATACTATTTTACAATTTCGAAAGAGTATTTCCGTTTGTGCTATATTAAAAAAAAAAAAAAATCATCGTGTAAGTATTGTAAATAAATTCCGTGACTTTATCGCGAAATTTCAATTTTCTAACGCAGTAAATACAAAAACAGACACATATACTATTATAAATTAGTTTGACCCCCGTGTACACTTTTATTAAATTCTATCTTCTACCGAAAACAACTGGGTGTGGAAAAATCTGTTACGATTCAAAAATTAAACGAAATTTATCATACTAAAAGAAAAAATGAATTAAAAAGTCACAAAATATCGTTACAAATTGCGCTAATTAAAAAAATAAATAAAGGCGATATATCTCGTTCTTTTGCGATAAAAATATATTTCAATATTACACCAATATTCAAATACACAGAGGGGAGCGTCATTGTAGAGTTGTACAGATGATAAATTAAAATAATATTTCTCTAGCCATTGAATTGTTTTCATAACAGGAGGATATCTTATAAAATTACAGTCGATTTATTTAAACACCCTAATAGTAATCGCAGAATTTCACCAAAACCTCGTTAAAGTTAAACGCGCCTTACGTGTATATATGTGTACAATTTTTGCTCGTATTATAAACGAATGTTGTACAATGTTGGCCATTTGGAAAAAACTCGAGATTGGAAGACAATCCTGTGACGATTTAACGAAGTGTTTACTAATTATAATTATCGCGTTATATTTCGAAAATCAGGTCGTTTTTAATTTCCTTATACATGAAATTTTTGATCAGTATGATCTTTTAGCTAATGTAACGATAGTTTTACTATTCAATAACCGTTCCTGCGATATCTATCTCGTTTATTAATTTATCCGACACTATTAACACACTTAACGTTTACAGCGGTATGAAAATCGGTTATAGCGGAATTGGTGAATAATCTGATAACCGTTTTTTTTGGTCGAATACCCGATATCGAATAAATTTAATTTTTTTTTGATACTTCGAAAGTATAAAAATACTCCGTAATAAAGCTCTTTCGTGAAATCGATGAAACCGATTTCATTATATTAATATTTCAGTATCGATTTTTTTAAAAATTAATCGACATGTGTGTCTGTTAAACTCAGTTAGCTTCTTCATTTATATTTAAATTGTTTACATCATGCTAACACAATACATTCCTAGGTGAAGATTAAATTACGTCCTTTATCTCGCTACTCTTTAATGGTTCTATTTCTTTTTACGGTTTCTTTGTTTTGACTCTGTCGTGTCCTTCCTGGATTTTAAATTCTCTCAGATCATGTTCTTTTTTTCGATTTTAAATATTAAGATGCGTATTACGTGGCATGTTATATATTTTCATATGTATTTATATATATATATATATATATATATATATATATATATATATATATATACTCTTATTTAAATATAATGCTGGGTTTATAAGTATTGTTATTTAGGGAATAAGTTAAGATAGTTGAAATTTTTGTACTTTGTATCTTTTTTAATAAACGCTGATAAGAGTTTTGGGCACTTACACAACGGGCATATTTGCTCTGTACGACCCACAACTTATTTCTAACAAAAAAAAAAAAAAAAAAAAAAAAAACCTGTCGGTGTTTATAGTAATTTGAATTTTTCAACATTTATAAATAATTTTCGTTTCGTCGCATTGTTTTTCCGTTTTAGAACGAAATAAAGCTTTATTGCGAAACAAAATATATGTTACGTATAAACACAGGGGCGGTTTAATTTTTTTCTCATCTTTGAAGAAATCAGCGTAATTTTTGATTTTTTATTATAACCGGTTGAGCGGTCTTTTTCTAATATTTTCCGTAATCACTTGTACTGCAAGTTTTTTTTTTTTTTTTTTTTTCTGTTAAAAATTTTGTTAAGGTTATAAGCAATTTAAAAGCCGAGCAACGAATCTGTACAACTTTTTTCTTGATCATTTTGTTTTTTTGTTTTTGTTAAATTCATCTGCAAAAAAAACCCTTTGAAGTTAAGCCCTTTATGTGATAATTATTTACAACCGTCATATGCGATAATTATTTATAACCGTCATATACGGCTATAGTCATTTTTCGCGGTATTTTTAATCAGTTCATAATTTTACGAGATACATCCTTTCAGGTGCGAATAAATTAAGCTTCTATTAAGCGCTTACAATCAAATCTGTACACCGCGCAGATTATTGAACATTTCATTACTACAAATCGTTTAGAAGTTACACACTCGTGCGTGTATACACATACCTTTTTGGTATTCATAAAAATTTACATAAATGCACTTTAAAAATACCGCGCCCGGACGATATAAATTGTAGTTCGGGTAAACGTTTTTTTTTAGTTAATCTAAATGCACTCTGCAATGTTTCCAGGAAATAAAACCGGTTGTTGTGATTATTTAGCATCTCGTTCGCTTGTTATTTCCATAATACTCATATTTAATATTACTATCAGCGCAGATTATATTTCAATTTTACCAACTGTAAAACGGATCTGATGTTACGTTACGGAATTAATATTGCGGGTTTATTTTTAATTGAGAGCGTATTAATATGTTTTCCGATTTCATAATTGACTGGAATTTCTTTTGCAAATAAATATTGCTGTCGCGTATCGTGCTAGTTACATATGTTTCAGTAAACTTAATTGCCGCGGTAATAAAACATGGAAAAGTAAATTTGGAAATTTTTTTAATACTTAACGCGTCCGCGTAAATAATAATAATGTTAGGTAAAATTATACATTTATACGATGAAGTTCATTAAAAATTGGTAAAAACGTCTATTGATTTTTCCTTCTGATGATGTGACATAGTGTAGAATTTTAATCTATTATTACTACACCTATAATGACAATCCCTAAACATTTATTTAGATTAGCGTAATTAATATTTAAGCCGAATGATTAACTGGTTTATTCTTATTAGGGGAGTCAGTTTTATTGTTTACATGTATTATTAGCATTCATCATCATCACCAAATAACAGCCCCAATCTCAGGATTGCTCACACCATTTCTATATTTCGCGGCTCCTAGCTATCTGAATTGGTTCGCTGCATTTCCCCCCCCCCGTCAATTTCTATCATTTCGATTCGTCTCCTTCCTCTTGTTGTTTTACCTTTTATTTTCCCTTGCATCGCTGTAACAAAAATTGCCCCCCTCGGATCTTATGCGCGAGGTACATCCGTTTTCTCTGGATTACGTATTTTGCTATATCGTATTCCGTCAGTTACCATCCGCTTAAAACGTCTTTATTTTTCACCTTAGCCGCCCACGGTATTTTCATCATTCTTCGTAAAGTCCACAGTACCAAATGCATCCAGCTTTTCTCTGCATTCCACATCTATCGTCCAAGTTCGGCCATCTGAAGTGAATAGGGCACCTAGATATCGGAATTCTTCTACTTGTTTCAGCACTGTATCATTTAAATTTTTACTTCTTTTCTTCCATTTTTTAAGAACCTCATCACCTCTGTTTTTTTGTCGTTTATCATCATGCCATACTTAATTCCGGCTTTATTAATTCGATTTAGCATGATTTGCAATTGACCAACTGATCCGGTCAGAAGCACCCTATCATCTGCG
This sequence comes from Icerya purchasi, assembly GCA_039619475.1. Lineage (NCBI taxonomy): Eukaryota > Metazoa > Arthropoda > Insecta > Hemiptera > Monophlebidae > Icerya > Icerya purchasi. The sequence goes on from CM077116.1 coordinate 274,516,511, forward strand.
TAGCTAATATTATTAATAATTTGTCCGTTGAATATTGAACAACCTTAGCGATAAGAGACATCCCTGTCTGATGCCTCTTTCAATCCTGCATTTTATATCCGAATACCAGCCGTTCAATTTCATCCTCGCTGATTCCTAACAACATAGATTCTTGATGACTTGTAGATCATTATTATCTATATCGTGTTTCTGCAGTATATTCATGAGTTTATTATGGTTTATTCTGTCGAACGCTTTTTTGTAATCCACAAAGCACGCTATTACATCTCGATTTCGATTTATTGCTCTTTGCACTATTATTTTAAGCAAAGCCGTTCTTTGAAACAAATCCGTACCGTGTTTCTTCCAGCTTTCCATCCAGTCGTTGTTCAGTTCTACTATTTATTATTGATAAGAATATTTTTGCTCTGTTCAAGTTATTAATCGCGTCTGTCTAAAGGTATACTGGCTGACCAACTTCCGCAATGATTTTGTTTCTTCCCCCGTCTTATTGATATACCATTAATTTGATATTTTACACTAAAATCATTTAAAATTCTCCTAAAACGGATCCGAAAAGACCTATTACAAAGTGCTATTCTCCTGTTTTATGTGTTTCACTCTCGATCTCTGGCAATTACGGTCACATGTTTGCGGAAACTTTTCCCGTTATCACGAAATTTTCACCTAAAATCTGAACTTTAGGAACCTCGCCGCGAGCTCCCTGCATAAGTAACCACTTTTTTTAAAAACCGATCCTTTTCATAATTTACATCATTAAAATCCTCGGCTATGCAATGCTAGTACTAGAAAGCGCCCCCTTTGCAATTAAAAATTGTTAATTTTTCCTACTTATCATGCTAAAAACGCCATAGTAATAAGAGATTTTAAACCATTCCCCGGCCACGTTTTAAAGCCCGTGAATTTTTCGGAAATTTACTACCTTAGCGCCGCACATTCTGTTATACCATATTAATTCGGAGACATTCCCGTTAACGTCCGAGACGGGTACGTACACATATATCGATGTTATTGAACGAATGAAGCAAAAGGTTTATTGAAAATGTAAATTGCAAGCGTACTTTTACGTAATATCAAAAAATATACGAAAAAAAAAAAAAAGGAAAAAATTCTAACGAAACTAATACCCTGCGTGTTTTTAAGTTTATTAAAATGCTAACCTGAGGAGAAGAAAACAAAACAAAAACCTGATGATAGTGTACGGAAAAACAAAGAAATAAAAAAATATACGATAAATATTTAATTATAGTGTTAGTAGATGATTTAATTAAATTAATCGTATTCCATTGTAATTGTCGATTTATGCGTTTTTATTACATAAAAAAAGTGAATAAAATATATATGTACATATATTTTTTTTTCATCAGCTGACAGCGTAAATTAATTTATTCGTAAGTTGACTGACACATGTGCGGGAAGATATTTTACTATTTCCGAATGAAAAGTGTTGGATAATTATTATATTAATAATGTTAAGCGTAGATGGACACTTTTTTTTTTTCCAGTTACAACCTCAGTATCTCGTTATCGCACGTTGGAAGTTCAAAAAATGCTTATCCTGCTAGGTTCATCGTTGAGCAGTTCCTTGCATAAAACAACAAAAAAAAGTAGTGTTCAAAGACCTGATTTTGATAATAATTAAGTATAGCGGGGAGGAACCTATTTATTACTATTATTATTAAATCTTCGTTTTACTTCATCGTTAGTGTTGTTTATTTCAATTTTATTTATTCATTCTTAATTTCGTAATCAAATTTTATCTTTCATGTCTGTATTTTTTACATGTAAAAAGCGGAAAAGAGATGTTCTCGTAGAGTGACTCGTGTTCACCGGTAAAGATATGCTCGTTTACATCGCAATTTTGACAGAAAGGTACTCTGCAGCGATATGTCGGATAATAGGAAGTTAGTGTGCATGTAATTCACCTCGCAGAAAGTTTACTACTAAGCGGGATATTCTTGAGCGCATATTGAATGCAGGTAAGCTCGCATTCGGTCTTGATAAACCTTTTCTGGTTAAGGTGCTTGGATACCAAACCAGAGGTGGTGTGTCATAGGTTATCAAGACTTATCCCGTACCGGATCCCAGTCGTTCCCAAGTTTACCCAGCCCAAAAATTGAACTGGGTAGCGGAGAAATTAGGAAAAGTAAAAGTGGCCGAAAGAAAGAAACTGGCCCCAGTATCCTCTTTACATCTATTAGGCTTAATAGTACATTGTGAACCTTAACTTCTCACAATCCACGATACTCTAGCAAGGGTATACGGGATTTGCTTTACCTTTTTTTACGGTGCCAATATTTTACATTTTGTATCAGAAACCGAGTCTTATCAGATGTTTTAGTTCTTTATCCAGGCTTCCCTAAATATTTCATGCTGGTTTTTAAGGTATGACAATTCATTTTTGAAATGACACGTATTCACTATACGCAGCGTGAATTTCACGACCAGCAGTCACAGGTAAGAACGTGTATCGAATATAAATGTAGTTCAGAACGGTAAAATTTTTGTTATTTACATCACTTCAATTGTACGAACAATTTTTGCATGATTTCGGATGCTACGCATTCCCGTTCTTTACCTCCGAAAAAGGAATAATACTAGAGCACTTCCCGCTCGTCCGGACTGTGGATTCGATTAAAAAGAAAATTAATTAGTCTGTGGCGAGAATGTTGCAGATTTTTTTCATTTTTCACTCGTGTACTACTTAGAATTTCCTATTTTAAGTTTCCATTAAAGGCTTAAATAATGATCTGAATTATTTCTGGCCGACGAGGAAAACTTTTTGTTTGTTCATTTTTTACGTTTTATTCTTATCGAACTAGCGAATGTTTTTATTATCGGCCAACAAAGTCTTGATATTTCAACATTTTTTTTGGGCAACATTTATTATTCCAACGTCATAAAATTACTAAAAATTATCTCATTTTATGACCTACAATTTTTCGGACCTCTGAATACTTTATATACTCCGTTTTCGTGACTTTAGAGATATTCACGATAATTGTTAATTGTTCCTCAGCGTGTTATAAAATTCAAATAGTTCGACGGAGCAGAATCGAAAATTGGCGGCAGACATGATATTTTCACTTTTCCCACCTCATCGTTATTACGCGGACAAAAGTATAGATCTCCTGCGGTACCCTCGGATGCGTGAAAATAAAGACGCATTTTTTTTTGGAAAAGTTAATAACGCGTAGCAAGTATTACAAATTTATATATATATATATATATATATATATATATATATGTATATATATGTATATCGAATTTTAAATGTGTGAAAATATTTCAATTGCAAAATATACGCTTTTTTATAAAATAATAATAGCAGGTTTATAATTTTCAACGCTAACGCGTTTTCATGATGTTTATTTTTTCTCTAATTATTTACTTCCCACTTTGAAAGGCGTTCCTATCCGTTCCCCGCTTCCCACGCATACTACGATTTTATCAGGCTTTATTATCCGTTCATTTTCTTCCATCATTTAGCCGTCCATGCGGATTCTCCACTGTACGAGCACGATGAACCTGTAAATTTTTTAGCTCGGTTTGCTTCTTCTTCTTCTTCCAATTTTCCTTTTTTCACACGATAAATCCATCTCCTAATCTTTCGCTCTTAAGATTCATCTTAGATTTGCGTTTATACTTAAGTGCTCTTCTGACCGTCCAAAATCTAACTTGTCCACTTCTAATTTCGCTTATAGTAATTTCGCGTCCTATTATTCGCCTCCGTTCTAATTTAAAACCATACTCTCTGTTTCCATCGTTTTCTTCTTAGTTTCCTCGTATTCTCTAAAACCGATAAGGGAGGTGGCATATCTTCTCTCCGAATGTTCTCTTCCTCCGTGAATTCCTATATTCCCATTTATAAAAAACATACGCTTTCCAATTTTTTCACCGTCATCTGCTACATCCTGTCTTTCTCTTTATGCATTAATCCGGCTATCGGTTTTTCCATATTATCATCAACATCTGACCGAATAAAAATTTAACTGGGTTACCGTTCTTTTTCTTTTTGACACTCTGTAAGTTGAAAAAATAAGGTAATGTTCTCGATACTATTTGTAACTATTATGAAATAGCAATACCTAAGGGGTAGTTTTTTCAAGTGACATTCTTCTAAGTGTGCCTGTTAATTATATCGTTTTCCTTTTCTGCTATAATATCGCTTTTTTAATAATCTCGTATACGCTTAATTTGAAAGAGACCCAAATTTAAAACCGTATGGAGAGAATTCTATATAATTCATGGCGGAACCGTTTGACAAGAAAATAATTTTCTGCTCTCAATAGATTTCAGGGCATGCGTCTAAACATCATAACTGTGGAATATATCATTAAACACTGCAACGGAGAACAAAGAATGACGACTCCCTCAGGTTATAATATGACATTACCTCAGCGTGATGTAATCACCACCGACGTTATAAACGGTACGTGTGCTTAAAATTAGGGAAAAAAAATATGTAGGAGTCCTAGTTGGAAATAAAACCGTTTAATTTTCTCAGCTTTTGGTAGAAATAACTTTAAAGAACGGCTTTAATGTAGTCTTTAGAGATGACATGGTTACTTCACCGAAACTGTCGGAATGTAATATTTTTGCTTTTTCAGTTCCATCGGTACAATTCTATTTTTTCCAGTTAACTATAATAAGGCCTTCTACTTCCTCCGCATGATACTGGGGAACAAACATATATTTAAACGTAGTTATAGATCAGAATGTTTATTAGTTGGTTTATCCAGCTTGAAACAATGGGATATCCCGGAGAAATTTACGGAAGATCACCCCTCAAAAGGAGAAAAGAACTGGCTCCAGTATTCTCTGCGAATCCATTAGATCCTTAAATAAATCGTGAAAAGCTTAACTTCAAAATCCATAATATCTTATCAAGGATACATGTGACTCGTTTTACTTTACTTAATGAGAACAATGAAAAACTCCAATCAAACGGAACATCTTAAGATTGAATTCTAAAAGAAATATGTAATATTTTTTCGGAAATATCTCTAATTTTCAGTACTGTATAAAACGAAAAAGAAAAACCCCTTGTGATTTATTAGATAAATGTATAGTCTGAACGAGATTTAGTAGTAATCGCCTACTACTATCTTCTAGTTAAGAAAATCGAACCAAGAAAATATAGAAAAATTTCCAATCTAGATCGCATATTTTGTACTGATTTTTCGGAATACTTCTGAAGTATGTATATCTTATGGTTGAGCATCGTTCCGCAAAACTTGTACGTCGCGCCAAACCATTACCCTTATTTATATATTCACCGTAATAAAAATATTTTATTCAAATTGCGAAATCAACTGTTTCAGTTAGCGTTTTTTGCTGAAATGAAATAATCATTGCGCACCATTCGAAGATGTCACAATGAACTTCTGTATTAAAGGTACGCCAGTATTTTTTTGTTCTATGGAAAGATGATATATTAGTAGCCCGAAAATGCGTTTCTAGCGTATGGTTAAATACTCAATCTTAACATGTGTTTAATCATATAATCGTCCTGTGTAAATATTAATATTATACGAAGCGTAGGGAAATTTATTTCAGTTATAGGGAAACACGATAAAAGACCGAGTAGATTCGGATCAATAATCGACGTTCATTATATGCCGTAAATATGCATCGTTGATTCGAAACAAGTCGGTGTTCTATTCTGTTTGCTACGACTTAATGAGTTTTATATTTCGTCTAGTATTCTCAAGATGTTCGTTATTTTTATTCATTGAAGTTACTCATTATTTTCGTTTACTATATATTTAATTGGCGCTCCGATATCCCGTTTTCCAAGTTGTCATTTGACATTATTATAATTCTTTTCGATATATCGCTATTTCGTTGATTTATTTTTTCCGCCTTTTGCAACAAATTGCGCCGTACACACTTTTTCGATGATGACGACTGTGATAACAAAAGTCACTCATTCCTTTACGATAGTTTGAAAATTAAAAGACCAAGATATAAATATAGCATTCCAAAGCGGGGATGCCATACAGTAATATCCACGGAAACTTTAAATAAACTGGCTACAAAGCGTAAGAAATAATAAACTGAACTCTCGGAGTATTCATTGTCAAAAAATAATTTCGCGAATTAAAGATCCAATAAGAAAAATGATAGATTTCAAGAAATGCTTCTATTGTAAATATCGGGGTCACCTTATTGAATGGTAATTTTTCTTCTATAAGGACTAACTGTTAAAGTTCAGATCCCAAAACTTTACTATCGCACTATTACACCGAACGTCCGAGGAAAATTAACCATTAGTGGACTGACACTGCGCATAAAAATGTTCTTGCAGGAAAAATCACGAACGGTTTCCAAACAATTAGAAACGATCCGCTAATTGTGATTATGTTTTTATTTTTAATTTGAAACATATACAGTCTTATATTCGAATAAAACTCGTTTTTGGAAATTAGTTTTTATATACTTTTTGTAATTTTTACGAGTCGTGTAATACATGGCAGAAAATATTAAAATTTACAAAAAACTTCGAAATTTTACATATTTATTAAATAATAAAAATAATTTGACCGCTTCGCAAACCATAACGTCTTCGGCAACATTACGGCTAATCCGGAAATTTTTTATGAATTCCAAATTGGTAACTGTATATCATCGGTATTTCCTTTTCTCCATAAAATGCAACATAAACTGAATCATCTTTTTATAGTGCCTCAAACTAGCACGTGTATAAAATAACATTTTAACCTTGGAACACTAAATGTAAATTGTAAGACATTTTTAATTGATGCTATTACTACTAACTGTATAATAATCATCTGTAAAATTTCAAATGAAATTTAAATCAGATACTTATAGACATGTTAATTTTATCGCGCGCTTGTTGTTTTAATTAAATTTAATTACTCGTTTTTAATTTTAATTCTCTTTTTCCTAATAATAAGGCGGCTATTTAGTCAAAACGTATCATAAAAGAAGATTGAATTCCACCTAATGACAACGCTAGTGTTCTATGGTTAAAATTTTATACTTAATATTAATTAATTATGTAGCGGCTCTAAATTATGAAAAATACCGAAACGCTTTAAAAATAAAATTGAAAATTTTAAAAAAAAAACTAATTTATAACTACTAATCCGACATATTTGCTGCGTTCGCGGAAGAAAAAAAAGTCCCCAATCGATTGGAACCTGTTCTTACACACAAATTATCAATATTTATAAATGAGCGATTTTTAAATTAATCACTACTATTGCTATGTGATTATTAATTAATTATCCGTTGGACGCTGCGTGTCTTTTTTTTAAAAGAAAACCAAAGTAAATTACAATTTTTTATTCTCTCATTTTCTTTCTTTTTGCATTTACATACCCCTTTCGCAATTTAATTAACCGGCTTTAAAGTATGGACAATTTTTGCAGACGCCATTCTAAAATACCACAATATATATATATAAATACGTGTAAAGATTATATCAATTATAATATCATCATCTGAAGAATTTTCGTTGGAACGCATTTTATCGTGAAATAAATGTATTTCGCGAAATTTTCTTTTTCCACGTTTTCCGATGTGCTTGTTTGTTTTTCAATTAGAAAAATAATGAAATAATTATCGTTGTGATCTCTGATACGCGTATATTATTTTCATTAAATGGCAAACACTTCGGAACTGTTAATTTGTTGATCTTCATCAGTTTAAAATACAAGCCACCTACCTAATCTTTCCTTTTTCCGATGAAGTAATCTTTCTATTTTTATTTGCATTCTTTCTTAATTCATTAGTTAATCAAACATCGGGCGCAAATTTCTTCATCCGACGTCTATGCAGGCGATTTTGACCAGTGCCTCGGAAAATTCAATAGCCCCATCCGTCCATGCGTTAGGGGAGGTTCGTAGGATCCGAAACATGTAAGAATAGCGAAGTAGAGAATCCCGGTCATCTTTTTCCTTGCTACCTAATTATTATAAATAGAGCAACTCCCGCGTCTACCCAGCCTGAAATCGAGTTGGGTAGCGGTAGTGATTTGGAGAATTAACGGCGGATTCCAAAGAAAACTAGCCCACCCTATATATTCTTTCGAGTTAGGCTTAAAATTTGCGGAAAGACTAATTCTGCAACATCTTATCAAGGGTCTATGGAACTCGAGTTACTTTTATTACTACATTTCTGGGAAATACATTAATCTTTTAATTTTTTAAGAGACCCAAGAGTACCATGGCCGAGAATCATAAATGATATTGAATTTGAATTCTATAACGAGTAACATTAATAAACTATATTATTATTATTATTATTATTATTATTATTGTACATTTCCATCTATGCGCAGAAATTGCGCGAGCGATGGAGTATTAAAATACAATGAAAATAATAAAAAAAAGAAAATTTCTTAAAAACAACAAAATTAAAATGATATTACATATTCTTCTTATAAACTAACAATAAAAGGGGGGGGGGAACAAGTAAAAAATAAAAATGCGTAGCAAGTTGTATAAGTTGAGATTTAAAAAATCAAATAAAAATATATACAAAAATAAAATCAGACACTTGAAAAATTAACTAAAAATTTAAAAGAAATGCGAATCCACTATGCACTATGCGATTGTTAAATGATCCCCAAGTGGAAATGATATAACAGATATTTATTCTTTTTTTTGTAGTTTTTAAGATTTTTTAGTTTATCTAATGAAATGGCCAATAAAGTAATGGACCCATATAAAGCGATTGAATTCTAGAATAATATTTGTTAAATTTCGCTACGAACGCTAATTCTTTATCACAGCTCCTAGTTTCACCATCCTATCTGACGAATCCAAATTCATTTTTGTACTTAAGTACAAATACTAATAGTCGTGTTTTATATAATATATAGTATTAATTTGATGAAAATTATAATCAGAAACGGAACCTCTATCTTTGTTAACAAGTTTGAATATCCTATTTTGTAAATAATTTATTTGATTCAAGTGATACTTCGCTACATTTGCCCAATGCAATAATCCGTATGTAAGTATCGGTTGATAACGGACAGATATAACCGGAATAAGTGGTTCCTCTCAAAAAACTCACCCAAATGACAGAAAATATAATTTAGCTTTGTTAGTTTTCGTTCCAAGTAGTTGGTATGTTTGTTCCACATTAATCTACAGTCCAAATTTACATCCAAATATTTAATGTCATAAACTCTTTCTACAGCTGCACGTTCTTCAAGTTTATCCTCACACTATCCCAATTACTTTGTTATATATGACTATAAACCATAAATTTTGTCTTATTTAAATTTACTATAAGCTTATTTCTATTAAATCAGTTTCATAGAAATAATAATAATAATAATAGCAATAATCGTAATAACGGAATATTTTTATTTGTTTTTCCGAAATGTTGACATAATCAGTCGTGTAGTCTCTCATTTGACCAAATATGAATTACCACACATCGCCGTTTATCATTGCTGTACCGAAATGGTAGACTTGAAAAAAAAAAAAAAATCCAGCCCATTATGCTAATTGACTCTGTGAGACGCTGGATTTTAATTTTAAGCGATGATATCGGTAACTTTTGGAACCAATTTTATTAATCCGCCGTTAAGAAATATTTGCAGCGACCTTAGTGTATGATTCATTTCTGAACTAGATATACTTACAAAAACTTTTTTGGAATTAATATTGTAACAGTCAATTAACAGATTCCTTCCATCTTTTCCATCTAACAGAGTAGGTAAGCAACGACAGAGCAGCGAAAAAGTGGAATTAAACAGCTAATTGCTTTCGTGATAATTTCTTAATTTTTTTGCAGGAAGAGCCATCCCGACCACGACGACACTACGTCACCAACGTACACTTAACTGTAAAAATAAGAATTTAGTGGAAGTTAGGCTCCCCCCAAATTTCACTTAATTGTAGAGAGTTAACGATACAAACGGAGATCAAAACTTTTTTTATGCCGGAGGAAGGGACAATTTTGATGCGGTACAAAATCAGTTTGCTAAATTTTCATCTAGAAATAATTTTAATAATGTGATAAGCGCCAAACGCAGGAATTATAAAAATTAACGATTTTTCGCTAGTTTAGATCTCGCGAAACATGCCTTGCGGTTTTTATGAGCATTTCTTTTAAAATTAAAATGTAACTTTTATTATTACTATTTAATAACTATCGATATCAGTTCGAGGATATAAATTTATCTATTCAGAATTATCGCGATCCGGCGAAACATGTTTTTATAGAAATGGAGTCCGTAGAATGTCTACACCTTTCTTTCTTTTTTTGATAAATAACTTATATATATATATATATATATATACATCCTCACCCAGAAACGCCGGTAAGCAAGGGTAAGTATACTTTTTTCCCTCCATCACTGCCGTCATTTAAAATTACTACTAAAAGTTTGGTTAAGCGCAAATTAAATCAAACGAACAATATAAAAAGTAATAAAAATAAAACAAAACACAAAGTTCATATAGCTACTCTGAATGTAAGGGCACCTAAAAGCCCAGAAAGCCTGATTGAATTAGAAGAGGCATTTCAGAAATCTAATATTAAAATTTTGGGATTGTCCGAATTAAGAAGACCAGGAGAGAAAATTATACGCACACAGAGGGGGAACCTATTTTATTATATAGGTAACAACTCAGGACGAAAAGGAGTCGGTTTTATTATTAAAAATGAATATATAAATAACGTAGTAGAGATAGAGGGGATTAACGACAGAATAGCAATCTTAAAAATAGAAATTAATAAAGTTATACTAATATGTATTCAAGTTTATGCTCCGACTACAGCTGCGGAGGATTGGGAAATAGAAAATTTCTATGAAAATTTAAGAAACATTTTAAATTCAATTAAAATAAATAGGGCAAAGAGAGAAAAGTGAAAAACAAACAATAGGTTTGTACGGTTATGGGAAACGCAACGAAAGGGATCGGATGATCATAAGATTCTATCAAGAATTCAATCTAAAAATAGTAAATAGTCTGCTTAAAAAAAGAATAGGAAATAGATGGTCATGGATATCTCCAAATCAACAGTATAAATCACTAATAGACTATATACTAGTACCTAGCAAGAATTAGTCGATTATAAATTTCGAAATCAAAGATTTGAATAAGTTCAGCTTCTATACAGATTGTAGACTGCTAATTATAACAATTGCAATTGGTAAAGAAAAATACTACAAGAGAGTCATAAAAAATATACATACAGGACTAGACTACGAAAAGTACGAAAACATAATTAGTGAAGAGTTAGGGAAGATAAACTTAAGTAGAGATCAAGAGATTGACGAACTATATAAAGTCATATCTCAAACAATAACGTTATTATTTACAAACACATCCAAGAAAAAACGTGGAAATATCCCACAGATAGACGAAATAGACGACATTTACCAATTACGTAAAAGAAGAATGGGAATTTTAAAAATTGTTAACAGGTCTCCAAAAGAAAAGATTGAATTAAATTTACTGTCAAGAGCTATAAGAAATAAAATAAGAGAAAGGGACCGAACTCAAAAAAAAGAAATTATTAATAATATTTTAGAAGGAAGTAAAAATATAAAACTGCTAAAAAAGAAACTCAGTATAGGTACACAATGGACAACTCACTTTGTGAATTTGAAAGGGGAGAAAATACGCGATAGAACAGAAATAAATAACTTCATAACTGAATATTATAAAAATTTGTATAATGACATAGATAACGATCACGGTATAAGCAATTATATTGAAACTAGTTTTCCAGTAGAACCAGAATTTCTGAATGAAGAAGTAGCGGAGATAGTAATAAAAATTGAGACGCAACAAAAGCCCAGGCAGTGACAAAATAATGAACGAACACATAAAATTTGGAGGTTTACAATTAATAAAAATCTTAACGATCCTATTTAATAGAATTTTAAAAACAGGCATTATTCCCTGTAAATGAAAGTACTCTGATATAATATTGTTGTTTAAAAAGGGGGATCGAAGATCGACACAAAATTGAAAACTATCGTCCAATATCTTTAAGTTTGACTATTTCAAAAATGTCTTCAAAATTGTTAGAAAATAGAATATAGCCTATTATAAGAGTCGAACAACCTGCAGAACAAGCTGGTTTCAGAAAGTCATTCGCTACAATAGATCACCTACATGTCATGAACCAAGTCATTGAGAAATGCATAGAATATCGAAATATATATGGCTCTAATTGACTATAATAAAGCTTTCGACTCTTTAAAACATCAGTACTTATTTGAGTCACTTAAAAGTCGAGGAGTTCCAGAAAACTATGTAATATTAATAAAAAATATGTATAAGGACCTTAAAGCCAGAATATTAACAGATGTAGAAAGTTGGTATTAAGAAAAGAGTTATACGGGGAGATCCATTATCACCGGTTTTGTTTAACTGTGCTTTGGAAGATATTTTTAGGAAGTTGCACTGGGATAACAAAGGTTTAAACATAAATGGAAAAAGAATTTCCAATTTAAGATTTGCAGATGACGTGGTTCTTTTGTCAAATTCCCTGGAAGAACTAAAAACTATAATAACAGAATTAGACGATGTGGGGGAAAAAGTCGGGCTTTCAATAAATATCGGAAAAACGAAAATATTTACAGAAAACCGAAATGCTAAAATAGTACAAGTAAACGGAATGGTTATAGAAATAGTAAATCAGTTAACGTACCTAGGTCAGCAATTAACTTTTGAAAATTGTACTGAAACAGAGGTAAATACTAGAATAACGAAAGCTCGGAACAAGTATTGGGCACTAAAATATATTTTTAAAGGTCCTTTTAATAATTACCGCAAGCGTCTAATTTTCAACGCCACTATTATATCCAGTTTATCATACGGCAGTCAAACCTGGTGTCTGACTTCAAAAATTATTAATAAAATAAAGGTAACACAAAATACAATCGAGCGGTCCATTTTAAATATAAGGAAAAAAGGTAAAGTACCACTGAAACTGATAAAACAAAAATTTTTTTTTTTTTTTCCCCCTTAAATTTATATGGTCCATGTGCTGTGTGTAATTGCCGGGATTATTACAGCACATGGATCAGTGCAGGATCAGAAGTGTTTTAATATGTTAGCCGCTCTAATATGGTTTAGTATATCCTCGACCTGTTTTGGTTCGTTTGACAGCGCAACCGTCGGTAAGTTGGAGGTGCCTGCAGGCAGGCAATGTTCCAGAACGTGTTCAGCGGTTGGGGAAATTGGGGAATTACATATGGAACAGGCAGAGGGAGGAGACGTTCCTTCCAGCAAATAGTTGTGGGATATCGCTGTGTGCCCTATGCGGAGTCTAGTTAATGCTGCAAACTCTCTACGGGACATGGATATCGGTGGCCACCAAGGCTCAGTGCTCACCTTAATGGATCGCAGCCATGATGTGTGAGCCGACCACATAATTTCCCATGTCTCTGCCTTATGTTGCTGAAAAAAGGGTGGCCCCAGCTGAGGCAGAGGGGCACCTTCGGGCATTGGACTATATGTTGCTAAAACAAAAATTAAAAAATAATATAGATGCAATCAGATATATTAGTAGAAAAAAATGAGCCCGGGCTGGTCATGTAGCAAGAATGAAGGATGACAGATGAACATATAGAGCCACTTTCTGATTTCTTGCACATTATAAAAGAAGAAGGGGGCATCAGTTGACAAGGTGGAGGGACGATTTTAGTAATTTTTTATTGAACAAAAATTTTCAAAGAGTAGTTATAGATAGGATTGAATGGGAGAGATTACAGGAAACCTTTGCTCATCATGAGCCGGGGAAATTTAATATTTAGTTTTTTCTATATCAAATTAGTAATTCATGTTTATTATATAGTTTAAGAATTTCCTCAATAAAGGTTTATTATTATTATTATTATTATTATTATTATTATATATATACAAAATGTTTTAAAATCCGACGTTTTTGAAAACCGTTAAATGCTTAATAAGAATATTTAAATTACCGTTACAATAGCTTTCTTTTTTCTTGAACACTATTACTAAAACTTCGAAAAGGAACACATTTTTCTTTAATTTTTTTTATTTATTATAATTTTTCTTTTTTTTTGGGGGGGGGCGCCTCAACCAAGGGCCTTTACCCAGTTACACATACAATTTCTGTTCCATATTAAAAGATTAGATTCAGAATCTTTTAATATGGAACAGAAATTGTACATGTAACTGGGTTCTCGGAAATGGTTCTAAAATTGGTCGAAGTTTTGCGAAACGAGAAATTTTAAAAGGAAGGCGGCCAATTTCGTTTCATACTGGGCGTCGTATTTTTAAGGTTTATTTAAACCGTGGTGAAAAATAATACATTTATTAACGCGGTGATTAAAACTGAAAACATGTTAGCTTTTTTTCCTGACGAAATGTATCCATATTTACGCTTTACAAGCCAATTCTCGAATCTACAGAACGCCGTTATGGAGTTATACGGATGTATTTCTGCCTTATGAATATTTAGAATTGTTTTTAAGTCAAGAGTACTTCAACATGAAGACGAACGTAATGCAATGCACATAAAAAAATGCAGCTTTTATGCACATGCTAAATGTTTGACTGCTTGTGATTAATCTGTTGACTTGCAAATTCGGATTCGAGCAAAGCTACTATGCATGTTACTAAATGAGCAATTCCCGCATGTCTAACGATTGTGATAAAATTCTACGAATTAGTAGTGGGTTTTAAGGAATCGATTGTTCCGTTATTCGTGTTAACGATCAAGCATTTGTATTAATAGAAACTAAATTTCACAATTTATTTACCATTTTAAATGGAAAACTGAAATTTCGTAAGTAAATAACTACGGCGATTTTAAATACTACGCAAATTAAACTTCCAAAATTGAAAAATAGGCTAACACGATATTCAAAAACTTTCGTATTACGTATTGCACTTATTAAAAAGCTCGGGAAACTAATAAATAGTGACCGATAAGTTTAGAATTAATCCGAGCAAAGCCATTATTAGGTTATATTACTAGAAATAAAATGGAGGAAGAAAAAAACGTAAACTTCGTCCGCGCTAATATAGTTCACGCGAGCGATAATTGCGCTATTATTTGCGTAGAAGAATCTAAAGCCGTTTAAAAAACACAATTTTTTTCTTTACCTTCTTGATTAGTATTAATTATAAATTCTTCATCACTCCGGAACAATAAAATATTGTTGTGTTTTCGCTGAACCAACATTTACTAAAGACGATATTAATTCTTCTGTATTCTAACATCTTAAATCGTAGATGCTATTAATTAGTGAGCTGTACAGCGGAGTGTAAATATTCTTTCACATTTTTCTTCAGCAATATCACACAAATACAAAAAATAATAATAATCATAAATTATTGAACGAACTCATCGTGAAACAATAAAACGTTCATAAGGTTATAAAAAAAGAACGAAATGTGAGTAGCGCGAGAAATGGCCAACCGTTAAAAACCTTTTTTCACAGTTATTATTCGTCACAGATTGCGATATTGAGTGATTCATAATGTCTCAAAAGGCCCAATACAAAAACCGGAACTGACCAAAATGAAATACTTTCTGAAACTGTTTTTTTTTTTTTTTTTTTTTTTGGCTCAGATGACTTTTCAAGTTGAACAGACCTGCGAGTGGCTGGAAATGAGAAAAATCTCGTGATTTACGGTTTAATTTAAAACGATGCTAGCAAATTTTTTTTTTAAATTTTAAAATAAGTTTGTGGGTCTCACTGGGCAAGTATGCCCGTTGTGTGAGTGCCCGACACTCTTATTATCGTTTATTCAGTTTGTACAAGTTACAAATTTATACATGCTTATTATATACATCGAAATTAAATAAACCTTAATTAATATGTGTCTTAGTAAATATATATATATATATATATATAACTTATATATAGGTATAAAGAAAAAAGAAAAACCATACACATATCTACATTCACTCTAAAAGTCATATATACATATATATCATGATAGCGTAAACAATATCTTCTTTATGAATTACGAACAGTAAGTTATAAGAGGAGCGACACAAAAACAACAACATAGAATACGTGTTATATCAGTAGCTGCATGATTGAAACTATCTAGAAGTAAGGAATTCGGACGCAGTTTGTTTTTATTCTTTGCACCATTCCTTCAGCCATTTCACCGCCGCCTTTTTCCACACACCAATACTGCTTTCGCTTAAAATGTGATTGAGGATTATTACTCATTAATTTAATTAAAACCGAATTATCTATGTTATCAATTCGTAGATTTCTCCCTCTAGGATATATATGTAATATATATTATTTTGATTTCTTGTTATTCGAGTAGTTTTTGGCCTAATTGGTAACATTATATTATCGCTATTATATTCGAATAATAGTAGTAGTACATCTTTGGAGACATTTCATCATTCTTATTCCACCATGTTGATCTCGAGTCACTTCGCCTCCAGTAAGGTAGTATAAGTTTAAGACACCTTTTTTGATTTTTACCTATTTTATTGATTTCAGTTTTCTTAGCCTCTCCCTATATTTGGATTCCATATAGAATTCTAGACATAATTATTGCATTTTATTATATACGTAATGTTTCATATGGATAGCACCTGCTTTAATTTATATAAAGCTGGAGTTGACTGTCTTATTTTTTCGAACTTAAACCTTGAACGTGCATTTTCAGTTCAGGGATCTATCGATATATATATATATATATAGTCCTAAATATTTCGAATCTTTTACGTTTTCAAAAGATGGAAATAAACATGGAGGTGAATTATTCGTTTCATGAAGTTCGTGTAAGCATTCGTTATTATGAAGAATGATTATTGCGACTCTTATGTTTAGTACACTGTTTTTCGGATATGTGACAATTTAAATTTATATTTACACATAACCTCCTACGGTGTGCCCATTTACTAAAATTATCTATATCCTCTTGTAATAATCTTTCCGCTATCTCTAACTTTTATTCAGGATTTCTTGGAATTTTTTCTCAGCAAGATACGGGCAGCGTTCTCAAAAACTTGTTCTTCTTCTAATCGGCTATTTCGTTACATGAAAGCTGTCGATCGTCGATGACGGAATTAATAAAATGGAGGAGAAATACGTCAAAAAGTTATTGATCCCTAACGCGCCCACAATGTCTCGTTGATTTCTAGCGGGAACGCGCTGAAATTATTGGCAAGTGGATTAAAACCGGATAGTGACTGCGTAACGATTTTTACGAAGAAAGAAAATCTCGGCTAAAGGCGTGTGATACTTCAACATTCGGGTTACCACTATTTGTGACTTAATCGCTTCAGCTGGTCTACATCGACATGTTTGCGCCCTACCGAGATCAGCGAAAAAACGTTTTTTTTTTTTTTTTGGTATTTTTAGGTACTCGAAGTATAATATTCAACTGAAATATTGACTGCTTTCATGTAAATCCTAGGTTAAATTTAGTTGAACCCTGTATTAATTCCATCTGGTCATAAGTCGGTTTGATTAAAGTCAGAAAAGAAAATAGAAAAATATTTTTCAAAAAAATCTAGTTAAAAGTCTATTTCTTTGGTAAAATTAACCGGAGTTGGCTCGAGAAATTTGATGTGACAAAAATACTATCCCGACACTGTTAAACAACCAATCGGCGACAAATAGCAAAACGAAACGAACAGTAGGTTGACCATGTTCCGTGCGAAATGAGGAAAAGTCACATTTCGGGGTATAATTCCGAAAATTGGATACGTAACGGAAGGCGATATTTCATTGGCGCGGGACATCAAATTGGTTTAAGCGCAGTTCGAAAGTAACCAGGGATCAATTTTGGCCGCTGACATCCGAGACCGGTAACATCTTATTAACAAGCTGAATCTAATTGGCCATATGTGCACAACCCGTAACATTGATGTAAAGAAAACAAAAAATAGATAGTGTTTAGCTAAAATTCAGTAAGGCCACAGCCACTATTAATAATGAAATTGTCGATAGATAAGTTCAAATATCTCGTATATTACACACATTACGGAAATTCTAGATTTCGATATTGAAGTAAAAATGGGACGTACTCGCGTACGAACAGCTTTTAACAGAATGAAAAATCTACTCTGGGATAGATCCAAATAACTAGGTATAAGACAACATATTGCGAAATTCTGCATATTTTCAGTTTTGTTATACACGGCTAGAATTAACAGAGGACAATCTGAATGACTACAAGTAGCGGAGATGTGCCTACATAATGCTGAAGATTTCGCGCGCTGCTACAAAACACGTAAGAGTTTTAGAAAAAGAGCAAAGACCGAGAGAACGCTAGAGTTGGGTGGATAACAGATAAGATTAAATAAAAATTTGAGATCCTAAGGCTCGAAGAGTGAAGTTTTAAAAGAAGTGCGCGAAGACGGAGAGCGGATTGGATACAAAACATTAAGAATTGGACCGGTACCAGCTCAATAATCTTATCGGAGGAGCAAGAGAACGCAGTTTTTTTTTAGGCTGCCATCTGATCGCTAACACTCTGGGAAGAGGAGGATAACACACCAAGAAGTAGTAATTTCGTTTTGTTACTGTTAGTTCGCGAGATTTTCAACCCCCAAAAACTTTTCACGCGAAAACGACCGAAGCTAAGGGCGTCTAAAATTCTCTATAAAAAGACGGCTCACAATTCCACAACATCAATTCGGTCTCTTAAAACAGCACTCCACGGTGGATCAGCTGCACAGAGTGGTAAGTGTAATAGAAAAAAGTTTGGAAACAAAAAATGTGTGTACAGCGGCATTTCTCGATGTCCAACAGGCTTTTGATAAAGTTTGGCATAATGGTCTATCATATAAATTAAAAATTCTGTTACCAACTAGGTTAGAACTCTTGTTGAATTCATATCTGCATAACCGATATTTCCAGGTACGCTATGAACACACGTTTTCAGAACTATATGCAGTTCAAGCAGGAGTGCCCCAGGGATATATATACAGCAGACTTTCCTATACCGGAAAATCTTCAGGTAGCTACATTTGCTGACGACACGGCATTACTTGCGTCACATTCAGATCCGAAGATAGCAAGCGACAATCTTCAGAAGGCCCTTATCGAAGCGGAAAGCCGGTTTAAAAAGTGGAACGTTCAGATCAACGAAAGTAAATCGGTAAACGTTCATTTCACAAATAGAAAAGTCATAACTCCAACTGTTAGGATAAATGGACTGGAATTGCCTGTGAGAACAACAGTTAAGTACTTGGGATTACACCTAGATAGTCGTTTAATATGAAAGCAGCACATTCAGACAAAGAAACGAGAAATAGATATTCGTGTTAAAAAAATGTACTGACTTCTAGGAAGAAATAGCGTTTTAAGTATTGATAATAAACGTTTGATATACACAAGTATCTTGAAGCCTATGTGGACCTACGGAGTAAAGCTTTGGGGTTGTGCTAAACCTACAAATCTGAAGATAATACAGACCGCGCAGAATAAAATCCTTAGGCTCGTATCCAAGGCGCCATGGTATGTATCAAATCTAACCTTGCATCAGGATTTGGGGATAGAGTATGTGGCAGATGTTATTAAAACTCATGCCCGAAGACACGCAGAAAGACTTGAAAGACATCCGAATAAACTTGCTGCTGGACTGCTACATACTGCTAATGATAGGAGGCGGCTGAAGCGTAAGAAACTTTATGACCTTATTTAAGGTGTAAAGTTTATCGGGTAGCTACTATTAGGTACTTCTCCCTTCATGCTCAATATTTCCCTGTTAAGAATATATTGCTAAATGGCCTAGATGGTCAGTTTGTAATACAATAACAATTAAAAAAAAAAAAAATACCGAATTCGTTTTAATTGTAATTTATTAATTAATAGTTAAGTGCTGAACAATTTAAAATTTGCACGCGGTATTAATAGACAATTAAAGCGAAGTTTGGAAATTTGCGACAATATTAATTGAACAGAAATAATTAAACGGAAAAGCTGGACGCAGAGTCGGGTTAAACTACTTCATCGTGCAGTGCGGGGTTAGTGTCGAAGGGAAAAACAGCGAATCGCGAAGTTACATCGAATCTTCTCATCGGAAAGCTATTAATAAGTATTGTAGAGCGTTAGTTCTGTCGAACGTGTCGATATTAAACCGCTACCGGCGTCGCTGGCGTTAAATACGATGGAAAGGTGCGCACCTGGAAGAATTTAAAATGCAATTAGAGCACGTAGTCATCGAAAAAGAGAAGGCCGGATGATTTACAAATTACCGATGGCAGCGCAATAAGTGAGATGAGTGGACGAGTAATTATTTTCGACGTTCCCAATTTCATCTCTTCAACGATTCAAGATTTAATAAATACCAACGGCAGGTCTCACGTTCAAACCTGTTCTTATTTAGCCGGTTTTGTTTTTTTCGATAAATATCGGATTCTATATTTACCGCGATCGTAATCGGAATAAAGAACAAAAGCGGTACCGGCGCGGATTCGCAGCTCTTATCTCGGGCGAGCCGCGGGGGGCTTGGAAATTTATTTATTCGGTTAAATAGCGTGTCGCGACACTTTTATTTTCAAACGGCCGAACAGGGGAGAGAAATCAACTATCGCGGCGCACTCTTATTAAATAATACGAAATTATCGCGCAAAGAGAGAGAGAGGGGTCATAAATTCAACTATTAACGTTATTACAGCGATATTAATGATGTTCGCGAAAAGAGAAAGAAAGAAAAATGAATAGATTTAACAAGAAGCGATAATAATCTATTTCAACGGAGGACGCGCTGCTCCAGCTTGACAACGTTGTTGCCTAACAAAGTCTGCAACAAACAATTTGCGATACTCGGCTCTACTCCGGATCCGGGGATATACCTATTATTGAAAGCCAGCGTATCATCGCCGAGATGATATTAGGACGGAAAAAGGCATCTATTATTATTATTATTATTATTATTATTATTATTATTATTATTATTATTATTATTATTATTATTATTATTCGTTTTTTTTTCTTCTTCTTTTTCGTGTGCACAGATATCGAAGTGAGACCGATTTGCGGGGAAAACGGGAATAAACCCTTAATTTCGACCGACTGCTTTTATCTGCGTTCCGCTCGAAGCGTCCCGCGATGATGATACGAGCTAATCACTGTTCCGTAACTAATATACTTTTATTCCACCATTTCATTTCGCCGGCACGCAAATAGTCGCTGGCCCGTTATTCTGTCGTTTTTATAAAGATATACACGCACACGTACACCGTTCGCCATAAATAATAATGCATGCGAGCGTCAAACAATTACTTAACTTTTCCAACGGCAGTTCATTCGTTTAAAGAGCCCGACACTGCAGCGCCCTCGTCGACTATAGTTCCAGTCTCTTGGCAGATTCGCCATTGTCAGCGTTCGACTTCTCGTTACAAAGTTAGCAGCCGCTACCGGGTTGCCAGCGTTGTTGCAGATGTAACGTCGAGGAAATATGGCCTCAGACGACGGCACACTGGCTCGGCTGCGAGACGCGGGGTGAGCGATTAGCCGGCCTATATTTGTATAACACCAGAAAGACAGTTAATTCACTTCGTTTCAATGACCGCATCCTCTTTCCGGCAACGACGGCCATTTTATCCGACAAATAACCCTTAACCCGGGTCCCCGGATGAATACAACAACTAACAAATATTCTTCACAAAAAAACCGATGATAACGACGAATGAATTCGGCGTCTCCACCGATTATCGCGCCAACGTTGTGTTATCCTTCCGTACCGTTTGCTTTGCAGCTTGCGTCAAAGACCTGTCTGTCTTAAAATCGTTAAAACGTGTGGCTTTAAATTCTTTTTCGGCTTTTTTCTCTCTCTAAATTAACCTCTAGCTCGCGTGTTCAATTTCATTCGGAAACTTTTAAAACGAAATCCAAATAATGAATACCTAAGTCCTGATAGTATAATTAAATCTCAATTTAACTACGTAATATCAAACCCTTGCACGTACGTAAGTCTTCGGAAAGGTTGCGATAAATTAAGAATAGTTTCTCCGTTGGACATACAGTTAATATGTAATCTGTCCGTCAGGTTCACTAACGTTAAGGGAAAGGTGATTGTAATGCAAATAATGAAAAAAGTAATCAGTTAAAAAGATCACTTGCAACACAATTAATTTTTGCAGGTGATAAGGCTACTCTTTAGGCTATAGAAATCCACAAAAATTATTTCTCAAGTTTTATTAAAGTAACGTAATAATCTATACATACATATATGTGCGCGTGTTGTACATATCGTGTGATAATGTAACCAGGTGGGCCCATGGTAGAGGGGTATAGAGTTATCAACAACTCCTCAAATAATGTACATAGGGACCCCCCCCCCCCCCCAGTCGTCATAGAAAATATTATATACCGAAAATAACGTTACGTTGTCCAGGTTGGTTGCACACAGGAATGCTAATCATTGTGACAATTGCTCCTCCGATTGTGTGCTACTTAAAGTTGTTAAGAGCTACAAATATCTGGGGTTAGTGATTGACAACGCATTAACATGGAAAATGCATAGAAATATAGCCTAACTCTAAAAAGTAAGGCAATCCATACCGGCGCGTTATATAGATTAAAATTTCTGATGCCCCAGGATGAAGTAAGGATGTATTATAAGATTTTGATAGCGTCGAGGGTCCATTATGCTGTTCAAATACCGGGCAAGGCAAAAAAATCGGAAATGAGCAAAATCAGCAATTTACTAGCGAGATGTCTGAAATTAATAACTCCCTGCAGAAATCTGGGAAACAAGAATAATTCTGATCCTATATGGTGGATAGAAAATAAGGAACTACCTCCAAAAGCGATGTATCGTTATCACAAGCTGCTAAAAGGTAAATTGCAAGACGTGCGCAACTGCCATTAATAGATAAGAAGCGAAGTACCAGAGTACCTAAAGAATTGCCCTTTCCATTCAGACGGGGGATAAATAATAAAATAGATAATGTCGAAGAAAATGTATTGATGAATTTATTGTTAAGAGTACCGAAAAGGAAATCTGGATAGAACAGCATTTAGCAGTTTGGAAGGAAAAAATAAAAATTTGGTTAATTGCTTGGTTGCAGGGATAGGAGTAATAATTTACAGTTTTCTCGGCCACCCCCAAATACAATATAAAAGGGTATTCGGGCTTGCGTGCATGTGGCATAATAGAGCATAATTACACCTATTTCGGATATTTGTTTATTGTAGTTAACTATGTTGCGTTGGCCGTATATTGTTCTGTTTTTAACATTAATAGCGCGTTACATTATGATTATTTCATCTGTGTTGTATTTGTTCTGCCTGATTGTACTTTCTGGTTGTTTGTATGGGTTGGGATATGTTATCGTAGAATACTGTGTAATAATATTATTAGTTATAAATTTCCAGATCGGAAGTGTATACGTTTTTTGTTAAGAGGATAAGATATTAGCTTCATTTATGAAGATTGTTGTTTTATTTCACGCGTTCGTGGTTTTGTGGTTATTGCAGTAGATATGCCGATATGTATAATAATAGTAATAGCTTAGTTCATAGTCGGACGTTGATATATTATATTGTACGTTATATTTATACAATAAACGATAATAAGTGTTTGGGCACCGACAATATAGGCATTAGTCTCGTGGGACCCTTCACGGTTATTTCAAAAAAAAAAAAAATTCTAATGTGGAACGGTAGTTTTTATGTAATAGGTTTCAGCTTAGACATATATAGGGTACAGTTTGTAAGGCAAAATGGACTCAACGGAACATACTGCTGAAATCGAGAATAAAAAGTAGAGGGAAAATTAAAAGCTCGCATAATTCAAAAAAAGTGTGTCATGGTATGAAAATATTTACAATTTTACCGCAGAGAAGTTGCGAATAAAAATTTACCCAGAAAGTGCCATAGTATGTTGGAAAAATGTAAACAAAGATATCTATCATGAAAAATTGTAGGTACACGCTTAAAATTCTGTACAGGTGAAAGGAGATTAATAAATCAACAAATGCTCACCTTATACATATAAGATACTGAAATGGAACATATCTTAAAATCTGAGCGGGTGATTTTTTTCTTTTTTTTTGCATCCCTATTTTGCGTCGTCACGCTTTCAGCTGCAACGGAAATTGTTTTAAAAGTCATTATCAAGCAAATCATACGTAAAATTATAATACTGAAAAAACTGTTCATCTGCGAGACACCTCTTCCGCCTCGACCGTTATCGTGTTTGCTTAGAAACGTTTTTCTCGGAAACGAATTTTGCCGAACAATTTTCAAAATGATTTTACCGGAATAAATGTTTACTACTCGAGGGCCATCGTGATTTAAATCTTTCGCTCGCTGCATGGAAATTCGATTATTTCCTGAAGGGGAAAATTTAATTTTAAAAATTACAGTTCAAATCAGATGACAGCTCTAGTCGAGTCAGATTCAGATGATTCCTTAGATTCTCGATTATTACCGAATTTCGGTGGTTTCCGATTGAATCGCTACGAAGTATTTTACGTGATATTTCAGACATCGTTCTCAGTTGTCTGTATTTAATACTAAATTTTATTATTACCGAAGAACTTTTCAAATGGTTACTAAAAATACCGCTAAAAGTAAAGTCTATGCAAGAAGCACAGGTAACTCGCAAACGTTTACTATCCCTTTAATGGTCTTACTTGATAGAAAAAAAGAAATAAAAAAAAGTTCAGTGTAATTCTACAAATGTTATTTTATATGCATTTTAATTGTACTATTTCAGAAAAGTTTTGGATAATATCTGAATGCCCTAAAATATGTTCTGCATCTTTTTGGATACAAAAGTTTTTATTGCAATGCTGGCGGCACTAAATAACGACGGTATTGCGGTACCGATTGCTTTTTACTGTATTTTAGTGCGTTCTTTATGAATGATGCAAATGAGACATCACGCAATCAAAGTTGTTTACACGAGCAACACTAATTTTATTCCGACTAAAGGTCATGTTCGTTATTGACTCAGATAATTTCTTGATGTTATCGCCGATATTTGTATAATTATCGTTGGTTAAATGCGAGGGTAAAGTAGTAGAAAAAAAACAACAAAAAACCTTTAATTAATCTTCGCAAAGAAATTGACACAATTGTAGAATGGATCGTAATTTTTCGAACGCGGTAATTTATTTAAAATTATGAAAAGATAATTAACACCGAATGGTTTCGGATCAACATGATGGCGTTTAATTTTTTTCGTTCGATTTAGCACTTTTTGCAGACATTACACATCCATCGCGACCCCCCTCCCCCCCGTATCTAACGCTATTTAAAATTGCAACTGGAATCTTATATGCAGCACTAGAACCGTTTCAAAACTACCACCATAAAACCGAAACAACCTTCTCTACCTCTGCAAATAGCATAGAGCTCGGCTATTTATTCAAATGCGATTGTTTTAAATTTATTCCTATGCATATTTGTGGTTAATAAAAATTTCGATTAGTTCTTACTGATCGATTAAAACGAAAACAGTTTTTATTTATTTTTTTTTTTTTTTTTCGCTGCTTCGGTTCTTAATCTAGCTCAAAAGGGAAAGCCGATTTAACATGCGATGAAATTTTTGAGCATTTACTGATGCATATACATGTCTTTTCTGTTAACTTCAGCAGGCTAATGATCAGACATTTCTGATATTTTTAAAACTCGCAGTATTGTGATTTTAACGAAACACTCCCTTAAATGTGAAAATTATCAACACCCTGCGACAGACTACTCACTGTTGATGCAAATAAGGTCTATTAGACATAAGGAATTGTCAAGGTACGACCCCTTCTGCGTATAATATCGTCTCATACGGCTTTGTATACTCTTCTCTCGGTGACAAATATGACGTGTAATTCGTGTATCACACTCTACAACGTTATTCGATCACTTACTGCCCAATTTATTCACATTTTCACGAAGCTGCCAGACGCTCGCACTCAGTACGATTAACAAGTCAACACGAGCTACCATAAAAGATCTAATTAGTCGAGGTAAAGTTATAAATAGTATTTTTCGATAATTAGGAGCGATTCTCGAGAGCTACAAAAATTCCTTTTTAGAAACCGGCAAAAGCGAAGAGTGTAACAAATAGCGCGTTTCGAGTTAAAATACTGCAGCATATGATATTCTAGATATTAGCTGGCTAACAGATAAGGGGAACTGAGACAAAGGGTTTAATTGTAGGATAGAAATAGCACGTAGAGCATTTCAACAATTTAACAGTGTACTATAATGGATATCGATATGAAGTTAAAACTGTGACTAGTTATATCTGGGCAACACCGCTATATGGGGTGGAAACATGGACTCTTACAGCAGCCGCTTCAAAGAAAATTGCAGCGTTCGAAATGTAGGTTTTGTAGACGATTGTTGATAGTTGGACGGACAAAATAAGTAATAAGAAGGTCCTACTATAACGCTTGCAGAAAGAATGTGAACTATTAACAATTATAAAAAAAACGCAAAATAATATAGCCGCGACATATTCTGACGGGAAATAAATATAAAACACTCCGGATGATACTTCAAGGAAAAATAGAATAGACCAAGGGCATTATGGATACAGAATATAAAATGCTGGACGGGAATTAATGAAATGAGAAAACTAACGGATATAGTTAGAAGTCGAGATATGTATAACTGTTTGGTCGCCGACGTCCGCTTAACATGGCAAAGGAAAAAGACACTGATATCAGATTGTAGTTCTTAGCTGGACCGCCGTTGAAACAGATAAGCCCAAATAAAAAGTACATCGACTGTCGCCGGAGATGGTTTAATCGTTTTACGTTTCGATCGCGCCCAGTAAATCTACTAAACTGCAAATGCATAGTCGCTGCAATATCTATGTGGATATAAAGGTTATTTGGTACTTACATAAATTTACTAGAAAACCGGTTTATTGAAATTAATAATAGTTATTAAGGTGCTTGGCTACCAAATCTAAAGCTGTCATAGGTTATCGAGACTTGTCTCTTCCCGGATCCAATTCGCTCCCAAGGTAATACCTTATCTGAAATAATTGGGTACCAGAGAAATCTGGGAAAGTAAAAGCGGAACCCGAGAGAAAGGAACTGGCCCCGGTATTCCCATCAGATCCACTAGAACCTTAAGTATATTATGAAAGGGCTAATTGCACAATCCATGATACCTTATCATGGTTATATGGGACTAACTGGTAATCAAAATTTACCGTCGCAGCGAAATTAATAATTTTGGTAGAAATTTTTACCGCAATTCTTTACGAATTAACGCTAGGAACCTCTCAACTGTTTCGAATTAGTCTTAGAAAACACACCGGTATCATTACTAAAATCGTGCCCATAAGTAGGTCACAGCTAAATCGGCCACAACTAGCATATCTTTGTCGGGGGTTTAGCTTGCCAGCTACATGTGATTTTATCGCAACCGCTAGAGCTTCACTTGCCCCTTTAACACAGTCCGAGGCCAGTCTAAATGGTTTTATCTTGAAACTAGGACAATTATTAAAGTGCAATGGAGGTGAGGCAAGCGCCGTCGAAAGGGCGATTTTTCTGCGTATGGCACAATGTGGTGTACGACGGAATTTCGAAAGAGTAACGTTTTACCAATTACCAGCGCGCTGTAACAGTAGACCTGAAAAAGAGTTGTTCACAGATATGATGAAAAACGGGAAAAATCGCCATTTTCGTCTGCACGGAGGACGCTGCCAACCGATTACAGTCAATCCCATTCAGGCCATTGATCCCTGCTGGAATATAATAATAACATCTCGGCGGATAAGCAAATTGAACACACTATTCTAATCGATTGAAAGATAGACGTATACATCGAACGGGCATTAGTTAATGTCTGTATAGATAAAGCAGGTAATTATGTACAGGCATCAACAGGTACCGGTAAGCAGATGCGTTGCGAATAACTATGTATCGACATATATGCGCTATCTTATCAGCTTGTCAGATTGTGGCCGGCGCAGATTGACAGATCAAGATGTATCCATAGGTAGACGTAAGTAGATGCTATCGTCAAATGTGAAGGGCTACTGTTCTCTCGGAGAGATAGCCAAGAAGACGACAAGCTACCGTTGATAATAATGGTCCCCGGTTTGCCTCGCTGCTGTTATTTGATTATTATTAATGCCTCCTATTATTTACTGACCGCACCGATGAATGGCTCTTTCCGCTTTCTAAATGACCAGACCATTACACCGCCTTTTCATCATTACGGATATACATCTGTATATAGAACACGCTGCCCACAGTTATATCTATATACCTATCTACCTCTCATACATATATATATACACATATATATATATATATATATATATATATATACATGTACATGTAAGATAATGGCGATTTCGTTTGTAATTGCCTATTGAAAAGAATGAACAGCGTTGAACAAATCGTTATTCAGCTGAAGTATCAAGATAACAAGATGAGTTCGCCGATATTAAACTTAGTCAAAGTAAAGTGTTTCTCTTTGTAATCCAACGAGGGGAGGGGGTTTAGGTAGTGCGCCTTTTTAGAAAACGACGCGTTCTAGACAACGAGATTTAGAGGTTATCGAAATATACTAAGGTTTACAGAGAAAAAAGATGGCAAGAAAATTTTAACTTTTACACACGTACACATACACAAACTCAATCCTTCGAACTTCACGAAGGACACACACATTCTGGACAGATGAATGTATTCTATAATTCTCATAAAAGAGTTGGTTTTAATTGGTTGTGTTTTTATTTATTTGTTTAATTTTATTTTAAATTTTTTATAAGGGATCGCTAACTATTACTATTAACCCAACGTTGGTGAAATTTACATATATATGTGTCTAATGCCGCCACTGGAATTCGAACAATTTTAACTAAACACCATATTGACGGCATTTTATTTTTAAACGTCACACGTAATCGGTGCGAAAAAGTTACTACTTATAATTTTTATTCGTGCATACGTCTCCCAACGTCGTTTCAGGTCGCTTTGCTTCAACAATTATTATATGTATTTCATTTTTGGTTTCAAACGTCAGAGAGAAGAAATACGTAATTTTTATACACGTAGCGCCTAACAAATTTCGTAACAAGATTTCCAAGTGTAATTAAGATCATCTTATTACTCCCAGCGTAATTAATACATACGTATACGTATGAATGTATGTATCTGTTGTTTGTAAAAGTTACTGGTTTTTAAAAACTCTTAAATTACCTAATTTAAAATTTTTGATTGAACAGATGTCCAACTATTAAACTTTGGATTCCTCTCCCCTTCCGAGCTTGCATCGCATACGTTGTTCTGAAGTTATCGTGCTTAACGGTAGGTTTCGTTAATTTTTACGTTCATATAAGTTTATTATCTTCCTTTTTGAAATTTGAAAAGAAAAAATTAACTTTTGAAAAATTTTTAAAGCGCGATTATCACGCTTCTGATCAGTTAAAAGTGAATGAAACACTTTTTTGAAATGTAATTCTCGAAAAGATATGTAAATTAAAAATACAGAATTAAAGCGTAAATGCGATAAAATAAATGAAAAAATTAAACGGTAAATTATAAACTTATTAATTTGCTACGATGTTAATTTATCTTCTTCTTCTTCTTCATCCGACGTTGACATTTTCAAGGTTGACGATCCACAATTGGAATTTCTTTGAACCAGTTGCTAAGATTGTCCATCCATGAAATTTGACGTCTTCCTCTCGATCTCTTCCCGGCAATTTTACGCTCAAGTAGTATTTTTAGAATGGTATGCCTCGATCCTCTCATGATATATTCCAAAAGATTGTAGCATCCGTTTTTTGATGGTCTGTAGAAGATTCTTTTCCAGTCTGTTAAGTACTTCAATATTTTTCACTTTTTGAGTCCACGGTATTTTCAGGATACATCGGTAGCAGTGCATCTCAAAAGCACCGATCTTTTTTCCTAATATTGAGTCTAGTGTCCAGCATTTACAACCATATAGTTAAAATGTAACATCTCAGGAGTCTCAGTTCCAATTTTAATTCTTGACGTGTGAATAGATTCTTCATTCTTATTAGTGCTCTTCTCGCTTGCTCAATCCTGCTACGTACCTCAGGTCTGCAAGTACAATTCATTTACACGGCGCTTAAATGGTAGACGTTGTTGATTATAATTATGAAGTAGAACGCGGCCTTTATTGCTACCACAAAAAAGGGAACCTTGTCTGACAGAAAAAGTTTTTGAAATCTTCCGAAAAGTAAACGTCATCACATTATAAAGTATATGCGTCTCTCATCAGCTACAACAGTGTTTAGCGCCCAGCTCTGAAAGAATTCTAATAAATCTCTGTCGATGCGCAATGGAATGTGTTTTTTGAACTGTGTCTTTCTTGCACGTGTAATTTTAGGTTTAATCATTTTTATTTATTCTCTTTTTTCGAAAATTCAAATTAAATGAAATGAAATCACAACTTTTTATTCGGAAATATATGTACATATATATATATATATATATATATGAATATTAAATTTAAACTAAAACACCGAAATGTTTCGGGAAGACAGTAGTCCCATAATCATGTTATTTTACGAAGTTAAAATTATAAACTGCGTGAAATATCGGTAAAACGTAGTAAAAGTCAGAATGATAAAAGTCGATATATAAAAAATTTAATAACCGCAAAATAACTAGAAACATCGAACAGGATATGAAAATATTAAAAAATAATTACAAAATATAATAATTTAAATTTTTTGCAGAGGTGTACTACATAAATAAATATAAAAATATTATTATTAATAATAACACTCCGTGTAATAATAATCCTATGTTAAATATTACAGTTTAAATAATTTTTTTTAAATTATCATTACCATTTTGTGATTTTATTTATTTCATATTTTATAAAGACAGTTATGTTACCGGAACTTTTAAATTTAATTGTAAGCGAAATTTTTTTAATTAATTCTTTACATATCGACTTTTAATATGTTTTACCAATATGTCACGCAGTTTATAATTTTAACTTTGTAAAATACCATGGTTATGGGACTACTGTGTTCCCGAAACAAGTCGGTGTTTTAGTATTTAATATTTATATATGTGTATATATATATATATATATATATATATATATATATATATATATATATATGTATATATATATATATATATATATATGTATATTAGAATAAAAAGTTGTGATTCCTTTTCATTTAATTTTAAGTTTATTTAAAATTAATTTTTTTTAAATTCTGTACTTTTTTCAACTGAATTTTTGATTTATAATTGAAAACAGGCATTACATGAATTGTAGAACTCTTTTTTTCCAGTGTGCGAGTGTAAAATCATCCATTTTATTGCAAGAAACCTTATCGTGAATTAACACATATTTTCGTAAAAATGATCGATAATGCTTCATCTGGTAATTTTTAGTTTTTTGGGAGGTTTTTACTTCTGCGCTCGATTAAAATATTCCGAATAATGTTTTTGTACACACACTTAATGTAGGATAGTGATGTAAAACGAAAAGTGATTACGAAATTTTGAAATTGATTAAAAATTCTCCTAATTTTGCTAAAGCTATATATATATATATATATATATATATATATATGTATATATTAGCGAAACCTTTTTCTTCGATTATTTATGAAATATTATAATTAATGAAAAGTTTCAGCCGAAAAGGAAGGAACGGAACTCGGTCCCTATGTTTGCGGCCTGCGGAATTGCCTAGTTACTATGCCGAAAAAATTTCGTTTTTCAAAATTAAATTTTTTATAATATGTAAAGTTTACAGTAAACACGCTGCATTTTTTCTTCCCATTTAATTGCGTGTACTTTATTCAAAAATAACTTAACTCGACGGCTGAAATTTTACAGTATCACTTGACTCTGATCACATTGTACAAAATTTGAAACTGCTGAGCTAGTCAAAAAATTCTCAACTGTTTTAGATGCCCCAAAAAACGCTCGCTTCACTTTAATCTAATTAATTATTTAATTCACCTTAATAGGCTGCACTTTAAATGAGAAAGTCACAGTGACGTTCTCGAGATTAACTGAATGCGGTAGTCACTGAAAATTTACCAGGACGACTAGCCGTACTTTTCCATACAGAGCTCTTTTGTGGTGCTTTGAAAATGAACAGTTGTTAAAATGGCGATGAAAATGTAGCGAGTATAAAAGTTAATCTTTTCGAGGAAAATCTAAAAGCTTGTTTTGATTTTCCATAATCGTAATCATTTCGCATTTTGTGTAGGTTCGGGGAAAAGGTTTATTTCATGAGTAGCCTAAATACGCGTGCCTCATAAAGTTCACAATTATTGAATTTAAAATCAAAGTCTGTCACGTGATACTACTTATTCTTTTCATATTTTTACGTCAAACACACTCGATAGTTCTAGGATTATTTCTGTTATTGTTTTTAAACAGCTTAGTTCATCTTAAAACGTTGGCGACTTTTTCAATGCGAGAACTTAACACGGAGTAGCAATCAAAGGATATGGTCCATCTTACGATGCACGATGTAACTGATTAATTTTCACCACATCATTAAAAAGTACACAGTAATAACAAGAGTTAAGCAATGGGGTAATTAACGCACGAATCTTCTTGAAACTTCAATGTGTAAGACTTTATTCCGTCGCGGATGATAAACAAATACGGACAGAAATAAAACAAACGGCTATGGTTCTTTCCCGTCAACACTGACAGCTTTTTACATTGCCAACAATTTTTGAACCGACCATTATGACTGAATTTCCTTAGTTCGAATAATAAAAAAAAACCAAAAAAAAACCAAAAAAAACGTAATTAATTCTCGTTACTTGTTTGATATACTGCGACAGACAATCTCATGAAAAAAACTACGAATGAAAGGAAAACGATGAAAAACATTATTCGCTATTACCGTTTTAATCGCCTTTTTTTTTTTTGTTGCTTTTACTATGTTTACTATCTCTTTTATGTTGTTTTTTTTTTTCAATTCCTTATTTGCGACAAGATGTACGTCATTTGCCAATGGTTATTATTTAAATTCTAATATAAATGAGGATGACAATGGAATTATATGTATTAAGAGATGGAATAAGAGAAAAAGGGAAAAATTAAAAGTAACGAAAACAGAGCACTGTGACGAGTAAGTTTGGGGGTAAAACAAAAGAATCAGAGAACGGAGTATTCGAAAAGGATTTAGAAGTACGCTCGTAAAGGTGTAAGTTCGAGCAAGACTGAAACGGTGACCTTGGGAGACCTTACGACTAAAAGCGCAACCGAAAAGAGATTGCGTGTAGCGAAAGACGGAAAACTACGAAACCAAGAAAGAAAAAGGGAGAAGGAACGTCGATTAGAAAAAAATCGCGAAGGATGTGAGCGTGAGTAGAATTTCAAAATGGAGTTATCGCGACGGAAGCGAATTATTAGCAGGGTCTTTTTCAACGGCAGGTTCGGTTGCGTTACGGAACGGATAAAAGCCTTTCATTTCTCTATGTCAACATGCTTAGGGATGCGAAGGAAATCAAAATGCGGCGATGCTAGAAGCGGTTATAATAGGAGAGCAATGAGAAAATGATATCGACTGTGAAACATTTTTTTGGAATCGTAGATAATTTTTGGTATCTTCGCGAACTAATGAACTAATAAAATGAAATGAGAGACCTCCTGATATTGTAGCGGTTTTAGAAAAGAAGATGGATAATTTCGAGCGAATCTTAAAACTTTCAAAGTAATAATTACAAATAGAATATGAAGAGAAAGTTATACGATCCAGGGCGGTAAGAAAGAGAGAATAATAACGTTTTAAGGGAATAAAGTAAAAGTAAGTGCCGCACCGTTTAACGTTGCGTAATTAGGCTTTTCATAATGTACTTAAGGTTCTAGTGGATCTGATGAGAATTCCCGGGGGGCCAGTTCCTTTCTCTCGGGTTCCGTTTTTACTTTCCCACATCTCTCAGCTGCCCACTTATTTCAGATTCTTGCGAACGACTTGGATCCGGAAGAGACAAGTCTCGATAACCTATGACACCTCTAATTCGGTAGTCAAGCGCCTTAGCCACCAGGCTACCACGTTGCCTTTTAAGGGAATACTTAATTAATTAAAAAAATGTGCGCGACATTCGAAGTAGATCGGGTGGAAGAAGAATTAGAAATAAAGTTCACGGTTTAACATGCACAGAGAAAAGTCGTTGAAAATGTATGAAAAGAAAAAGAGAAAACCTTTCAAAACCAAAGTACGGGCAAATTGAATGGCGTTTTAGATAAAAAAAAAAAAAAAAAAAATTGATCGCTCGGCATTTAAACTAACGTAGTCGAAGCGGGGTAGGATGGTTTTTGGCAATTTCTCAGTCTCGACAGTAGATAAGTGTCACAATTTTTTCATGTGCGTTGAAAGGCAATTCGACGAATTAAATTGTCCAATCCGATACGGCGCATATTGCTAAACCGAGACTGATACTTAAATATGAAGTATCTTAAACTACGGAAAATTTTATTATTCGCTACCCGCTACTTGCATGAATTATTCGCTCAATTCGCTTCTACTCGCTTATTCGCAATTCGTGTGAACGGTAACCGCGGCCTGGCCTAACGGATTAAATTTCGGTTCAATATTTTTAAAGAAACACATTGTCGCGATTTTTTATCGTTTGTTCGAAAATAAAAATGATTACAGACCGCGGAATGCGTCGACAGGTAGAAACAATGTATATACCTGTAATAGGGTACTAAATTGTCGAACATTGCAAACTCGTTAATAATTGCACACAATTCGCCGACATGTTTACACTAATGTTTTTTCAACAAAGTCAGCGTCCGCTATTATTTCCGACGTTTCAATTATAAAACACGAACAATGTAAAAGACCATAAATGTATTCATAATTAATAATAATCGGAATTGCGAAAACTTCATAAAAGTCGAATTCTAACCGAATTTTTAATTTCTTTACCAGCCCGTACGGAGCAAGTATGCGTTTTTAATTAATTGGCGCGCAAAAACCGGCAACCAACAAAAACGATTATACAATTATCGATTGCTTTATTGTAAAATCGTAGAGTCGTTTCGTATTTTCCGTAAAATGTTCCCTTTGTTTTTGTTTTGTTTTGTTTATTAATTCGCTATAATTAAAATCAGGTTTCGCGCGAGATTAATTTTTATTATTATAATGTTGCATTACCGGCAGCACATGGTGACGACTTTTTTCAGTCAGACATTTCCTTCGTACTTTATTACATTTTGACCTTTTCTGTTTGGCTCCCCGATTACGCCGCGGTATCCAAGGGAGACACACATTGTTTTCGCAAACCTGTTCTCTCATTTAATTACTGCTCGATGCTTGTACAGCTTGTACGTGACCATAATATAAGCGCGTGGAACAAATAACTCGCCAGCATTGGCTTTTTTTTTTTTTTGCTTTTTCCCCACTTTTTTTTTCTTTTCTTTTTTGTATGCTTGTCTGTTAGTTCGTTTTTTTTGTTTTTTTTATTTTTATAACGAGAGCGCACATCATTATCGAATGTAAATGCTATAGAGATGCACTGACACACGATGGTGGTCTAAAGAGGTAATTATTTCTGCGTAATTATTCTCTTTGCGCTGCTGTAACATACTTTCGTAGTAATTTTCCAGTGGCGCATATCTTCCCTATATATAGAGCTTTCTATGTTTTCTTAAGAGCGCGTTCGTTCCGCCAGCACAGCCTATGTCCAGCAACTAGCGATGATGTTGATATAATTAGTGAAAGCCATTTGTTATCATCTTGTAATTATGATAATGGCATCAATTAATGCAAACTCAGCGCCTCCCCCTCTGAGCGCCATCTTGTGTCACTGCTGTTGACGGCTGCATGTTTGTGCGTGTGCCTACACGATACAGTATACACATATATATATATACAATATATACTATGTATGTATTATATGTGAGAGTACTAAAAGGCGGCTTTGATAATAATAAATGCGGCTAATAACGCGTTTTGCTAATTAACAGTAAATGCTACCTGGCGCATTACAAATCCGGCCCGGTCTACCGCAACATCTGTCAACAATAATAAGTTATTGGAAAGAAAATGTCCAGCGATAAAGTCTCGCGACTTCGAGCTTTACCGGTCGGTGATGTAGCTCGCAGATTTTTATTAATTAAACCTCTCTAACTGTGTTCAATAAATGTATATAGAAAGTCGCAAGTTAAACACTGCAGATTTTGTTACAGAATATTTCATACAAAAATGCTACAGGATTTTGCTCCCGACGTAAAAATGTCATAGTCACTAATAAGAATACACGCGTATATATATATATATATATATATATATATATATATATATATATATATATATATATATATATAGGTATATATAAAACTCGGCCATTTTTGCCTCGCAAGGGGCTGTGCCCCTTGACCCCTCCTGCTTTCATTTCTGTCTCTTTCTCTTCTATACTTTGTATAAAATGATCAAAATTTACAACGTAATTCTTACTAGCATCAACACACACAAAAAATAACATAACCACAAAAATCCTATTCTAACATTTACCTTCCGTTGTATAAAATTAAGACATTTTTTCGTTACATTTTTCGTTACATATTTCATTACATTTTTCGTTACATATTTCATTACATAAAACTGTGACATTTTTTAAATAACAATAACAAAAATCCTACAAAATATAACAAACGTTACATAAAATTGGGACATTTTTCTGGGACATTTTTCTGGGACATTTTTCTGGGACATTTTTTTGGGACATTTTTTCGAATGGGGGGTAGCCTAAGTATTACATTGTAATTAATATATATATATATATATATATATCATATGTTATTTCAGTAAACTAAGATTTATATATCAAAAATTATTTTTATTACAAACCAGAACATATCATAGTTTCACCATTTTAGTCAAAGCTAAAAGATTACCGATTGATTTATTCACTGAAAGAGAATTTACTAAATATCACTTAGAAAAAAGAATATGTCAATAAATGTTTGTACAAATTTTTGAAAATACAATGATCGAAGAAATGAAATAAAAAAAAAAAAGAAGGTTTATTGTATGATATTTAATGGAAGGAGTAAATTCTTTCATTCCCTCATAAATGTGTGACAGAACCGGAATTTCTTTATATATGAAAGACTCGTAATTATGAAACATGAAAGTATACGGGTTAATAAGTTTTGAAGAAAGAAAAGAAAGTCGTATTATAATAAACCGATAACGGGATCTGCGAGCTGGCAAAAAAACAACATTGCACACAACATATATGCTGCAAGAATAGGAGTAGATTTTAGTGTTTAAAGGCCTAAACAAGAATTTCGAACACGATCAAATTTAATAAGATGTTCGCATTTGGCTGCATTGCCACTTAAAAACGAACAATAATCGAGTCTTGAACATATACAGTATAATAAGAATAATGGAATCACCGCCAGAGTTGGTTGGCGAATGAGATTTAAGTAGATTTAATCGTTTATAAGCGGAGGTGTACAAATAGGTGATGTCTTCCGAAAACGATGACCAGCAATTAAGAAAAACCCCCAGAGTAGCAGAAATTATTGACTAACGGAATGTGATTATTATATATCGATGAAGTGATCAGGGATGGGTTGTACTCACGATAACAGCAGATAATACGAAAAGACTTATATAAAGATGAATGTTCGAAAGTGATAGTAAATTTAGGATGTTCACAGAATTATTGAACTTTCCGTTAGCGATTTGAAAAAGAATATACAAAAGGGGATGTTGTCAGCAAAGAGCATAGAGGAAAACTGATAGGTAGTTCAGTTATATTGGGAGGGTGCATATGTTGAATAATGTAAAGCTCAGACAAGATCTTTGAGGCGGGACTCGACAAACTTTTCTGGTAGTAAAGTGAAAATGAGTAGAAAGAAAGATCAAATGATTTTGAAAAAGCCGGATAATTATAGAAGCAAAGTGAACGAATACATTATTCAATAGCATCCTCGCTCTTTTCTCTAGTAAACGTTTCTTTCCTATTCACACAAATGACCTCCCCAACACCCCAGAGTTCCCTAATGACCCTTTCCCAGAAATCCTAGCCCTCCTATTGCAGCACAATGTGAGCGTAATCCCTGACCTAGCTCCTAACACCGTGATTCCGCCGTGGGCCCCTTTAAACATTGCTGTTAATTTTTCCCTGACGAAGTATAATAAACCCCTGCACCCGAATATAGTTCAGTTGACAGCAGCAACAATACAAAACATACCCCGACCACCTCATTTTCTACATGGATGCTGCTAAGGCTACCCCAGAGGCTACTTCATCCCCAACCGCTTGTTACTTTGAAGTCTGCGACGTGATTCGAAGCATTCGACTGAATGACAAATGCTCGGTATTGGATACTGAAATATACGCAGTATTTTTCTGTTTGGGATATTTTCTTTCTATAGAGCCTACATCACAGAAAGCCCTGCTGGTATCTGATTCATCCGCGGCTTTATTGACAATATCTAATCCCCTTATCAAATATCCTGTAGCAATTTGAACACAGCAGGTAGCATACGAACTTATTAAGAGACAGTGCTCCGTATCCTTTCTGTGGGCGCCCAGCCATGCTGGGATTCCTGGAAATGATCGCGTCGATACATCCACTTATCGAACATAATGTTCAATAGTCTCACGTCCTTATGGAAAGCCTATTGGTCCTCGTGTCAGACTTTCTCAAGGTTAATTAAACCCTCAACCGAACCATGGTGGCCAAAAAAAATCATTTCCCGCAGAGATTTCTGTGCAGCACTTAACCGCTTGCGCACAGGCCACACGGCCATGTCGCATAATTTTATTTTGCAAAGAACCCCCCTCCGATGAATTGTCCTTTCTGTTGCTGAGGTGTTGCTCACTGAACTTCTTACGTACTGTGTGACTGTCCAGATCTCTCACCCCACCGGCCCCCTTCTATTAATAACAAAACAGTCACCAACATTCTTGAGAGTTCCTCAAATGCAATTTTATCTGTAACACAGTTTATCAGAACTAGCGGAATAAGCAGATATCTATAAAAACGAACTGAGCATCTTCGTACTGTAATAGGCATAGCAGTTAAACACGGTACAAGATGTTGCTTTCGCAAAAAAAAAAAAAAAAAAAAAAAAGCATCTTGTTATACGATAAACAAAGTTGCATGCTATTGAAGGTATTTGTTACATCGAGAAATGCACAGTTATAGTGAAACTTTTTCTTAAGAAGTCCTCGTCAAATATCAGTAGCTCTTATTCTTTTATCCTTCGTCACTGGCGTTTTTCCTCCAATAAAATTCCGATACTATCTCATATATCGTTTCGCCTTTCTAAATTTTCCCCTTTTGTCATTCCTCATCACAAGCTTCCATTTTTTTCTTACGTCTATTCCAAATTGTTAAAGCCACCAAATATCATCTTCATGCCATGCTTCCTTAAATCCTCTCCCTCTCATATCGTCAGTATGGAATTTAATAATACAATAAACTCTCTATTCCGTGATCACTGTTTAATTTTTACTGACGGATCGAAGAGCCCGATCGGAGTTGGGGCGGCATTCTGGTGCCCTCAGTTCTTTCATTCTCGGTCTTTTAGACTTCCGTCCTTTTATTCTGTCTTTACTGCAGAATCTGTTGCCATTCTACAAGCCATTATTTATATTTCCTCTTCTGCAAGTTCTTCCAAATTCCTTATTGTTTCTGATTCTTTAAGTGGTCTTCTAGCGCTATCTCCACCTTCCTTTTCTCCTTCCACTGATGCTATTATCCTTTCTATTCGTTCTCTTCTTCATGATCTATCCTTATCGACGTGTACCCAGATTGACTTTCTTTGGATTCCAGGACATGCAGGCATTGATGGAAATGTAGCCGTCGACCTCCTTGCTAAAGCTGCTGTTTCCGATGGAAATTTTATTAGTAGGGTTCCAGCACACAATATTCTTCTTCCAACTAAATCCTGCCATCTTAGACTTTGGCCTTCTGTTTATGTATCTCTTTTCGCTAATCCTAATTCCTTTTATCTCTTGATTAATCCTGTTCCTCCTCCTCGTCCTTGGTTCTACGAGTTTCCTAGTTTGCGTCGGTCCATAATTACTAAATTATCTCGCCTCCGTTTCTCGCATAGTCTCCTTCCTTCTTCACTAAATCGCTTTTCTTTGGCTGCATCTCATAATTATCCATTGGATCCTGAAGGTTCGCAGTATGTTTGCGATGCGAATCACGTGCTCTTCGAGTGCTCCGGTTTATCTCGCGAGCGTGAGTTACTTTATTGTCATCTTTTAAAGCTTGGTCTTCCTGCTCCTTTCAACGCCTCTTATGTTCTTTCTCTACCTACTATCTCTGTTGTTCCTGTCCTGGGGGTGTTCCTTGATTCCATTGTCGACAGAATAAAAATATAATTTCTATTCTATTCCATGTATCTATTCCTTTTTGCTGGGCTAATGCTCTTTGCTAGCAAACCCAAGGGGGGGTAAAAAAAAAAAAAAAAAAAAAAAGTTTTTATGTATTTCAGATTTGATAGAACTAATGTAATTGCAGTGACCAATACCGGGCCGAAAGCCAAACATGTTGTCGGGAATTATGTTGTATTACTCTCTAACCACCGAACAAGTCTTTTAATTAAAATGCTTTCAATAAGCTTTTTCGTAAACATGTTGCGAGCGATATATAGGAC
Organism: Icerya purchasi; assembly: GCA_039619475.1. Lineage (NCBI taxonomy): Eukaryota > Metazoa > Arthropoda > Insecta > Hemiptera > Monophlebidae > Icerya > Icerya purchasi. The sequence continues at coordinate 274,556,988 of CM077116.1, forward strand.
GAAGGGAAGAAAGAGTTTATTTTGAGAATAGGTGACGAAAATAAAGGAGGTCTAAGACGGAAGAAAAGCACCTCAAGATAGAAAGGAGTTATAGATGTTTAGACGAATATCGAGAGATTGCGTAGAGAAATTTTTAAGAACTACATATGATAGGCCACATCTACTGCAAGAGAGTGGTTGTTAGCATTACGTAAAGAAGATCGAAGCTCATTATCCATTAAGTAGGAAGTGATTGAGTAAGATTAGTGGACAACTGGTTTCTTCTAAATTTAACCAAAGAATCTAGTTCATTTGCAGGAAGGTTGTAAGATGACGGGCGGCGTTGTTGGGGGAGTTTTAAAAGTCTTCTAGCTATTTTCGAGATTCAAAAGAAAAAGGTGTTACGGAAACAGAGAAAGAACAACATTTTTTCTAAGAATTCTTTTTTAATGTTTTGAAAACATATCTCATTTTTGCATTTGTACTTTTGTAGGCAAGGTAATAATCGAAGGATCGAATATTTTTAAATGCAATTCGACTTGCGTTAACGGCAGCTTCCTACTCATTATTTCACACCATAGTTATGTAGCAGTGCTACTTTTATTATTAAAAGATAAAAAAAAAAAAAAAAAAAAAAGAATGCGGAGAAAAGAGGGAGAGAATGATTTTTATAACAGTATTTAAAATACAGGGAGATAACTAGTTAGGAACGGAATATATCCTAATCGGGTTTTTTCGAGTTTCACTCTGACGCTTGCAGAGGTTTGAAGTACGAAGAATAAGAATAGAAGAAATTATTAATCGAATAAATGGTCACTGACAAAAGTGTTATCTAGGGTTTCCCAAGAACTAATATTAGGCGCGAAAAACGATAGATCCAGGGTACTGTGTATTAAAAGATTTTTAGAGTACGTAGGTGAATGATCATTAAGAAAGACGGTGTGTTAATATTATATATTAAGTTCTCGAGGACATATATCCGTTAGCATTCCGAGAGGTACAAGCCCAAAAAGGCGAATTCTAGTCTCCGTCAATTATACAAGGATGAAGGAGAGGATCTATAACGCAGGGTAAAGAAATATTAAAAAAGAAATTAAAATTAGGGGGAATATAAACAGAAACCAGGTGAAACGTTTGAAAACGATAATGGGGATTATAATATGAACAAAATTAGATTTTGAAAAATAAATAACGCGCCTTTACAAATTAGTATTGCTGTAACTGTATACCGATCTCTACAATCAAATTTAAATGTTTGTATTTACCGTATTGTTAAGCCTATTCGGTATTGACTTAGTGGCGCGTCTAAATAATTTCCGTTCGCCCTTAGACTTGGGAAATATTGTTAGCTTGGAATGCATTATTTTCGGATTAAAGTAATTGGATAGATAGAGTTAAACAGTCTTCAGAGTTCGGAAATGAAAATATTCGAAATCGTAAAGAGCAGAAGATAAATATTCAAATAATCCAGGACGTTGACGTTTACATTAATATACATCTACATTACGTAAATTAAATGTAAAATATATTACAATAGTGTAACAGCGTGTGATCTGCAGTAAATTTGTAAGTTTAGAGAGCGTAAGTAATTATCGTACAATTCTCAACCTGTAAAAAACAGCTTCGGCTGTAGTGAAACATTAGTCCAGTTTTATTCACTGTTACGTGACCAAGCTAGAGAAGACCCGTTCATCTATTTCACGACCTCCTAAGTATATTTTGAACCTTCAGTTTTATAAGTGTCACTATTCCGTCTTTGATGTGCGGTCCCTTTTATATCAACTTTTCTAACAGATTGCTTAGTAGCTGCCGAGCTGGGCTTAAAAGTTTTTTAATTTCATTAATAGCGGTCGCAATTAAGATTATACCGTTAGATCTAGACGGAAAAGTAGTTGCATAGCTGTTTCTTCCTGCTCGCATGTCGCATATATCCCATTTATTTTTATCAGACATTTAAGCGAAACTGAACTTTTGACAACTCAAAGAATCTGCTTATTAGACAATAGCTTCGCTGAGGTTTTTCAAATAAATCTTACTGATAAATAATCCGTCCACCATTAGTCCGTGATTATAATTTTAAAAAAAAAGCACGAAAAACAAATGAATGCTATTACTTAAAATGGTGAAAATTGTGACATGTCGGAATCACCAAAAAGGAGACTTTTTAGCTGTATTTAAATAAATGTTTAAAATTTTCACAATGGCTAATCATAAATAATTTTCCGACTCAACTCTCTGTTAAAATACATATTTATTCTCGATGCTTCGGGAAGATGGACCTACGTCAGAGTATATAATAAGCAAATATAGACGCTAAAAATCGTACGTCAGTTTTTAATAACGATCGCAAGGTGTGCGTACTTACTATATGAGAAGTATGTAAATGTTTTACTTTTTTTTTTTTTTTAGCGTACAATGAGTAAAAAAAAAAAAATGACCTTGAATGGAAAACAAAATTGCTAATAGTTACAATTTCGTCACTATTTATCACTTTTTTTTAAGTAGTAGCTTTTTCGCTATTACACTATTACCGTAAATTCGAGCGATGAATTAAATCTGGTTTACACACACTGGTGTTATTAATGTGCCGCAGTCAGCCCCGCTGCTGTGGATCACGAGGATCATTCAAACAAATTGTTTGAATTCCGTGGCTTAATTTGAGCGCAATGCAAGGCGGATGATGATTATAATGATTAATGAATACGAGTTGAACTGATGATCGGTGTCGTTCGTGTTACAGCGTTTCGTGTATATTTCTAGATTAGATCGATAATCTTCTGTCTTCTTATCGCAGTCACCAGCTAATTTATATCAACACTCGCTAAGATTGTCTGAATTCTGTCTTCATCCTTCGTTTGATTTCATTTATAATCCGATTTCACTTCTATCTTATTTGTTTGCTCAATTATTTATTTCATTTTCTTAGTATTTTTTTTGTCTTTCCCTTTTTTTCAGATGAGCGCGTCTAAAAGGGGTCACTCTGGCTAAACCGAATAGTTTACCCGTAAATATATAGTTCTAAATACAAATCTGTGAGCCTGTTTTCATCCATTCCGTCATTCATAAGAGATCAACCAAAGGTTAACTCAAGGCATGATCTTACTACTAATCCGTTAGTAATAATAATTTAAAAACACATTTACCAATAAGAAAAATAGCAATAATAATAATAATATCAATAAAATCGGTGATAGTAAAACAATATATAATAATAATAATAATACTAAATGCCCCCGATTTTGCGATCACCTGATAAAAAAATAAGCGTAGCTAATTTACTTCCATCTACAGAATTAACAAAATTTTGTTTCTTTTTCCCTCTTCACCATTCTTCTGAAAGGCAAGAGCGGAATTTTGGTCAAATTTCCTTTAACCAGCGTCTTTCTAGCTTATCCTAATTTGTTTTTGCTCCGCAATATCAGAGCATACATTCCCAATAGTGCTTTATATAGCATATAAATATTTCAGTGATTCACCTTTCTTTTTCAGGGAATGACATTTTGGAAGGAAGTTGTCGATTTCAATAGCGCCCATTCACTTATTTAATCCCTATTAGATCTATGAAACTCTCATTTTCTCCATAATATTCATCAGACTTCACCTCGGTCCATAATCTGATTTTCCGTTTCTCTTAGTGATCGTTCGCCTACGTAGTGCTGCAAATGTCTTTTTTTTGCCATTGCGAAACGTTGTCGTAATATTTGTTCATACTGCGCCTCCTGCGACACCCTGTCGCAAAATGTAACAACTTTCAAGTGCGTCCTCTCTGCCGCGCAACTCTAAAGGCTCGCACTGTGCCTTTGATCAATCGTAGCTAGAATTGATAAGGCAAAACGACATTGACCGCATAATGGCCTTTGAAAACATCTTTTTCCGAGAGCCTTTTAAATTTAAAACATCCAGTTCAGTGTGGTCCTTTTCGTATGCAAATCGAGCCTCAGTGCCTTCATCTTCCTATAATATTTCTATTCCTTCTCCTGCTCCACTTTCTAATTCTCATTCTCCTTCTAAATTCATTATTCTCCTTCTAAATTCATTATTCTCCGTCTAAATTCATTATTCTCCTTCTAAATTCCTCATTCTCCTCTTAAATTCCTCATCTATAAGAAATCCCGTAATCTTAAAACATCTCCTAAATTTTCCTCTAAGTTTCCTTCTCTCCCATCTAATCGTGTTACACCTGTTCCAGTTTGTTTTAATAAAGAAAATGTCTGCCCTTCTACCTCAACAAATACTAAGAAGATAATTTCTGTGGATACTCCTAATTTTTCTACCTCTGTTTCTTCTCTTGTAGCTAAAATCATCTCCACGACCATTGCGGAGCTACAAATAACATCGTCTCCTATTCTTCCTTTGTCGATTTTCTTTGAGTTTTGTTAAATTCATTAAAAAAAAAAAAGCGGAAAGATCGGGACCTTCTCTTTTTTTTATTATAACTGTTCGCTTTCTTCTCATAATCTCTCTCTTCTGCTCATGTATTCACTTACTTCTCTGCCGAATATTATAGAAAACGTCCGGGTCAATTGGCCGAATGTATAATTTTATCTTTTAACGTTCCGTTCTCCAGCTGATTTATTCGTGTGAAATTGTTTTCGTTCAATTTTCAAACATTTCCACCTGATTTATTCGATCGAAGTTGCGTCCGTTCATTTCGGATTCCGAGTAGGACTAGTAGCGGTCGGTGTACGGTGCGACAGAAAATGAGAGGGGACACAAGAGCGTCTACGAATTTGAAAGGACAACAACTTGTTTGTTGCTGTTGCTAGACAGGGCCAATTAAAGTTTCTAACTAGCACCGTTTTTTATTTCGGTACCTTTATTTATTTATTTATATTTTTTATTTATTTATTCTTTCTTTCGTACGAAACGTCTGCTAGATGGTTGTGTCCAAGACGAATGCCGACTTTATAATTGCTTGTGAATTCTTTGCTTAGCTCGAATTCTACTCCTCCTTTGTCCTATTTCCGACCTGCTCGTCGAACGTTCTAATAATTTCTTTCTTCCGAGCCATCTTCGATTGCACACACACACACACACATATCGGCACCGGCTCATACAACTATCGTCCGAAAATCTAGCCCTCCCGATCATTACAATTCTGCGAACTGCCAATTTATGGACGGTAAATTTTCAAAACGTTTTTATCCAGTTCCTTTTCCATTTAATTATCCGTTTGGCATTACTTTAATTCGACGGTTTTTCTGCCGCCTTCTATTAATGTACTAATTACTGAAATCCCTCTTTGCTTTCTATCCGGCTTTAGCCTATACCGCATTTATGTTGGCCGGCTAAATGAAAGCACCGAACTCTTCTTAGCACTTTTTAAAGACAAAAACGGCCTCTCGCAGTTTGCTATTTTTAATGACATTTCTTAAATGCGAAATATACAATTTGAATTTATTCTCAAGAAAATTAAATATAAAATAATGTTGAAAAGTTTTTATTGAATACTTATTAGAAAAAACAATTGCAAATTTAATATTAAAAGTTGGCTTTTAACTTCTCATAGAGCCTTTTTGGTTAGACAATTGTTCTGGTGAACTTGATTCGAATTCCACGACTGAAAATATAAAAAAAATTAACTTCCACACAGTAAATTATATCTATATATATATCTATATATATATAACTCGATCATTTGGATCTCGTCAGGAGGACACACTCTGGACTCTCTATGATAATGTTCTATAATTCTCATGAAAAAGTCGATTTCAGTTGACTGTATCACTTTTTTCTTTCCTCGTAATAGATTCGGAATTCCCAGAATTTTCACATTTCTTTCTTTACATTAATGCGATGCATTCTTTAAAAATTCTCATTTATAAACAAAACGGATATTTAGAATTTGGCCGCGACGTTGTTCGTCGCTTCAGTTTTAGTTGTAACTTTTTTTTTTTTTTTTTTTATGGCCCGGCTTTAGTTAACTATCAAGCCATTTGGCCACCAACCAGTTAATATAGGAATACTGCCAACTAATGAAAGATACGTAATATTTAATTTGGAAAAAGGTTACAGACAACCATGGCTGTAACTTACTTTTTAATACTTTTGCAAAATAATCTGCCAAATAAGAGATATGTTTTCCATTACAAACGTTCACCTATTTTCTTTTTCATTTAAACATATTACGTCACTTCCGTTGCGCAATTTTGTAAAATTCATATTACTCTTCCTCCGCGTTATAATAACATAGTCATTAACATCGATAAATATGGTATCATTTTTATCCCCCGGGATAATGTGAAAATCCTGTAACTTTAATCTATGGCCTTTTTTTTATAAAATACTTATTGATAAAAACCCGATAAAAAATCATCTTAGAAATATTGTTAAAACCTTCCGTAAACGTTATCGAGGATTATCATCTAGGGGTTTAGAAGGAGGTTCCCATGATAGTGTCCAAAGGATTCAGTTTAACATATATGGAACAAACGCTAAAGATGTCAAATAAAAAGATGGGTACGGCAGGGTTGCTCGCTATTCCTACTTCACTTCGGTGAATGTGTCGAAGAGGGAATAAACGGAGTGTTACGAATAGCATAGAAACTGGTGCCGCAACACATGGTGAAACTTGCTGATACTTTCCGATGCAAATTTCCAAGCTGCCAGAAAGTCAGAAAGGTAAGGAGCGATCTCTAGGGAAAATGGAACGCGTAGTACAAAATTATAAAATGAAACTAAAAGAAAACAAGAGTATCGGCCGTAGTAAAGAAACGCGCAAAAATAAAACCTACTTCAATTACTCTGGATTCTGCGTAACTGTTAGAGGTTAATGAATTATCATGCCTAGGATGTATCATAACTCCAAATGGCAAAGTGACATAGCTCTAGAGTCTGAATAGAACGAGTGAATTTTGCTTATAGTTGTTCTTTTCCCTTTTTCTGCATTGTCATTAATCAGAAACGTGTAAAATATACGTATGACAGAAAATTTAAACGATTATGCAGTATATGTAACTGCGAAACATGTCGGTGATTAGTGTATTTTCAAATAATTAAATTTTCTGTCTTACGTGTAAAATTAAAAACGAGTAAAGTTAGCATTAACCTCTAATTTAGTAACAACAGAGGAACTGTGAGGAGAAAATACAAGGACTTTTCACGCGTTCAAAATGTGGTGTCCCAAAACGAAATGGTGAAGATAAAATGGAGCGACAAAGTTGCCAATAAGGAAGTACCGAAAAGAACGATAAGCCGGAAAACAACTGATGCCAATTGATGGGACGTATATTGGGGCATGATACGCCTGGTTTAAAACTATAATCAAAGACGCTGTAGATTGAAACGAACACCAGAAGAAGACCTAGCTTAAAATATTCGGCGCGGCTTATAGAGAACCTATGGGATGTGGTAGTTATGTACAGTTTTTTTTTTTTTTTTTTTATTATTTAAATAAGTTGTGGGTCTCACAGGGCAAGTATGCCCGTTGTGTGAGTGCCCGACACTCTTATTACCGTTTATTTAAGATACCAAATTACAATTATTCTAGCTTATCCTATACATCATAATTATAGTCAACTAAGTTTATATAACTTATGGCATAGTACACACATACAATTACATACACACACAGCAAGTACTCATCTACATACCGATACATGAGGGTAGCAAAATATCTTCAAATACGAAGAAAAGAAAAGAAAAAAAGAGAAGAAGAAAACGTAAATAAAGGAAGGAAGAAAAAGAAAGAAACAATAATATAAAATTATAAAATGTGATGATTCGAACCGTATCTTTGGGGTTTTACTCTTTACACCGTTCTTTCAGCCATTTCCTTATTTCCCCTTTCCACAAACCAAGTTTTTTTTCGTTTAATATATTACGGGGTATTTTACTAATTAGTTTAATTAGAACTAAGTCATCAGTATTATCAGTTCGTAGATTTACGCCTCGAGGGTAGATGTAATATGTACTATTTTGGTCTCTTGTTAATCGAGTTTTTTGCCTAGATGGTAATTTTATATTATTGACATTAAATTCAAGTAATCTATAATAGAAATAGTACATCTTGGAGGACATTTCGTTGTTTTCTTTCCACCAAGTTGATTCGGAATCGTTTTGCTTCCAGTAGGGGAGTATAAGTTTCAAACACCTTTTCTGTATTTTGCTTATTTTATTTATTTCCGTTTTCTTAGCCTCACCCCATATTTGAATTCCATATAAAATTCTGGACATTATTATTGAATCATAGTATATACATAATGTGCGATATGTTAAAACCTGTTTTATTTTATGTAAAACTGGAATTGACTGTCTTATTTTCGAATTTAAATTATGAATGTGTTTTTTCCAGTTCAAGTATTTATCGATATATATACCTAGATATTTAAAATTTTCTATGTTTTCAAGCGGTGGACAACAACACAAATGAGTGTTGTTATTTATATGCAGTTCGTGTATGCAATCATTATTATGGAAGGTAATTCGCGGATCGTGTGTCATATGTTTGGTACTGTTCCGAATGTGCAGTAATTTAGATTTATTTATATTAATACGTAACCTCCTATCATGTGCCCATTTACTAAAATTATCTATATCCTCTTGTAGTAATCTTTCCGCTATTTCTAAATTCTTATGCTCCGCTAATAAGGCAATATCATCGGCAAACACATATAACTTTGCATTTTTAATATGCTTATGTAACGAGTTAGTGTAAATTAAGAAGAGAATAGGGGCCAATATGGTGCCCTGACCTACTCCGCAATGAATTGTTTTTTCATTACTTTTATTCCCTGCGATTTTTACTATACTTTTCCTATTTTTTATGTAATTCTTAAACCACTTTAGTTGATTATTTATAATTCCCAAATTTTCTAAGTCCTTGATCAGTATAATTCATGGTCGACTAAGTCAAACGCTTTAGACAGGTCAATAAATGTAATTAGAAATTGGTTTGCCTTCGACAATCCCATATTTATATTATTTACGATCGATCTTAGTAACGTTATCGTAGATCTTTTTTCTCTAAAGCCGTGTTGATTTTCATAGAGTAAGTTGTTTTTTTCTAAATAATTTCTTAAATGTTTATCAATGTAATGTTCTAATATAAAAAGGAAGATGAGACAAAAGACAAAATGCTACTATAAATCAATCCGTAGATTGAGCACAACTGATGATGATGATGATGATGATGATGATTGTACATATGCTGGTAAACGTTATAAATGATCATACCGTAGGAAGACCAATTCTATACTTCAGTCTTCTATAATTTCATAGAAGAATTGGTTTCAGTTGATTGTGCTGATCAGGTGCAGAATAGAATAAAAATATTTTATAAATGTAACACATAAAAAAAAATTATAGATTTTGTCGTATAATTTCTTTATTACACCCGGGCGAAATCATAATCATTAATAACCATTTATTTATATAGGCAAAGATTGTATTTACATATATTTATTAAAAATTATTTATATGAACGTTAAGTAAAATTAGTTATTACGATTGAAAAGAGTATTTTAAAATTTAAAATTTAATTACTAATTGTATTTTTAAATAATTTTAATGTTTTTTTTTTTTTCTTTTAAATTAGCATTGAATGCAATGTTTAATATAAGAACGATATACTAATTTATATATTTTTGTTAAGCAATGGCAAGTGCGATTAATGAGGAATGGAAAAGATAATCATTTAGATTTACAGATGACACGGCTAAATTAACAGAAAGCGAAAAAGCTGTAATGAACGTGTTGACTGAATTAAGCTCACGATAAACAAAATGAAAATAGTAATAATAACATGTAATAAAATAAAAGACAATAACGAAGTGACGACAAATTTAAATAATGAAATACTATATCATGTGAGGAAGCACAAATATATTTAGGATCAATAATAACGGATGATGGAAGACGTGACCAAAACAAAACAAAACAAAAAACAGGACAATTAAAGTTGTTTTTAACAGGAAGAAATCAGTCTCAACGTTCAAAAACTTAAACGTAGAAATACGTAAACGACGGATAAAACGTGTATGTCTGCAGTGTGCTATTCGAATCAAAAACGTGGACCATAAATACAGAAAAATAAAAACAACCGGAAGACTTCAACAAAAAATTTCGTCTTGAAAGAAAGTGCAAATAAGGTTAGAGAGATACAATAAACATTAACGGAAAAGCGATGGGGAATCGATATAATAAGAATGAATCCAAAAAAAACAAAAAAACGTTGCCGATCGCATCATGCTAGAACGGATTGTGCCCGATTTGGCTGATTTTTTTTTTTTTTCGTTGCGTTTGTAATTATCAGGAGAAGGTTTGTGTGAAAAAAAAAAATTTAGAAAAGTAACACGGAAAATGGCGCCCAATTCGCGAAAATAAAACATTAAAACATTGCACGGCCAAATGAGTAATTCAAATAATAACATATTAAAATCAACCAATAACTGGCCACGTTTGAATTATAACGTATAATTCGATATTAAACAGTTCGAGAAATAAATAAAAATATCTCGTTCTACAACAATTTTAGTAAAAGCATGCAAATACAATCGTAGTTTTAGAATACGGAATAATACTATGATTTTTGTGTTGTTAGAAAGTCACTTATCTGAAAATTGCTGCGACCTGCTTCCCCTAAGCCTAATCATATATGTAAAAAAAAACCGAACAGTTTTAAATTGAAGGTAACTTAATTTTTCAATTGTAATAAGTTAGTTTAAATTCTAATATAAATATATTATTGAACCCCTTTTTTTTAAAAAAGTTTAGCGACACATCTAAGTTCTTTAAAACGATCATTAACAATTTTTTTTTTGAAAATTAGGACAACGTCAGTCAGGTCAGCTAGTGAAAAATATAAAAGAACGTCGATATAACTGGATTGGATAAATGTTAAGAAATAATAGATTTCTAACTCAAACAATAGAAGCGCTTTCCCTTCGTTGCCACCGCGACTATTGGTCTGATCTCTATCCTTCGTCTTTTTCTAATCCTGCTTCCTTTTACTTATCCGTACAATCCATTACTCCTTTTTTTCCGTGGTCTCTTAATTTCCCCAACATGAGGCGGTCAACTATTTCATCTATAATTAGACTTCGGTTAAACCACAGCTTACTTCCTGCTTCGCTCTTCCGATTCTCCATTACTCAGTCTCCTCTTTTTTGATCCGTCAGAAGCAAACTTCGTTTGTGATGCGAACCACATTTTGCTTGAATGTCCTTCCATTTCTTCAGAACGCGCGATACTGTATTCCGGTCTTTTGCGTCTTATCCTACGCCTTACAGCGCTCACAGCATTCTTTCTCTTCCGTCTCCCTTGGTTATTCCTTCGTTAGCTTCATTCGTATGTTCCATTTCAAATATTTTTCCTTTATAATCATTAATGCTGCCATACCTTTGGATTGAGTAACGTCCTTAACTGACATGCTCAAAATTAATAAAAAAAAAAAAAAAAAAAGAACGCACCTGTGAATGGTAAAAAAACGGCAGGAAGCAGACTACGGCAAAAATATATTTCACAGATCACTGAAGATACAGGAAAGTATCAGTTAATAAAAAGACTGCAAACAAATGCTTAAAGGCGGAAGCATAACTTTTCAAATGTGTGTTCGGTCAACGATCAAAAGATTGAGTAATAACTGATTTATTTACATACGTCCGTAAGGTTAATTTAAACGATAGAAAAATCTGATGATTTAAAATGTTATCAAATCATCTGGAATGAAGAAATTAAACTGAATCGTACTGAATTTTTAAAAAATGTATATTTAACTATTTCCTTGAGGCAAATGTATTTTGTATGATTTATTACACGAAAATTAATGTGCCCCATCCAATTAAATTTATTAGGTCACATTAATTCTGTTTTACAAAGTGTAAAGGTACTTGTATAATAAGTAAATAGTGTCTTAATATAAATGAATATTATTTTTACGACTTTTAACCTGTTGTATTGTTAAGTGATTAAAATGGTCGAAATTATCTGTTACCAATTGTTCCGCAGTACCTTCGATAACTGTATTATTGCTAATGCAGCCTTGTAAAATATGATACACGCTGTTTCGAAGAAAATTGCATCTAACACAATTTCCCAAACCCGCAATTCCATACTTGTACAAGTATACTTTAAATACTCCATGTCCAGAGTTATAAATTGCACATTAAAAAAATTGGGGGTAAAAATTGTATTATTTAATCTTTCCCTAATATCCGGAAAATACTGATACGCAATACCGTTGCGAATTATTCCAAATTTGCTGAAATTTATCTATATAATAATTTCCCAAAATAATTTTTTATTTTTTAACGTTAAGTAATTAATTTTGATAGGTAAACAGGTTTTTACGAATATATATATTTTACGTTACTAAATTCATTGTAGCCTGATATGTTTAATACTAAACAAAGTAATACGCTTTTTAATTTCCATCTCTATCGGTGTAAGTCCTGCCAATATAGCTAAAGCTGCTTTACAACTTATCGTTCTATACGATTTTTATTGCCACTATCGCTTAACGTCTAAACCGTGCGTTATAATTGAATAAGTATTTGTGTTGTACGTTACTTCATATATTGAATTTTTAGTTTTGCTTTTCTTCTGGTCTCAACTTCACTCTGTAAAGGAAGCCCAGCGTGCCTCATGTTGTAATATACTTTGCTTCGTATTTTCAGATTTATAAAATGAAGTATTTTGTTAAATCTATAGCCAAAAATGTTGTGATTAAATACCAAGTAGTTGGTTACTTTTCATTTATGTCGATATTTATTTTATTTCCGTTTGTGAAATTAGTAATTCAACTGACGACGCTTTCTTAAGTTTCCTGCGTGTATCTGTACTCCGAATAAATTTTAAAGGGATAATAAAAGAAATTTAAATTGGTTGTAAGAAAATTAGAAATGAAAAACATATGACTCTGTGTTGTAACCAATAAAACTAACATTTCAAAAAAATATAGGTGTTAGATTTTAGAAAGATGGGACAGGAAAAATAACACAAGAGGAAGACAAATGAAAAAAATAATATAACCTTTAACAGGAATAATAAAACAAGTGTAATTGATCTAACATCAGTAACACCTAACCTAACAGATGAGGTAACGGAATGGGAAGTATCAGACAAGATAACAAATAGTGATCATAAATACATTACATTTAAACTAAGCACAAATAATCAAAAAAAAAAACAATAAGATATGTAAAATATATCAATTATAAAAGACTCGATAAAAACATGGAAGACGAAGTACTAAATCTAGAGACTTAAATGTGTAAATTATAAAGATAAAAACGAATTGAACACATGGGTAGAAAATTTTACAAAGTATGCAAATTTGATGATAGATAAATCGTACAGTATCAGAAGGGGAAAAATACATATTGATGGAATGATAAATTACAAAATTATAAGAATAGAGTCAACGTAAAATATAAAAAGTATAAAAAATGTAAAAATGAAAGAAGCAGAGAGTTATAATTTAAAGAATATAAAAAAGAATTTAATAATTACAAATATAATATCAAAATAGCCAAAATGGAAGCATGGAAGAAGTTAACGGAAACAAACAAACCATTCGGATTAAAGTGCAAAATATTAATGAATAGAAACGCCAGGCTAGAAATACCAATGTTAGATGAATGGGCTACAACAGACAAAGAAAAAGTAGACTTATTAGCAGAAAAAATGTACTTACATAGTAAACCATTCATCATAAACAGATACATTGTTGAAGATACAACAAAAATGAAAGAAGAAGAAATAAATGAAATAATTAAAAAGTTAAACAAGAAAACAGCAGTTGGACCAGATAATATATCTAACACATTTGTAAACATATTCAATAAAAAGTACTCAGGAGTAATAACGAAATATATAAATAAATTATTTGAGAAAAGCTACTATCCAGATATACGGAAATTATCTAGAACCGTAATAATACATAAAATCGGTAAACCAAAGAAAGAGTCTACATCATACAGAGCGATTAACGTATTATCAAATTTCAGTAAGATTTATGAGAAATGCATACTAAGTAAAATCAAAAACTTCTGTGTAGCAAGAAATATTATTAATAAAGATCAGTTTGGAGCATTGGAAGGGAAATCAACAAAGTTAGCAAATTGGAATATGTACAGTACTATCAAAGAATACAAAAGTAAATCATACAAAACGGTAATGTTAACTACAGACATTACAAAAGCATTTGACAGCATTGACATAAATCAGATGATAAAACTACTGGAAAAATTAAAATTAGACAATAACTTATTGGAGATTCTAAATCAATATTATGATCAAAGATATACGGAAATTAATATAAACCACTACAAAAAAAAAGGTACACGTGGATACAGGTATATTACAAGGAGCGGTGTTAAGCCCATATTTATGGAATATACTGTTTGCACAAATATATAAGTTAGAATTACCGAACGATGTTAAAATTATAACATTTGTAGATGATTTAGCAATTCTAGTAGCAGATAGAAATACAGATAAGTTAGAAAACAAAATAGCAATAGTGTATAAGAATATAAAAGAGTTACTTACGAGTAGAAATATATAATCTAAAGATCAACATGAGCAAAACAAATTTGATGATATTCAACAGCAGAAAAATCAACATAAACTTAAATAAATATGGACTACAGATCACAGTAAAGGACCAATTAAAATATCTTGGAGTACTGATAGATAAAAATCTTAAATTTTACAATCACTGCAAGTACATAAATGAAAAAATTACGAAATTTATTAATATATTCACAAAACTGTTTAACAATAACAATCAGATGAATTACAAAAAAGGAATAATATTATACAAAACAGTGATATTATCTAATTTATTATATAGTAGTACTATTTATAAGGATATGCTAAAGATCAATAAATTTCGAAAATTTTTGAAAAAAACGGCAATTGTATTCAACAAAGGAGATGACGAATGAACAAGGTCCTCTCCAATTATCAGTGTAGGAAAAATAAAAACGTACTAATTTTGAGTACGATGCACAGCATTGTTCTCATTGATGACAGTGAAAAGAAAAAACCTGAAGGAGTAACATTTTTATAATAAATCGAAATTTAGCGTTGATATCCTAAATAGAATGATACGTAAATATTCCGTTTTATGCTCAACAGCTCTTTGCTGTATATGTGATAACAATTATTTCTTATTTTTTTCTAGAATATAGTCATCTGAAAAGTTAATCATTTAGAGCTATATATTTAATTCTGCACGATATGTAACACAGTTCAATCACTTTGAAACTGTTATTCTTATTAGTGTGAAATGTAATTTGCATAAACCAGAATTCACTTTTAAACTATACAAAAATATCAATAAAGCAGCTTGTTTAGTAACAAAATATAATAAAATTAACAAAGTGAATTAACAAAAATTTTCCGATTTTTAAACAACTATTTGACCTTCTCGAAAGTATTATATGTCATTACTTTAGAGAACAGATAAATATTGATCGCCAGTGAGTATTTTCAAAAAAATAAAACAGCACTAAAATCATACATGCAAAAAGAAGTTTTATGAAAATATTTTAATCTGCCACGTTATTAATATAAAAAATATTAATTTTGTACTTTAAGAACAGCTTGTGGATCTCGGTCTTCCTACTCCGTACAATGACTCTTATGTTCTCTTATTTCCTTCCTTGTCAGTTGTCCTACTCTAGCTTCTTTCATTCATTCAATCTCGCACCAGATTGAAATCTAATATGTTTTGAGCTATTACTTAAATTCTTTGGTCGATTGGGCTGTTGCTCTTCGTTAGCGTACCCATAAAAAAAAAAAAAAAAAAAAAAGTTTTTCTTTGACTTTTTCTTTGCTGTGAAAAAAATATTTTATTGCCAATGTTTATTTTTGAAATAATGTATATTTTTAAAAAAATTTTAATTATATTAAATAAATAACAGCTATACCTGGAATAAAACAATGTAAATCAAGATTATTTTATATTAATATTAATGTAGCAACTCTTTAACTACCGTTGATTTAGAAGAACCGTTCATTCTGGTTTTACTTAGAAAATAGAGTTTTGCTTTATCGTACGCTAATTTTTAATACGAATTAGTCAGTCCAACAAATAATTAAATATTTCTTCAGAATTGTTTATTGGTTAATCGTTCTTCATGTGTACCATTAAAATGGACCTACGGGTATAGGTTGTTGTAACTAGAACCACATTCTCTAGTAAGTAGTCACTAGACTGTCCTCATGCGCTAGCTTACAGGCAGTGGAACGAAACAACAACCGTCCATGTCATGCAGGGTGGTAATTTCCCGTTCAGAGGTTTTAGCTCTGATCAGGGAAGCTAAATTGGAACTCAAGCCAAATCGCTGTCACGGGGGGAAGCACGTGCTGAACGTGTGCTTTCTAATAAATACCGTTAAAAATTTCATCAAATTTACAACCAGCGAACTGTTAGCAACTCGTCTGTGACCATGTACCCTGGTCGGACTAATGAGTGACAATCCAAGATTAGCGGGCAGGTTTCCGGCACCTTAAAATTCGAACTCTTCGACTAAGGGAGCACAGCCCAACAGAAAAGCCTACGGAAGAGGATTGAGGACCCACCACAGAATCATCTCCGAGTTATCGACATGAATAGAACATTGAACCCAATAACCGCAAGTCTCCGTCAAGTTGTATACAAGCCCTCTGTAACAACGAATGGGATGCTAAGAATCTGCGGAAGTAAAACATCCGAGCGGCAATACGGAGGAAAACTGAATATTGGTACACGGAACGTCAGCTCGTTATATCAAACTGGAAAACTGGAAAATGTAATTGTGGAAGCAAAGAGAAATAGACATTCTCGGTATAAGTGAATTTAGATGGTACGGAAGTGACAGGATAAACGAAGACGAATATGAAATACATTCGAGAGATGAAAATCATGAGAATGGGGTCCGGATATTAATAAGAAAAAGCTTCAGCAAAAGAATAGCTGAAATTCTGACAATATCAGAGCGAGTAATGGCGATATGCAAATAAAAATACCAAACCACCATCGATAATACAAGTATATGCATCAACAAACGAAAGTGAGATGAAGAAGTGGAAAAAATTTATGAAGACATATATAAAAAGCAATCAAGAAGCTAAGAAAACGGAACCCCTTGTTTGTAATGGAAGATTTCAATGCGAAAGTGTGCAAAACTAACAGAAATAGCAATGCCGTGAGACCTTTTGGATTAGGTACGCAAAATGAATGAGGCGTAAGACTCGTAGAATTCGCTGAGAAAAATGGTTTGTCAGTATGTAATACTGGTTTCCAATATCATGCGAGGAAACTTTACACGTGACGAAGCTCAGGAGACCGCATACGAAACGAAACAGACTATATTACGGTGAATACGAGATACAAAAGCATGATGTTGAATTGTCGTGCGCTAACGGCCAGCAGGCAAATGTTGTCCTCGGCTTAAAAAATGTGCACATGCCAAGAAAATGGAAAACTAGAAGCTGAACTAAGTCCTTTGAAGTATAAAACAATTTCAGGAAACTTTGCGAAAAAACCTGTAAGAAAAAACCAATGGAATAAATAAATAGGCGGATGTTTAAGATATGTGGAACGAGTTAAAAGACACGATGATAATCGTAGCAAAAGTAATACTCAGAAAAGATAAAGGGACCGCCGTAATAAGGATAAGAAACAAGAGCTGGACGACAAATGAAACATTGTTATTGACCGATAAAAGAAGGAAAATCAAAAACATAAATGGTAATGAGTATAAAAAAATTAACAAAGAAATCAGGAAAAAGTTCGAACAAAAATGTAACCATATACAAGAAAATAGAAAAATAACGTAGGATGCATGAAATGCATAAAGAAGTTACATGAAAGCACAAAAAATAAAAAGACTTTAATGATGCTTGAAAATAACGCAGGTGAGATGTGTACAAAAACCTATAAGAAATAGAGAAAGAACGGCTGCTGTATACGGACAAACTGTATGGAGATGCAAACAGGGATAACCGAATGAAAAATTTTAAACTGAATCGGCAAGAGCAAGAGACAGCGTCAAACATCTCAAAGGAAGAACTAGAATATGTCATCAGGAAAGCTAAAACGCGAAAGGCAACCGGGACAAATGGAATAATCCCTGTAGAGTTAATAAAGCATGCATCCAAAAAGAGCAAAGATTGCTAAGGTTAATAAACGAAATATACAGAAGCGGATACTTGCCATTCGAGATCTCTACATTTGTGGCTATAACTAAAAAGAGGAATCCGCAAAAATGCTCCGAATATCGCACGATTGCATTAATCAGTCATACATTAAACCTGTTATTAAAGATAATAAAAAGAAGAATCTAAACAAAAATTGACAGCCAACTAAATGAAACACAATTTAGTTTTGTCGTTCGGAAAGGGACACGAGACGCAATAGCTCTTTATAAAATACTAATACAGCGAGCGGTGACAGTAAGCAGAAGCATATATGTAGTCTATATAGATTATGAGAAGCTTTTTGACTATGTAGAACATGCCAAAATTTGACAAATCCTGAGAAGATGTAGAATTAACACCGAGGACATACAGCTAATACACAACGTATATATGCAACAAAATGCGAATATTATTGTCAATGATCAGCCAACAGAGAGATTGTGCAAAATCAAAAAAGGTATCCGGCACAGCTGCCCATTCCAAAACTGTTCAACGTATATGCTGAAGAAATAACAAAAACCGAATTCTTTCAAAACATAGTATTCAGAGTAAATAGTGAGAAAATTAACAGCATATGCTATACAGATGATCGTGTGCTTATTGCAGGAACTCCAAAGCAGTTTCAGATAATATAATGAATACGGGATGAAGATCAGTATAAACAAACGTAAAGTAATGAAGATTAGCAGAACAAAAAATTGATCTGTGCGTTTCGAAGTTGATGTATACGAAACTATAAATACCACGAAGCAATTATATTTGAATATAGCAGGTATGATACGGAAATAAGAACAAAATGGATATGGCTAGAATGGTATATAACAATTTGGAACGAATTCTAAAATACCGGAAAATGAAAATGGAATTGCGCCTGAAAATTCTGAAATGCTACGTCTGATCTGTTGTAAGATATGCCGCAGAAACGTGAATAATAACATCGGATACGGAAAGGAGACTTAATGCGTTTTAAATGTGGACATATAGAAAAATGAACGGGATAAGTTGAACAGAGCAGATTAAGAACGAGAAGGTATTAAGGAGAATGGGACTGAAGAATTGCATTTTGCTACCAATGATTAAAGGAAATAAACGGCGGCGCTTTCGCCAAAATAATATGTCTCAAGACAGGATGTTTTCGCTGGTGGCGAATAAAAAGATTTCAGGCAAAGGGCACTGGAAGGCGGAAGAAGAATTACAATGTTGGATAGGCTGGATAAGATGGTGTAATCGGATGTCGATTGCAACGTCCCGCGTGGGAAATGCTTACTAATAAAAATAGTAATAAGTACTGTAATGACGTGCATCTGAATTTCGAAAATAAGCACTTTTTCCACTTATCAAACCTAATTATTATTAATAACTTTTGTTCTTTTATAGAAAATGGAACTGTTTGCAACAGGAGTGGGAGTCGGTTTTTATTTTAATATTTTTTAAACGAGCGTCAGTGATTTTTTTGGTCCGGCTCTCGCCCTTTAACCAGTTTGCTGCGGATTCGCTGGGATTGATCGGAAAGAGATGATAAATAGGATTTTGAAAATTTGATAATATGTGAGTTTATAGAGATAAAGAAAGAAGCGGAAGCGCTAAAATTGTCATAAAACAAACCGAATCTTTTCTTTACTTTTCTTGAAATTGACTCTTTATAGTTTTATTGTAAAACAGTTAATATTTCGGCGGAAAAAGAATTACTAGTACGAAAATTTTTTCCGAAATTTTTTATTGAAATAACCTGCTAAATCAGGGGTGGCCAACTCGCGGCACCGCCTTGAAAATTTTTGCGGCCCGCGAGATGGTCAAAGTAGGAAAAAATCATGTTCTGCGAACTCATAATGCACGCGCATGTTGGAACATTTAATATAACAAGTTTTATGTTTCACTCTTACGAGTGGGTCTAAATCTAATATGGGGGGATATATGATTTTATATGCGGCCCACGCAGTTATGATACACTTCCAAAGTGGCCCGCAAGATCATTTGGGTTGGCCACCCCTGCGCTAAATAAATATATAACCAGCATTTCAAGTCTTTGTTAGGGGAAATCATTTTTCTTATCAATTTATTGAACGAAAAAAAAAACCCACTGAAAACGGCTGATTTATTTTCTAACCAAATTAATTCCTAATTTCGTGTAGGTGTATTTTTTGATTCAATGATTATTTCACGCCTTAAATTTGATATTAACTGGCGAAAAAGAAAATTAAAAACTCACCAACACTAAATTAGGTCTACTTGGAAAAATGACGAGGCCGAATCGTGTTGCGTTCGAAACGTAACGAGGCCTAATCGTG
Source organism: Icerya purchasi (assembly GCA_039619475.1). Lineage (NCBI taxonomy): Eukaryota > Metazoa > Arthropoda > Insecta > Hemiptera > Monophlebidae > Icerya > Icerya purchasi. The sequence continues at coordinate 274,577,384 of CM077116.1, forward strand.
TTGCGGCCGAAACGTATCGGGGTCGAATCGTTGAGGCCAAAAAAAAAAAGGGTAGAGAACCACAAATGAGGTATATAATTTTATTAAAATATTCTACTTCAATAGGTAAAAACAAAAAAAATCTGATTACAATAACATGCACGGTCGGAATTTAATAAGATATACAAAAAATATATCATACTTTATAAACTAATAAATGAACAGCGTGAAAAGCTTGCCGTTTTAATGCACCCGCGCTTTTAAGCTTTTAATGTTTTTTTTTTGCATTAGCACTGAATTATTACGTTTTAGTAAAAATAAAATTACACATAAACTTTTAACATTTTTTTATTATAAATAATTTTCTTCCGTAAACTTCGTTAAATTATTAATAATGGCGGAGTGAATTAAATCACCGTGTATGCTCATATACGGTGATTTAATTTGCTTTGCCATTATTAATAAAAATTTTCACTTTTGAGGTAATTTCTATCAACTTAATAATGTATAAATGTTTTTCTCATTTCAAATGCATTTTGTATAAAAGCATTTACATTAAATGAAAATTGTTTAAGTTCAATCCTTTTTTTTTTCGAACATTTTTCCTTTTCATTATTATGCTCGTTTATAGTTACATTAAAAATATAAAAAAGAATTATAGAAACAAGATTGAGAGTATAAAACGGGTATAACGAATAAAAGTTTGGAGTTCATTTTTGAGAAAAACTAACAATCTCACGAAAGAGTCATATGACGGGGTTGTATTTGCACGACTTTTTTTCAGATTTCCCAAGCCCTCTTTATCTCCTCCCCGTTAATGTGTTACAGTCAACGAGATACTGTTTTCGAGGTTTTTATCTATATTTTCACTTTATCGGAAACTGATCCCTCTCTGAGAGGGCGCGCCGATAGTAGCCCCGTGGTGTGTGGGTACTATGAACACAACAGTAATGGGTTCGATTCCGAATTAAAATGATAGGGTAAAAACATGCTGACGATTAGAGGCAACGTTTAATGCCGGGCGCAGAAATAAACGTAAACTTCGTCGTAGTAATGAGCTGGTTTACAGACTTACTCCCTTCATCGCGGTATCGCACAGCTATCGATAAACCGGTTCAGAATCATCTTTTTTCGAAGAACGATCGCGTTGATCGGAAGCCGCTCGTCACTTGGAATGCTCCCGAATTTAATAAGAATCGGCTTTTCTCTCAATTAGAACCCGCTTGGTTTGGACGACCCATTCTATGTTATCGCCAACGTAGCTGCTCCCAGTTATTTTAAAGCCCGCACAACAAGCTATCGAATACGCGTCGAGGGAAATTCAACGAATGGTTAGACAAAGGTGTTCGAAGAACGCAGTTAAAATAAATGGTAAACGATAAATGCTGAACGATAAATAGTAAACGATAAATCTGCAGGTGACGCAGAATTAATTGGCGACAGATGAAAAAAAACCAGCGGTGCCGAATAAAACACCGAAACATCTGAAATACCGGTACTACCTACCGCCCCCTTAAATCGGCAAAGTTTTACTGGTCAACAGCCATTAGGAAGAAAAAGTCAACCGATCTTAGAGTAGAAAAATACTCTCGGACTAACGTTAGAAAGGCCAACTTTGGCGGGAAATTACCGCTAGAAAGACGCTATTCGAGAAGAGAAAAAGTTCGCAAACGTAGCCGGAGTGAACGTACGAAACCATTTCATTTACGCGTTAAATAGTCTAGATGATCTGAAGGATAATCGGCCACATTTTAGATGACGTGGTAAGTTGGAAAAGAAAACCACCAGGAAAATAAAATTAATATTCGGAAATGGGACGTTGAAAAATAAAACTGCAAATTAATAGCGAAGTACTAATGAGTCTAAAATAATAATCAAAAAAAGAGAAGCATTCCGGAAGCAGTTTTTAAAGTATTTATTTTTTAAACGTGTCAATTATTTTCAAAGTATTGCAGTTTCCACTGATTTATTGGATAAATTTAATTTTAAAACTCTTTTGAGTCGCAGAGGTTTGCTTCTTGTACAACAATACTTCGTGGAGAGATAATTGCTCCGTTCTTATTGGAAAAAAGAATCGGTATTAAAGTTCCATCATTTAACTGCCGAAAAAATGCGTTGTTTCACACATATGGAAAGCTAAGACACAGCTCTTTCCATGTTCTTCAATGGAAGCATTAGCGAATTATTACAACAACATTTTAGATAAATATAGCGTGACATACCGGGTTGCCATACTTTTAAAGATCTTAGTCGATTGCTGGGCACTACGAACTGAAACTATCCACTGAACTTATATGTTTGCTGAAACTGTGCCGTTCGTTTTTTTAGAGCACATTTAATACTCTTGTCTTTTCAAATTTTATAACTACTTGCCAGCTGAAATTTTTGGGGAACTGGAGAAAGCTAGTGATTGTACATGGGGGTTTGAGTAGGTGTGTATGAGTGAGTTTGAATGTAGATACAATTGTAAGTTTTACGGGATACATGCCGGCGTATTATAATACTTACCGCTATAAGTTTGTTCGATCATATGGTTTTAATCTAATAATTTATATACCGTTGTTTAGTTCTATAAGTGCAAACTATAATCGGCCGAAAGGCTGTTGTTTGTACATTGTTGCAAATAAAAAAATAAGTATAAATAATTACAGAACGGATAGAAAAGTGACAACAGTAAGATACCCAGAATTGTCCGCTTTAATCATAGACGCGTTTCTGTGTCTCTTTTTCCATTTCGAATCCCTGATGAAGCAAGACAATCCTTTGGTCATACCGTATTTTCTATGAATGTTCTTTTCCTTCGCAGGAGCTATGCTCCAAATTCGTTATTGCCTCATTTTACGTACTTTGTTCCTTTGATGTTGTTTCCGCTCTGGTCGAGTTCCAAAACAAATATTAAAATCTAGCCTCTTTACGTGCTTTAATTCTTAGTTGCTGAGTGATGATCTTTAGGGAAAAAAGGGAAATCAGAAATTCAGCAATGAAAACCGCACATATCGTACGATTTTTAAAAAGAAAATACGAAAGACTATGACGTTTCGAGCAACTTATCGGTGGAAGCGATGAAAAAGAAGAAATTGCGAAATGAAATCAGCCGGTGAGGGGATGATAAATTCGTTCTCAAAGTTTTTAAGAAATCACGATCCTTAAATCGCCGTTATCAGAAATGGTTCTTTTCGCTTTTTACCTTGGTGTAGAGTACGTGTTGCTCCGTACGGTTTTTCCAATCGAATGCTCTCGACAGTTTACGACAAATTTTTAGTACCGGTTCAGACAGATAATGTGCTCTGTATTGTTTTTGCTGATTATGACCTTCCTTTTACTTTCGCCTGTCACTTGCAGTCTTTTTCAGTTCATTTCATTTCTCTTTCGTTAGTCCACAATTTTGCTTCTCAAATTTATTTGTCGCATTGAAGACTAACTGGAAAATTTATTAAGACTTATTAAAAAGGACTGCCTACTGTGATCTTTACGCTACGTAACCAATGTTCCGTTTCTTACAAGATTTTTCCGATAACAACAGCCTTTTCAAAATGTATCGCGATGCATACCGGATGATGCGGCTTCTTACGTCGAAGCCTAATTTTTGAAATGTCTCAATAATAAGTGAAAAGAATACATTTTTAAAAAGCGAACATTTCGCTAATAAGAATGATATTTTGTAAATTTAAACTCCATTTTCGAGATGTAATTTTAACTATCTGAATATTTTGGCGCAGTTCTCCGTTCTCCTACTGGGATTAATCCGTTTTCAGGCGATTTTTCTGACCCACCGATATTTAATTTTTGAGACATACACCTCTGGGACATATTTGAGCATCCGGAGCGGGGTAACTCCCGAAAATAGCTCTCAGACCTGTTGCAGGCTACCGCGCTATATATTTATCCATATGAAAACATATATGTTGATTATGACATTTGCGTCTTGTGCTTAAGTCGTTTATGTTACTTAGCGAAGAATAAAACAGTCTATATTGTAGAAGGCCATCATCTGGGGGCCCGAAAGGTGCGTCCACATCGAGATTCGAAAGATATACATACGTAAGAATAAATGTATATAACATGCTCTCAAAATGTGCTCATTTATGTTTCCGAACATGTGTAAATATTACAGCTTCAGTGTATCCGATATTAGCCGATCGTGGTCCGCAGATAACCGTGTGAAAAAAACAACTAAATCCCGGACAGATAAAAGAAATGTATTTGTTAATCGATTTTTCTCGGTTCTGCCTTTTCAAATAATATCAAAGGAAGTGGGGAGAATAAAAACGAAAAAAATCTGGAAAAATGCTGACCAAAATGGTACTCGCTGTTATCTCGATGCTTCTTGCCATGAGTTGGAGAGGCATACTCCTAATGTGTTGACAATATCCGATAATTGTTATAAGAGAGTATTGGTTTAGTTGACGCGCAAAATGAATGATGACGCATAAACGTGATGAGAAAGGTTACAGATTATTACAGGAAATACCAGAAATCGGAATACCAAAAATATCACGTTATTTTTCATACTACACGAGGCGCAAAAATGGCGCGTGGTCTGGTGTGTACTATGCATATTTACGCGGTGTAATTTATTGAAAATATCTGGAATAATTGACCTGCACGGACGGTATGTTTGGCCCTACGCTAATAGTGCGACGCCGGGAAACGGAAATATCAAACCAGAAGTGAACAAGATTCGTGAAAAGTGACGTCATAATAAACTTGGAAAGAACGTTTTCGTTTCAAGCTGCGTGTCATTGTTTAGTCTATACTTCATCTCATAGTCGAGTGATGATACACATCTTTACAAATCCTAACATATATAATAAACGTTTACCTTAAACTGAACGTAACGCAAGAACAATCGATATTACACGACGTTGATCGAAAGCTTCCAACCGAACGTATGCGTTAACGTCGGCAAGGTTTTTAAGATTTTCAAGCGAATCGATCGGAATTACAGGGATACGCGACGGATAACGTCAGAATCGTGACGAAAATGTATCGAACTCGAGTCGATACACGTTCCTTATTTCTCGAATCATCGATCGTTTCACGCATGTACCGTGCGAAACTGAACGTCATTCTACGTGCAAAACTACCCATTAATTTTTGACTGAAGTTCCTCATTCAAGCGCACTGGGAACATCTGTATAACGATTTACTTATACGTACACGATGACTCCGACCACGATAAGCAAGTAACAGTAGTTCTCGAAGGCGACCAGGCAGCACCGACGATGACGAACCTGAAGCATCATCGAACAGGAAGAAATGTTCGACATCGAAGTCTTACTGAAGTGTGATGGAGTGAAAAACGTTATCAAACCGAGTAAAGTTATGGTGTCGCAATGGGTATTTAAAAACAGTGAAAATTAATTTGTAAATAGTGGTTGTTATTTTAATGTAAAATGGTGAATACCGCGCTGGTAACAATATGAGTTGGTTTACCTTGACATGAACGATCAAAAACTTCCAATCAGATTTATTCATTTTCGTGGCAAATTTAATCGTAAATTTACAAGCATTTAATGGAGCAGATATTTGTTAAGACCGCAGAAGTCGGCAGTAACGCGCTGCTGTTGGCAGTGCGGTTTTGACGGATGTAGAATGACACGAACATGTCTATAAACCAACGGCCTCAATAAAGCAAGCACCAACGCAGTCTTACGATGATAATATCCACAACCAGGTTGATTAGCGACGACAAACTTTAGAGGCCCACCACCAAGAACGAGAGAGGACACGAAGTTTTTTTTTGTTTTTTTTTTTGGGCTTATCATCCAGGGGGACCTTTGACATAATTAAAAAAGGAAGAATAGGACATAAACTTACAACAGTTCATGTGCCGCATTTAATACTTCAACAAAAAGATCCGAGTAACAGATCGCACGAGAAAAAAAATAAAGAAAATATAACGCGAGGAGGTGTCTTCCAGTGTTTTAAGTGTAAATACAAAACAAACTTATTCAATTTTTGTTTGCGTTAAATTCGTTTTCAGCGCCGACTGATGGTGTACATTTGCGAGGAGAGTAACTCGTGCAAAATGTCGATCGTACGGAAGTTATTAAATCACCCGCTAAAACGGAGGGGGCAGTGGGGACAAGCAAAACAATCGGTTTTTTATGTCGAAGTAATTCTTTTTTGTTTTTTGTACATCAAATGAATAGGGAGGGGGGGGGTGTTTATCGGCGCTAGATATATACTCGAATTGTTTTTCTAATCTAAAGAACCGGCAAACACATTCGGTCAGACAAAGAGAAAAGTCTTTCTCATTAGGCGGCATGCTTGCGAGTGTTTTATTAGCATTTTCGACGGATAGCGATATTTTAATCGGTCTATTAGAGGAGTAGGTAGGCTGAATGCTATCGTAAATTGGCGGGTTTTTTACGTTTCGGTCGATTTACAGATGTTAACGTGGTCGTTAGTCGAAGACATAATTGTCGGCGAGACGTTTATCGACTGCTGCATCTACGAAACCGTATAGAAAAGTCGCTAATAATTTACCTGTAAGGCCGTCCGCCGGTGTCCGTACGCAGCGCGCCGAGCCTATTATGCGAATTCGCGTCATTCAACTTTCTCAGATGAAGATATCACTCAAACGTCCGTCCATCCATCTGTCGTCGCGCCATCGAGAACGATAATGATAGTAAATAAATAGTAATAATAAAACAACGGGTTAAACGAGAAAACGCGAACAACGAACGTGACGGACTCGGGCCACGCCCCCATTAGCGAGAGAGCATCCAATGGAACGAAAGTGGGGGCGTATCGTCGGTGGGAGAGACAATGAAATTGTCAATATCGTTTATTAGAATTGCACTCGGAGCAGCGAAGAATCTCTTAAAAGAGACCAGGTTAAAGAGAAGGATAATGAGGATCGAACGACTGACCCCCTCCCCGCGCCGCGCGCTCTGTTAATGGCCGAGCTTCGGACGTGTTGGAGTCGCCAGGTCCGGCATCGATATTTCGTCGTTAACGATGATCGAATAAATACCGGCCCCGCTGAAGTTGCGGGTACCGCTTGGAGGGGGGGAGGGGGGCTATGCGCTGGTGCAAAAAACCAACAAGTCTTGATTCGGTTGTCTGGTCTTTGCGGGCGACATGCATTAGAGTTTAGCCTGGCACACACTAGTTGAGCGATAATAGAGATAATTTACATGCGAAAAAGACACGAAGCCGCGCATCCAGCGGGAAACGTAGCACGGCTTAATGATGGAGTAGCGCTGATGGCAAACACGCAATCTTGTCCATCGTCGTGGCCGTGTCAGGAGGTCTTAAACGAACAGTTGCACGGCGCAGTTGGCTTATCGCGTCATCGAGTGCAATCGAGCAACTGACCAACATCGAAGACGATTGCAGCAGCGACAACGTGAAATAATAGCCGGAACAGCACCGAAAGAAGTTCCATCTCGTTCGCAATTACCCGCAAACTCGCCAATAATAGCACCCTGTCGTCCGGCTAAATGGATTTACCCGCGCCGCACCCACCTTCGCTCATTGTTTCCATTTTCGTATATATCCATTTATCCGCTTCTTCCATTTTTTATACCTCCATTGTTCACCCACTTATCCGGCCATCATCGAACAGAGACGCTAATGAATCACACAGCAGTAGTCTCCGTTCTTGATCGCGGTTGCCGTCGCTCCAATTACAACACCGTCGAATTACCTGTTACACATTCTGAATAGTCGAAATCGCTACTAAGCGCCATACTACTACTGTATTTTAAACGTTTTCGCCCCTACGAAACCTTTCGATTTTCAGCCAACACCTCTTAGCACCCGGGGGCGCAATTGGACCTGTTGAAAGCGCATTGCCGAACGGCTCTAGTAGTCGTAGAAGAGTTAATAGTGTGCGAAATACGAATAAAGCGATTGCTTTAGTTGTTCTTTTTTTTTTGTGAGAGGGGGGGGGGGCGGGGGGTTGTTATTAATAACTGAGTTTCGCGTTAGTTCGAAAAAAAAGCACTGCTCAACATCTCCGCCATTATATTAGTTCGCTATATCGGCAGCTGTGCCTCTGACGGTTTCGATTAAATTAAAAACCGGTTTAATTACAGCCAAACTTTCCTTCGGTATTTCAGAAAAATCTATAGCAGCCTATTTAAAATAGCTCGTAACAAGATCCGACGACGTATTTAAATAATTCCTAATTTTTTTTTAATGTTTCGCCGGGCGTTTTTCCGAACCAAATATATATGTACAGATATATATATATATATCGGTTATATAACGTTTCACCCGACTAAATTAAACTCAGTTGCCTAAAAATACTTTATTATAATCTTTATGTTTTTATGCAAATCGAAAAGGAAAAAAAAGTAATTATCACCGTGGCATGCTGCTCGTAATATTTAAAAAAGATGAATTGAAAAACTTTTTTTATCCTTCCCACATCGCGGTAAAGTCGCGGTACTAGTTAACTCGACAAACCTAAGATGTGTGTCGTCGTATAGGTTTTCAGGAATTGTCAGAATGTCGCCTGTTCCGGGTCCTCTAATGTTTACATAACCCAGAGAAGTCGTTTTATTAAAGATAAAGACGGATCGTCCTAAAAGAGGAAAGAAACTGTCGCACAACATTCTCTTCAGATAGAGCTTGAAAAAATCATCATGAAAAATAAAGTAATTTCACAAATCGATAGGTTCTTTAGTCAACACAGGAGTTATCGTAATCATTTCACTAATTAAAATTACGTATGCTTTTGGGTATGTAGAACCCGAAAAAACACTTTTTTACATATCTACCTGTATATATACCATACATAATGTATACATATGTGTGTATATTAGGCAGTAGACAGGGCCGTATCTGATAGGGTTTTTTCCGGCTCCCCCCTCCGAAATGTCTGCGAAATCATAACTGCTTGAATTAAATGGACCGAAATTCAAAATAAATTTATTCAATTTTTGACAAAAGAAAAGAAAATTAAAATTTTTATGAATTCAATGGAAATGACTGCTTTTATTGCAGTGTTCAAATATTGTATATATATATATATATATATATATATATATATATATATATATATATATATATATATATATATAATTATAAAAATATTTTCATAACCTCCCCCCGAAATTTTGGTCCAGATACGGCCCTGGTAGTAGACACAAAAATTTGTGATCAGGCTTGCTGCTCTGTTTACTATTTGAAACTGAGACAATCAGATTTTAAGAAAATTGGAAAAAATAATTCTTTTTCTTCTTCTTCTTCTTCGTTAGCCATTATCTGATGTGTCCATTGCTGGACGAAGGCCTCACCCGATTGTTTCTAAACGTTGCGATCTTGTGCTTCTTCTTGCCAGTTTGCTCTGAATTTTTGCATTTCAGCTGCCCATCGTATTCTCGGTCGTCCTAAGGGTCGTTTGTCATCAGGTTTCCGTGATGTTGACACACTTATCTAGCTGTCTTCGTCTCTAGCCACATGTCTGCACCATTTCAATTTTATATTTTTAATGATGTGTACTACATCTGTTACTTTCGAGGTTTCTCGGATACGCCTCTTCGTCCATTTGTCCTTCAGAGTAATCCGCAACGCAAACCTTTCCATTTTTCGTTGATTAATTCTTATTTTTTGTTAATATCCGTGCTTTTCGCTAGCATATGTTAAAACTGGCAGAACACACTGATCAAACACTCCTTTTTTTTTTTTTACACTTAGAGGTGTTGTACTGTCTTTTAAGTATAAAAGTAATTGAGTTATGAAAACTAATTGCATACGATGTTACGGAGGGCATGTTCACACTTATGAAGATAAAAAAAAGGTAATTGGTTTAGAAAAAAGTTGTTTATGTACTGGCGGAATCCGTTTGACGATATATAGAATTTTAAAACAAAAAACCAAGAAGTTATAATGGTGGCTTTTGTTTTTTTTTTTTTTCATAATAGTGTCTGTTAATTTGTTTTGTTTTTCATATTAGGCAGCGTCGTTGTGAAAAGTGATCATTAGTTTACCAGCGGGTGTTAGACGAGCTTTTAAAAAATATAATTTTTTTTTTAAATTTTTTAATTGAAGTCGACGTTTAGTATATAATTTTGCTAAATGCTTATTTATACGACGCGCGTATATATTGAATTACGTATCGGATTTAAAGTAAACTTTGTAATATTTAACAGAGAATTAGAATATATTCTCCACCTAGTTGATATCCATTATTAGTAAACTTGATCAGAACTTTTGTCTTTTTGTCTTGCCTATCGATTTATCCTTCTAACTTATCGAAGTTTGAAGAATGTGACACGTGCATCATGTAACCTGAAAATCGATTACCGTACATTTAATTATAAGGCCACCTATATCACCAGAACAAGCGATAGTGTCCGGAATAGGTCAAAAGGGGCGACATTAACCGAGCGGCTTTTTAAAAATGTTGAAGATTTGAATGTGTAAGTCTCGAAAAATATTATGCAGGTTTTTTTGTTTACTCCAACTTTATTTATTCCTCACTTTTGCTTTATATTATTATTCGTTATTTGTTTAAATCTATTATTACTCAAAAGTGAAAGGAAATTAACTGGAATTGTTAAAAATTCCAAGAATAAAAGGAACACATAGATTAAATGACTACTGATCAAAGTAAATTTCAAATTTCCAATCTTTTTATCGTGTGCAATTTGAATGTAATTACGACGAAAATAATTCTAAATTTTCAGTCCCTGAGATATTTCAATCGATTTAATAATTTCTCGTGTAAATTATTCCAAATGAAGAAGAAAAAAAGAAATCTAATATTTTACAATTCTTCTTCAAGATAAATGAGAATAAGTAAAATTTAAATAATGCCCGCTCTGTTTTCAAGGCTTTATTTTTAATAATTTTTTCCGATAAATCTACATAACAATTATAATTTATATATCTCTTTTAATGGCATTTTTCGATTTCGAATATCGTATTTACATATTCTTATTGTATAAATGTAGTGTGAGTGTATAAAACTGAGATTGTAAATGATCGATAGACGTATGATGATATTTCCCACCCCCAACGATTATTAATTTTTAGTCATTTTTCCTTACTTCCAAACTCAAAGCCCAATTCGATAGTTCTACCACCGTTCTAGCAGCTCGCGGGCATCGTATTAGAATATTTCTATATATTATAAAAAGTTTTTTCTCACTCCGATTAAAAAATTTGCGATGAATATAGTGTAGATTAGGAAAATTACTATTTTCTAATTTTATTTTTATAATTTTACTAATAATGTTTTTTTCTTTTTTATATAACCACACATCAGAGACGAGTGAAATGTGTAAAGATGGGACATCATAAAGGTCTATAATTATCCAAACGTTTTTGAACAGATAAGATTTGAAAATGTAGCGGAAGAAATGAACGCTAAAAAATAAAGGCACGAATTTAAGAGATCTACCAAACATTTATTATCATGGCTCCCCCCGCTGGTGATTTGTCTCGGTTGGAATTGTCTCAGTTATCATTTGAATTTAAAAAATGTCGACACATGTTTCTTATTAAGATCATATTACTAGAGGAGCTTGATCTAGACGAATTAAAATAATTATTGTTCAATTGACGATGAAATTAATAAAAAGATTTAAACAATTCGCATTTGCAAGGATTTATTTTCATTCTCGTTTCTTAACTGCAGAAAATCTGATTTCGAAGATTGATACGAGTATTTAGTGCTGCAAACGTAAAAATCGCATTTTTTCTCAAATTTGAAAATTCGAAATTTGGAGAAACTTACATTTGCAACGGTGAGAAAGTCGCATATGTACATTCATTCAAAAACTATTAAAGTCAAGGACGTTGTGGAGGAATTAATCAGGTTTAGTAAATAAAGAACACTTATAGGAATGAGAGTTAGAAAGTGAAGCGAGCAGGAGCAAGATACTATACAATAATGTGATGAACAAAACCGAATTGTTAGGGTTATACACAATTGTCAAGGCTGCAAATAACGTATCGCCTTTAATATAAGATTAAGTCCAACTAAAAGAAGTCTCTCGCGTGCATAACAGATTTGAACTGTGGTAAGGGAAAATAGTCAATTAGGAGATTAAAAGAAGAATAGTCGAGAAAATTGAAAATTTTAATTTAATGAAAACTTAAACCAAATGCTTCATTTACAGAGTGGGTCCTTATAATACAGTTTTCTATATTATATCGGCTAGATGAAATAAAAGATGAGAAATAAACGTGATAATAGAACATTTCAAGGAATTGTAGATTCAGAGGGTCATCCATTTTATTTCTTCCGCCCTGCTTTCTCAGAATGTTCTTATTCTTTCAAATTCCGAAAGTGTTCTACGAGCCATCCCCTCTTCTCTTCCGCTCTACTGGTTATGTAATTCTTCTCGTCAGTTTTCTAATCTTTTCCTTCATCACTCTATCTAAACTAATTCCTTACGCATACTTGAATACTCGGGCATCGAAGGCAATGTGACTAATTAAATGAGCTGGCTCGTTTATCTTCCTTAGCGATTTTGATTATTTTTTTGTTATTTAAATAAGTTGTGCTTCCCACTATGCTGATCGTCTATGGCTTTCCAACACTTTTATTGTCTCATATAATATAGTTGTAATAATTCTTAAGAAATAATCTGAATCAGACCTTATACAAGAACTTTAATGTCACTCGGTTATATTATCTAACACTACTGTTGAATTACTAATTTCCAAAGACCTATTTCTATATTCATTAATTACTGTGGCATTCGTATTCCAGTGATTTAATTAAAGACACCAGTTTTTTTCGTCTTACTATTCTTTTCCCTTTCGATCGAATGCAATATAACTGCTTATGATTCCTAGTTGTCCTGCCTTTCGGCATCGAAATAATTATTATACTTTTTTACTCTTAATAATTATAATAATAATAATAATAATAATAATAATAAAGTATCTTTGAAGACATTTCTTTTTTCTCTCTCTGACACCTGCTGCTAATTTGACTTTTTTTTGAATTATTATCTTTAAACATATCTTTTTACTTTTTTACTAGTCCTATTGATTACCACACGTTTTGCTTCCTTCTATATCGAAATTCCATATATGATTCTTGACAATATTAAAGCGTTGAAATATTTAAATAATTAATTCAGCAATACTTTCCTTTCTTGTCGAACATGGGTCAATGTTCTTTGTCAGCGAGCCCAAACAATAAAAATAAATAAAATAAAAATAAAAAAAAAGCGTTGAAATTTATCCGGAGACCATTCTAATCTATATAAAGCTATTGATATCTAATTAAGTTAGATAAATTTATGATTAACTGTGAACATCCGCGATTAAACATAGGTGTGAAGCTGTTACGTAAGCAGTTACTGTTATACATTATATAGATAGTTTTCAGACCTAATGGATATACTGATACGCAAAACGTTTGATTTTTTCACATTAATCGTCAGTTCTTATCACGCACTCATCTACACATAATATTTACATCTTGTTTGCAGTAGGGATAATAAGACCAATATATAAAAATGGGGATAAAAAACTCTGTGAAAACTATAGACCAATTACGTTAATATCAGTTATTGCTAAAGTGGTTGAGCACTATGTAAGTAACTATCTTAAATTGTACCTAGAAGAGAACAAACTAATATATCATGACCAATATGGGTTTAGAAAGGGGAAATCAACGGTAACTCTGCTCAGAACTTTTACATCTGCGATAAATAAGGGATTAGCATCCGGCAAACAATTTTTGATAGTCTTTCTAGACCTTACTAAGGCTTTTGATTTAGTGGATAGGGAAATATTGATAGAAGATCTAAGCAAAATTGGTATAACAGGGAGATATCTTAATTGGTTTAGATGTTATTTACATGAAAGGGAATGTTTAGTGAAAATTGGTAATGAATATAGTGATATGGGGAAAACGAAATATGGAGTAGGACAAGGAACTATATTAGCACCGTTACTGTTTTTAATTTATATCAACTCCATTCACAATTGTATTAGGAACGCCAAACTTTATGTATATGCTGATGACATTGCTCTGGTAATTGAACACCAAGACGTAGAAATAGCAGAAAGGCTGCTTCAGGAGGACTTGAATATGGTTTGCAGATGGGTACACGATAAAAAATTATTAATAAATGCCAAAAAATCAAAAGTGATGTACGTAAGAACACCGAGTAGATTTAGAAAGTTCGTGCCTAAAATAGTTTTGCACAAGGTAGATTGCCTTCATGGATTGGAAGTATGCCGTTATGAGCCGTTAGAAACGGCTGATAATTTCAAATACCTGGGACTAACATTTGATAAGGCGTTAACTTGGAGAGTTCACATAGATAACATTGCTAGGAAAATTAGGCAGACTATGCCGGCGTTATACAAATTAAAACAAGTTATGAATTACAAAACTACGAGACCGCATATTTTGACACTCATTAATAATGACTAGGATTAGATAGGGACTCGAAATTTGGGGGGAGGCGAAAAAAACGGAATTAAGGAAAATTAGTAGGCTACAGAAAAGATGTTTAAAAATTTCGTTACCGAATTGGACAAGTGCGAATCTTCTAAAGAATTCTCTACTTGGTAGTGGGACAATAATAAAGAAATGTCGCCAAAAATGTTTTTTTATTACAGTAAACTTTTAAGGTATAAAACAGAAAAAATAAGATTACCGACAAGGGAAATATGGGACTAGGAACTACGACAATTTATGTTTTATAAGACCTAAAGGGATTAATAATAAAATTGATAATGTTGACGAGGAAGTTATAAGTGTCATTTACACTAGGTAACTTACCAAAGGAATTAAGAGACGAATGTAATTTGAATATATGGAAAGACAAAATAAAAATATGGTTGATTGCGTGGTGCAAAGAATGAGAAATGGATAGCCATAGTAAAGGAACAGCGATAAGACGGGTAGTTGATTGAAAGAGTAAATAATTATAAATGGTGTAATGAAAAAAAAAAAAAAAAAAAAAAAAAATGGCTTATGTGAAAATATTGTGGTACGATGTGCGATGGGTATAAATGTATTGATTTAAAAATTAGACGTAGAATAGTAAAAATAGAAGTTAAATTGAATTAAGTATTTAGATATAAGACGAATATGATGTATTAGATTTAAGATGTAGATGATGAATAAACGATATAATTATGTTGGGAACCCGCAGACGGGCAATTGCCTTGTGGGACCCGCAAATTATTTACAAAAAAAAAAAAAAAAAAAAAAGAGTTTTTCAGCCACATGCTTTGATCGATTACAAATGCTATATGATCTGCATCGGCACAAACGTACGAATTTTTACACGTTTATGAAAAAAGTTGGTATATAAATCAAAAGCAGCAACAGAGCTATAGTATAGTTCCTTGTCCAACACTCTCCCTGCTTAATTTTTCATCAAATTTAACTACTCCTACTGCATTGTGTCTAAATCATTTGGTTTACCTTTAATAATTCCAATTCCTTGCATATCTCGAAACCGAATTTGATGATTTGCTGCATCGAAAGATGTTTACTAATGTTAATAAAAGTTCCATTTACCCACCCTTCATTGGTACTATTTGTTAATACTTTTAACAACGGGGTTGTTGATTTTCCTTCTGTGCACCCAACTGATTGATAGCAGCAAATCGTTTCGTTCCAAATAGTTTCTTCGGTGAAACGCAACCAGTTGTTCCAAAATTTTCGCCAAAATTGGCGTAATCGTAATTGACCGGTAGTTGTTGCAAACACCCGCTTTACACCACTTTTATATACACATACATATATATATATGGGTTCCACAATACCATTTTTTTAATAGAATAATTAATTAATAGTGGAGTGACGATTGCTAAGTTATTTTTAATATCTTTAACTCTTATTCCACCCCGACCCGCAGTTTCGTAGGTTGATAGTTTGCCAGTTATCACACAATACCTCATTCTTCTCCGTAGCTGTTCTGAACTATGCGCCAACTATCATTCAAAATCTTGATATTCAACCGAATCTTCATCCTTGGTTTCTCAACTTTTCAACTTTGCAGCATTCACCTCTTCCTGCAATCTAACGTCTGCGCTTTGGACACTTGCTTCACTTATCGCTTTTTTTTTTACTTTCACCCTTCTACTTCTCTTTTTATATGTAATGCTGATCATAACTTTTCGGAACGCTCCTCCATCGCTGCTGAACCTACTTTCCTTCTCATTCTGTTATACCTCGTATTCATCTCGTCTGCTGAAATCTAATTACACTTTCATTTCCTAGTTCTTGGATCAATTCGACAAACTCTCCCCAAAAGAAAATAAAAATATTTTATATCTAGAATAAATTTATATGTCACAATTGACACCGGCTATGTTAGTTCTTATTTTTATTATCGTTTTTTTTTTTTTTTTGATTACATTTTTATTCAGGCTTTGGTCCGTCTTTAATAGTTTTGTTTCTCTTTCTGTAATTTTAGAGTTAATTGTATAGCCTCACTATTTCCTATAGTTGAAAACTACTTGGCTTTGAATAATGAAATGAGCCAGTCGCTTACCCTGCCATTACACTGAACGGCTTCAAGCTTCCCCGCAAACACTGGTTATAGTGAATTATCCGGATAGAAAAATGGCACTAGCTCAGTGGAAATTAAAAACTGCTTTCGATTGTAGGAACCCATAAGAAACTATCGAACATATTATATAGTCGACAACTGCCCAGGCAGAGTCCGTTTCAAGATATACATAAAGAAAGTTCAGCCTTGACATGGTTGCGTGAGGAACAGTTTAGTAGTCCCTCATCCGAAATCCACTCGAATTAACAATGATACAAGTAATGACATCAATTAAAATTTTGCTTCTAAAAGAGCAGCAATTTTTTTATTTTTCTTGTTACTCAAATTATATTAACGTAAGTTAAATGTCAAATATTTATGGCATTTGCAAATTGTTGATTTTCCTATATTTTAAAAAGCAATAACTTAACCAAATTTGAACAAAAACAAAGCCCTGAACCCTAATTTCATTTAAAAATACAATATCGGTGTGTTTACTAAAATTAAGGTTTCTGTATAACCTCTTAAAATAAATATCATTTCATTTTGGAATTCTATTTAAGCGTTGTCGCCGTAACATTTAAAAGTGAGAAAATGATTTTATGACGCTTTCGCGATATAGGGAATGCCGCGGTAAATCGAGAAATTACATTTGATTATTCTTTCTACCTGCTATATTTGCTCGCGCAAAGACCTATTATAATGCTTTTTCCTTCCTTAGCTCTTGGACACTAATGTCCATGTCGACAAACCACAAAAAAAAAAACAAAAAAAACAACAAATATACGCTACACGATTACAAACCGGCTGAAGCTAGTGAAGGTGATGAAAACGAAATAAAGGAATAGAAGAATTGGAGGGAAAATAGAGTACGTATTGAAAATAGGTAAAAGTTTATTGAGCGGGAAGTCTAAAAAAATGCAGTTCGTCGTTGTCTTAAATGATGGTAACATTTGAAATGCGCAATCGGAAAGATCCTGCAAAATAATATTATAATGGAGAATGTGCATCTATTATTTTTTCATAGAATGCATTTGATATTTAGAGAGATGCGTGAAATGTAGGCGTGTACATTTTTTTTTTTTTTGAATCTTTGTACAGAATGTTGTTCAAATCAGTCCGTTTTTTATTTCGAAGATAGAACTCGTCGATCGATTTTGAATTAAATCAGGAATACGATGGCAAAAGGGAATTTCTGCGAGTCGGGAGTTGAGGCTAATTTTATTGCACAGTTGTTTCCCCCGAGTAATTGATATTTCTTTAAATTTTCAACTTCTGCATTAATGTGAAATCCAAATTTGAGTTTTTTGTTTCGATTTTTTATCTCCGTCATAAATATCTGCATAAAAATAATAATAACGACGTTGGCGTAATTCAAAAGACACGCGTGTTCTTCGGAAACAGATAAAATGATACACAACGTTCGTTATATACGTTTTTTCAGTCGAAATTCGCCGGTAATACAAACGTTGGCACAAATTAAACGTGATTTCTGAAAAACATTCGATAAAATGTTGTCAATTCAATGACTGTAAACGTTTATCCCGCTCGTTACTTGGCCGCAAAGAGTGGACAAATTTGGAAATCGAACGGAACGTTTATAAAAATCTGTTAACAAATGAAATTCAAAAGAATGCCGACCGCACGGCAAATTTTGTCTGATGATCTCGGTACTTTTATTTTTATTTTTTTCTAATTTTATAAAATATTAAAATAAATATAATTACGAAAATACAAACAAAAATGCTTGAATTTTTAAGGGTCTAGTCTTCATCATCAGCGGAAAGTGAATACACCTTCAGAAGTATACCTAGAAGAAACAAGTTGATTACATATACACGGTGTGTCGGAAAAGTTCCCGAACTTCTATTTTAGCACGCATACAAGTGGCGCAATTTATTAAACAACGTCCGTACTGTATTGCTACATCCTTCTAGAGTGTGTGTGTGTGTATAACATTTCAGCAGTTTCCGTTAATTGGTTCGCGAGTTAGACACGTGTATTTTAGTGAAGGTGTGTGTTTGGGTCGCAGGTGCAAATCTGAAAATGGATGAAAATGGAGAAATTCGATTAAATTCCGCGATTAAATTCTGCGTTAAGACTTAAAAAAACGTCTTCGAAAATGCGAAAATTGATCGACGAAGGTTTTGGTAAAGGTGTAATATCACGTACGACTGTTTACCTGTGGTATAAGCGGTTCAAGGACGGTCTCAGAAAGTGCGTCAACAAAAATCCAAGGTAAAAACCCCATGCTCATTGCTTACTTCGATGTAAAAGGGTTAATTCATCACGAATACCTGCCTCCAAATCAAACACTGAACGCTGCCTACTACGTCGAAGTCCTAAAATGTCTCAAGCGTCGGATTCAGCGCGTACGGCCCGAGTACAAGGAGCCCGGATCGTGGAGTCTATTGGATGACAATGCGCCCGAGCATTCGGCGAACATTTTCAAACGTTATCTCGCTAAAAATTGAAACTTCACGGATCAATCACGCCCTCTATTAGCCTGATTTGGCAACTGCCGACTTTTTCCTGTTCCGGAAGCTTAAAATGCACCTTAAAGAACGATTTTTTAAAGACGTAGCCGCCATTGAAACTTCCTGCACAGAGCGCCACAGAGCCATTACTTCAGAGGAGTACCAGAGAAGCTTCGAATCGCTGTGTCTATACTTCGGAAAGGTGACCATGTTGAAAATTAATTCGAATAAATATTACTTTACATCCAATTGTACTTCATTTATTTTAAAAGTTCGAGAACTTTTCCGACAAACCGTGTACATATACATATATATATATATATATATATATATATATATATATATATATATATATATATATATATATATATTAATTACAACGTAATTCTTAGGCTACCCCCCATTCAAAAAAATGTCCCAAAAAAATGTCCCAGAAAAATGTCCCAATTTTATGTAACGTTTGTTATATTTTGTAGGATTTTTGTTATTGTTATTTAAAAAATGTCACAATTTTATGGAATGAAATATGTAACGAAACATGTAACGAAAAAATGTCTTAATTTTATATAACGGAAGGTAAATGTTAGAATAGGATTTTTGTGGTTATGTTATTTTTTGTGTGTGTTGATGCTAGTAAGAATTACGTTGTAAATTTTGATCATTTTATACAAAGTATAGAAGAGAAAGAGACAGAAATGAAAGCAAGAGATGTCAAGGGGCGCAGCCCCTTGCGAGGCCAAAATGGCCGAGTTTTATATATATATATATATATATATATTGCTAAAACAGATTCGGAAACGTGGGAACTGCTAAAATGAAATCTGAAGGACAACGAAAACAATTAATTTTTAAGGAGACAGACACAGTTAAACAGGTTTTAAAAGTAGGACATTTACTAGCATTAATCTCAAGTTTTATTTTTTGTTATCACTTTTTATATTTCGTCTGCTTTTTGATTACTAAGGAAAGTTATTCGTTCAGCATGCGGAGTTATTAATGCTTCTACTTAATTTTAATTTAAGAATAGAATTCTAGACGTAAAACAAGCATGAAGAATGGCATTAAATAAACAATAGAAATTAAAGAATATAAATTTCTCAAATAATGAAACTAGAATGAAACAAAATAATAATAATAAAAACTTAGAATAAGATTAATAACATAGATAAATTCCCTATTTTATTAAAACCTATCAGAAACTTCTCCACGTTTCTAGCTCTGTATTCCTTAAAAAATTGTCTTCGTCCTTAAAATTCCATTTATTAACACATGTTAGGGAAATTCACACGTTTCTGAATCTATTTTTGATGTATACACACACACACATATATATATATATATATATATATATATATATAGGTATGTAAAAGATGCTTCGTTAAGTTTTCACTTTCAGTTGAATATGGGCTCGAAAACATTCAAGTATATGATTACGCACCGTTTCAGATTACCTGCTATTTTCGTCCACAGAATTTACGCAAAAAAGGGTAATAAAATTCTCTACATATTTTTTCTTTTTTAATATTTCGTTTCCTTTTTATTTTGATTCTTTCCTCGTAAGCTTTTTCGTATGCATTTACACATAGTATTATATACAGTTTATAATAAATTAATGTGCCGGCGGCTATTTGTTCCAATTTGTGCCAGACATTTACTTTACAGAACTTTTTCGCGTATAAGAAGTTTGAACGTTCTTTCTTTCAATTACCTAGAACAGAAATCAAAACTATACCGAAAATGTTCCATCTTTGATTCCGAAAACTAACCGTTAATATTAAAATGCGCTTGGGTAAACATTTCTATACTATATGAGTAGCACACGCAAGACTACACTTTGCATTGATTAGTAGATGTTTAATTTATTGCTGTATAAATGTATTCCCTTAAGTGTGTCTGTCTGTATACTAACTAGCGCGTATATGGTGGTATGCATATTTTCCATTGCTTTCCATGAGACTATTAGTAATTATTTAATATAATTTTCGTAATAATTTCTGTCGTATCAAATTCAAGACTTCCGTAATGGAAGCCAACCGCTCTGCAACTAGGCTATCGCAACAATCATCATAATTTAAAAGTGCCAAGATTTATATATGTATGTATTTTAATTATTTTAAACGGAGCGTTCTGTGATTACAGGCTACTTTATTGGACAAGCGGTCAGATGATTCTCACAGATTAACACGATTACTTTTCCGAGCTCCTTCACACAGTGGAATAGGGGGTAAGTACCGACTAATTAACTAGATCATGAACTTACGAAATAATAGCGATACTGAGGAATGCTAGGGTGTATATCGCTTGAATCAAGAAGGGATGATTTCGAATTGATGTTAAGAATATGAACGTCTAAGCAAATGAAAAGAAAAATTTTCCGCTATTATACGAAGGAAAGTAGCCAACAACTCTTGGATTCCGGAAAACTCAGATAGATTATGTAGTAAAAATATGTAGGATAAGAAGTGGACACCATATTGTTTTCATTTAAAAAAATTCAAAATCATTCAAAACGATTCATGTGATGTAAAGTATCAAACTTTTCGGAACATATTTTTTTTTTTTTTTTTTTTTTTTCATATCTTTACATCAGGACTGGCCTTATTAGGCCATTAACCGATTATTCTAACATTATCAACACAATGGCGAATACAATGCAAACGCTACTGTACACAGTATATGTAGATTATTGACCACTGCCAATATTCTATCTTATTCTAACTTAGTGATACTATATGTTAATTTAAAATGATATATTTAAATTAAGTCGGGTGGCTTTTGGCGTTTAAGTCGCCTACTGCCAGATAATGCGTCTACCAATTCCAACATCTCCAGATTCTCATGATGACGTAAGCGGTCCTGGTGTTTTAAAGCAAATCGGGCAATGGCTTCATTGATTGTTTCAATCCGCAAATCGTTGTGCAAGGTATCATTTCTTACATACCACGGTGCGTTGGCGATGGAACGTAACAATTTATTCTGCACCGTTTGGATTATCTTTCTGTTTGTCGGCTTTGTGCATCCCCATAATTGGACACCATATGTCCAGATAGGTTTGATTACTGCCACATACAGGAGCCTCTTATTTGCAAGGCTCAGCTGAGATTTAAATCCCAGCAGCCAATACAATTTATTAATACGAATTTTCATTTCTTTAGCTTTCATTTTTACATGAGGCTTCCATGTAAGTTTCGCATCAAGATGAATTCCCAAATATTTCGTTGAGCTGGATTGTAATATCGCTTGTCCGTTTACCGTCACCGGAATACAGGTCGTTCTGCGAAGTGCAAAGACTACATGAGTAGATTTGTTCTCATTTAGTTTTATTTTCCAGCGAGACGTCCAAGCAGTTAGCTTATCTATAGCCTCTTGTAGCTTATGAGTAGCCTCTATCTGAGTTTTATCTTTAAATAAGATGGCAGTGTCATCTGCAAACATTGCTACTAATGCATTTGGTACAGTTGGTACATCCGACGTATAAAGCAAGTATAATACAGGCCCTAGGACACTGCCCTGAGGAACGCCAGCATTTATAGCGTACTTATCTGATTTAGCTTCGTTATAGTACACCTGAAAAAACCTGTTTTTCAAGTATGATTTTATTAGCTCACAATAGTTGCCAGGTAGCAGCAGGTTTAGCTTGTGCAGTAGGCCTTCATGCCAAACTTTATCAAAGGCCTGCGCTATATCTAGAAATACTGCAGGGCAAAACTGTTTTTGCTCAAAGGCACTTTCAACATAGTCGGTCACTCTATGAACCTGATCAATTGTCGAGTGACTATGCCTGAATCCAAATTGAAAATTAGGAATGATATTATTCTCATTGATTACAGAATTTAAGCGCTTCAAGAATAATTTTTCAAAAACTTTGGACATTATCGGCAATATAGATATTGGCCGATAGGATGATGACAATTCCGGCTGCTTTCCAGGTTTTAATATCATTATTATCTTCGCTATTTTCCACTGTAAAGGTACATATTGTAACCGCAATACCGCATTACATATATACGTGAGCAGAATTAATCCTTTACGCGGTAGCTCCTTAATAATTCTTGCTGTGATGCGATCAATTCCAGGGGCTTTTTGGGGATTTAAAGCCTTATCTATAACTGTAGCGACTTCTAAAGGTGAAAAATGAGTAACCGTATGTCGTTTGCTAAATATTAAATTTAGGTTAGCATCTGAGGTAATATTGTTGGGCGTAAAGACAGCGGCCAGATGTTCAGCGAAGACTTTAGCTTTGTCTTCGTTACTTTTAGCCCAGGTACAAAACTCAGTCCTAATTGGTGGTTGATAAGATACCGGCTTCTTCAGGTAACGAGTAACTTTCCAAAGTGAATAATTTGTGTCAATATTTGGTGATAAAGTTTGAACATAGTTATTAAACGATTCTGATTTGGTCCTCTGAATCAGTCTTTTCAGTTTCTTACTAATGTGGTTGAAAGTATTTTTATCGTTAACATTCCGGGAAGTCTGCCAGCGCTTCCTAGCTATTCTCCTTTGCCTAACCATACTTCTTACTTCAGCTGCATATGGTATTTCTTTTTCAACGGTTTTTATTTCGGGTGTGGCTTGCACTGCTGACTCCCGAATTTGTTCAGTAAGATTATTTACTGCCAAATCAATATCTCTCGAATTTTTTAACTTAACTTTTAAGTCAATCCTATTTGCAAGAAGTTCTCTAAATAGGTTCCAGTCCGTTTTCATATTGGTTAATCCATCCTTCTTTTTCCTGGCTACTAAGCTAGTTATTGCTAATTGTACTGGTACATGATCAGAACTTAAATCAGTACAGTTCCTAATTGTCATATATTTTTCGGATATACCTTTATAAATAAAAAAATCTATTACATCGGGGATTTTACATATATCTGCAGGCCAATAAGTTGGTTGTCCGGATGAGATCCAATGACAGTGAGTATTCTGCAGAGCTTTCAACAATTCTCTTCCTTTACTGGTGACTAAGCGAGAACCCCATTGGGTATGCTTAGAATTGAAGTCACCACCTAAGATAAATCGATGTCCTAGCTTTGAAATGAGATCTACAAACATCTCTTCTTTTATTTTATGCCTAGGCGGACAATAGATCGCTGCTACATTAGTTATTACATTACCAATTTTCCCAGTAATAATTGCAGTTTGAATGTGTTCTGTGCAATATTTACTATTTTCCCAATGAGTGACATTTTCTTTTATCAAAACAGCTGAACCGCCATGCGCTTTGCCGTCTGGATGATCACATCTATATATAGTATATCCTTTAACTTTAATGTAAGATTTGGGTGTTAAATGAGTTTCAGAGATCAGTGCAATATCGACATAATTTTCATGAAGGAAAAACTCCAACTCCTCTTTTTTAGGGAGCAATCCATTTGCATTCCAAGTTATGATATTAGTGTACGTATTCATTTTGCCTTTTTACGCTTGGGGCTCACAGGAGGAGATTTTGACTCAAGTTTTAGCAGCCGATTACCAATTACCTGTAGTTCATCTGTAATAGTAGCAATCATTGCTAATATGTTACCTAGCTGATTTCTAATTTTATCGTTCTCAGAGAGATCAGTTAATTTTTCCTGCGGCTTAGGCAATGCCTGAGTTTGCGCTTTAACATCAGATTCTGATTTGGCCACCTGCGAATATGATAGTTCTGGAACAGTATGACAGCTTTTGCTCGCATTGGATATATCTTTGCCAGATTTTATCCTATTAACAGCAGAGCTTTTTGCACCATTCTTTCGGTTTAATATTTCTTGATAGACTGAGCACCCTTTCCAGTTAGCTGTGTGTTCACCACCGCAGTTCGCACATACAGGTTTGCTTTTTTTAGGTTTTTTGCAGTTTTCAGTGATGTGGTTACCTGCACACTTAACACACTTAGGCTCCCTTCCGCAGAAGTTCCTTGAGTGTGAGAACTTCTGGCATCTTTTGCATTGAATCACTTCTAAAGATTTGGTACGTGGCGATTCAATTTTCACTTGACAATGAAGCATATGCGTAATTTCAAAAACATTTACATTATTTTCTTTTATTTCAAGTTCCACTCTATGTAGTGGCAGGCTAATAACAGATTTCTTGTCGTTAATCTTCTTTACAATTTTAATATTGGTGACACGTCTTACTACATGCCCCAAGTTTTGGAGCTCCTCTTTAATCTCCTCAGGATCAGTAGAATGGTGTAAGTGTCTTATTATAAATACATAGGGCTTGAGAGATTTCAGTTGGTAAGTATGAAAGCCAACATTACCAATAGTATCAACTAGGGTAGGGTCTAGCTTAATTTGGTTTAATAGGTTTATATATGTTCGGTATGTTTGCTCATCTGCACATTGTATTTTCACCTCGTCATTACTAAGATTCTTCATCACTGAACTTTCTAGGCATTTACCTTTTGAAAGATAATCCATGAATTTAGTAATTTCTTTTATGCCATTGATAAATATTGGCGGAATTTTTAATTTGTACTCATCTTTTGCAGCCAAATTTGCTGCGTTATTTAAATTAGTATTATTTGATTCAAGTCTTACGCCCGATTTCACATTAGCAGATTTAGTGCTGACAGTATTATCGGATTCACCAGTTAGATCAGAGATCCGTTGTTGCAGCGAACCGATCGTATTTTGCAACGTCTTTATTTGCTGCTGCTGTAACAAATACATCTGATTCAACTGCTCGTAGGTAGGCGTAGACTCCGAAACCGGCATTTCGCCATCGGTAGTGTCTCCGCTGCCTGAACTCATAATTCAGTACGCGAGTGTGTTTACATCATCGATGAAACGCCGCTGTAGTAAATATTACGCGAGATAACTATTTACTGATAAGAGAACAATTGGAAATAATAATCGGAACAGACTCACCGATGTATCTCCGAAGAAAACAAAAGTAAACGGAACGCACAACAAACAACTGTTACATAAACTGATAACGTTTGTTTTTCGGAACATATAACACAGGTCCAAGATTTTATGCACGAGGGAAGGATTTACCGACTGCTGTAGCTCAGCTAATTGGTTAACTTCAAGAGAATATTGCTTTTATATTCTTCTTTTTCTATGTGCCCTGACCTCGAAGGACGTTGGCGATCATCTGCTTGACTTGATCTTTATCCATGACTCTTCTGAATATTCCCACTATATCTAATTTGAACCACTCTTCCTCAGGTTTTCCATCCACATTATTCTTGATCGGCCACGCCTGCGACTATTTTCTATCTTGCCCTGTATTAACACTTAAAGCAGCTCATATTTGCTGTTCCTCATTATACGGCCGAAATATTCTACTTTTCTTATTTTAACTGAGTTAACAATTTCAGTTTTCTTGTTTAAGCGTTTTAGTACTTTGGCATTCGTAACTTTGGCCGTCCAGGGAATTTTTAACATTCTTTGGTATGTCCACATTACATAAGCTTCCAATTTTTTACATCACTGGAAGTGTCCAAGATTCGACGCCGAAAACATAACACCGAAGGAGGCGTATCCACAAGTCTATCTTTAAATCCCGGTTCGTTAATATCTTATTCATTCATTTGTAAAGTGCGCTTTCGCCTATTCAATTCTGGCTCTTATCTCGATAGATATTTCCCATCTGTCGTTGATGTGACATCCCAAATACTTTATTGAGCCGGTCCTCTCGATCGTTACATTTTCGAGTATGCCATTAACCGTGTTCGTTGCGCTGCCAATAGCCATTCATTTTGTTTTAGTCGTATTTATACGTAAGCCTATCTTTTTACTATTTTCATTAAGCGCGTTCTTTAATTCTTGTAAATCTCCAAGGCACGTTGCAATCACGACTGTGTCATCCGCATAGCGAAGGTTATTAACCGAAATTCCGTTAACTGTTACGCCTAAGTTTTTTCCAATAATGTACTCTTCATTTCTGAATAAATTTTAAATAAAAGGGGAAAAAGAACGCATCCTTGACCCACTCCCTTCATTATGGTAACTTCTTCCGATATTTGACTATCTATAAGCGCAGATGTGCACTCTAATTCCAATGTAAGTTAGTTATAATTCTGATGTCTTGACCATCCAGTCCTATTTGCCGAAATATCACTTATGAGCTTTTCGTGACGTACTGTGTCGAACGCCTTTTCGTAATCCACGAAACAAGCATATATGTCAGTTTAGACCTCACGACATCGTTAAATGAGCACCTGAACACTAAACAGATCTTCTCGGCTACCAAACCCGTTCCGAAAACCAAACTGTGTTTTCCCGATATTCTGTTCACACTTACGGTATATTCTTCGATGTATAATTTTTAAAAACAATTTTAAAACACGGCTCATCAAACTAAAGGGGTTCTAAATTCTGGACAATGTTTTGCATTATTCTTTGTCGGCAATGTGATAAATGTTGATTTCAACCAATCCTTGGGTATCTCCCCACTGCGGTATATACTGTTAAACTTAGTAGATCATGATTTATTAATAAAGGATTTAGAAAAGATTGGTATTACTAACAGACAGCTCCAATGGTTTACAAACTATATTAAAAATAGGAAGAATTGTGTAAAAATTGCAAAAAATGAAAGTAGGGATAGGTTGTTACAATATGGTGTCGGACAAGGAACCATACTGGCTCCCATTCTTTTCTTGATATATACTGACTCGCTTCACAAATATATTAGAAATGCATAGGTGTTTGTGTTTGCGGATGACATTGCGCTATTGATAGAACACAATAATATACAAATGGCGAAGAAGTTACTTCAGGAGGACGTTGATAATCTTAGTAAATGGGCGCATGACAGGAGGTTAGCAGTGAACATAAATAAATCAAAGATAATGCATATTCGAAACATATCCAAACATGCTACTCATGAACCGCGGATTATCATCCACAGTAGCGAATGTGTCCATGATTTATATTTAAGGAACAACAGTCCAGTTTATGCATGTACACCATTAGAAAAGGTGCAGGATTTTAAATATTTAGGGGTTTTTATAGATAGCAATATGAATTGGAAAAAACATATACAAAATTTAAGTGTAAAAATCAGACAGACCATTCCAGCATTATATAAGA
This sequence comes from Icerya purchasi, assembly GCA_039619475.1. Classification (NCBI taxonomy): domain Eukaryota; kingdom Metazoa; phylum Arthropoda; class Insecta; order Hemiptera; family Monophlebidae; genus Icerya; species Icerya purchasi. Next base: position 274,605,302 of record CM077116.1, read on the forward strand.
TGAAACAACACTAAACATTTTTTTTAACGCAATGATAATGTCTAGGATATTATATGGTATTCAAATATGGGGAGAAGCGAAGAAATCACAACTTAACAAGATAGCGAAATTGCAGAAGAGATGTTTAAAATTACTGCTTCCTCATGGAGGGCATAATACTTCAACATCATCATGGTGGAAGGTAAACAATGTGATGTCGCCAAAAATGTATTATTATTATTATAGATTATTGGAGCTCAAAACCAATAATATCAGAATACCATCAAGACCTAAAATTAGAGTTACTAGAGATCGAAATAAAAAATACTTTATTCAACCAAGGGGGACCAATTTAAGGATTGATAATACACAGCAGACAGTACTAATTAAATTACTACGGGAAATTCCAAGTAATATATTAAAGGAGAAAAGATTAGGTGTGTGGAAGGAAGACGTAAAAAAATGGCTGATAGATTGGTGTGCAGATTAAGAAATTTTCGAGGATTCTTCTATTTGTACTACCATGTCGGTGACTTCTTTATTTCGTAAATTAGGTTCCTAAATTTCTCATTGCTCAGCACAGGAACTACAACAGGAGCATGTAGATGATTTTCAATAATGTAGCGGAAAAGATCTTCTTTCTTGTACATTAGTGGGAATGATTATTCTGAGTGTGACTGGTTGGTGATGTATAAGTGCTAAGTGTGTAGTCATAAGAAGTTACTGTACTAAATTAATTAAATTACTATAGTGATAAGAAATATTATTTTAGATGTATTGAAATGTTATTAGTAAATTGTAAATTTATGTCAAATAAACGATAATGAGGGTGACGGGAACTCACGAAACGGGCAAAATTGCCTTGTGAGACCCACAACTTTCTTATTTAAAAAAAAAAAAAAAAAACAAAAAAAAACAACAAATTAACTAGAATTAAATGTGATTGTTCTTTTTCTAGAAGTTTTATTAACTCCATGTACACACATCATCTGGACCCGGACATTTACCATTTTTTGAGCTTCTTATTCGCGTGTGATATCTAGGCCATCTTCAAATTTAATGCTAGGAGGTTCATTTCTGTTATTTCTCATCCGTGCTCGATAAAATGTTCCCATTTTTGCTGACCATGTAGTTGTTCCATCTTTGTTTATAGATTCTTGCAGTTGGTTTTATTCTCTTAAACATGTTAAAGTATTCCGTTCTTTCTATTTAGTTCTTCAATTTCCTTACATTCGTTAAAGCGTGTTTCCCGTATCTTCCATCTTATCCTTTTTTGTAATTTACTATATCTTACCGGATCCTTATTTTTGACTAATCTTCTTCGATCCATTAAGAATTTCGTCAGTCATCCGAGCCTGTTTACTTCTTTTACCATCGCTTATAAGACTGTGTTACCGTTGTGAAAGTTTGTTTGATCGTTTTCCATGCTTCCCCATCATTCGTTATACCCATTCTTTTAATATCATTTAATCTTTCACTGATACATGTTCTTATTTTGTGTTTTGTTGTTTGCTGTCGTAATCTATCCATTGCGGTATGAGTTTATGAAAAATTGGGACATAATCGTTCGATAAAATCCTGCTATCTTAATTTTCCTTTGCTGGTCACAATATTCTTGAGTATCTCCAATTTCGCTAAACTCATTTGAGTCAGTTCAGCATTAGTTTACTTCATTTTAGTGATAAAGTTGAGTAAACGACGAAAACTGTAGCAAAAAAAATGAAAAAAGGGAACAAAAGACGTGTATAATCCGGTTTAAAATAAAATTTGACGAAAAAATGATGGTCGCGCGATGGATCACACTAATATTATAAAGAGGTAATGTTTGCAAGTTTGGATGTAGGAGGTAATATCCGAAACTACTCATCCGATTTCGAAATTTACGTGATTTTTGAATAAAATTACTTACAATTAGTTGGGCAGAGTGATATAATTTTGTATATCGAGTTTTTACAGATTGCAGTCACGAACTGAATTTCTTGCGGGCGTAATTTAACAAAGTAATTTTTTAGAATCGTATTTCACGCGGACGGCGCCGCGGGCACAGCCAGTAGAAAAATTAAACAGTAATTAAGATTCGAAAATGAAGAGGAATAAAAGATTAACCATAATTTGAGGTGAGAAACTACGAAGAGGAGAGTAATATCATAGGAGGAAACAAACAAGTTAGAATATCGCCAGAGTCTTTGATTCTAGAATATCAAGGAATCTACTTTTTTTTTTTTTTTTTTTTTAATTTTAAAATAAGTTTGTGGGTCTCACTCGGCAAGTATGCCCGTTGTGTGAGTTCATTTGGACCGAATGAGGGAGGAAGATTTTGTTGATGAGCAAATGTATGAGAAGAGTTACATCATCGTCAGAGGGAAAGGAAAGAGGAAATGTGATGCGCCACTATGCAAATCCGATATGATGAGGATTTATGAAAAATTAGAGAGAAGGTAATAAAGAAGGCGGCGCCCAGAATAGCAGTAGATTCGGCAAAGAAAATTAAACAGAAAAAGGGAAATTCGAATGTTTCAGAATAATTCAGGAAGAGAGAAAAGAATACTGAACTAACTTCACTGGTCCTTCGAAGCTATCAGTAAAGATGTTCGTTCAAAAGAAAACCCGAAGTGTTTAAAAGTTCTGTTTTAACAGCATGTTGAAAGACTGATTATTAGTTGCAACAGTTGTATGGAGACCTTAATAGGATGTAGAGAAAAACTGAAGGAAAAATAGTCGTGAGAATAAATAAATGGTGAAAACTGACAGAGGTGAATAGAAATGAGAGGCAATATTGTAGTTTTGTTGGCAGAAAAACGAATTATTCGATGGATATAGTCAACGAACTGTCCTAGAGCGCTTGACTTCCGTTATGGAGATCACGGGTTTGATCCCGAGCGATGACGAACTTATTACAAGAATAAATAAATAAATAAAATAATCGCTAATAGTCGCGTGGAAGGCAATGGCAAACCACCACGTTCAACATCATATGCGCGCTAGGTCAATATACAACAGACCCACGCGGGACTGCACTGGTAGCGCGATAACAAGCGGCTATTAGTTCCGAATGTAGTCTTGCGTGTGTACACCTGCGTTGCATATAACAATTGCCTAGTACACTACCTATGTCTGTACAGCTGAGATGTACGAATAGGTAGTCGTCGACGCTCAAAAGCTGAGTATGGCACTATGAAAGATAGTCAACGGAATAGTCTTGTAGTTTTCTTTTTTTTTCTCTTGATATGTTGTTTAGATTGCTGGCTAGAAGTTGATAGGGATTGTGAAGACAAAAAGAGTTTCTTCGGTTGAGAGAGGACTTTCGAGAATTTTCCAATGTTCCGCAAAGTAAACAATTGAAATTAAATTTATCAATGTGTTAGTTAAATGATTTCGGGGTTAAGTTTTCAAACTGTAGAAGAGCGTTATCGACGCTGGTAGACTACTTTAATTTTATTACTTTTAGTATTGTAACAAAAAATGTAAATAATCGGCTAAAAATTACATAAAATATCCAATGCTGTAGTTTTTTACCTGTAAATTTGATCTTACGAATATTAGGCTTTGCAAAGGATTCGTAGACCAGACAGCGGAGATAAAGAATACTATATTGTAGCTCCAAGTAGAAAAAAATAATTCCACTTCTGTTCTTTTTCTCAATAATGCAATTTCAAGTTACAGAGAAGTTGAATAAAAACAACGGGAAACATTTTTGCCTGAACATTCTGCTCATTTGGATAGCAGCGGACATTTCGTATCGGCTATATTCAGAGTGAACGATTGATTGAATTTATGACGACACATCTTCAATGTAATTGTAACAGAACTTGCGAATCAAAGAATCAGAACATCCACTGTTGCAGAGTGAATAAAATAAATGCTTACTACATGGGACGGCGTAGGTACATTAACCAATGTGGTACATATTTTTGTCAAAAATTAATACATCACCGGTATCACAACAATTTATTCTAGAAACTAAGCTGAAAACATCTGATTAAACAGCAAAAACACCAATTCTATTTTGTCCAATATTGCTGGATTCATTGCATTCATATCTGTAGGGATCATGAACATTGTGTGCTCCGTTTTGTCCCCAAGTAGCAGTATAACACAGATTCCAAAAAAATGCTCCTCCACGTATTAAACTTTTCCTCTCTGCTCAGCTACAATAGCTGCACCAAAGAAACGTTTCTTTTCCCTCACTTTGGGAAACAGTGCCTGTTTTTATTTTTGAATGCAGTCATTATCACGTCAGATTGATTAAACGGTTGTCGAGGGTTCAGCAACCCCCGTTCACTCGCTTAATTACCAATAATTGAAATGGTAACGTTTTAAGGCGAATAAAGGCAAATTTGTTTATAGCACGCTCGTCGATTTTCCTAATACTTCCGAGTTGTACTGGAAAGCCCGTAACTTGTGACAAATGATGCCGATCTGGATACTATACTTACGTACTTCGATAGTAATTTGGCGGATTCTTGTCTTTTCCAGTATACGATCGGACATTCATCTTAACATCCATTTGGAAAATGGCCAATAGATTTACTTCAATCCAAATAACACAAGGAAACACGTTTGCTTTAAACAACGCTCTTAGCATTTTTCAGGTTAGTAAAAACTAATATGTCTGGTATATGATGAAATACCGTTCTACTACACAGAGGAACAAAAAGGTATATATATATATATATAGGTGCAAAATTAGGGAAAGAGTTTACGGAAGTTAGCGAATGTTACTAATTGCGATTGTTACTGCACATGGTGAGGTGTTCAAATTCGCTGCGTTGTTAAAGGCAATCGATAACGTAACGTACTGCCTGCAAAACACATCACCTACTTGAATGTGAGCAGCGCTAGGACCAAACTCTTGAAGAGGTCAGCATCAGCGATACTCCTAGTTAAATTCTACATTTAGTTGCAGGGTTTGTTGAGCCGACTGCATCGTGACTTTCAAGTGACTTCGTTTAAAAGAAATCGAATCACTAAAGAAGGTCGAGTCTAATATTGGCATGGAATTCTGAATAAGCAAATATCGGGGAACAACACAGTCCTAATTTACACTCAGTGCGTAATTTTTGGAAGAATGCTGCCTGGCGTTAATCTTTACGTTAATAGCTTCAAACTTGCTCTGGAATTTGATAATGAGCATATTAATTCCGTGTTTTTCATTGACGCCGATGAAAGACCGACTGTAGCTCCCATGCAGAGGTCAATACAGCAACCAACAATGAACAAAGTAGCCGCACTACTCGTTAACCAGAAATGTGATAAAAAGGTATTATCTTGCGTACGCGTGATGATTGCCTTCAGAGGATCTTTCCTGCCGCACAACATAATCCATTTTCGAGTACGACAATACACACGTACTTCCGACGTAAGTCAATACATTTCCACGATCGACGTACTTAATCATAACTAAAGCCACTTTTTCGTATGACTGTGGTAGCATTTTTAAAATGAAATCAGAGTAAATTGTTGAGGAATTTAACCGTAGTTTATTGCAGCTTGATACCGAGCATTGCATCTTCCTTCAACGGTTGAATCACGCGATCACGATATGTCCATATCAACCCATTGCTGGGTGCAGACAATCCCTGGCGGGATAAGTTGGCCTAATCTCCCGTGCTGGCCAGGCAAATTAGGAAATACACTTTATACCTGCTGCCCGAGGTTTTCATGATAATAGTTAATATGCGACGCTAATGAAGACGATAGCGTGTAGATACAAGACTACACTCGAAACTGATCTCGATCGCTTGCTATTACAATGCAGTCCCGCGTATGTCTGCTTTCTATACATCAATTAACGTGCATATTGTGGTGTATACGTGGTGGCTTGATATTGCCTACCACGTGACTAGCAACGGTTATTCAATTTTAATTTCTCGTAATAACTTCTGTCGTTTCCCGGAATCGAACTTGAGACCTCCGCAACGGAAACCAAGCGCTCTAGAGGCCATCGCGATAACCGCACAGCCGCAAATACCGAGATACTCTTCACTTTTTAGCCGATCTTAAACGAATATTGAAGAATAAAATAAAATCTCGAAAGTATTGCGGCTAATTTAATTATCGTACTACGGAAAAACAATATACACTTATAGTTTAAATATTAAAAGCAAAAAAAATTAAAACTAAAAAAAAGAAAGAAGCATTACGTAAACAACTTAATAGCAGATTTTCTGTAGCAGTACTCGAGAATGTGTTCGCTTTCTCGTAGATTAACCAATTATTAAAATATAATCGGGGAAATATAAATATAATTAAACTGAGGTTGCCACGGAGGAAACCGAAGGAAGAAATCCTTAAAGCGAGGTGAAAAATACACGTTGATTCATGATACGAATTGTGTAATTTAATGTCATAATTAATGAAAATAGAAAAAATAGAAAAATTCTCTAGACGCAGTTAATTTATCAATAAAATATTGCCGATTAGGAACCATAATGATGGCATGAGCTAAAACAATGAAAACAAGTCGATAATTAATATAAAACTGATAATCGATATTTGTGTAAGTTAATGTTGATAACGATAATAAAATATTAACGTACACGCACATCGGTTATCAATTTAGTATTAATTATCGACTTGTTTTCATATCAATGTATATTTGCAAACTGATGTTTTAAATACATGATTACAGTTCCACGGAAACGAGTCCGTGATATTTCATTTAGAATTGTAGTTCGTGAATTTGTATTTTGAATATTTCAATTATAATCAGAAAAATACTATAAATTGTACGCATAACAGAGCAGCTAAGCAACATGATTTTCGAAGTTTCCAGGCAGCGCGCTCCCTAGAACCGGACTCATCGAATATATATATATATATATATATATATATATATATATATATATATATTGGAGGACGGCTGTAACCCGGATTAAATTGTTAATTTGTTGCACGGAATGCATATGCACCTGCATTAAGTCCAACTAATTAACGTAAGCGACAAGTATAAAAACAATAATAGAAATAGAAATAATGCCGATGGAATTAATAAAGACGTTTGCAAATGTAAAAGATAGGGAGGTTTTAGAGAAAAATAGAAAGGCATAATCGTTGGGTTCGGTGAAAGTGTATAACGGAGGTAATGTAGAAAAATATCGGCCATGATGAGGCGACAGTAATATGTGTGCAGCTCTATTGCAAGCTTGTTGCCGCTGGGATTGATATTAATCGCGTTGTAGAAAATCGCGTGCAAGCTGATATCGGCTACAGGTATATGTTGGTAGATCCTACCAAAAAGGCTGATTCATTTTGATCTCATTCGAAAACGATCTCTGAAACGGTGTTGGAATTCCGTGAATTGTTTCCGCGATGAACTTAAGTATTATATTAGTACTAAAAAAAGAAAATAAAGTCCGTTAGAGTATTAGTACGAGGATTTCGTATATGTTAAGTAACACGTGGTAATATTATTTTTTCCAAACTTTAAACTGAGAATTATTCTACGCGTTTGCTTTTTCAACCTTCAATAAAATTTGAAAGTTTTGCTGAGGAAATTAATCTCGAAACAGACGAGTCTTCCATACAGGCCGCTTTGAAAAAATGTATTTCTTCCGAACTACGAAACCTCAGTAGTAGTGGCTGCTGCGGGGGGCTTCAAAAGGTACAATTTCGGATTTATTAGATTTCTTAAAAAGGTTTTTGGTTTCTTTAGCTTCTGTAGCCGAATATAATTTTTTATCGGCTATTATAAACAGTAGTATTTTCATTTTTCTACGAAAAAAAAAGAGTGAAATCTTTATAATTACCTCCCGTGACGGCTAGGAAGGGAACGCTAAATTTTCACCGCCAGGCCGCCGTTAAGAGTAAACTGCGAATAAACAAAATTTGGATCAAACGTGCGCTGCTATTTAATGTTAGAGTTGTAGCGATACAATTTATACAATTTATAGTAGATAACTTTTGTATAGATTCCACAAAACGGCCGCATATTGTAAAGATTGGCTCGGGCGGCCCCGGAAAATTCTAAATATCTAACGTCGACGAAGCACTTCGCGATCCCATTTGCGTCGTGCCGATTAATTGTTCTACGGATTAAGTGGAACTTGAACCTTTCACGTGCAGCTTGCTGCCTTCTCGGGCTTATTCAAAACCTTCTATGTCCCGTTCGCATTCTACTCATTCTACACCTTATTAGATTCAGTGAATTCTTGAAATTCTGCGGTAGAATTTTTCGATCTGTCGTCTCCGTTCATTCTAACCGCATGACTATTTTCCAAGGCAAACAACGATTATTAAACACCGCTATTTCGAAACCCGAACGGAATATGTTTTTCTAGTAACTTCTTTCAGCATAGACTTTTGTTCTCGCTAATCAAATTGTACAAAAGTTACATTTTTTAAAAATCTAGTAAAGATACGCGCCATTCAATGCGTGGTATAAAATTCAGCAATAGGAAAGTGAAGTGGTAAGAAATTGATCATTGTAGAGCGCGAGGAATAAGTGAAGGTAGGAAAAGTCAAGCAAGAGTGATTTAGTAGAGGAAAAAGAACAGTTTTCTCAGTCTGTGGTAGTGAATTCTCAGATAGGCATGGGAAATGGTGAACTAACAGGAACTCCATTTTTTAAGAAAACCGTATTTACTTCATTCAATATACGCGGTGGACAATTAATTACCAAAACGAAATATTTACTTCATTCAATAGACGCGCTAGACCATTAATTACCAAAACGAAATAATCACTTCATTCAATATACGCGCCAGACAATTAATTACCAAAACGAAATAATCACTTCATTCAATAGACGCGCTAGACCATTAATTACCAAAACGAAATAATCACTTCATTCAATATACGCGCCAGACAATTAATTACCAAAACGAAATAATCACTTCATTCAATATACGCGGTGGACAATTAATTACCAAAACGAAAAGGAGCGCGCTCAAAAGCGCCTTGAATCGCAATGTTCGGATCACATGCTTCACTTCCGCTAAGAAATTCACATATTAAAAAAATTCGCTCCAACAACTGCCTATAATAAATAGGAATACATCGGCAAGTAGCTTTTACATACATTATTGTTAACGTAGCCGGTAAATGTGTACAGCCGGTGAGATGGTTTTCGGTACGAGTCGTTTATTATCTGTTTGTTTGCATCCTTTATTTTAACGCGTGTAAATAAACGTTCCTGGGTTCTTTTCTTTTATAAGAACAAGGAATAGGAAAGCGATCGTGACACTCTGTCAGCTGTTGAAATACGTACTGGCACTTGGCAAATGGCGATTTGCAAAGACTCCAACAGATTTATTAGCGGAAAAAAAACAAAAGAACAGTAGCTCGGAATGAACGGAATATTAACAAATACAAATAACTGATAATTAAAACACATCAGGTATTGAAGGTGAGATGCTATTGTCACCTGAAGCTACGCAGAAAAGTAGAGATGAGTTTCGAGACGATTCGGCAGGCTATTTCGGTGACGGCTTGCGGCGGAACAGGTAAAATTAGTCTAATTAATCGGCCGGGGCAAATGGAACCGGTTATGACAGTTGCTCGGATAAGGTAAAAGAAGGAAAGAGTCGGATGGCGAGCGCACGTTCGCAAAAGTGCCGGCCTGGAAAGTGCTGCACAGTGATTCAGAGAGATCGTCTGCGGCCGTACTAACGAACGGCAAAAAAGTCACTAATTAGTCGGCTATTAGCGGAGCAATCGGTCTGGTTCTGATGTGTTTGTTGCGCGCGTTTTTTCTGCTGCAAGCTGACGGCCGGCTTAGACCGAGACCGCTGCAAAGAAATATTACTTTATCACGGATGATGCAGCCTGTGCATTGCTTCATTGTTAGCGTCCATTACGGTTTCGTTGACATGTGCAGTTTGAATTAGCAGCAGCGGCGGGGGGACAAGTGAATAGTTGCATGGTTTTTAAGGAAGACGGCGAGGCAGCTGCACAGATTCTGAAGCTAAAACTGAAACAGGCTCGATTTATGTGAATGTTATACATTACGCAAGTGCGACGGCAGAGGTCGGGAGCTGGTCTTACCTTAATAAGCGTCCGCCTGAACGTATTTATTACGGATAGCTGCGAGCAGCCCGATTAAAAACCGTATTATTATTGTAGAACGGTACTATACGTGTATTTATCGTACGGCTTTAATACTTTCTTCCGATGTTATTTATTTCTTCATTCATGCCATCTCGCCGCTGTCTCTTCTCGGCTATTCTTATCGGTTTGCAGCTGCGGCCGATGCAATTAATTATCTCTGCTCGCCTGCTTGAGCTGGCCTACCAACTATCCGCTTCCTAATTAGATTATATTAGTCGCCATTTCTCTCTCTCTCTCTCTCTCTCTCTGTCTCCATCTCTCCACTTGCTTGCTTACAAAAAAAAATATGAATAGAGTTCTCCGCGCAGAAACACGTTGCAAGTTGAAAAGATTTCGCAACACCGATACCGATGGTGTAGTACAGCGGATGATTACTTAGAAAAGAACGAGATTGGAAAAACAGAGTTGTCCATGTCCGATATTGGGCGCACAGAAATCTAGCATCTTAAAAGCGGTCGACTTTTCTGAAATATTCGGAATATTCCGTTAAGATTGAAACTGGTTGCCGATATCGTAAATTTTCTGTTTTTTCCACTTTTCCGAGAAGTTTACGATACCAAGTTATTTTCGAGGACAGCACAGGACTCAATTTTTATGAGTGAGTGTTTTAAGTGTTTTTTAACCTTCTTTGTCAACAACCTTCTTCCAGACGAAACGACTGAAAAATGTCGAAGTAGTTGCGACCAAACCGTAATAATCATTTTATATGCAGAAACTACGTTTGAAAGTGGAATAAGCGGCACGTATGATATCATCGCTGCCTCGTTGTGGGAATGCATTGCGTCAGCAAGTACATCGATGTTTAATACGAATTCTATAATAACGGTTAGTTCTTCGAGCATTCGTACAGTTCATAAATATCGAGATTCACGAAACGTGCGAACGGTCGAACGGATTTCTACACTTTGAATCTAAACGGCCTGTCAGCCCCCAGGGGAAAAACAGCCAAATCTAAAGTAATATACTTTTCCATCCGAAAAGGACGTGACGAGGTTTTGTGGCACCTCGTTTTTCAGTCCAGATAGGTCATCATCAGTTGCTCTCCATCCGTGATGTTCGAACGAGTATGTTTTGATTATGTTTTATAGAGCGTATTACATCGTTTTTTTTTTTACTGTTATTTAATTTTAAGCTCGCCTACATAATGGTCTGAGAAAAGAAGAAAAGTATCAGATATGAAGGATAAAAAGGACTTAAGAGCTGGAATAACCGAAGGAGAAGATAGCACAATGCGAGGTTGGGAAGCCGATTAATAAGGGTGAAGAAAAGGAGCACGTTCGCAAGCGATGCAAGAAACTGACGAAGAAAAAAAACAAGAGCTTATTATTAAAAAAAAAGTATATTAATATTTCTAATATTTTCGCTTATTATATTTCTTTAATACTTTTGGAAATTAAGTTAACGATTATGTATATAAATGAAAACGAATTGTTTTGTTACTAAGCTGAAAACTCGAGAGAACGAATGTTTCGATAGTTTTTCCGTTTTTTTTGAAATACTCACCATCGCTAGCGTTCATATAGACTCAGAAATTGGAAAAAATAGCGGCAATATGCAAAAACGGTTGTTTCATCGTATATGAGAACGCACAGCTAATGTCTACACGTTATAGCTCATCGCTACAAAGCGTTGTGGTGCTTAAAAATTAAATAAATTAAATATCTAATATTTAAAATCGAAACGATAAACAGCGTCGTTTATTTATGCGCCAGGCAATCAAAAACGAAAAACGCAGTGTATCGTAAAGCGTTATAGTAAACTAAATACGCTTTTATCTGTAATACTAGAAATTCCTTTTTTCTTCTCTGATATTTACATTTTGTGTTCATACATTTTTCCAGTAACTCTCTTTTCATAAATTCAGAAATTATGAGTTGGTGTTGCGAGAATAAAGTTATTATTCGAAAAAGCACAGTTGTTATTTTACTTCCTTTGCTTTTCCCCACAGATTACGTCAAAGCAACACATGGCCGGGAGTCGACTAGTTAAAAGTTAAAAATTAATGAATGAAAATGGTTAACGACAAAATCGCAGTGTTTTTTCCGAGCAGTAGTATATGGCATTTCCGACGCGCTTCGCCTAACTATTGAAATGGGGTTTGCATTTTTAGCATTTTAAGTTGCGTAAGTACTGATTTTTCAAATTCCACATTCCGCTACATTGTAACAATATAGCGTACGCGTAAATAAAATACAAACATTAATCGTTTATAAAAATTATATTTAAAATACTAAATTATTACATCGTCGAAAACATAATTATCGCGTATGAGATTGATGTTTTGTAATTTACGGAATCGGCAATTTCTTTAAAAATTAAACCGCTGCTCAATTATAGCGAATGTTTGAATGTTCACGATACGAATAAAAATCTGAAGATGAAAAATGATGCGACCCGTTCGCTATCGTTTTAACTGAAGAATTAAAGAGAATACCACACGATACGATCGAAAAACTATTTCGGCTACCTATCGATTTCAATAGAACAACAGATTTCATACAGTTCACCGCCACACTGAATAGCATAAAATTAGCGGATCGTAATATAAATTTCCCCGTGAGGTACAGTGAACCGTAACTAGAGTCAATTCTCTAGTAAGTAGTCACTTCAATGCCATATGGTGCTAGTCCCACCGGCAGAGGAAACGAAACGTTAACCGGAAATAGGTGCGCGTCCACGACGTACGGGGTGGAAACTAATACTTCGGGAGGCTCAGTCCTGATGTATTAGGCTAAAGCACTAGTTTGAAGAAAGAAGTAGTGGTGAAACGGAGAGGGCTCAGCTGCCGGAGCGGAGTCATCAATAAATACCGTTAAGCGATATAGTGCAGGAAAAACACGTAGACCACCACTTCCTCACACGCGACCTAAAGTACTCCAGGTCAAACACGGCTGTGTTTAGGTGAGAAGGCGAACATCCAGCGCCTAAAAACTGGAACAACCGGCTAAGGTAGTACATCCTAACAGAAAAGCCTGCGGAAGAGGATTAGTATCACCTCCTAGTTATCGACATGAGTACATAAAGAACCACCAAGGCCCCAGGTCTCCGTCAGGTTGTTCACAAGCCGCCAGTGACACCGAATGGGGTGCTAAGAATACACGGAGTCAAAACATCAGAGCGGCAACATGTCGATAAAATTAATATTGGAACTTGGAATGTCAGGAGCTTGTACTAAGTTGGAAAATTAGAAAATGTAATCCTGGAAGCCAAAAGACTAAAAATAGACATTCTCGGCTTAAGCGAAATCAGATGGAGCGGAAGCGGTCGAATATGCGGAGATAAATATGAGCTCATCTACTCAGGAGGTGACAAGCATGAATATGGAGTCGGCATACTGATACAAAGAAAATTAAGTACAATGATAGATGAAATAATGTCGCTCTCGGAACGAGAGGTATAAATGCAAAACCCAAACCAATTACAATAATACAAGTGTATGCTCCCACAAGTGAAAAAGATAACGATGAAGTCGAAAAAGTATACGAGGACATTGAAATGGTAATCAGGAAAAGAGAAAGACAGAATCCCATATTTGTCATTGGAGATTTCAATGCAAAAGTAGGGAAAGCAATGAGCAATTGGAGTTTTTGGATTAGGCTCCCATAATGAACGAGGAGCGAGATTAATAGAATTTTCCGAGAAGAACAACATGGTTATCTGTAACACTTAGTTTCAACATCACATTAGAAATCTATATACATGGAAAAGCCCAGAAAACCAGACAAGAAATCAAATAGACTACATTATGGTAAATGCAAGGTACAAAAACATGATATTAAACTGCCAAACGTTAAGATCAGCTGATTGTAGCTCAGACCATCAACTGCTTGCAGCTAGATGTCGACTTCAGCTTAAAAAATTCACTAATATTGAGAAGAATAAAAGCAAGAGAACGAATGATGATCTGTTCTTGTTGGTAGCAAACGGAAATATTCCGGGCAAAAGGTCAAGAGGAAGAAGAAAACTCACAATGCTGGATCGAATCACAGAATAGTACCTACTATGTATTATTTTGTATATTATAAATTAAGTATGTGACCTTAGTGGAAATAAGTTGTATATATTGTCGATTGCAACCTCCCGCAAGGGAGACGCATACAAAATACAATACAATACAATACAATATAAATTACTCTGCAAGTAGGAAAAAAAGAATTCACGAGTAATTCCGGAAAAATTTTTGAATATACATATGACATGGTGCTTTGAATTTAAACAAAAATGATTTCTCCCGAACTATTCTCATTTAGAAGATGAGTTTCCAGATCTTCGATATGTTTGCTTCTCGATAGTCTGGAAAACAAAGTGCGCTAAATTATCGATTATTGACTTACTTGAACGGTACATTCGATTAGTCAATTAGATTTGTCGCAGAAACGATAAGAAAAAAATACCTGAGGAAACACCGAAAAAAACGATGAAAAACAATAAAATTAACCGGAGTAATCGTACGCAAATGACAGTTCGTTTTCCGCTTCATCCGGTTTTAACGATAATCTCCATAGCGGAGAGTTGATCAGCCTTCCGTAGTATTTAATGTTCATGTAAATGTGCAAATAGACAGAAAGACTTCTAATAGACGCACAACATCTAAATTCGAAAATAAGACAGCTAATTCCAGCTTTATATGAATTAAAGCAGGTGCCATCATATGGAACACTACGCATATACTATAATGTAATAATTAATGACTACGAAAGACACAGGGAGAGACAAAAAAAAACGAAAATCAATAAAATAGGTAAAATTCAGTAAAGGTATTTGAAACGTATACTACCCCATTGGTAGCGAAGCGATCTAAATCAACTTGATGGAAGGAAAAGAATGACATGCTTTCCAAGATGTACTATTGCTATTATAGATTCATTATGAATTTGGCAGTCCAAGGACTGATTTGATTCAATGGTAAGCAATTTCTAGTCCACTGTATTTGTTGTTGATACACATTGTTAACATTTTATCATAATTTCTAGTCCAACCGGTTCTCCGCTTCTTTTCATTTTCCAGTATCGGTTTATGCCTACGTCCTGCAATAATGCGGTGACGAAAGTGATTCGTAGTCTGCCCTACCCTCTCATCCTTTGAATTTGTCTTATTACATCGCGTAACAATCCACTATATCTGCATACATCCAGGTTAAATATCAGATGTAAACGTTTAGTGCACTCGATGGTCATATGCAGGTATAGAATTGAGGATTACTTGGAATTTAATAGCAATAATATAAAGTTGCCATCCGGGAAAATAACTCGAATAACAAGATTACAAAGCAATATATATGTTATATTTATTATAGAGATGAAAATCTACGAATTGATGACACCAATTATTCAGTTTTGATTAAATTAATGAATACTCTATCCTCAATCACATTTTAAACAAAAAAGAATTAGGGTGTGGAAAAAGGAAGTGAAGAAATGGCTAAAAGAATCGCTGAAAGGTTAAAAACCAAGCTACGTCCCGAATTTTCCTATTTTATGTTGATTAATTAATGCATTTATTTGTTTATATATTTTCTTCCTTGTTTTTTTCGTCTTTCCTTTCCTTTTTTTTTTTTTTTTTATTTTCTTCTCTTTTTTCGCTACTTTCCTATGCTCGTAGCAGTAGGAGAAAAACATATCATCCAGTCCAGAATTGTTGTGCAGGTTGCATACCCATTTTTTTTTTGAAGGCGCAATTAGCCGTCTATTTATACCCCACATGCCGCAAAGACGCCCAATAGCGCAATAGACACTATTACATTTCATCACATACGCCATCATCAATAAAGTATACAGTATCGAGAGGTTGCATATCCATTTGGTTGGATTTCTTGTGAGCACAGTTTTTAAGAAAATACAAACAAGCACTAAGCCGTCCTGTGGTGTTTACGCTGTTATTTGGCCATTTTTATCTTTGCACTGTTGCCCAACCATGCGGTTGTGCCCCAGCCACCTCCAGCTACCCCATGCAACCCTTCAGTCACCCTCGACTACTTTCTTGTACCCATCAGCCAGCCCAACCACGTCGCAAAGCTGCCCAACGATACGATGGACACTATGACGGTCCATCACATACACCACCACCGATAAATCATACATTAGTAGGATGTGAGCAGTGGAGAAACAGTCGTTATATTATATGTTCAGTCGTTTGCTTCGGAAGTACAAAGACCCAGTGTCTTTTTCCTATAAGGCGGGGATAGTAGTCTCTTCAATAAGGCGCAAGGCGTCCGAGTGTTGTTTATAATGAGCAGCTTCATCAGCGATAACCTTTTGCTGTTTTTCTTCAAACGCCTTTGGATACCCAGCTTTCTGCACAGTAACCACTTGTAATCTTTCTTCCAACTCTTTATGATGTCGATCTTCAGCTTAGCGAACGCTGCGGCTGTAAAACGTTTTAGATCTTCCACAGTGGTCTCCGGTTGACTATGGAGTTTACTGGTCGAATCGTGCTTGGTCTAGCGCATCGAGCCAAGGTTTCTCTTCAGCCGCCCGTTTCTCGAG
Organism: Icerya purchasi; assembly: GCA_039619475.1. Lineage (NCBI taxonomy): Eukaryota > Metazoa > Arthropoda > Insecta > Hemiptera > Monophlebidae > Icerya > Icerya purchasi. Next base: position 274,621,813 of record CM077116.1, read on the forward strand.
ATCTCGTTTGATATTTTCAACATGACTATCATGCTGCCGTTTGGTAAGAGCACCCTTCGATTCGATCGCATCCGAGACATTTACTAGATGTTTTGCCCTACTCTGTCATCCATGCGACGCCCTATCCGTGTTCAGACACGATTCGCTTTCCAGAAGGAGAAGCACTTATCGAGATAAAACTATAATACCCTGTCGACCTGCACCAAGTATAGAAGAAAACTTATCTATTTTAACCTTTGCGATCAATAATGCAGCCCGAGCAACGATTCCGTCAACATCTAATTACCGACGTCGATGCGTTCCATGGTAATGTCCAGAAATTAAGTCCGCAATACGCCAACGGGAAAGAGCACTTAAAAAGTTCAAGGCAACGAGATTGCAGCAAGACTTAATTGCTTTTAAAAAATACAGAGCTAAAGCCCGTCTGCTGTTACAGATAAAAAAGCAGGAATCTTGGGTAGCTTTTGTTTCGTCCACCTCAAAGAACACACATAGTGCTATAATGTGAAAGAAGATAAAGACGCTTTACGGTAACTCCAGTTCCACTCCGACCCCCTCTTTACTTATAAATGAGACGCTGCGAGGTGGCTGGTGCTTTTGCGCTCCACTTCACAAATGTTTCCTCGTCTGCCTCGTACATTCCTAATTTACTTGCACAAAAAACATCAGTGGAAAGTGAGCCAATATCTTTCCTTTCTGAGAAATCCATTCTCAATAAATGAATTGGACTTCCAACTAAATAAGAGTAGAAACACTGCGCCAGGTGCGGATTTAATTCACCCATTCACGCTGAAACATTTTTCTCCTTCCACTAATAGTTTCCTACTGCATATTTATAATCATATTTGGTCCTCATCATCCATCCCTAATTCCTGGAAAACTGCTTTAATAATCCGTGTTCTTAAATCAAACATATCGGTCCTTTTAAAAACTCTGGGAAAAATGGTGAATAAGCATCTCTATTCCGTCCTAGAATCTTTGAAGATCCTATCTACAATGCAGGTCGGTGGCCGTACATCAAAATCTGCAATTATGCACCTTCTGAGCCTAGTTCAGCTCAAAATAGAAAGTAATACTTATATTCGGTCTTTTTGACCCAGAAAAAGTTTTCGACCGCGCATCGCGATATGGTGCGCTTACTAAGCTGAAGAACGTCGGAATCAGCGAAAACATGGGTAATTTTATCCTCAACTTTCTTTCTGATAGAGCAATCCGAGTAACTAAAACATTTTCCTCCTTGCTCATCGAAAATGGTATACCGCAAGGCTATGGCGCTGACTATATATAAATGACATGGCAGATTGTATACGGCCGCTACTTACAGCCCGCTTAAATATTGATGATCTTAATAGATCCCTTCCTTCTAATCTTCCGTCCAATGCGAGATCAATCCTTCAATCAACAATCAATAACTTAGAAATATAGGCTGATAACAATGATCTGGAATTCTCTCTCCACAAAATCCGTATGTGTGAAATTTCACAAGAGACACCTGTCTCATCCCGATTCCGACATAACTCTATTCCTAAGAAATTCACCACTCCGATTTTTCCACACAATTTAATTCTAGGGTCTTGTGTTTGATAAAAAACTGTCCTGGTTACATCACATTCACCATCTTAAGAATAAGTGCATGAAATCCTTGAATATAGTAAAATGTCTGTCAAATCCGAAATACAACATAAATCCTAAGTTCCTGCTAACTGTGTACAAATCTCTCACTTTAAGTAAATTGACCTATGGGTGCGAAGTTTATTCCTCATCAAACAAAGCACTCCTTAAATCGCTTGACAAAATCTATCACACTGCCATACACATTACCTTGGGAGCGCATAGGGCGTCGCCATTGTTGTAAATCTGTTCACTAGCGGGTATCCCACCCTTAACGGTTATCCGAAGCTCCTATGAATTCAGAGATCTATTCAACTAGCACCAAGCTAAGCTACAACGCAGCGACAATTTAATAATCCTACTACCGTCCTTTCCAAACGATCCTCTCCCCAGTGTACTATCCCTCCTTAAGGAAAATGGAACTAACTGAAACTCTGATCTTACACATCACAGTATGTTGAACTCCCATAGAAAGGAATTCGTAGCATTTCTGTCTGAGATCAGAAATATAAGAACTCCGGCCCGAAACAAAATTCAAGCTTAGAAACTTATCTAAGTAGGAGAATTCCTATACTATTTCCAATAATAAACTTCCTTATTTTATGTTTAACTTCCTGGGGTTTCTTCACTCCCCAAAAACTTTCTTTGCTCCCTTCATTATCTAAAACTTTTGGCTCCGCAGCTGCCAATCAAGAATTTAATTTTCTTATTAATTCTTCATTTCCTCTTCATTCCTCAATATTTACTGATGGTTCCAAGAGTTCAGGGGGAGTAGCTGCTTCCTTTTTCTTCCCAGTTAGTAATTCCGCTCAATCCTTCAGGCTGCCGTCTTTTTGCTCTATTTTCTCCGCGGAACTTTATGCGATTCTTCGAGCCGTTATAATTATTTCCTCAACTCAGTCCTTTGATAGATACCTAATCGTTTCGGACTCCAAAAGTGCTCTTCAATATCCTCTCCCTTTCCCTCATATTCCCCCGACTTTATTGTTTTCCGTATACGTTCTCTCATCTATAGTCTTTCCCTTTCCCATTCCATTTCCATCGACTTTTTTTGGGTTCCAAGTCATGCGGGTATTGATGGTAACGAGACGGTGGATTCTCTAGCACGCTCAGCGTTACACTCTCCACATTTTGTTACAAAGATTACTGGTAGTTCACCTCTCCAAAGGAATGCATGTCAGACTTTGGTCAGATATGTATCCTCGCTGCTTTTCCAATCCTAACTCATTTTACTTTTCTATTCAGCCTAGACCCCATTCCTGTTCTTGATTCTATTATTTTTCTACTCTTAAACGTTTTTTCATTATTGTTATCTGCCGTCTGTGATTCAATCATACTTTGCTCCCTTCCTCACGATATCGTTTTGCTCTTTCCCCGTCGGACCTTATTGTCCTTTGCACTCTGGCGACTGTTCTTTCGCTTGTAATCCTGACCACGTGCTGTTTGAATGTTTCAGTCTTTCTTCCGAACGTAATATCATCCTGTACATTCAGCTATTAAAACTGAATTTTCCTATTCTATATTATAATGCTTACTATATCTTAGCTTTTGCCGTCTTCAAAGGTGGTTCCTATTATTGGCTATTTTCTTTCATCGATTTCCGACCGGATTCAAATCTCTAATATAGTCCAATTGTGCTAGGTAGCTGCCCTTGATTGGCCACCCACTCCCCAAATGGAAAGGTAGAACAATAAAACCATTTAGGAAAAAATAAAGGTCTACGTTTGGATTTTCAGCCGACGAATGTAGCCCCTATTTATTACGGGCTGGAGAATACATTTAATGTTGTACGGAAGTTTCGATGAAAGGGATATATTAAGATCGACAAGATATAACGAGTTAGGAATTCCGTAACGTCATTTATATGAAGGATAAGTAGTTTTGGAGCGAAACCTTGAGGAATACCATTTTCTGTAAGCAAGAGAAAAGATAGCGATAGACTGATCTTTCTTCAAATCAACCTGTCCGGCAGATAGTTCGTTATGCAGCTGTAAGGTATTTATTTAAAACTTTCAGCAGTTCACTGTAAAAGTAGCGTGCAGTTATGCAGCTAGGATTTTCGCTACCAAACGTCAAATGTGCATAAATACAGATTTCTTTTTTTTTTTTTTAAATAAGCGCACTTCAACCGACCAAGGAATTGCCCATGTGATGGCCAATAATTAGAGGTGACCTCGTGCTGAAAGTTCTTCGTGCTCGCATTATAATGGCAGTTTGTCGCTTATGTAAATTTTATTCGTGTTTAATTTGCTAATACGTGTTATTAGATGATTACGAAAATGCATATTTATGCGCTGAATATGTTGTTACGTACATAAATCCACCGTTTGACCTGTTTTCACTAGTTTACATGTCGCGTACATTTAATTTATATTTAATCTGTTCACGACATTAAAATTTATTAAAGGTAATTTTATGCGAAAAACATTTAGAGTTACATTTGTATGTGCTACCGAGTACAATGAAATTTTTCTAGCAGTTTTAGAAACGAAAAACTCGGCAATCACGTACACTAGCGAGTATGAACATATTTTTAAAGCGAAGAAACATTCCTTTAGAATAGAACTGTTTATCCTCATAATTTAGATATAACTTTAATCCATTAAACAATGCGCCTCTATCGTCTTCGTCTTAATTTCGATTACCTCAACAGCAAAACCTTTTGCAGTTTCGCCGACAATAGGTTTGAAACTCGTTAAGAGTCCTTCTTTATGACGCCTTTCTTATTTTCTTCCTGCGTAGCTATCCAAATTTGACTTCTATCGTCCAAATTCGAATTCTTGTCTGCATCAAATGTAATACGAAACTCTCGCTACCGCTTTGGTGCACCAAATTTCGGAAAATTTCAGAAATGTTTACCAAAACGCGCTACCGCTGTCCAATTTTAAGGCCATCGATTCCCTGACAAATGTCTTTCTGTCGTCCCTTCTAGAGACATATTTACCTATTCTTATTCGCTTTTAATAACTGACGTTTCCGTTCCCAGGTTATACTTTTCCTTCAGTCACATAAGCTGGTTTTTTGATCACGAACGTGATTTACGGCCGGTGAGCATAGAAAAAAAAAGGGAAAACACAAAGTTAAACGAACAAAAACTTGTATAATCTCTTATTCATGTGACACGTTTCGAATTAATTTTTTTATAAACAATATTCACAAAATTCAATTTTTAAAAATTTCCCTATATTTTTTCATTTTTTTCTATCAACATTGATTTATATCACAAAAAATTACTTGGCGGATTTTAATTTAAAAATTCCTCTGATTTATACGTCATTTTTTCTCTCCACCCTTTTAACCGTTTTCTAATAAGCATCAATGTGTCCGGTATTCCTATTGTCATATATCGTCTTTTTCCTGAATAGAGCATATTAATTATATCTGTGTAATTCCTCTTTCGAAAGATTTAGTCTCTTCAAATCTTTTTTTTTTTTTTTTTTTTTTTTTGGGGCGCATCAACTATGGACCATTGCCCAGACACAATGGGAAGAAGAGACAACTAACTAGAACCTAATTCGGTTGGAGACAGCTGAAATAAAGGAACCGAGGACAAGAACAACAGACTGGGAAGGAAGGGACAAGATGTAAGACGCACAGTAAGGAGTGGGAAGCCCCAGCTTTATAAGGTGAAGATAGAAAAGAGAGCGCTCCGCAGAAAGAGCAGAGCACTCGAAGAAAATGTGATCAGCATCACAGACAACTGCTTCATCTGGATGCAACGGACAATGAGGAGAGGGAAGCAAAGAGAAACGATAGCGTGAAGAGGGCAGCAGTGTATGATTAAAGCGCAGGCGGACAATAGAGGAAATTATAAATCGTGGAAGAGAGGGAAACTCCGAGAACCATGGATGAGAAGGAAGTGTAGGTTGGATTGAAAGGTAGAAGGAACGATTGTTGGAAAAAGAAGAAGGGTACACATCCGACCAAAATCTGAAGTGAAGCTTCACCTCCTCTTCATTTACAGCAATTATTTTAAATTTCTCCTCTTAAAGCTTGACCCAATCCAAAACTCCTACCTGTGTCTGTACATTGGCGCCTTAAAATTTCCCATCCCTGTAATCTGAATCTATTACTCAACTACTGTTCATTCGCAGTTCACTGCTCGGAAATCGCTTTTTAATAAACCGCCTCCCCATCTCTTCATCCGAACTCATTTCTTCCTATCTTTTTATTACAAATCATTGGCACCGTGCGCCTCGTAAAATTCAAATTCTGCAACATATACCTCGATTGCACTTTCCGATTTTCCCCGTACGTGTTTCCATACAACAAACTTCTTTATTTTTCTCGTGACTTTAACCTATCAACTCTTTCACGCTTCGTGCTAATTCTCACTGTGCAGTCAACTGAACATAATGCCCAACACAAATAATAATGCAATTAAAACATCAAATTAATAGAAATAGGCAAATTAGGACAACATATTTAAAATAGAAATTGAAATTAAGTGATCATTTTAAAAATAAACTACCACCAACAGGAACAAATTCTTAAATAACAATGTAATTTAATTATTCAGACTTTCCAGTGGAAAATTTCCAAGAACATTTAAAGTGTTCTTCCCGAAAAATCGGCTTAAGCACTCAAAAACATAAAAACACAGCGGAGAACTTAATAATGAAAACATACTTAAAGGGAACAACTTAAATAGAGTTCCGTAAGAGTTATATAACTAAATTATATAACTAAATATGGATGTCGAAAGGATTTAACGAATAAAAACCAAATTTCTGTGTAACATAAAGTTAATCTCCAGCCCAATCATTATCCATTTTGTTCATTATTTTGTCATCGCTGGTTTTCTACCCGTTTATTACTTTTCGCTATCCACATATTGTTCGTATTATTTGTTCCTTTCTCCTAACAATAATCAAGATATAATTGACTCCTTCGTTTTCTAATTGTTTCTGGGTAAAGGTCCCCCCGGTTGACGAGCCCAAAAAATTTAAAAAAAGTAATAATACCCGTTTATTATTCATGATTTTGCTTTTCATATAGAAATTTCTGTCCTTTTGCTTTTTCTTTCGATATTCCTTGTTTTTCAACCTACTTTTAAATTAGTTTATAATTGGGTTTTCCTTTTTACGGGAATCTTATTAACCGTCACGAAGGGAACACCTGAAAAAAACACCTTCGCAGCGCCCCTGGTAGCAGCATAAGTATCTTCTAGCAAATTCTTGGCATGCAAATATAATGCCAGATTTTCGGCAAACATTCTTCTTAATGAGGACGGTTTCAACGAACATGGAATGTCATATGTACCCTATGTGTACGAGGAATCGATTCGAAAAAATTGTCGTCCGCAAATACACGGTAGGTAGTGCTCTGTTTCCGTAAGACCTCTCTAATATCGAGATTCCGTCAATGGCAAACAATACTACTAATATCGCGATTATGTTTAAGCTGCCAAACAGAGTAGCCACTGAAGGATTTTTGAGCCGAGCTTCAAAAATCAGTAAGCTCTTTCAGGGTTTGCGTAGTGATTACACGATTTTTCGTAATCCGTCGTAATAGGGTTGCCTCATTTCTCGGCTTTCTTTTTGGTTTCCGAGACAGTTGAGGGCCCTCAGTTGAAGGTAAAGAGGTCTCGGCAATGATGCATTTACATTTTAAGAGCTGCTGGTTTCTCTTCATAGTGTCCGAATTAAACTTTGAATTTGTTGAACTTTGCACTTTTCGCGTTGCGCAATTTTTTATGATCGTTATCAAACTCAGATTTAAACACCGGCGTCGACTCTGTGACGACAGCAAAGTTCTCAAAACAAATATGCGTTTATTTCGTAGGACGAAAAACTGCAGAGTGTAAACCGCATGCTAGTTTCAGAATGAATCGAGGGGGCTTTAAGAAAAAATTTGCTCAGTGTGTGCCGGTAGATTAAACGATTTCTCGGTGCTAACAGCGTTCCCATCCGCAATGTTTCAGCAAGGAGCCACCGTCCTGTTATGACCTAAAGAAAGATCTGGGTCGGATTCCTCGTTACACCGCTGTTTAATAGGCTCACAAAAATAACATAATCATAATGATAATAATAATGATTGAAATTGAAATTAAAATTGAAATTTATTTACATACATACAACACAATACAATATAATAATACAGGTTATAAACAAGTATATATCATGTGATTACACATACACATACACGCCGGTATACCCAGCATTCACCTTCACAAATACACCCTCACACATTTCGGTATACAAGCTCTCACACTGACACATTCATGCAATTTCTGCCTATGCGCTACAGGTGCGCGAGTAGCAGAAAATTTTCGCTTTTACATGTTTGCATGCTACATCATGGGCCGATTTATGTTGTTTTGCGTAAGATCAAACATAGTAATTTGGATTTAAGTGAGTTTTATACACATAAGTTAGCCCATGTTTACACTAGATTAATTAATTATTATCAACTATAATAATTTCTAATACAGTTATTAATATATTACTTGTGCTCACTTATACCTCCGTCCCCTATAGCTACCATGTACACTTCAACTATAATGTAAATAGAAACTAGTAATAATACAGTTAAAAAAAAAAAATAAATAAAAAAAATAATAATAATAATAAAGAAAATAAAAATAAGAACATCTGTAATAATACTAAGAAAGTGATAATGACAACAATGATAACCTTTATTATAACAACCGCAGTAAACGTAACAACCATAACAATAACTGCAATTTTAACAAAAGTGATAACCATTTAGTAGCTTCGGTCGGAATAATAAAGATATGATAATTATATTAATGAGTATGATAATAAGAATATAATCGAAGCAGTTTGGAACAAGAGACTATGGTACATTATGCAGGTAATCAATTATTAACTTACGTCTGTATTTATAGTTTCTGAGTTTCATTTTAAAAGTTACTGGGAGAGAGTTAAAAATAACTGGACCCATATATTTGGCTTGGATTCTTGTATGGTACTTTTTATAAGATGGCACTTTGGCTTTCTCATCTGCAGACGCCCTTGTAATTCCAGACCTGGTTACAATATTAAACTTCTGTTTGTTTTTTATTACATAGTTTAATAGTTGGACTATGTACAGTTTTGGTACGGTTAGCAATTTTTTTGAGTCGATGTTGTGTTCCTTACTTGTTAAATTTCTGAATAATGATTTTTGAAGATAATGTAAGGGTTTTGTAAGGTAATCTGTAGCATTTCCCCAGTGCACTATTCCATATGCAAGTGTAGGTTGATATAATTCTAGATACAATTGTGTGAGTTGTTTAGCATTAAAAAACTGCTTTAGGTAATAGAAAAGATAATTTAATTTTCTTAATTTTCCCGATAGATAGATGGGATGTTCATTCCATAATAATTTTGAGTCCAGATAGATCCCCAAATATTTTATCTCATACGCTCTATGGATAAATACATTGTCTTCCCACAAGATTTTTAATTGGTTCCACTTACTTTGAGGTAGATAGCTATAAACAATATATTTCGTTTTATTAATGTTAAGACCTATAACGTTTTTCAACATCCAATCATGAATTTTGTCTACATCAGTTTGAACTAGTTTATTTAAAACATCTTGAAATCTAGAACTTGTAACCAAAACAGTGTCATCAGTATAGCTAAATAGTTTTCCTGCTACCTTCAGGTTACATAAATCATTAATGTATATTAAAAAGAGGGTAGGCCCCAAAATACTCCCCTGAGGTACTCCATATATTTGCATTACTTTATCGCTTAGGGTATAAATAATGATAGTAATAATAATGATAATAATAATTTTAAAGCAATTAATCCACCGTCTTTTTATTTCTTGACGTCATGCAGTACCGAACAACGAAAATTTAACATGCAAATTCGCGTAATTTACCAAACATTTTTAAATAATAATGGCCGCACTTAATTTTCTTAAATGTTACGCATAATTTATTCACGAAATTATAGATGCGCATAACAAATGCCTTAGTTATTCAACCATAATTAAGCATTAAACACCTACTCGCCTTCTCATATCTATAATAATAATAATAATAATAATAATAATAATAATGCACATACTTGTGAAAGCTGTAAACACACAATTAAAAAAAAAAACACAAAGAAGAAACGCTGATGAATAATATAGGACATAATAAACAAAACAGTAGGAAAAAATTGAAACAAGGTAAGATTTTTAATTTCGTATTCGTGAAATGTTCTAAACCGGTTTGTAAATGCCACGTGTATATTTCAATATAAATTGAAAAAAAAACAAATTTTTTTAATTATTATTTTCTAAAGGCTATGAATACTAGCCGAATTTTAAAGTTCGACCAATTTTGTCCACCGCACTTCTGACGCTGACTGATCGTTTTTTTACAATTACGCGGTAAATTTAGATTTATGTAAGTTAGTTCAGCGGGGAAAATATACTTACTACATTGCACACAAGTTTAGAATAATATTAATTACAACGTAATTCTTAGGCTACTCCCCATTAGAAAAAATGTCCCAATTTTATGTAACGCAAAATTCCTAAAAAATGTTCCAAAAAAATGTCCCAATTTTACGTAACGTTTGTTATATTTTATAGGATTTTTTTGATTATGTTATATTATATTCATATGGATCGATTTAGAATTACGTTATAAATTTTGATCATTTTATACAAAGTATAGAAGAGAAAGAGATAGAAATGTAAGCAAGAGGGGCAAAGGGACATAGCCCCTTGCGATGCCAAAATGGCCGAGTTTATATACATATATATATATATACATCCCTCGATCCGTTTTAAGTCATTTTGTTCGTGACATGTGTATATAGTTATGTATGTATCACGCATAGCTCAAAGACGAGTGGCCATAGAAAGTTGAAATTTTGTACCCGGAATTTTTATCACATCTAATTGTGTATACCTTCGATTTTGGTTATAATCGGTTGTGGAAAAAGAGCATTTCTCTTGGAGGGTTTTTTTAGACATTTTCTTATAGTTCAAAAACGGGTACCAGCGGGAAATTGAAATTTTGTATTCGAGATTGCTATAATATGTAATTGTATACCTCCGATTTTCGTTACATCTTTTAAATTAAATTTCTCACGCTGTTTTTATTTATTTTATATATTTTAGCTGAGTTACTCACTCGTTTGAATGTTTCATAGTTGCGCAAGGAACTAATCCACATCAGATTGTTTAAAGCAAAAAGTTTGTCATAGTGGGAAATTATCGCTGAGATCGACACTGATTTTTTCAGAAAATTTATTGAAACGACTCGCGCTAAGTGAAAATGTAATCAGCATTTCAAATCTTTATAAGAGGAAATCATTTTTTAAACAATAATATGTGAACGAAAAAAAAACACTAAAAATCGATGATTTATTTTTTAAACAAATTAATTACTAATTTCGCGGTATTTTTTTTGGTTCAGTGATTATTTTACGAGTTAAATATAATACTAATTAAAGGGGAAAAAATTAAAAACCCACCAACATTAAATTAGATCTAATTGGACAGTAGTGAAACTGAAACGTAACGAGGCCGAAATGATCTAGGCCGAAATAATCTAGGCAGAAATAATCTAGGCAGAAATAATCTAGGCAAAAATAATCTAGGCAGAAATAATCTAGGCAGAAATAATCTAGGCAGAAATAATCTAGGCAGAAATAATCTAGGCAGAAATAATCTAGGCAGAAATAATCTAGGCCAAAATAACCTAGGTCGAAATAATCTAGGCCTAAATAACTTAGGCCGAAATAATCTAGACCGAAATAATCTAAACCGAAATAATCTAGGCGAAACGTTCAGGGCGAAATGATACGGCTCTACATATTACACCCCAGCTGGATCGTTAATACGATTATGTGCAATTTTGTGATTTGTAATTTGTTTAGATAAAATTTAAATATTCCACGAATTTACACTGTTGTAAACATTTCGGCGCATTTCTAAATCCTTCATTAACTGTGGCAATACACTTTTATTATCACTCTTAAAGATACATCGCAATTTTTAATTTTTTAAATTGATTTAGCGTTATTTTTTTTTTTATTTTTTGTGGTTAAATACGGTGAACTTTTTATCCGAATATAGGCGACACTGTTTAATTAATGTCGCCCACGGTCATTTATTTTTTACTAAAAACACTGAAGCGTGAATATCTGAGACACTAAAGTATAGAATGAAATTGTTTTTACATAATGGCGGAGTCCTAGCGATCAAAGAAAATAACAACTCCGGCTGAGAATGCATCCCCACGGGAACCTACAAAGGTTCGAAGCAGACAGAATGGGGCGAAAGGGGATTTCGAAGAGCTGATTAAAGGAAGTTGCAAGAGTACGAAAAAAAAAACTAACAAAGTTTGTTAGAGAACGCTGTTCGGAGTCAGACATTATTGAAAAAAACAACGATAAGAAATTCGGCCGAGAAGTTGGAGTTGAAAAAATTCAAATAAATTATCTGCGGGAACGTAAAAGAACACCATCGAGGACGAGCAACCCCTATAAACCGTCGTACAGATTAACTAAACGGAGCCGAAATAAAATGCTAGTGTCTAATTTTCTCACCATGATTACGGTTGCCACCGAAGCGGAGACATCCGGCATCTCGTGAGCTGCTGCTTCTGACGATGGTCGTCGTCAGTGGCCAATATGAAGTCACATCTCTGAATAATATTAACAGTCAAATCCATGGCTGGTTTAAACCTATTCTTCTACCATCACATTTGTTGGTTTCATGAAATTCCTTTTCCCCGAAAAAAGGCTGCACATTTTAAGAAACGCGCCAGTCACGTTACTAAACAAATGACGCTATTTGTGGAAAAATGCTCTGTCTAGGCTTAAACATCTTGGATGGAATAATTATTCGTTCAGCTACGCGACACGTGCAGCTTCGATCGTTAATATCTGACGCATGTTACAAAAGCTTCTGCAACATGTACACAATAAGAAACTCGCTAGGATTTCAGATACTCCAAATATGCTGTATCTTCTGGATGTGCTGACAATTTTTGTTTCTTTGTTTTACCGAAAGACGTTTATTAATCAGTAATAAATGCCGATAAATATGATTTCTCCGGCAACGTTATGTACTTGAAATGTAGAGGCAAAAGCAATGGAATGATATTGAAACGTAAATCTCTCTCGTGAAGGTATTGTGATTATGAACTGATCAATTGATCAGTCGAACACATTCTTCGAAACCTCTTCCCACAGCTATCCGGATCATGTCTGACCATCTGGTTTGGAACGCGGCCACGTCTTCTTTTTCCTTCTTCTTTTCCTTCCAGAATTCTCGTCTCCAATAATCCATTTGCTCCTATCACATGACTAAAGGGTATTTCAGTATTCTTCTAATTACGTCCGACGACAATTTACTTTTTGTTACGTCTACTTCTCGCAATACCGAGCTGTTCATTCTTTTGTCCGTGTCCACGGGATTCATAATATACATCTCGAACAGTACATTTCTAACACATCAATCTTCTGTCCATATCGGATATCACGTAGAGTCCATGTTTCTGCGCCATAGAGAAATACCGAGAAAACCAGACTATTCACTAGTTTTACTTTTACTTTTTTCAGTACCGCAGGATCAGCCCGTATACGTTTTAGCCGACACATAACACCCTTTGTTAGATCTGCGTCTTCAAATCCTCCTCTATTTTCTACTATCGAACCTACATATCTATACTGTTTCACAATTTTCACGCCGTTAACATCAAGCAGCTCCGGACGATTGTCGTTTTGTCTGTCTCTGTAATCGCTATTTTCGTCTTGTCTTTATTAATTATTAACCCATACTCTGGGCTGCATTTTTCGAGATGACTTAGAGTTTACGCCATACTGCTTAAGCTACCGGCTATTAATTTTAGTGTCGTCTGCACACTTGAGGTTTCAAACCTATATAGATTCTCTAAAAATGTTTTTGCTCGCAATTTAAAATACGTTTTTTTTTTCTTTATTTCAACAACGCTTTTAATCGATGTTTGATATGATTTTATTACTGCAAAAATTGAAATGTAAATTTTTATAATGGACTTCAATTTGATTTGACAGTTTTACACAATCCATGCAGTGTACATTTATAGACGTTGCATTTATTATTATAATATTCATTTTGTTTAATTTGATTTATTCGTTCTTCTTTCTTGTATGCCGAGACTTTGAATAGCGATCGGTGTCAATATGCCCTAATATTAGTCTTGTATTACGTCGGGTACTGACAACGTAAGTGTGTACTTCTTTAATCTGTTTTATTATACTCAAGGTGCAGAGACCAAGAAATTAACGTGATAAATTAAAGTAAGGTAAATAATTTTTTCCCAAACAGATGACAAGGAATGCGGGAAGAATGCCATCTGTTTGAAAAATTTTAGAATTTATCGTAGCAATTGGAAAAGACGGATTTCGAACGATAGAAGTAAAAACACAAGTCCATCGAGAAGAGGGCAATATAGGTTGGCTTCAAAAAGGCGCGAAAAGGTACACGGCCTATGCACAGTCGAGTAACCATATTGAAGTCGGTGAGAGGAGATCTGCCTTATTTCTCATTCACGTTTATCGAATAATTTGTAATCGATTACGGACATGTTGGCACGCACATTATAACGTGGAACGGGTTTTGCCCGCGTTGTACTGATAATTAAGCGGAGCCCGTATAAGGCGGTAATTGCAGCATTAAAACAAAACAATACATCGAAAGATAAGATAGGCAGGTGTCCGATATTGTAATCAACATATTTATTAGTAAAACAATTAACGTCGGTTGTAAAGTAATCCGAATTATGATAACAAATGATAATTATCGGTTTCGTTATTTCTATCAACAATCTTTATCGCTTAATTACCCGCCTAACGCGATGCCGCCACACTTTGAATGCATCCGGTTACATTTATATGCGCGTTCCAGTAGCAGTCTTCTTCGTAGATTATTGATGGAATCTTTTAAGACGGGTGCAATCTGCGTTTTTTACGTTGGATAATTTGTTTTTTTTGCCATTATTTCCGGACGCTTAATTTTCATTTCATGAATTCCGAATGCGGCTTAAGGATAAAGCTGCTTTTCGACAGGGTGCAGTGAATTTATAATAAGCTCGGAAGAAAAAAGTGTGGATAAGGGGAATACGGAAAATAGTTGCAGAGTGTTTTTAGTGGGGTGAAGAAGGAGACTTTTCACATTTTTTTTGAATAGTGCTGCATCTAAAAATATTATAATATTAAAAATTAAACCAATTGGGGTAAGCCTTTTAATTTTCCGGTTCTCGGTTTCCTTAATACTCCCTTTACGATGTGATTCCTTTGTGCTTTCTTTTCCACGTTCATCGTTCCTTCTCTTTTCTTTTTTTAAGGGTTTGCCAGCGAGAATATTAGCCCAAGAAATTGGAAGAAAGAGAAAATGAATCTATATTCTTATGCGTTTAAAGACAAAGAATAAAAATAATGTAAGGACAGGAATAAAAGAAGCAGAAGGAAATGAGAGAATACAAGCAGCACCGATAAGAGGAGTAGGGACATCAACTTTTAACAGAAAACAATAGAAGGACGATTGCTCAGCAAAAAAGGCCGCACATTCGAACAAAATGTAATCAGCATTATAAAGAACACATATATGGAAGGGGATGCAGGTGTAAACCGAAAAAATGATGCAAGAAGAAGACTATGATGAACCATAAAATCTGGAAGGAGCGACTTAGCAAAAGAAGAACAATGTTATGGGCCGAAAATGTGCCCAGAAATCTACCTCTGGAAACGGAAGAACAGGTTAATGAATATCCACCAATTTATTACGCTCAGTGTGTAAATGACCAGGGAAATGCACAGAAGATTGATCTTGATCGAGTGAAGTAGGAAAGGAATATGGATAAGGATACGAGCAGTGTTACATAATCGAAACGGGGAGCAGGAAGGTAAAGCACTTTGAGAATCCAAGATTATGAGCACTATATAAAAAAACTAATTAATGAAGAAATGAAGGGAACAGCGCATTAGAATAGCAATAAATTCCGCAAAGAAAATTGAGCAAAAGGAGGGAAGTTTAAAAAGTTCAGAATTCAAGGCGGGACAAAAAACAAGCAGAATCAACTCCATTAGCCCTATGGAACCGTTAGTATAAATAAACAGTGGTGTGTGCAAAAAATAGAATAAAGCATTAGAGAATTCAACTCTAGCGACTGTTGAGGAACAGATTTAGAACAGAATGGGAAAAAAATAAATTTGATAAGACGATGGAAACTAAAAAACTGAAAGAGAAATAAGGAAGTTTATCGTGACTATAAATAAATGGCGAAAACTGAAGAAGACGAATTTCCTCTCGCCTCACTTTCCTAATTTCTAAACGCATTAATATGTAAAATTCTATTTATCATCACTACCGTATCGTGTGAGGTAGTCCTTCGACAATAGCCCAGTTTTTTTTTTCTTCTTTTTTCCAGCATATCGGCTAACGACGTTCACCCAGTCCAAAGATTTAACATCATTAATGATTACATAGGAAAAATATTAGAAATGACTCATACGAATAAGGCTAACAAAGGAATAACCGAGAGAGGAAGAAGAGAACGGATGCTGTGAATGTTGTAAGGAATAGAGAAGCCAAGATGCAAAAGACCGAAATACGGTACCACGCATTTTGAAACAAATGAAGCAACATTCAAGCAAAACGTGATTCGCGTTAAAAATTAAGTATACTTCCGGGAGGTTCAGACGGGCAAAAAGGAGACCGGATATTCGAGAAACGGGAAGAGCGAAGCAGGAAGCAGGCTGTGATTTTGAATTATAGAGGAAATAGTTGACTGACTCATGTTGCGAAAGTTATGGAACCAGGGGAAAACAGAGAAGTAATGGGCCGTATGGCTAAATAAAAGGAGCCAAGATTCAAAAAATGAAGAAGGATAGAGATCAGACCAACAGTTGCGCGGTGCGAACGAAAAGAGAAAGGTAGAAAACTTTTAGCTAGAAATCTACTAATAAAGCGGCCGTCTGCAGGAGCCGAACGTGCTAACGAGTCAGAGCCAACTCATTGCCTGAAATGCCATAATGGCTAGGAATCTACAATAGATTAATAAGAAGTTATAAAAAGGATTGCATGCAGGATTACGATAGATTCGGCTGGGAGTATAGAGGAGAAGGAAGGAAGTTTGAAAGCCTCAGAATAACTGAAGGCCGGCAGAGTGAAAGCCGATTTTGAGCTCCATCTGTGAAAATTAGAGTGTAAGAAGGAAAAAGATAGGATAAAACATAATTCGTTATAAGCACAAAAAAGTTAAAGAAGTAGGAGGAATGTACAAAACGATTAACAAACAACCGTTGAGAAATGAAAAGGCGAATTGATAGTAAAAGAGGAAGAAAAAAAGAATGGACAGAATTCATAAAGGAACACTTCAAAGACAAAAGCCATTCAAATCTCGGAAATTACACAGATCCCACATTACCAGTACTAACATCAGAAGAAACTGTACAAGCAATAAAATCGATGAACCACAGGAAACCGTCCCGACAATATATGCGCGGAAATGATAAAAATGATTGAGGAAGAAAACTTGGATATAGTAGCCGGGGTATTCAGTAGTGTTTATGAAACAGGAGAAATACCGCAAGAATGACTGCAATCGACCTTTGTCCCTCAAAAAAAAAAAAAAGAAAAGAGAAACGTTACCATATGTCAAAACTACAGACTAATCAGCTTAACAAACCACATATTAAAGATATTCATAGAGGTAGTACACGGTCGAATTAGCAATAAATGCGAGGAAGCAAGATCAAACAAACAGTTCGTATTCCGGAAATCATCACTAGGAACAAGGGAAGCACTAATGTGCATGACGACATTGATACAAAGATGTTGGGAATACAACATTGACGTAATAGTGCGTTTTCTGGATCTACAGAAGACATTTGATGCAGTAAAGAATGATAGACTAATAAGTTGTTTGGAAAGAGCTGAAGTAAACCAACAAGATATAAATATAATAAAAGAAATATATTGGAGACAGACAGCGGCCTTCAAAAAAGGGATTATAGTCGTACAGATTACGTACCAATTAATAAAGGTGTAGGACAAGGGTGCGGCATGTCGCCGCTATTATTCAATCTCTATGCAGAGAATTGTATAGGGCAAATACTAAAGGAATCTGAAGAGGGCATCAAAGTAAATGGACGGATAATAAACAATTTTAGATACGCAAACGACGTGGCCTTATCAGCAAATACGGTACAGGATATACAAATATTACTGAATAAAATTGTATCCGTTATGGAAAATTCAGAATTACGCCTAAATACGCAGAAAACAAAAGTGATGGTATTCACTAAGAACAAGATAGCACGGCCAAGGATAACTATAAGTGGAGAGACCATTGAAATGGTCAAATCGTTTAAATACCTTGGCTATTTGTTAAATGATGAGATGAATCCGAATAAAGAAATAAGATCGAGGATCGAACAAGCAAGATCACAGTCTTTATTAAAATGAAACCTCTGTTCAGCAATAAAAATCTTAGCCTCAAATTAAGGTGACAGGCAAATGCTATGTATATTCAGTTTTATTATACGGGGTAGAGGCGTGGACTTTAAAAAGCGCAAGCATAAAAAGCTTAGAAGCATTCGAAATGTGGGTCTTCAGAAGAATTCTGAAAATATCGTGGATTGACCGCATATCAAATAAAAAGGTTCTTGAAAGAATGGAGCAAAACAGAGAGCTAGTAACTATCATCAAAAAAAGGAAGCTAGCGTACTTAGGACACATTATGAGACACGATAGATATGAACTGGTGCAGTTAATTATACAAGGCAAAATGGAAGGCCGTAGACGAAAAGGACGCAGAAAATTTTCATGGATAAAGAATCTAGGAGAGTGGACGGGCTGGGAGATGGCACTAAAAGAAGAAGAAGATGAGCGGCGCGAAAGGGAGGAGACTTGACATTCGAAGGAAAAAAGAGTAAACTGGGCGAGTAATCTGCGAGATTATAGGTGAAATACGGATATTTGGTGTAGGGAGAAACAAAAGGAGAAAAGGCCGTGAGACGTGAAGAAACCAGGGAGAAGCGCCAGTTATTGAAGATGAACAGGTTGGAATTTTTAATATGAAGCTATTCGATCAGGATGCTTTCACCTAGATGAAGTCTTTGCAAGAATAAAGGATGGGAACCGAAATGGCTGCAATCAGAGAGGAGTTCAAGGTACCGACACACAGGCAGAGACACGCATTTTGGATTTTTAGGAGCACTAGCGTAAAGGAACGAGCAACAATCGAATTGGGAAAAGATAGTGCCTTTGTATAGCATCAGAAGGATATAAGGGTCCCAATTGCATTTTCGGAGCGAGAGAGCCTTCAAAAAATTTACTCTTTTCAGAGCGGAAGTACACAAAGATAATTGATACATGATCATGGAAAAACAAGTTGCTATTCGATTTTTTCTTTATTCGTTAGCTATTTCCTCTCGCTGTATCCTCCATTCAGACGATGCAATTAACCAAAATGATTATTTATTAAGAGTTCATCTATTTCTGCGGATTTTCTTTTCTATTTTGCTGAGGCTTGGGCTTTTATTCTTCATATCCTGACCCTCCTTCCTCACTCATTATGATTTTATTAACGATATTTGATTGGATTAATATATAACCGACTTTTCCGTCCTAATTATTTCCGAGTAAAGGTCCTCTTGGTTTTTTTTGTGTGTTTTTTTTTGGTTTTTTTTGGGTTCGTCTACAAGGACATAGATCCAAGAACAAAGGAAAAAAGACGCAAGAAACTCAGATATTTACACGATCAGAGATAGCCGACAAAAAGGAATCTAGAGCCTGAACCACAGAAGGAGAAGGAAGGGAGAGAATGAACGAAGCACTATATGGAGTGGGAATACCAATTTGTAAAAGGGAGGAGTAGAAAGCAGCTTGATCGGTTACAAGAGATGAACACTCGAACATTATGTGATCGGGATCACACACAAATTGAATATTTGGGAGGAGTGCAATGGACAAAAAGGAGACGGCACAAGAGTAACGGAAAAGAAAGGAAGCAAGCAAACTGTGCCCAAAGCGCAGGCGGCAAATCGCAGAGATGTTGGAGAGACACATGGAAAGAAAGTCAAGAAACCAGGGAAAACGAGGAAGGGAACGCTGAATAAATAAGAAAAAGGAATCCGGGTTGGAGAAAGAGGAGACGTAAGAGCCAAACCATAGATTGGAATGAGCAATAGAAGACTGAAGGGTAATATTGGAAGAAGAGAAAACAGGAAGAAACCTACCGGAAGAGGAAGACAACCGAGCGAATGAATCAACTAACTCATTACCCTCAGTTCCGGCAATAGAAGTCCGTTTGGATTAAGTGTGAAAGGAAAAGATCATGAATCAAGGTGCGAATAAGAAGAATAACGTAATCGGCTGAGTGAGGAGGGAGAGGAGATATGACAGTCTGCAGCATGCTTTGAGCATGCGACAGGATAAGGATATTGCGAGAGACAGGAGAGGACCTGATAAAAAGGACAGGCAGAATAGCAAAGAACTTTCCGCATAGAAGATAGAGCAAAAGGAGGGAAGTTTAAAGGACTCGACATAATTTAGTTGACGAGCACAAAAAAAAAAAAGAAAAAAAAAACTTTTTTCTCCAATCCGAATTCCTTTTATCTTTCCGTCCAGCCTTTACCTTCTCTCACCAGTTGGTTTGACAAGTTTTCTTCTCCTTGTCGTCCCCTGATGACTGCCGCCTTCATTTCGGTATCATAGCTTCCTCACTTTTTCGTTTTTCACTCGTCTCTTCCTCGCGGTGTCCCCTTCACCCAGAAGATTTCTCTGTGTGATGCCAATCATGTTTTCTGCGAATGTTGCTCACCTTTCTTCAGAAGAACGTTCTCTCTTCTATTCTCAGCTTTTTTGGTCTTTCTACTCCATGTGCCTCTTAAGAGTTTTCTCATTTCCTTCCTTGTCAGTTGTTCGTATTCTAGCTTTTTTCATTCATTCTATCTCGCACCAGATTAAAATCTGTTATCCTCTTTTGAGTTAATTGAGCTGTTGCTTTTCGTTAGCGTACCCAAAAGAAAGAAAGAAAAAAAAATATCAAGCGTTCGAGTAAAAATATAGGGGAGGTTTGGAACAATTCGGATCATCAAAGAGAAATGAAAAGGAAGAAAAATATTTGGAATAAAAATGAACATTCGAACACATTGCCATAAATAATTCACGGTACAGTTAAGTTTGTTGTTTCTCACGATTGAGGTGCGAAAAATTCACATTTTAATACGCTGTTTATTAAACGCATTTCTTCCACGGCCAGAGAAAAAAACTGAAAAATCTCCTCCGTAGGCCATTTAATATCGCAAATATAACGTAATTGACGTGTTTTAGCGCTTCCAACGGGCCGCTGCAGCGGCTATGCGAAATTTGCTGGCTAATTTATGAGGGCGTCAATGAAAAATTACCGCATTGACATTAAATTTCAGTAGGTGAAATTTCACGCCTAATACGATCATCGTGCGCTACTTAATCGAATTTTAAATGGTCGCAGCAGCCGAAGACTGATCCGGAGAGAAGGAGGCGGCAACGCAAGGCAAAAGTTAATTTTTGAACGGAACCGAGCAGCGTCATGTTAATTTATGAGACACAACAATCGGACAGCGAGCATTTAAAAATTGCCCGCGGCTTCCGGTCCGACCTGAAATTGAATTATAAATCAAGCGAAACGAATAAACTCGCATTGTTATAATCGATTTCACAACATTTATCGCCGGGGCAACACATTCGTTCCGCGCTTCCAACACAACATGAAAGCATCTCGTAATTGCGAACAAATTACCTCCGCCCACTTCTGGAAGCGCTTAACTGCTCCGATAATACCAATAGATATCTGCAATCCGAAAACCGAATGCTACTCGTTCTGCGGCAAACCAGCGCGATATTCACACACCGCCGCTGCGATAATTATACGACGCCTCTTCTGTCGATTTATCGCGATGCTCCAGCAACGCTTAAACTTACCGTAGAGAGGGGACGGTCTCGTTTTAATGGAAATTCCGGAATAATTAAAAATATGTTTACAAATAATTCGCCGTTGCACCGTTTAGCGGTACAATCTCGTGCGAAGATTCGAAGAACGGCGTCAATTTGAAAAATGCAATTTCCGATGATAGTCGCCCAGTCTTTTTTTTTGTCTTTTCAACTTTTCAATTAGACGCTAAAAACGTTTCCTATTAGATATTCTTTCTTTGCTGTACTTGGGAAATCCATTGGATTTCCTTGTATAAGATTACGAAAAGTCATGTGATTCAGTCGAAGTACGATGCACAGAACTGTAGAATGAACGAAGGGTGTACAGATACAATCGAAAATATCTATCGAATCATCAACGATGCAGATTATATGAAAAAACTCCAGAAGGATAGCTCTCTAAGGAGGAAAAGCGTGTTAGGCGATATGATAAAACTGGAATTCGCACGCAGATGTGAGTCCATTCCCGAACAATTACAGACCGTGTTAACGTAAATAAAACAGTCGAACAAAATGAGACTAAATATAAATGTAAAACAAAAATAATGACGAGACGTGACAATAACAACGTACAGGTAACGATGAAAGGTGTAAATAAAGGAATATATACATGAGACAGAAAGTTACGATAGGGTCGGAAATGATAACAAAGGTAGAAATAAACCGCGGGAAAACACATTACCGTTTTGGAAAATAAAGTAACACACACTACGGAGTGAAGAAATTCCGATGTGTCTAAGAAACAAACTGGACAATATGTATTACTCTGTAGTTCTGATGTGCGGTGGTGCGCAGATACATATTTTACTAAAACAAATTTCCGGATAATACGGAATGGGTACAGCGCACGAAAGTTAATGTTAAATACGAAGTTAGCGGACCGAAAAAAATACATGGATACTGGTCTGCAGGATGCGGAAGAGCAAATAGCTGAATTAAAACGGAGACTCGTGTGGCCCGAATAATGGATAATAGATGGGCGAAACGTGTGTTAAAATCGATTAGAAAAGAAAGAAAGGCAACGAGCCGATGCCAGGTTGACATAGAATTCATAAAGGCTGGAAAAAATAGGATACGGGAGACGCAAGATAGGGACAATTGGAAAAAACTGCGAAAAGCCTAGCAGGTATAGGCTAATCGTAATTGTAAACGTCTTTCATCTTCCACAGAATGTTGGAAAAACAGAGAAAGAGAGTAATTAAGACTGAATGAGAATTTGCCAGAGATGTCAGACTACAATTCGGGGGGACGGTAAGATATTGCAAGCACGCGACACAGGCTGATTATTAAATTGGTGAGACCGCATACTAGTGCAGCCTGATTCGCGTGTCCCGTTTTTGGGAAAACCAATAATGCTTTTCCATTTTTTTTTTTTTTTTTTTTTAATAAAGCACCTCTCGATCAAAGCTCGGACGGAATTCCTGGATTCCACAGAAATCGATTGAAAATGCCTATAATAACGTCTAATTCTTCCTATTCTTCGCGGTTTCTTTTGCATTCCTGTCTTCGATGTTCTCATGTTGTTTCCGTTATGCGTTTCGGGAATTCTCTGCTGCCTTTCTTCCGATTCCGCTTTTGCCTGATTCCTCGCCACACTACCCTCTCTATCCTGATGATGATTTGCGACGCCGATCATATCTTCCAGTGTTCATCTTTTTCTGCGGAGTGTTTTGTATTCCTAATTGTGTTCAAACTATTATGCCTCTCATACATATATCCTGTATTTTCCTTCCCAAGCTAATTATTCCCGCTATTTGTTCCTTTTTTATACAAAAGATTTCTGATCGGATTAAAATATAACCGACTTCTTATTTGTTTCTAAGTGAAGGTTCTTGGTTGATGAGCTCCAGAGAAAAAAGAAAAAAAAAAACGTCTAAAAAGTAAGGGAACTAAACTCTTTAATGTTTGCCGCCAAAAAACACATGAATCCGCAATAGGAAAACAAAAAAAATGTTAGCTGAGAAACGAACGACTGTGAATTATGCGTAATGTCGAATTTAAGGGGTCTGCGCAGATGGTAGAAGAGTAAAATTTTTTTTTTTTTTTTTTTTTTTTTTAATAATCTTTATATTAATTACAACTGGACTCCATACGAGCAATTGTACTGGAATGCGAATTAACGCGTAAGGGGTCACCACTAGCAGGGTGTTTCCCAGGAACATCTATTCAAGTTTTGAATAAAGTCAAAAGACTCTAGAGCGCTTCAGCGGTCGAATTTTTTAGCTGTTATCAAGCAGGTTGATAACCAACGGATTGGGATGGGTTTCTAAGCGACTAGTATACCGCTGGGCGGCAAGTTTTATTTCTTCCTTTACGTAAGGTATGTTGAAGACTTCCTATATGTCCGTGGAGACGTACAGAGCAGGTGACACAATAATTTTGAAAACGTTGTATCTTATTGATATGTGTATTTTTAGCACAACCCCGTAAAGTCAGGCCGTATGTGTCTATACCGGTTTTAATACTATTTTATATATTAATAATTCGTTTTCGATCGACAACCCGGAATGCTTACTAAGAGTTTCCTCATCTTTATATTGAAATGCTTTCTTTTTTGTGAGCCGTGCTCATTCCACCTTAATTTACTGTCCAAGCGAAATTTTACTTCATTCATAATCGGAATTGTTTCGGCGTTAATTTTAGTTGGCGGACAGGCTACATTTCGTAGTGTGAGTGTAACCTGCGTACACTTTTTCTCGTTTAATCCGCCATCGATCTAACCACCTTTCAGATTTTGCTAGTGCCAGCTGTAATTTATTTCTCGCAATTCTAGCATCTTTGTCTGTCGCAATGAAGAGCAGTATCGTCTGCAAATGTAGCAATAGTTACGTCCTCGCTGTCAGGGAAGTCTGCTGTGTACATCTGGTAAAGCACCGGATCCAATACACTACCCTCAGGCACACAAACGGATACAGGATAGATGTTAGATAGTTCATTTTGGAATTTAATTAAGGAAAGACTTTAGAAGGAAATAATAAGGATAAGGAAGATTTTTCTTAATTTTATATAACAGACTACGATGCCAAACCTTATCAAAGGCTTGTTTTATATGCAAGAATACACATATTTCCTTAGCTTCAACGCTATCTCGGATGATACGTTGGATTCGGTGTACCTGTTTAATAGTCGAGTGTTTTTCTCGAAACCCGAATTGGTGGTCATGATATTTCCCTCCATAATAAGAGGATGTAGTCTTTTTAAGATTAGTTTTTCCAAGACTTCGGATAGGATAGGTAATAAGACTATTGTTCCGTAGGAAGTTACATCATCTGGCGACTTTCCAGGTTTAGGAATTACCACTATTTGTGCCAGCTTCCAAGACAGCGAGAAGTATTGCAGACGGAAGACTGCATTAAATATATTAGTAATAAACAAAATAGCTTTGCGTGTGACAGTTCTAATAATATTTCTTTGGTGATCAGATCGTGACCAGGACTTTTTTTATTGATTAGTTTTTGAATCATATATTGTATTTCCTTTCGTAATGGGTACACTAAGCTGTAGCGGGGAACTTAAAAATTCCGTTATATCGTCCGAGTTTATAACCTTTGGGTTAGGTTTAAAGACTTCGCTAAAGTATTTAGCAAATACCTCGGCTTTCTCATCGTCAGCCTTGTCCCATATACCATCCGATTTTCTTACCGGAGGAGTATTATTTCGACTTTTAACTGCTTTCCACAAGCTGTAAGCAGTAGATTGATTTGGAGACAAATCCTGCAAGTAACGTTGTAGAATTTCATTTTTAACGTTTCGAATTAGTACGTTTAACTGTTTGCATTCGTTCATTTAGTAATGTTTTATAAACGGGATTTCTATGTCACTTTTTGCGAATTTTTCTTTTTTCCTTTACTAAATTTAAGACGTCCTTTGGTAGATTAAATATTGTAGCTAGAGACTTAGTAGGGAAGGGGAAGGAGATTTCCATGCCATGTTTTGGACGGTTTCAGTTAGTTACTGAACTGCTATGTCTATATCTCGTTCATTTTTCTAAATAATGTTTAAATTCAGCACTCTATCCAATCCGTTCGTTTATTGTATAAAGAGAAGGAGGTTATTCTTTTGTTATTAAGCCTGTACTTATTGTAAGGATTAAGGCACTACGGTCAGAAAATAATTCAAAATTTAGTCTTACAGTTCAGCATTGATATTCCTCTGGTTATGAAAATATCGATCGCGTCAGGATGTTTATTTATATCTGTTGGCCAATATGTTGTCTCGCCGGTAGCCGAGCACCCAAGGTTTTCAATGTGCATAACTTTCCCGAATAGGCTACCTCTTGTGTTGGTGAACCTTGATCCCCAGCGCGTATTCTTTGCATTCCAGTCACCGCCTGCAATGAAACCTAAGCTCCGAAAATATTCCCTTAATTTTTGATCGTCAAGTGTACGGTTTGGTGGGTAATGACTAGCTGAGATCGCAATTTTTCCATTTAAAGAGTACACCATTATACCAGTAGATTGCATTGCCATACTTGAAATTTTACCTAGCTCATAATGTTTAATACTATTCTTGATTATTATTGCACTTCCACCATGAGCTTTGTGATCAGGTCTTGTTGCTTGGTACGTGCGATAATTCGGAATATGGAAGTATGATTTCTGTGTAAAATGCATCTCAGAAAGAAGTAGAATATCAATTTACTCAGTATTTAAAAACAGCTCGATCTCACGTCTCTTTTGCAGCGCCCCATTGGCGTTCCAGAGACCTATTCTCAAAACGACGAAGCCATTATTTTATTAATTTGTTTGTTAATGATGTTAGCAGATTTAGAACAAACCGCAAGAATTGAACATTGTTTTAAATTCATTTAAAAAGGTTGTCAGCGTATTTTGGAGATCAGAGTTATTATCTCACATTAGGCGTGTAATTCCTGTTATAATTTACAACTGCTGTGAGTTCAGCATTAGTATTGATATTATAGTTATCGGCACTAGCTTGATTTGTTACCGCTTCAGCATGCGCCATCTGTTGATTTCCATACTATTGCTGATTACTCTTAAATCCGAACTTATTTACATTACTGTGTGCAGGTTTATATTTACGTTTACATATAATTTTTGGTAGATTGTACATCCCTTGTAGTTGGACGGATGATCCCTTTCACACAACGCGCACTTCGACGCAAAGTTTTCATCCTTTTTGCACTCTGTGAAACCACCACACTTAACACACAACTGTATGGTCGACTATAAAAAGTTCTAGCGTGTCCATAAGACTGACAACGCAGACACGGTGGAATTCTTTAATTGGGGGCGGGGCTTCGACCTTTATCTTTGTGTAAAGTAAATAGGTTAGATTAAAAATTTCTTTAACGTTGTCCGTGAGTTTAAGGTCAACGAAAAGTCTAATGGCAGAGGCTCTTTAGTTACCTTACGTCTAACATTTAATATATTTCGGACAACGAACCCTCTTTCCTTAAGAGCCTGCTTAATTTCCTCGTCCTGGAAAGAGTGCTGAAGGTGTCCTATTTCAACTTTGTGTAGGGACTTTCCTGTTTTAGTTGGTACGTGTGGTAATTAACATCCTCCTTTTTTTTTGAATGCGGAGACGAGTTTCGAGTAAAATTTGAAAAGGCCAGTCAACTTCTGGCAGAGTAAAGCGGTAATAGCCGCGTTGTTATCAATAAAATTTTGATAATAACTAAAACGTTCGATAATCGCAAAAAAGAAAAAAAAAAGAAAATGAAGAAAGGAAGAAAGAAAAACCGGAATTTTCAAGGGTGATTTGATATGGGCAATGTTGAAGTGGTGGAAGAGATGGGCTTATGTATTATATCGGAATTTAGAGGATGGTACTGAGGCAAGACGGAGAACGGACAATCGGGAAAAATAAATGCTAGTTCGAGAACGGTGTACGGGGATCACTTTTGATGATAGCGGCGGCATATTCAGCACGAACTAGGATAAAGTTATTAGTGTTCGCGGGCGATTTTCTTCTTCGTTTTTGCTTGGCGTTTCAGCGCGATTATTTCTCTTCTTATTAACCCGGGCCCTGTCGCATAGTTAAGCATTTATAATTTTCGCCATCATCCGGATTTCACGCAGCCGGAGAAGGCCGAACTGAAATAATTAGTTCTTGGAATCGGAATGTTTGCTTTTCAGCGGTTCATTTTGACGTAATAAAGATTAATAGCTACTACTCGGTTCAGATAATAATATCCGATTCGGTATCTCAACGAGACGGCGGACGCGGAGAAGCGGCCATTATTAATGTCACTACTGCTGCGTATTTATTATAAACAGTCGGAGGAAGTAAAACGGGACGACCAGCCGAGATGTGACCGATCCGGCTGGTTTAATTGTACACAATGATGACTAAAGGAGGGGAAAAGAGAGGAAAGGGGAAAAAACGAAAACGATATGGACCGAAAATAGATTAATCTAATGTCGATAATTGATCTCGCGGTATGTACCGGTGAGTTGATTTAATATGAAAGAGAGAGGAGAACGCTACTGCAAGACAGGAACGAAGAGGAATAATGGAAAAACGACGCCGTCGGATTAAGAATGAGCGAATTAAAGAGAGAGAGAGAGAGCGAGAGAGAGAGAGAGAGAGGGAGACGAAGAAGAAACTTCGAGCGGGCAGCGATTGGAAAACGGCGCGGAGAATGTAAACAATGAAGGAAAGAAGAAAATTAGGTATAAAAGTG
The DNA here is from genome assembly GCA_039619475.1 of Icerya purchasi. Classification (NCBI taxonomy): domain Eukaryota; kingdom Metazoa; phylum Arthropoda; class Insecta; order Hemiptera; family Monophlebidae; genus Icerya; species Icerya purchasi. The sequence continues at coordinate 274,649,993 of CM077116.1, forward strand.
TAAGTCTGGAGCTGGTATAATATATCGGATGCGAATGGTGGAATGTCTCGCGCGCAGCGTTCAAAGAAAATAAAAACGGGAGCGCGGGGGGGATTAGCTGCGCGATGAATCCGAATAACATTCAGCAGCACGGCCGGCTGGCGGGACGGGGAGGTCGGACGAGGAAGGGGCCGTCGTCTGGCAGGTAAGTCTCGGTTGAAGGATTTATTGTACCAATTAGCCAACAAGCTTAGTCGGTGACAAGAGCTTCTCTCTATATATACGTTAAATTGTTTTTGGTCCGCGTTCGATGCGTAGCATACGCGATCGAGCCGAGAGCGGACAGAAAAAACGCTTAATAAAAAGCGTGATTATTGCTGGCCATCACAACAGTAGCAGCCAGAAGGAAAACGGTTGCCTAATTTATATTTAAAAAACAATACCAACAACCGAGTAATAATGCCGTAGGACAGAGTTAACATGTTCGGCGCGAATCCAAAGTCTCCGCATCGGATGGCCGTTTGTCGAGCCGGTTTCCCATTAAATATACGTCTTCGACTCGATTATGCAGTCCGCATTATCTTTGATCTATATGCCTGGACTCACCTGATGAACCAGCAAGCAGCGTACGAAAATTCGAACCCTATTCACACGCGCGTATTTCCGTTAATCAGTGTTCGCCCCTCTAAAACTCGCCTCCAATCACAATCTTATTCCGCATTACCGAGATGAAATCGGCCAGTCGATCGAATGACTTTTGATTATTATCGGTACATTGGACTAACTAACTACCGAGCACCGGTTAAAAATACCGTTTTTATCATGACTGTTTTTTTTAACAATAAGCGGTTAAGGAAAATTATATCATTTGCGATCGGTATACTTACATATATATATTTATGGTGTATATATATATATACATATATATATATATATATATATATATATATATATATATATATATTAATTACAACGTAATTCTTATTAGAAAAAATGTCCCAATTTTATGTAACGAAAAAATGTCCTAATTTTATATAATGAAAGTTAAATGTTAAGATAGGATTTTTGTGATAATTTTATTTTTTTTGTGTTGGTGTCAGTAAGAATTACGTTGTAAATTTTGATCATTTTATACAAAGTATAGAAGAGAAAGAGACTGAAATGAAAGCAAGAGGGGTCAAGGGGCACAGCCCCTTGCGAGGCCAAAATGGCCGAGTCATATATATATATATATATATTATATACATGGTATATATGTTAATAACGTTTTTTTTGATCCGAGAGAATGTAAAAAAACGACTGAAATAAATTACCGCGCAAACGTTAAATTATTATGTATTAGATTATATTTTAGGAGTGCCGGAAAAAGTTACACTTCTTTGAGCATTACGGAAGAACTATCATCTGACAGTGGTCCAGAGGGTGCCCTCGTCGAATTATATGAGTTCAAAGGGATCATTATCAAAACTAGTAGAACCGTGTTCATTAGTGAAATAGCTCTTAGGTGCTCTCACTAAAAATCGATTTTTCATAAAAATCCACGTCCAGCGTTAGGAAAAAACCGAGATCGCGATAACGAAAACAAAAGGTCACACGGAACTTCGGGTTTCGGTGCGTAGATTCTTCTAGAAAACTTAAGGTCGTTGAATAATTCCGCGTCGAATACTTTGTGAAAATGCAGGGAAAAACCAAGGGGAAACATGGAAAACGGAAAATCACTCTAAATTACAATTTATTAGTTCCTCCCCGTGGCTTTACTAAAAATGAGAATGGAATTGTCGTGAAAAAACCTCCAAAAAAATAATTAGGAATTAAAACATGATATCTCTGCCTGCAATTTCGTACGTAAAATCAGCAGATGGCTGAGGAAGGCCGTTTCTTAATTTCCTGTCTAATGCTGGAAATGTTGAAGAAAGCTTAAAATTTAATTACGTTTAAATTCTTCAAAAGAAAAAAAACAAAAAACAAAAAAAAAGCAAACTGATAACAGGATAGAACCAACGCGTTACTGAAAGCATTCGAATCGTAAGAAAGCAGTCAGTTTTTTAATCAGTTTAAATATTCAGTCGATTACATTTTTAATACGGATAACCGGGACGGCTGTTGAAATATTACAAACAGCATCAGAGAATCCGTGTCGATATGCGTGTATTATTTTTAATTTTCGGCTTAATAGAAACGTGTTTTTCGGGAAGTCATATTTACCGGTACAGTTTCGATCACATTTTACTGAATAGCGTGTCTACGTTGCGTTTAATTTCGATCATTGGTTCAACGCGAGCCGTTGTTCGTGCATTAGCATTGAATGTTGTACAATATATAATCGTTCATTCCGGTTTAATAATATATCAGTTTATATTCATTTTGCGGTTTTGTGAGCTGCGCTTAATTATTAATGGCCCTATTACTTGCAAATGTAAATTCTTACATTATCACAGATATTACTTCTATATTACAAATGTATTTCACCTTGAACTATTGTGGCCTATAATTAAACGTGGCGACTGTTATTAATTAATTATTTTTCAACTATTATCATTGTAAAACAGTCATATATCATATATGTATATGATATTAAATTACTGAAATTGTATAAATAATTCTTTGCGATAATATTTATTAAATACGCCGTGTATTAGTAATGTATTTGGCAAAAAAATAGATTAAAATTTTCGGAAATGCAAATTACACAGAAATTAATAAATAATCCGGCCGTACAAATCTTAAATCCCATCGCTAATTGCTGTTTTACTTATATTACAATCAAAAAAGGGAAAGCAAAATTGAATAGCAGAAACAGAGGAAGCAATTGCGAAAAAATGAGAAAATTTAATAAAAAATTTGAACAGTTCACTATATGAAAAGAAAGAAAGAAATTTAAACATATATTAATATGCGGGGGTAATATATTGCAGATGTTTCTCGACACACTTGGTCCGTTTTGATCTGTGTATACCTATATACCAGAAATTAATGTTTTTTTGCTTTTTTTTTTTTTTTACTTTATCTAAACTTCCCGTTTACTGTAAAATATTTTACAGAGTGTATTTAGCCCCCCCTTTTTTTTTCCTACTTCATTTAATCCTCCATAGGTCGGTTAAATTTCATGGTTCCTTGACAGGCCAAAAAACACAAAAAAAAAAAACTTATAAATTACGCGCTAAAAAACCTTCTTCAGGAATTGATCGATGGTAGAAATCGGAACAAAACTGGTTTTGAGTTCCCAACAATAGCGTACTCAGAGAGCTAAAAGAAGCGAAAAACAACTTTTTTTATACATACAATTACTATATAACCTATTTACGTAGCAGCACTTTTTTCGATAAAATGTTTAAATTTTCATTTACAACCTTTTTTTTTTTTTTTTTTTTTTTTTAACTCCCCTTTGGGCATATCAACAAAGGATCTTCGCCCAGAAACGAAAGGAAGGAGAAGGATCAGTTAAATGTAGATTCGGTCAGCTATTGATAAGATAAAGGAACTGAGGATAGGAACAACTGAGATCGACAGAAACGATAAGATATACGAGGCACAATAAGGAGTAGGGAGTTTGAGTGACAGCAGATTGGAATACAAAGAGGTACGTTCGTTCACGAGGGATGGACATTCAAAGAGGATATGGTCAGGATCACAGACGGCTACGTCGTCAGGATGAAGAGGGCAATAAGGGGAAAGAGCGAGATGAAAACGAAAGCGTGAGGAAGGAAGAAGAGTATGATTCAGACGTAAACGGATAATAGGAACAATAACGGAGCGGTGAAGCGAAGGAAAATCGTAAAACCAAGGCCGCGTGGGAAGATTAGGTTGGATGGAAAAATAAAAGGAAGAATGATTAGAAAAGGAGGAAACGTAAAAATCTGACCAAAATCTAACATGAAACTTTTTGCACAATGGGAGTAAATTCGAAACGGGAATTTTAGAGAAAAAAAAGCGGGAGGATACAGCAATCTGAGCCAAAGAATCAGCCATTTCGTTACCCTCTATCCCCATATGACTGGGGACCCAGAGCATTTCAATGCGGATAGCGTGAAGTGAGAAGAGAGTGTGAATGAGAGAGCGAATACGGAGGATGAAAAGGTCAGAGGAGTGAGAGGGGAAATGAGAGGAAATAGCTTTAAGAGCACACATGGAGTCGGAGATAATTAAAAATTTAGAAGAAGAACGATGTGAGGAAATATGGATTATGGCACGTAAAATGGCCGTTAACTCGGCCGTAAAGATAGTACAAAAGGAAGGGAGACGAAAAGATTCAGAGAAATTAATGCTCGGAATGATGAAAGAAGCTCCAACTCCATTAGGCCTCTTCGAACCATCCGTAAAAATAGCAATATGGAAAGGAAAACGGGATTCGATATAACTATGGAATTCCTGTATAACTGTTGGATAGGAAAGGGATTTGGAGGAAAAAGGAAAGTAGAATACATTGGGAGGATTGGAGAGATCTGAAAAATTGAAAGAAAAGTAAGGGAGATTGTTATAAGAAATTGTGCAGGATAAAAAGGAATTTGGCCGCAAAGCAATGTGGGCTAGAATAGGAATTTTCTTGGGAGTAAAACGCCAGTTTTGCAGAATAGAAAGATATGAAGGAATAAGTTTGGAGGATGATAACGGTAGGCGTTTACACAAGAAACGATAACCTAAATAGGATCTGCGAATGAAAAGGGGAGGCGAGTTAGACTCAGCGAGAACTGCTGGTACTCGAGAAGATCTAAGAACACCAAGGCAAAGACGAATACAAGAATTTTGAATTATATCCAGCTTGGAAAGAAGTGATTTTGAGGCAGAGCCATAGATAAAGGAACAGTAGTCGAATTTGGAACGGATAATCGAATTGTACAAGGAAATAAGGAGAAAGGGATCGCCTCCCCATTTTGTTGGAGAAAGAGCTTTCAGTAAGTTTAGTCTTTTAAGGGCAGAAAAGGAAAGGAAATTAATATGTTCATAAAAGGAGAGACGACTATTGAGAAATACACCGAGATAGCAGAAGCATTCCCTACGAGGGATAAGATTGGAGTTTAAGGATACAGAGACTAAAGCGGGATTAAAAGGACGAAGAGAAAAGACAATACAAGAGGATTTTAAAGGGGAAATAGAAAGGTTCAAAGAGGAAAGAGATTGTTCCAAAGTAGCTAGAGACGAATTAACACTTTCGTTAGCATCTACGATATCACGGGATGAGAAAAAGAGAAGAATGTCATCGGCAAAAAATAAGGAAGAGGAGTTCATAGAAAGAGAAGCAACAGAAATAGTATAAATATTAAAAAGAGTAGGACTAAGGCAGGATCCTTGTGGAAGACCACGTGAAACAACTCTTGTAACCTCGAACGAAGAAGAAGACAGGAGAATAGTACGATTTAACATCAAGTTAACAATGAGGGAACAAAAATGCGTCGGGATGTTAATTGCTATCATTCTATCTCGAAGAGTAGGGAGATGGACATTATCAAAAGCACTGGAAACATCGATAAAAGTAGCTAGAGTGTACTGTTTATCGATGAAATATTTATAGATATAGGAAACAAACAGACTGACGCAGTCAGCAGGACCTAAGCCTGGACGGAAACCAAACATATTAGAAGGAAAAACATTATTGTGTTCGAGCCACCAGACCAGGCGCTTGTTAAGCATGCCCTCAAACAGTTTTCTGAGACACGATGCTAGGGAGATCGGACGAAGAGAGGAGTTTTTCTTAGGGATAGGAATGATAATAAAGGTGTTCCAGTCAGGAGGTGTGACTCCTCTGGACAAAAAGGAGTTGAATATACAAAGAAGGGTTCGGAGAGCAAGATCGGATAACTTTTTTAGGACAAAGAAGGGAATACCATCACGACCTGGAGTGGGGCTGGAAGATTTTTTGAGAATGGATTTTAATTCATTAATATTAAACGCAGAGGAAAGAGAATGAGAATTAGGGTTTTCCATAACAGGAAACGGGCAGGATTCATCAACGTTAGGAACATAAGGAGGAGCAACAGCATCAAGAAAAGAAGACAAACTGTCGGAGGAAATAGTATGGATAGAAGGACGTTCAGAAGAAGGGAATTTGAAAGCTCTGGCCATTTTCCAGATATGCTTGAGAGGAGTAGTTCTCGAAAAAGATGAACAGAAATTTTTCCAAGAGGATTTCTTAGACGATTTTAGAATAAACCTAGCCCTTGCATTGGCCCTTTTGTGGGCAAGAAAGTTTTCGCGTGTAGGATTTGATCGAAAAATTCTAAATGTAGCGCGACTATGATCGAAAGCGGCATTGCATTCTTCGTTCCACCAGAGGGACGATGCTGATCCACGATGGCCTGACGATGACGGTTTACGGGAAGGAGAAGACAGCGATAGAGCATTTGTAATCGAATTTAGGAATAGATGGTAATGGAGTACAGGATCAGAGCCATCTAGAAGTTTAGGAAGCATAGAATCAACTAAGGAGTGGAACAGAGCCCAATTAGTTTTCGATGGGTTCCATCGAAGGTAATTGAGAGGTTTAAAGCAAGGAGAAGAAGGAGGATTCTGGGGAGTAATTAGAATAGGAATATGATCACTACCATAGGAGCCCATGAGAGTTGACCAATTGTAATCAAAACCAATAGAAGGAGTTACAACCTTCTCGCCTTGTTTTATTGCTTTAAGTTTTTTTTTTTTTTTATTAATTAATTTTATCCGCGCTTGGTATTGAAATTAACCCATACATACCAGCAAACAGTCAGATACCAACACGACTGGGTGCTTTTGTGGTACAAATTATCGTAGTCATGTGCGATGGTCACTATGGAATCATACCGACGTGTACCGTTGGTGAAAAACAATAATTTAAGTTTACTTCCTCAGTTTCAAAATAGCCTTATACTCGTCGAAATTGTAATACGTAATTTGTGTTTATTGTTTTCACCCGACCGTATCGTCTAGAAGTTTAAGAAATGGCGAACATATGTAAGTACTTAATAATGGTGGAACTATCGAGTATTTAATAAAAAATGAAGATAAATCAGTAATTTATTAATAAAACGTTGCGATGTTTTCGACTATTTTCGGAACAGAAAGTATGTATATAGCTGAAAACTATTACTTAAACATGTATATGAAATATAATTTAAAAAAAACTTTCTTCACTTTTTTTTTTGGAAAATTTAGCCCTGCTGATGTCGCGTATATTTCACACCAAAGTCGTTATTTCAAAAAAATAAAAAACGTTAAAAAAAATAAATATCCCAATAAAATTATGTAAAATATGTGTTTTGTGTTTATATATGTGTATGTATATATAACATGCTATAACTGTGGAAAAACTAAATCGTTAACGTTTTGTGTAGAATTTCTCTGATAACAGTGAATGGGTAATGTAGAAATAAATTTGGTAGCTCGTGTTTCTTACTAACACAAATGATAACGTTTAACGGATGATACCTGAAAATCACCGCAGGTAGCCTGTAAAATGGTTCGAGTAAAAACCCTCATTCGCTAGTGCCTGAACGATCCACGTCCGAAAGCACCTACGCCCGAAAAATTGCGCCTAAACGATTGCGCCCAAAAGAGCAGGCCCCCAAAAACACTGCATTGCTACGAGGAGCTTTAATAGAGTGTCAACTGAGGATAGAGAGAAACGGACCTTAATTAGTAAAAAGGTGAAAGAACGGACCGGAGTAAAAACTCTTTGTTATTATAATACGTGATCCGAAACTTCCGAGCTCCTTCAATGGTGGCCGCTGGAAAAGAGATTACAGTCCTGATTTACTTTTGAATTACGTATAAAATGAACACGTCGAAAATTGTAAAATTACCCTTTAAAAAAAAAGATCCAATCTCAAAAAATAAAATGGGATAGTTATTGAAAAAATTACTAAACGCAGTGATACCAACAGTGGCAAATTACTCATATTTTGTAGATGCGGTAAAGACCACAATACATGCAAGTACTCTAAGTGGATACAGAAAATTATATGTGTCTTGCCTAATGAAAGAACTGCCAGATAAATTCTAACAACACATAAAATACTTTGCCGTCGTAGATTCATACGCGGACGAAACTAAGAACATGGATTGCTTAATACAATCCGAATAGTCAGACGGAAGAGATGACGTGAACTTGTTGGAAACGTTAATGCGAAACGTAACAGCAAACAAGCCATGGCCTTCGTTGAAAAAATTTTCAGGCAATCAAACGCTGTAGAAAAATCAAAAAGTAGCCCGCCAACTATTAATCAACGGAGAACCCAGCAGATCTAAACCGAAACGAAAAAGAATAAACGTAGATTCGTCGGTAATCTTGAAATTGAAAAGTTGCATTATTCCTGTCGAAATGGATGAAGTGCTAGCTTGAACAAAGATAATAAAGTGCGGCGACCAGCGGAATCGATGACTTAAAAACCGACCAGAGTTGATTGAATGGCTGACAACATTTTTGCAGAATATGCTGAAGACGGATAAGCTCCGGAGAGAAGCTCATATAATTGCAACTGTTAGGCTCTAAAAGCCTTTTATAAATTTTATTACTCTACATACCAAATTTTTGGGGGAGACCAGTTAAGATCGCGGACGCTACTGGTTTCGAACGATATTAGCTTATGAAAGAAACCTCATTGTGGGAGCTGTGTCGGTAAATTTGGCAGCGGCATGTTAACCCATAGGTGACTAAAAAACAAACTACATAAACTGCGTAACGATCATCAAGTAAAAAGAACTGTCAATGGCCGATTCGCATTGTTAAAAGAAAACCATTTTCATTTCGATTAAATTTATTTTATACGTTTTATTATATTATACATTTCATTTACTCTAACGATTTACTTCGGTCAGTTTAATTTTAATTAATCGCCGCAGCATTTAAATATGTCCGTTGTTATGATGCCGTTGTCATTGCGCAGTCTCGTCTATTTTTAATAACAGCCCCCGCGTTTTTGTTAATTTTATTCCCGATTTTAATTATTCGTTCCCAGTTCCTTTTAAAATTGTTTCTTTAAATTGTTTTCTACCTTTTTCCTTTTTCTTTCCTATTTTTTATTCATATGCAACCCTAATCATTGTCGTTCTTGACACATTTGGTTTTAATTTTGAGTTTGACGTAATCGAAAACTGTATGTACACAATGTCGAAAGATTCTATATATCTTCTGACGGAGACGTATCGGTGTAAAGGTCTCTCTCTACTTTAGAGTTCTGGCTCCGATCTTATTTAACACGTACAGTAATGACCAATCGTGCTCGAAGAAGCAAACCAGACATTTTCTAATGCAGCTGATAAACCCTTTTACGAAAGTAAAGAAAAATAAAGAAAAAAACTCAGGATGCAAGCGGCAGTATTACGTCTTAGAAAGGAAGAAGGAAAAAGATAAACATATTCACCGGGAAGAAGACCCCCCCCCAAAAAAAAGGTCGTTAATCGAAGTATCTCGGAGTTTCGCTGACGCAACACTGTACGAATATGTTAAACAGGAAATTAGCTATCGAAACGCTGCACGAGGGAAAGCCACGAAACTATGCGCGTTCATTTGCTTTGGCAGTTTTTAGCGGGGGAATATGTAAGCTGATCGGTACAATGCGTGAACAACGCATTGAATGAATCAGGTAGGATTGTGACAGGAAACTTCTTAAAGCCTACAAACGTAGACAAAGTATATCGGCTAGCTGGATTTGCTCCGCCAAACGTAGAACGGGCAAAATTGTATCGCAAACACGGAAGGGAATAAGAAAATGCATGAGAAAATACACCCCACGTACAGTCGAATAAAATCGAAGCTTAAACTGCTGGAAAAAGTTTTCTGAAATGCACGGAAAAACTGTAGAGAGCGATGACTGAATGAAAAAATGAAAATAGGCGGCACCCGCGAGTACGACCGCAAGAAAAACTAGCTAGTGGAGCGGATCCCACCCGTGGGTGTTTAAAGACCAAAATAGGACGATGGAAAGATAACCTGCGGAAATGGGGATACTCTAATGACGGCATAAATGCGGTACAGGATATGATCCATTTTCGGAAATGACATCTACATCCGGAAAATTGTAACAAGATCGACTTAAATTTATCAAACGACACAATGTTCAAAAAGTACCTGGTTATATTGGTGAGGGAATTTGACTACGCTTTCGCGATAAACCCCATTTTTACGTTACCGTGGCTTAGATATAACGTTGCCTGTTGTTATGGTATTGCGATAAATTGTGTAATTACTTAATTAAATGTAACACTTAAATAATGCGCCCCGTAAAATTGATCCGCATTTGTTTCTATGTATGTGCTATGTGTGGCATAATACTTTTCACTTCAAAATTTAATTTTCACAAAAGCCGAAAAACAGAAATTGTTTCGCGAACGTTACATGTCGAGAAAAAAAAACGAGAGGTTAAATCAGTTTCTTATCAAGACGCCGTTTAGTTTGCGAAAGACCGAAAAAAAAAAATAGGCGATTATTTTATACCGCGACTGTCATAGCGAAAGGAAATCGAAGAATTCAAAGAGAGGTAATGAAATACGAAATGACTTTGTTTCGACTGAACGCCACAAAATAATCATTTTAGGGAGGATTTTCAAAACGAGTACAAAAATCCCAAACTTGAATATATTTAAAACAAAATATAATATTGTATATTACTATAATTGTTTCCTTATCAATTTAACACGAAGTATTTAAAAATGACTTCAAAGTTGATGTGCATTATAATGCACATGGGACGTTTTTAATAATAAGATGAAGACAAAAACAAAAATTAAAGGAAAAGTATAAGAGCTTATCATGAATGTGAATATGTTGTTAAAAGTGAAGGAGGCGACTACAAAATTTAACGGAAAACTGCTAAATCCGTAAAAAAAGAAATAGGTGAATAAATCATGAGGAAACGGTGAGATCTTCGAATAAAAAGTGGATGTTATTTCTATACGGATAGCAGAAATAGGATTAGAAGTCGGAGGCCTATATTGGAAAAGGATAGAAACCAAAGAAGAAAAGTAGAGGGGTGCATTAAAAGAAACTGTAACATCAAAGAAGACAGGAAAGTAGATTGCATTAAAAGCGCAAAACCGTCGACGAATAAAGCAATGAGGATTTTTTTGTTAATAGATGGTGAATAAACGTGACAACGTCTGTTGATGGAAAAGTTTCTGACACGGGAAGCGAAAAGAACCAGATAAAATGAGAGAAAATTAGGTTTAGGCAGTATTCCAAACGAAACGAGTAGAGCAATTAAAATTCAAGAAAGAAAGGAGAGGTTTTTTAAAATGGGATCGAGATATTGACTCTCATTCCAGCAGCTTTTTATCAAAACGTGATTTTTTAATAACAAATACGACTAACAGGTGAAATTACTACTATATAAAAAAAAGATTTATTCCATCCGTCTTTCTTTATACAACCGCTAAGTCTCTTAATATCCCGAGTTTCACCATTTAAAAATTAAATCTGTAGAATTATTGCAAGCGCTTTGCGGTACACAGAATAGTATCCACGGTGCATTAAGACTATGAAAACGTGTAATTTAGCCATGAGTTAAAGAGTACTCTAGATGTCACGATAGTTTAGTTGCTAGAGCATTTTACTTTCGTTACGGAGGTCTTAAGTTCGCTCCCAGGCGCATCAGAGATTATTACAAAAAAATTAAATAATCGCTAATAAAATCATATAGAAGGCAAGTAGACAGACACGCACTTAGGACTACATATTTTGTGTCGCGAGCCCGGTATACTCTTTTACCATTACCTAACAGTCTAAAAGTGCGTCGCAAAGTCCCACCCTGGCTAGATAAACAAGTCGATAAATGTCACGCAGTATCATTTCAGATCTCAAACAGGCACGTTTAACTGATAGGATTCAAATATTCTCAACTATTTATGAATGCTGATTTGTGAGTGTGCAAGTTACAGCTTTGAATGGCCGAAAAACCTTCACAACAATTCCTTCTAAAGTTCAATGAAAAATCGTTTTCAATTGACTACGTCATTCTTTCCTGTCTTTTATTTGAAAAAAATCGTAGTAATTGTGCAACGCAACAATCGATCTTTATTATCTTATACATATAACCCAACGAGACATAATCTGAGGGCAAAAAATGTAGTGTACCCCGGTGTAAGAATGACGTAGTCATTAATATACACAAGTATATATATATATATATATATATATATATATATATATATATATACTTGTATAATATCGATAGAAAGATCGCTATTCGTTAGGAACGAAACCGTATTTCATTTCTTTAATGAAGCTTTCAAAGTTGACGAAACTTTCAAAAAATCGCGAAAAAATAACGCCCCCCCCCCCAATTTTGAATAAGGTTAAAAATATACGTATCCCCGTATATTTCTCTAGTTTGGAACATCCGGCTTTTCAACTTTAAGATTAGGCCCTCGGGGTGGTGCAGAAAATTGTGACAGGGACGGATTCGATACTTGCAGCTCGACCTTTTAGCGGTGTTCGATTATAAAAATATTCTCTTTAGTAAAATCATTAATTTACGATCTATCAAACACCGTGTTTTATTCGGCGTAGTCGCGGCTTGTAGGTATCGGAGATGCTTATCGGCTAAAATGAAATCTCGTTCGCGGTCGAACGGACGGATATGTCAAGTTCGAGATTGTATGCATCCACATTACTGGTAGCGGCCGATAGCGGAAATAACTACATGAGTCCGGTTCGAGTGCGCGTCGCTTAAAAGTTGCAGCTGAGGAAAGATTTGTAAAATCCGGTAAAAGTCAGACAGGGCAGTTAACGCGATATTATTCAGAAGATGTTCTAGAAACATCGATGCGATTATCAGTTTTATTAATTGTTATTCGGTTCGATGCTGAGATAGTTAGCGAAGTTATTTACATATTGTTTCAGTCGTCGTCCATCAAGCAGATCTAATATTTCGTTGCCGTTACTTGTAAAATTTTATGAGCCATGCCACCCGTATAGCGGTGTTTTTGAAGAGTCGTTTTTCCGTTATTTTCTAATCGCCGTCAAAGGGTCTAGCCGGGTAAGATAGGCAAATCGGCCCCCGAAGCATATCGAAAAAATGATGGTGCCATCATTTTGTATATGAAAAAGTATACCTCTGTGCAAATTTTCAGCCCCCTAAACCTAAACCTACCCTCAAAAAAAAAATGTTTTCCATTTTGGGGGTTTTTACGTCTAGCTTCGTCAATTTTTGACCTAGAACACTCTTTTTTTTTTTTTTTTTTGATGTAGATTTCTTTAAGCCCTACAAAGTGCCGATTTTTTTTCAAATTTTTAGGCGCGTTCGAAAATTTCATTTTAAAATATTTTTAAAACAAAGATAGACGACACTCCGGAAAAAATATATGTTGTGTAAATTAGCGCACCAAAAATATGTATGAATTTTTTTAGATTTTTAAAAGTGGTGAAACAAGGTTAAAAAAAAAATAAAAACCGCTTTTTTCGAATTTTCGCCTACATACTCCCTCGCATCCAACACTTTCGTATACAATAATTTTAGGCAGAAAATTAACTTTGGAAGCATTATGGATTGTAACATATCGAAAATAAGTCAGAACTTTCCAATTTTTACTCTCAAGTGCCAGAGACCTTAAAAAGCCCATTATACTGATGACAATCGCGCATATACGCATATATTCGTCTACAGTAGTATGTGTAAATATGCACATTATATACTTTTTGTGAAAAGGAAGAGACAGATGTACTGAATGCATTGTTTTGGGTTGTCTATTAAACGCCACCCAGCGGGAGCAATCATCCCGATTCTTCGCAATACTCCCGAACTCGCGTGTACTGTATTTCTTTATACAGTAACATGTAACAGATATATTTACAGAATTTTAGGAACTATACATTATAGGAAATAATGCCTAGAAAGTGGGTATGATATTTTTGATTATTGAAAGAGCTGCAACAAGGTAAGTTAAATAATAACTGTTTTTCTCGCACTTTTGCATTTGCCTGCTCATAGCCCTTTCACGCAATTTTTTCTTCATCAAATAACCCGTTTGTTTCCTGTTTTTTTTCTAGTTTTTCTTCAAATATACACGTTTTATACAAAAGTTTTCGCTATTGGACACATTATTCAGTTCTGTGACATCTGCCATGTGGAGAGGCCACCGCCGTTCTGAGGCAGGATTGCGATTTAATTTTTTTTGTTCCTTCCGAATTTTTTTAAAATCTTTTTTTTACGAAAAAGCCTAATGCTCCGTCAAAGGGAGCTTTTTCAGTTCTGACACCGCGTGTGTTATTGGCACCCGTTTTCATTATTTTTCATTAGTTTACGTGGAAAAGTCAGCTCTTCACAATTAAATATATATATATATATATATATATATGTATGTATGTATGTGATGTTCTCCGAGAAAAGGGGGACCTGTAGTGCGAAAATATGAGTTCTGAGTTAAACACGAATTCTGATACTAGAAAGTGTTTAGAATAAAATGCACAATATGTAGTTTTTTTGCAAACATTTATTTAAAACTAACTGAAGAAAATATTGGAAAAAAATGGAAAAACGTTCGAAATTTTTAAAAAATCGTAAAATTGTTTTTTTGACACTTTTCGATGAGTTTTTTTATTTGCTTCGGGTGTTTTTTGGCCATTAGCTTTTTTCATTTTCGGAACTTGGGTTATTTCCTCTTTTTTTGATCGTAGTTTCGGTTTTCTTCTTTCTGTTTCGTGTCAACTTTGCTGCAGACTCGTTTACAGTTACGTTTGCTGCATTCAACTGCTTTATCAGCTCAGTGGTTAGTCAGGTTCAGTAACTACGGAATTGCGTTTTTTTTCGGATCGGTACATAAAAAAGCAATATTATCGTACATGTACCATTTCCTTTCTAATGATAAACCAGCAGGCGCGATGGGGGGAGGGCGCAAATCGTTTGCTGGCGGTATGTTTCGCTGTGCATGTAGGTAAAATTCTATCCTGTTCTGAGTCAACAATATTTGCAGGTGATTTCATTTTTTGTTTCGGAACTGGAAATGGTGGCACTTTGTAATAACTATTATAAAAACAATACCTAATTAATTAATAATGCGATAAAATTAAATTTTGAGAAATGAAAATACGGTATTACGACGCAATGCGCTTGGTAATTGTTGATAATAATCTTGAAATTTTGTGTCCCATATTCACGAATTCGATTTTGCTGGCAATCCCAACAACATTGAATTTTTTATGACTGGATCGTTCAACAGCTTCTTCAAAATCTTCGTAGCAATCGAACGTTTGAGCGACCAAATTATAATTTAGCTGGGCCAAAATTTGGCAACGATATGCTCTATTGGAGTTGGCAGTACATCACATACAGCCATGCGTAGTAGGCTAGTATATTATGGTAGTATTAGTGCGCGCAAACTTTAACCGAGCTTTTCTCATAAACTACTTTTCGCATCATCACAGGTCTCTTTTCTCTGCGAACGTCACATATATATGCATATATATGTGTTTAGTTAAGCATTACCGCATGTTAGGAAAGTTCGTTACTAAAGCTGTGGAAATTAATCCAGTTTTTGAATTCATTGTAGAAAATTCAAAAATGTAAAAAAGAATGTCGTTTTTCTTCAGACGTTGCGTTTTACCTGCGTTTCGGAAAACCTGATAATTAAACTGAAACGATTTTTTTAAACTTTAAGTTCAATGAACACTCTGGTTTACTATTGTTAACGCGATCAAGAATTTAATGCAAACAAAACCGCTTCCACATCTTCCCAAAACTTTAATTTTAATTTTTTTCTACCATTTACGTGTAGTTCCTATTGTAGAGCTACTATCCGTTTACGTAGATTATGGAACTTAATATCGACGAATGCATTTCGGATTAGTAGTGCCTTCGTACTAAATCATCAAGAACCGCGAGAGATACGCGGTAACGATTATAGTTTTTCGTGTGTTCGTTAGACCGTTCGAGATTTTTCTTTCCAATTCTGATTTACGCAGTTTTTTAGCCGGCTCACTTATCATCAATTGTGTTTTATATTTTCAAAATTTATCTTTTAACAGTGGGTGAAAAGAATATTTTACTTAAATCGGTGATTAAACGAAGCAATTAAAGTACAATACTCGCATTGTCGATAAAATTTCGTAATACAGCGCGATACATAAACATTCGAGCACGCAAATACATCCGCGCTATACACGAAGTCATATTGTATTCCGATTATAAATGCGACCATTACAAATACACGCAGGCAGATTTTAACTATTCTGTTATTTCCTGTTAAACTTGTGCACTCACAGTAATGTAATCATTAACGTTAATTAATTCATAATGATCATTATCAAATATATCGTCTAATAGTTAAACATCGTGACAACAGAGAAAATAATTTATTTTTAAATTTGAATTAAAGTATTATATAATTTAACCATACTTTAACGGCTAATGAGTCTATGCCAGCGTCTAAATCAGTGTAATGTAAGAAAAGAAAAAAACTATCATAAACGAAGGTATAAATTTAGTGAAAGTGTAAAATTTATATTATACGGCTTATATCTACAATTGTAACTTATGATACACCGACAACTAATTTATACTCAACATTTGTGTGTATTTATCGACACATGAGCAGTCAAAAATGACGGTAATAAGTTTAAAATATTAATAAAGAAAACAATAAAATGAATAATACACTATAAATCAAAATTATAAATAACGACCTTATTTAATTAATATAATAGTAGTACATCGTAAGACTGTACTCAGTTGTTTATTTTATTTCATTTTAGTTCTGAATAATTTTAAATGGTTGAAATTTTAAAAAATAATCCGTTCAAAAGAAGAAAAAAACCAACGTTTTTATACTTGAGCTCTTATTGTTACCCACTTAAGTTAGTTCGTAACTTGTATTTATTTTAATGTTTATGCATTACTGCAAACAAAACAACAATTGCGCAAACTCCCATATTTCTAACCGTTGTTGTTATTCGCAATATGGGTACACACACATATATTAATGACATCATTCTTACGCTGTGAGTAATGTGAAAAAACCGCGATGAAGTATGTAACGTTTTTCTGCTTTGACGTAAATTGCTATAGAATTTATAGGAGCTCCAATCATCTAGGAATTCATCCAGGAAGTGTTCCCATTGGAGAAGTTCGAAGGATTTCTGATCGAATTTTAGCTGGAATGGTTGCGAAATAGCACAGCAGAGAAACTGTATTCAATGAACGAGAATGAATAATTGGATTTTAATTACGCTGCACTTTTGAAACTGGCATCCCACACCTCTCTTGCAAAGCCCGATAATATTGACACATTTTTAAAACCGGATTAAAACGTCCAAAGTTCCTACTATCACGTCACGCAACTTTGTATTTAAAAACAGAAGCGGAGACTCTGGCTAAAGAAATTTCTTTATTTCGAAGTCGTTACGTGCTGCAATAATGACTAATATCGTTATTTTCTAAGACTATGTTATACAGAGATAATCCCATAAGAAATGTTTTTTATGTGAAATCTTTGATGTCGACAAAGGTTGGAAGTTAAAAAGAGCAAACGAGCCCGAGAACTTACAGAACGGCATTTTAGTACAGATTTATGAGACAATAATGATTTACTGTCATTTATCCAGTGACACTATTTTGGTTTTTACCTCTGAAATAATCCTATCATTATTCAAATAATTGTTAGTCTCGAATGAAGTCAAATTTCCGAAGAAAATTTTTAATGTTGAGCTATACGTGGAAAAAGCACCGTAATCTAAAATATTACGTATCTTTTGAAGTAAATCTAAGCTATTTAAGGCTGCATTATAGCTATACAATATTAAAATTATAATAATCACAACCGTCTTATAGCTGCAAGGGCGCTTCGTTCGAGAGCACCCCGGTCGACGAATATTGAAAATGATCATGTTAAAGCCGAAATAGAAATAACGATAAAAAGAAAAAACAAATTAAAGAAAACTGCCTTAATTGTTTTACTGTGAACATTATTAACATGTTTAAGCCTTTTTTCAACTGGAAACTCACATATCTGCGAGAAGAAAAAGACAAGAAATTTTAATGTTATTTATAATAAAATGTTTTTTTACAAAAAAGTAAATACCGACTTCGAGGTTTATTATAAAAATTTAATAAAAATGCACTAGAAAGTAGTAATTGAATAAAAATGCACTAGAAAGTAGTAATTGAATAAAAATGCACTAGAAAGTAGTAATTGAATAAAAATGCACTAGAAAATAGTAATTGAATAAAAATGCACTAGAAAATAGTAATTGAATAAAAATGCACTAGAAAGTAGTAATTGAATAAAAATGCACTAGAAAGTAGTAATTGAATAAAAATGCACTAGAAAGTAGTAATTGAATAAAAATGCCCTAGAAAGTAGTAATTGAATAAAAATGCACTAGAAAGTAGTAATTGAATAAAAATGCACTAGAAAGTAGTAATTGAATAAAAATGCACTAGAAAGTAGTAATTGAATAAAAATGCACTAGAAAGTAGTAATTGAATAAAAATGCACTAAAAAGTAAAAAATAATTACTCTCGATTAGAAAATATCTATCAGAGTGTGATATACCCTTAAAAGTTTTATTATCGTAATTCTTATACAATATTAATACCTTATTTAGAGTAGGATTCTATTTGCATATTACAATATCTAGGAACAATTTAATGAACATTTATTGCAGTTTTTAATTATTATTTTAATATGAATTTGATGCCGACTCTAATTAAGATATCAGTGTTGTATCAGAATCACGATAATATCACCTTTAAGGGTATATCACTCTGATATATGTATATTTTCTAATCGGGAGAAATTATTTTTTTACTTGTTAGTGCATTTTTAAATTTTTATAATAAACCTTTAAGAGTCGGTATTTAATTTTTGTGAAAAACATTTTATTTTACAATTTTTACCGTTATAATTTAATTTTTTTCTTGTTAAAAATCAATTTTTTTTAACATTATTCTCCATACTTTATACTTACAAAAAATTGATTTCTTTATTTTGAACTGCATTTCCACGGTATAGAAACATCAAAAGCTACATTTCCATGGTAATTTGGCAAATTGATAGTATTTTAAGTCAATCGCTTCCGCGTTTTTATAATTCAGCAGAACGGTAATGGTAAGATTTTTCAATTATTATTATTAACTATTGTATTTCTTATTATCATTCGTTTATCTATAAAACGTTTTGTTGTTTCGTTAATTCGACTAAGTGCGTCGCTTAGCAGATAAAACCAAAGCTAGCGGTAGTGTACATCGCTTATCGCGGCTCTATCGTATCTCGATCGACCAGCGCCGTGTCATGTCTTCAAAAAAAAAAAAAAAACGAAGCTAAATCTAACCCGACGGTGAAACCAATCATGAATGAAATGCATCCAAAAAGACTTCAACTTTCGAAAATTAAGGATAACTCAAAAACTACTGCTTAATCAAATTTAAATGGGACCATATGAGAAGCGCCAGCTTTCAAATAAAAGAAGAATCATCAAAATCGGTTCACCTAGAAAAAAGTTCTGAGGTAACATACATAAAAAAAAGAATAAATAAATAAAATTTAAAAAAACAAATAAATAAAAAAAAAAAAATACAGTCGAATTGAGAACCTCCTCCTTTTTTTGAAGTCGGTTAAAAATAATACAAGAGGCTTTGTTGTTGGTTTATTTTTGTAAAAAAAAAAATATACATATATATATATATATATATCAATTATACTTTTTCAATACGGATGAATTTCACGCTGCCTCTATGACCACTCACATTAAAGCCAATAGTCTGTTATTTATATCAACTGTATCAAATAGACAGTCACGTATCGCTGCCGTGGGTTCCTGGGAGCACATCAGGGTGCTTGGTAATGGAGAGGTCGAATGGGCACAACGTTTTGCTTTTTGCTCTCGCCAATGACAAAGGATATGGACTTACTATCATCCATGACACCTATGCATTGTTAAAGCGTGTGAAAACTAGTGAAAAGTTGAATGGGCAACTACCACGGCTTCCTTATAAATCGTTAAGCACGTAGTTGAGAACCGTGGACACCTTCGGAGGAACATTCGGTCGGATGCAAATCGGCCACATCGCTACCTCCCACAAACATGTAATCGACAAAACGCCGCCTCCGGCTTTGTGTCCCTTATACGACCAGATAGGTGTTCCGACAGTTCCGCACATTCCCATCGTTTGCCCAAAAGTCATTGCGTTACGAAAACAACCGGGCCTAGCAAGAGAACATACGCTGCAACGACCATCACCAAGGTTATAGTCTTCGCCAGACGAGCGGCTTAACTCAACATATTTACATTACCTCAATGTACTATGTACACTGTAATGGCCATGGTAGTTACACGCTCAATACAAACGAACTCGAAATTAAATCGAATTGTTCTTTTGCCGAAATGATCTTGAAATGACACAAGTCTAAAGCCAATCTGAGGTATTATGTGACGATTTTCGAAAAAAAACTAATTCCGTATGTATATGCGAAATCGACTGGAGATCGACTGGCCGCAGTTGACTAACTATAGAATGAACCGGCCGATCGTGTGAGCACGTCCGTAAGATGGACATCTCGAAAACCGTTTTAGACTGTCCGCTTTCTTTTGTTCCACCACCACCGTGTAAACGTGATACTTATCTGCTGGGGAAGCAATGCGAGAAATATCAATTTAATTTCAGTTGATGCATTTATTACGATGCTGAAAACGATTAAATCGGCATCGATGTTTTGATTTTTGGTTTCGCTTTCGATTTAATGAAAAATTACTCGTACAGCGCCCTACAGTTAATGTAAACCGATGTAGAAAGAAGTTTGTGAATCGGGGTGTCTCGCGCACAAAAATCAGCGAGTAGCGTTTGTAAATATTTTCGATATTTTCGTCCTCGGTGGACGTTTACTCAATCAGCCGACCTGTTCATTCTGCACTTAGTTCACTTTACGGTTAATCGATCACGGCAAGTCGATCCATGGCCAACTGATCACGTCTAAACGAAATGGTTAAACGTTAAAAGTTATTTGATTTGCAGTTGGGCATGTCATCGACTTGTAACGAGACTCCGTATCGAATGAGTAGTATTGTGTCTGTCTGATAGGTGAATAACAAATAAAATGGAAACGGGAAAACGAGTAAACTTAAAGTGTATACGAGATAATTCGGCTGAAGGGATCACGCGCGAATTAAATGAACTTTTAAAGCATCGAAAGATCGGAGCACACAAAGATGAACAAAACAGTGTCGCTACACAATCAGTGTAGCTTAACTGATTCCCGAATTTGAACAAATGATCACGGAATAACTTCATGTTTTCACCGAATTTAAAAACTTCCATAAAATATTTTCGGTGCGAGACGCTAGTATAATCGAATAGAGTTGTTAGAAGAAATCAGATTTTCAGACGTAGCCGGTTTTTTAATGCGAACACTTAAGGATTACTACAAAAAGGAAAATTGCAAAAAAGGTTAAAATGTAATATTTCGCGTGGAACATGTGCGAATGAAAATATTTACAAAGTCCGCTATCTATTATCTCTTTATTATTTCGAAACTTAGTTCGACTTTTAATTTTGTTACTTACGTACTTTGTTACTCGTGCTTTTCGGTTCCTTTACATTCTGATACGAATTATATGACGGCGCCAATATATAGTATTAAAGAAGGATGAGAGTACTACTAATTGGTAAAAACAATTTTAACGAGCTTTCGACGATTTTTTTTGCAACCGTCTGGTGCTAGTAATACCGGTAAGTTGCATGATGATAGTATATCAGTGAGTAGTAATTGCTCTGTTTAGTAAAAAAATCACGGAATTTCCATGCGCAGTGTCCACCAATGAGTAGGGCAGAGCATAATGGTGTCTCATTTCCGTTGTTGCGTGATAAGATTTTTCGCTCAGATATGAAGTCGTCGCTCGCCTTAAAATAACGCACGCATAAAGCTCGTTCGCAAACTTTTCAACTATTATTCACTTGAACGTCATCGCAAAGTAGCTGACACCTCTAACAGTCTACCCCAAAAACTATGTACTAGCCCTTGAAACTATCTTTTTCCCAGGTTCCAGATTTCAGATCTAATTCTCATTTTTTAAATTTAGCTTAAGCATATAATTTCACCCTCCCCTAACACACATACACCCTCCATAACCAACTTTACTCCCTACAGCACAACTTCAGTAATCTGACGCCGGTTTTTCAAAATACACTCCAAATATATTATTCCAGCCTGAAAGATTAACCTCCACTAGCATACAATATCTTTGAAATGTGCATTCGCGTAGCATTATTGTCTTTGAAACATACAGTTTTCATGTATTGAATAAAATTATATATTAACTAAAACACTAAATACAATGTATACACTAGTTTACACCAACGTGAAATACATTCGTAAATAAGTTAAACATTAATAATTTATTTTGGTTAAGTTTGATTGTTTTGTGGTTTACTCTTCGATTTTCTAATGTATTAAATTACCGCGCACGGTCAAATAATAATATGTGCGGAAATAAAATGCTTTTTTACAAAAAATAAATACCGACTTCAAGGTTTATTATAAAAATTTAAAAATGCACTAAAAAGTAAAAAATAATTACTCCCGATAAAATATATATATCAGAGTGATATAACTTAAGGTGATATCGTAATTGTTATACAACATTAATTTTTTGGAGTTGGGATCAAATTCATATTAAAAGAATAATTAAAAACTGCATTAAATGTTGATTAAATTGTTCCTAACATGAATTTAATTCCAACTCCAAAAAATTAATGTTGTATAACAATTACGATATCACCTTAAGTTATATCACTCTGATATATATATTTTATCGGGAGTAATTATTTTTTACTTTTTAGTGCATTTTTAAATTTTTATAATAAACCTTGAAGTCGGTATTTATTTTTTGTAAAAAAGCATTTTATTTTTTACTTTTTAGTGCATTTTTATTCAATTAAATTAAAACATTTATTTCCACGGTAAAAACACCAAAAGCTACATTTCCATGGTAATTTGGCAAATTTATAGTATTTTAAGTCAAAAATCTAATCCGACGGTGAAAACAATCATGAATGAAAAGCATCCAAAAAGCTTCAATCTCCCGCATTATTAAGGATAACTCAAAAACTATCGGTCGGACCTTGATCAAATTTAAATGGGACCACATGACAAACGCCACCTTTCAAATAAAAGAAGAATCATCAAAATCGGTTCATCTAGAAGAAAGTTCTGTGGTAACGCACATAAAAAAAAAAAAAAAAAAAAAAAAAAAAAAAAAATACAGTCGAATTGAATACCTCCTCCTTTTTTGAAGTCGGTTAAAAATAGATTACAAATGCCCGTTTTATTCGAACGATTATATCTGGAAACATTTCAAAAGCACCACATTTAGAATAGTTGTAATAATCAGAGAAATATGCATAAAACTGAGAAATGTATCAAAGATCCATTGCGGTTGCAATGTTATACAAAAAGGCATATTTAATAAGATCCATAAGTAGAGAACACGGTAAGAAAGAAATAGCAACATTGTTTGTTACATGTACGAAGGAAAATTGTTGAACTCCGTGAATTTTACGAAAAAAGTTATAAAACAATTTATTACGTTATTCGTATGATCGCAATAATTATAAATTATAAAAACAGTAAAATAAAACTTTGCAAACTTGTAAAAGAATTGTATACCGTTAATTTCTGAAATTTCTAATATTCCAACGTGGTGCTGTTTGAACAAACTTATCAAGATCAAAAAAAAAAAAAAAGAACCACTGCGCGTATAAATAAAAAAACTCATGGATTTAAGTCAAACAAAAGCAAATAGTACATTACAAAAAGCAATGAATGAAAGTTATGTCACGATGCAAAAAATGGCGAATTAAAATAAATGAAAATAAATTAGCACATGTCGTATTTACAAATATCGTTATATGGAGCCAGAAAATATAAAAATCGATAACAAGATAATGACAATCAAAAAATACGTTAAATAGGGCAGAAATAGATTGTCAGCTATTAGTTCACCCGCGAGGACATGTCCAGGATTGTAGAACTGACGGCAATTATATATTAGATGCTCTCTTAAGTTACTATTATGGGAGTGATCGGAGCATATCGAGCAAGAAAAGTCAACATCGATAAACTTCGTACGCGACTAAATTTTAGGGTTGAAACCCCTCTACACTATAACTGTAATGAATATTTTAGCACAGTTTATCGTGAGGGGAAATTAATCACCTGTTGTTTAATTGTGAGGTGCTAGCCGGAGACAGAGTCTTCCTTTTGGAGCACTTAAAGTTTCCTCCTTACTGTATTTTTCCCTTACTCGCTTCAAGTAATCGTGTGCTGATAATAATATTCACGTTTATTAAAAGAAGTAAAATCATTATTTAAAGTTTTTTTTTTTTTTTTTTTATTTTTATAGCCCGGCTTCAGTTAACTATCAAGCCATTTGACTATCATGGATTAATAGCGCAAAGAAATCGCAGATTATAAAAAAAATATAATTTTTAGTAGTGATTATAATAACATACATTTAAAGAAGGGGGAAATTGTGGAGAGAGAAGAAAAGGAAATAAACAAATAATGTAAATCAAAATATTATTAGATCCTAGCCACGAAATAACAGTGCTGCTATATTTTTCCTTGATTATTTCCTAATTTTTTACTGTTCAGTTGTGATCAAGTGCTCGTCGTACTTTGGTCACGATATGGCCAGTTTACAATTCTATTTATCTTATTTCGGCATCCGTGTGATACAAGATGTCCATAGTTGAAGGTCTGTTACAAAAAGCAAGTTCCGCAACTTCTTTTTGTGTTTTTATAATGGCACAACGGATCCTTAAATAACATCATAATGATAATTGTAATAATAATAACAATAATAATGAAAAAGTAAATGGTAGAATGGAAAAGTTGAAATTTAATAAATGAACAGTTAATATAAATGAAAGGTTTTGGTTGATGCTCAAATGGTTTACGCCGGACCAGAAAAAAAAAAGGAAAAGAAAATGTCTCGTACGCAAACGGCAAATGATCGCCACAAAAGAGCATGTTCGATTGGCGATGTAAGAGGAACCAGAGGGAAAAAGGTAAGACCGGTTGCATGCAGTTGTACGACCTACCCATAATGAAGATTTCCCCGAATATATATTAACCGATGGTGGTCATCTCTGTTTTGTCTTTTGAAAAGTTCGACTAGGTTAGTTGAAGGGATATACGGATAAAAATATAACTCCATTAAACGAGGGCGTTAATAAACAGGTCCACACATGGAGTCCAACGTAGTTGAAGCACTCTATCATGAGATATTTAAGTACTTTTCCCTAATACCGTAGATGACCGGATGACAACTGTAATTAAAACTGTTCTGCCGGAAAGCTATTAAAGCGCTTTGGCTGTCGGAAAATAGGATAAACTGGCGAAAAACATTTACGACGTACATTCCAGCGCCTTATCTATAACCGGAAGTTGTGCAGTAAAAGTAGATGGTGTTCCGGTGGTAGTAAGTTTTATAGTTGTTATATCAGGGATGTAGAAGGCAAAACCAACTGCACCACCATCCCTCCATCAGTAAATATAGGAATTAAATTGATGCAGTGCTACCCAAGAAAGTTAAGGAGAAACGTGTTTACTTTAGTAGACAAGGAATGAGCTTTCTTTCAATTATTAAAATGATCTCTATACCTGTGATTAATTTGGTATTATTAATGTCGTAAGTTTTATCGAAGTAGCTCGAAGGGCGTATATGAGAACAGGGTAAAACTTGAAATAACTGTTGTTGTTTGCCCTTCTACTGAGAAGAGGTATTTTATGAGGAATAAATTTTCAGCTATTAAACATCTTTACTGAATTGTTTAGGATACGGAGTTAGTTATGATTACACGATTTGATCACGAACCTGTTGACCAAAGCCGGTAGTTGGGGAGAATCGAATACTTCCCATAATAAACCACAAGCTCATATTCTGAATGGTATCTAATTTGTTTGAGGAGAGATTTAGAAGTCGAACCATAGAAAAAAGAATCATAGTCTCTATCTTGGATCTTATTAGGCATTCATAAAGCAAAGTTATAGTCATCGGGTCCCCACTCCAAGAGTGAATAGTAATGCCCTTAGTGGTATTAAAAATTTTAAAAAGTTGATTTTATAAAGTTAGTAAATATGCTGTATTCAAATTACTTTGGAGTCTAAATAGGTGGTTAACGTGTTTAGAAAAAGGAATCACTTTTGATTATCAATTTTCAGTTGTGTAGCATGTAGACTATAAGGTGAGATCACAGTTGATTTTAATGGTGTGATAGGCAGTCCAATATTATGAAAGAAATTATTACATCTGTTAATACGTGACTGAAATTCTTGAATACAATTGGGTAAGTTATTGCGAGACATAAAGTAATCTACATTGGCTAACGTTTGAAGATAGTGACGTGATAAATGTTTGACAGTGGGTAGATCGTAATGGTTAAAAAGGATGCGGCTCAAAACTGAGGACTAATCCTTTATAAGCGACTCCTAGACGGTACTTTTTGTGACAGGATTTACGAAGTCCTCTTTAAGAAAAACTTACATAACAGTTTGGATACGTGAACGGGAATGTATCAATGTTTGACAGCAAGTTGGTTAAATAAAATTGAAATATTAACATTGTCAAAAGTCACCCCTGGATAAGGAACTTTTTGTTAATAAATCTTTGATAAACATCATTTAGGAAGTGGACAGTACAGTTAAAAGTGCTAACTCGCGGTCAAAACCCAAACAAACATAGGCTGTAGGAATATTTCTCCTTCTCGGACCGCCAGATAAGACTACTTTCAATAACCAACCCGAAGTACCTCCTGAAATAGGACGCCAGCGAAATGAGCCCCTATATGACCTACCTTGTGAAAAAAGTTTCCCTGGTTGAGGGATCACTATGAAATGGAACTAATCTCCAAGGACCAAACCCCGTCTGAAAGTTTATCAAAAATAATTAAAAGCAAACATTTTTAATATTTTCTGTTTTATGTGCGGTAATGTCACAAGACACATAGCATTTCCAGCAATTATAAATGTATGGTGCTATGCCGGTTTCAAATTCGTTTTCTTCGTTTGAATCTACACTTAGCCGTGGTAATTAACGTTGATAATATTTTAATTTTTTGCACGTTTCCATAGCGTCTATCGATCCAAGTCAATCGTTATATTAATACCCCCCCCCCTTGACCAAAGGACCCCATTTTTTCGCGTTTATTTGATGACTACTGAGTTTGCATTAATCGGTATTCACTTGGTACCACCGTTGACTGATACACTTTCCAATCAACGAAGAAAATCAGTCTAAATAATCCAAAGTTAGGCGCGAACAAACATAAAAAACGCATACGCAACGAACGTATAACCCCGCTTTTCGGAAGCCGGTAAGAGACAATGGTTATAACAAAAACATTTACACATTGAGTATTAAATTAAATACGCTAGAAACATTTTGGAGGAATCGCATTCCATCTTTAATTTTTAAAAAACAACAACAACAACCAAAGAACAGAAAAACAGATGTGCGTATAGTGTGTTTTGATTCTGAGGGAGGAAACATAAATTATCGCTTTTCAGGTATGTTCTTTCCCTTTCTAATTAAAGATGGCATGCTATTACCGAAAAAACCGTTTATAGCATATTTTATTTAATGTTTTCACTTGTGTTTATAATTATTCGTTGTTTCTATTAAACACACGCGGACATATTTCGTACATTTAATTAAAACAGCAGACAGCTATATGTACACATATACACATATACATATACATATATATATATATATATATATATATATATATATATATATATAGTATACAGGATTTCTCTATGTATGTATGCATGTATATGTGTATAGTTTATTTACATTTTGCAGCGGTAGGCAGTTTGTGCGGAAATTTCATTTATTCAGAATTTCGGTTTGATAATTCGTTTATTTTATTTTTTCTAATGGACATATATAGACGGAAGAGGAGGAGGCGAGTTGAGAAAAAATGAAACGGAAACACGGCGAGGATAAATGGAATTTGGGTCTGACTGTTGGCGGCCATTATCGGCGGCGTGTTATTAGCATATTGTGGAAATAGGAACGGTTTGATGAAATAATCGCGCAGCTCGGTAGATTAGCGGCTGCAATATAAAACGGAGCACGATCGGAGCGGCATTGTTGTTAGACGAGAGCAGAGAGTACGTCTGGGCCGCAAAACACGACACATATTATTACTGCAGAGGAAATTACCCTTTCGCAAAACGTTTTGTACCACGTTCCAGAATGGACGACTGCGAGCGTGGACCTTTTTTCAAAAAGTTCCGGCTTCTGACGGGGAGGTTCGCGCCCAGAAGGAAAATTGCCTAGCGCTCAGCAGCTCCTATCTCTCGTATTTACCAACGAGTTTTCTTCCAATTTCCCGAGCTGTCGTCTGCTGTTCTCAAAATGTGACTCATTTTCTGATAACGACATCAGCGCTGCTGCTGCCGCCGCCGCCAGCCGCTATCGGAAGACGACCCCCGGCCCTGTTCGTGCGTGTTCATAACTGTTCGCGTCCCGTGGCTGTGTGATTTTGCCTAAGCGCGCGCGTTGGCCAGACAGAGAAAAGCGCCGCGACCGGTCGAGGAGAGGCCGAAGATTGGCGCGCTTTATCTGGTCGTCGAGCCGTGACCGGGCGGCCGGGGTTCGCGGGGGAGCGTTCGCACATTTTTCTCAGAAGACGCGCGTACACGGCGCGCACTTTATCGGCGACAATATCAGCGTGGCGCAATCAGCGCCACGTCGCTATTAATCGTTTTATTCGAACGTGCCGACGACACCCTCGCCGGCGATGCAATCATTATTTTCCATATTTTCATAATAACCTTGTTAGCGACTGATGAAATTTAATATCCTCCCCAGGCCGGCCGAACCCTCTTAAGCCTCTCGGCTACCCTTCGCTCGCCCGTCGCCCGTCGCCCGTCCCGATGCGCCATCCCGCTCCCATTCTGACTACTGTTATTCCTTGTTTTTCCGGCCTCCTTTAATACACGGTGCGCGCATTGTCGCTTATCGGCAGCGCGATATTTTAAACGCCGCCACGACATTATTATGCGCGATGTCGCCTTTTTCATTTGTTCATTCACCATTCATTATTGGGCACAATGTGCGCGCACGGCGAACATTATCGCGACGTTGCCATCTCGCCACTTTCGTTACTGTTATTGCGAACAGATCGGTGGCAGGCTGCCCCCCCCCGCCCCGCCCCCGATTTCGCCGCGAATTCGGAAATTACTTCGGCAGCGACGCTCATCTGATAAACAATTAAATGCGACGACAAACTCTCATTTCCGGTGCTCTAACAACGCAGCCAGCAGCGCGCTCCTGCACTCGGAACAATAACGAACCGACTATTTCTTCCGCTATTGCAACGGCACCTCATCGTGCTATTATTGAAACCGAATCGTCATCTTCCTACCGTACTCCGTTCCCATCTAACTAGAGTAATCTGCTCGGCGAGATGTTTCAATTAATTAGATAATCGAGGAGACTTTTAATTATTAGCCAGCCTCCTCTCGCCGCCACGCTAATAATTTCTTTCAGACCGTGCAACAGATTCTACGAAGAAGAAGCGTCCCGACTGATCCGGACGCCAGCGAATTCTTGTTCAGGAAGACGCAGCAACGACGATACTGCTCCCGGTACAATTAGTTCGTTCCAGCATCACACCGTCGTCGACCGATAACATTTTTCATTGCGTCAACTCTGTCTTGAGAAGCGCTTAACATAAATGTTCGCCTATTGACGACACGGCTAAAATATGCAAAAACCAACTGACTCTCAATCTGCTCGCTCCCAAGTGGAGAGCGGGGTTGCGTCGTTGCATCTCCGCTGTTCGCTTACAAGCCGCCCATACATCGCCGATAAAGTGAATCAAGGATTGCAGAACTGAAAGCTTTCATAACGTGCTTAAGGGTCTAACGGGGAGAATATCGGTGACTACTCGAAATAAATACAAATAATATCCTAAATAAGAAATAACCGAAATAACCCCAATTACAGATATCACATATTGCAATGAAGCGCGAAGAAAAAGAAAAGCGGTGCGATCACACCGCAAATGAAAGTAAACCGGTTGGTTGTCGCTTCTCCAGTCTGGGGCCAGAACACTTCATACTACCTCCTCCTCCTAATTATCCCAGACCTCCTAAATATAAGGATGATTGGGATAAATTCCGTTCTCAAACATCGGCCTATCTCTTTCTTACATACAATCTCATACTGATCCTATTCAACAATATAACGCCTTTTCTGAATCTACACCCTGTCAAGAAAGTATCGGGAATTGTCAATTTAAATCTCCCGGGTAATAGCTAGGCAGATAATTTTTTTTTCCAGGTTGGTACAACTGTTTTGTATTATGATGCCTATTTTTAGCGCGATCTGTCAACCAGTGTGTTTACAGCAGCTGTTAAAATCAGTCGACCTTGAAGGTTTTGTCGAAGTTTTACAATGAGTGAAAATATTGAACAACGTACTTGTGTTAAATTCTGTGTTTCGAACGAAATTTCTTGTGCCGATACACTGAAAATGTTACAGAAGGCTTTTGGTGAATCTGCTTTATCAAAAACGCGGGTTTACGAGTGGTACAGAGCGTTCAAGGATGGTCGGGAGACGGTCGAAGACATGCCTCGCTCTGGACGGCCTTCAACGAGTGTGACCGATGATAACGTCGATAAAATCAAGGAAATCGTTGCTGAAAATTGTCATGTGAGCTTGAGAGAGATGGCTCATGGATTGGGCATGTCACACGAGAGCGTACGTACGATTGTGCACGAAAAATTGGGTATGCAACGCGTTGCGGCTCGGCTTGTTCCGAAAGACCTGAATTTCTTTCAAAAAAAGTACCGAGAACAGGTAGCTGCAGACATGCTGGATCGAGCCAATTTGGATCCTACCTTCTTGGAAAAGATAATTACTGGTGACGAGACATGGGTGTACGAGTACGACACGCTTACGAACCAGCAATCGTCCGAATGGCGGCCAATTGGCGCGCCAAAGCCGAAAAAACCTCGCCAAAGCCGATCGAAAGTGAAGATCATGTTGATTGTTTTCTTCGATATTCGAGGCGTGGTACACTATGAATATGTGCCAGCCGGACAGACAGTCACCAAAGAGTTTTACTTAAGTGTTTTGAGACGTTTGAGAGAGGCTATCCGTCGTAAACGTAACGATTTGTGGGTCGACAATTCTTGGATTCTCCATCACGATAATGCGCCGTCTCACAAAGCCATAATTGTGAATGAGTTTTTGGCCAAACACTCGGTAAATATCATCGAACAACCGCCGTATTCACCAGATTTAGCACCCTGCGACTTCTTCCTATTCTCAAAACTCAAATTTCCGCTACGGGGAATGCGCTTCGAATCGATTGATGACATCAAGACGAATGCGACGCGAGAGCTAAAGGCCATCCCGGAAACCGCCTATCAGAAGTGCTTTGCCGAGTGGAAAAAGCGTTGGCATATGTGCATCGCTTCGAATGGATGTTATTTTGAAGGTGACAAAATAAATTTGGATGAAAATTAAAAATTGTTCGTTTTATTTAACAATTCCCGATACATTCTTGACAGGGTGTATTTCTTCTGCCCTTGATGTCTCCTCTCCGCCACTTCGTCATTCCGAAAGAAACTATTACCTCCTGGCTTCTTCGTAATGATTGTACGAACGTCTTCAAGAACAACATTTCCTCATTTCGACTCTTCCGGGCTTGTTCCTCCTTTTCCAACTTCATGGCTCACAAAAAGGCTAACGTCAAGGCTAGATTCGAAATTAAAACGTCCAAAAAAAAATTCATGAAGAAATTTTTGCTCATCGTTTGCTAGATCTACTTCCTACCTTTGGGGGACTTCTAGTTCCGAACGCCCCTCGTATTACAACCTTCCTTCAGGGAAGCTCACTATTTTTCTTGATTCAGTTGCTCCTTCCTATATACCATCCCTCGAGGAATCATTAATTCCTTCCTTATCTATTACTTCTTCACACTTTTTCTCTTCTCCCCTTATCATTAATGGACTCTACAATTCCTTGACCAGCTTTTCTAATTCTAGCCCAGGTACGAACGGCATCTCTTTCCTTGTCCTCAAGAACAGATTGTCTATCTACAATTCTTCCCTGTACATTTCTACAACTCCACCGCTTTGGAATTCTTTTATTATTGTTCCTATTTCGAAAAAGAAGCCTAACTCCTTCCGTCCAATCTCTCTAGCATCGTGTTTAAGAAAACTTTTTGAACACGTGATTAATAAACGCCTGGCCTGGTGGCTAGAATATAATAATGTACTTCCTGATAGTATGTTTGGTTTCCGTCCTGGCCTTGGTACCACTGATTGCACATCCCTTTTCTTCCGATATCTACAAATCTCTCATTCACGCGGAATTTACCACCGCCGCGTTTGTTGATGCCACCTCTGCCTTTGATAATGTTCACCTACCTATAAAATGCTTTTCATTAACATCCTTCTTGAGTTTACTTCCTCAGTTATCAATCTTTTCCGGAATAGAACAGTTCGTCTTTCTACCCTTTTCTTCGACAATTCCAGATTAGTTTTTCGAGGTATTCCGCAAGGATCGTTCTTAATTCTTACACTGTTCAATATTTACTTTCGCAGTCCCGCTACTTTCAACATTCTTTCTAAGTCTTTATTCTTTGCTGACAATATTCTCGTCTTTTCCTCCTCAAATAATCTGCCAACGAGGAGCTTAATTCCTCGCTTGATATTTTGGAATTATTCTCCTCATCTTTCTATTTCCTCTGAGAAGTCTGCCTCTGTAGTTTTACATTTCGTCCTTTTAACCGTCCCTTAGTTAACCTTTTCCTGTGTCAACTCACTGTTTCTCTAGTTAACTCCTTCTCCTACCATGGTGTCATTCTCGATAGTAATTTATCTTTTTGCGACCATATCAACTATCTATGTACATCAGCTCTCAAGAGATTAAATTTCCTAAAAGCGTCGTCTCTTCGGAAATGAGGTAACGATCATCCGTATATTCTTCTCATACTATATATATCCATTATTTTTTTTCTAAATTGGACTACTGTTCTTTTCTTTATGCCAGTGCTCCTAAATTCCTCCTAACCAAACTTGATCGCATCCAGAACTCTTGTCTTCGTCATTGGTGCTCTGAATTGATTTCCAGCTCCAGCTCTCCAGGCCGAAACTGGCTTCCTTCCTTTATGCATTCAAAGTCTTCCTCTTGGTGAAAGATTTATGATTAAACGTCTTCATATCCCGCGCATTCGAAACTCATAAATTCCTATCAATATATTCTGAATAATTGGCATTTCTCTCCACGAAAAATTTCAATTCTTTCATCCATTCTCGACTTGTCCTACTTTCTCACTTCATCCTCTCCTATAACAAGTCCCGATACTTTACTTACAACTTTTTAGAACTGCCGTTTTCTCCTAAGCTATTCTCTCTTCCTTCTAACATTAAATCTCTTGTACTTCCTGTAATATATATCACGAATTTAACCAAACTTTATCCTGACTCTTTCCAGCTCATCAAAATCTGCTTCAGATGTCGGAGCTGTTTTTATTCTTCCTGATCTCAACTATTCCAAGTCGTTTCAACTCCCTTCCTTTTCCACTATCTTTTTAGCCGAATCCATGGCTATTATACGTGCTATCCTTTTTATATCCTCAATAAACAAATTAATCGAAATTCCTAGCATGCTTTGACTCGAAAAGCGTTTTATTAGCCATCTCGTCGCTCTTCCCTAAACCCTCGTCAGATCCTATTATTCTTTATGTTCGTTCCTTAATTTATAATTTATTAACATCCCGTTCTATCCTAATTGACCTGCTCTGTATTCCGGGCCACTGCGACATCGTTGGTAACGCGATCTTGCCGATTCCCTGGCATGTCTAGCTGCAGTAAATGGCCGTTTCATAGACAGATTCTCCTCCTGAAGTCCTTGCCTCCTCTCCTATCGTTTTCACCATGACTTTTCGACCGATCTACATGCGTCTCTTTTCTCCAATCCTAACTCCTTTTACCTATCCATACAACTCTCTCCACCCCCGTTTTCCTGGTTTAATAATTTTTCCTGCATCAGCCGTTCTGTTATTTCTTCCATTATATACGCTTTCGATTTAATCACAGTCTGCTTCCTGCCTCCCACTTTCGTTTTAATATTGTTCAGTCTCTCTTGTGTCCCTTTCATCCTCCTATCTTAAATTTGACCTGTGATGCAAAGCACGTTCTATTCGAATGCTCTTCTATTATTCCAATTTGCTTGGCCTTGGGCTCCTTACTGTGCCCACTACATTCTTGCTTTTCCATCTCCTTCTGTTGTTTCTGCATTGGCTACCTTCATTTTTGTCTATTTCTAATCGCTTCCTAATATAACCTACAAATTCTTACATTTCATTATTCTGTTATGTTCTTTGCGTCGGATAAATGTCCTGTGTTAAAAAAAAAAAATAATAATTTCATCCTACTGCTGAAGTATATAGCAGGCAAAGAATTTCATTCGCCAACCGAAAAAAAAAAAAAAAAAATAGCATTGTCGAGCAACCTTCCGACTGTGTATCTAGTTCGGTAGTAATGAACTAAACTGAAGCGAGTGTTTCTTGCACTCTTTAAATGCGAGAATACTATCTCTATCCCCAAGATCGTTCGTTTTACTAAGGACGATCTTGGATTGAGAGATTAAGCAGATTTAAAACTGCATTTGGAATAAAAAAAGAATTTGTATCCGCATTGTATAATAAGAGAATTGCTTTTTATTACGAAAAGGTTGTCATCGATTCCGTGTATGCATTGATTTATTTTTTTGTTGCATTTATTTTCGTCCACAGTTTTTCACATTCCCATCATTTATTTTTCGTCGTTAAGAAATTCTTCATTACATTCCTGTTTTTATAAAAACGCTTCGCGTCTATGCCTATTATTTCCGCACAACGTGCGACCAATGATACACACTTAAATTTAAGGCGAGGTTAAAATCTTTAGATAGCAGACATGTAAAATTTCATTTGACCTCCTTATTATAGTTTTTCATAAGAAACAATTTCAGTTCCTAACAAACGTATTCATTAAAATATCCGAAAAAAAAAAGAACCTTTTCAAATTTCTACTGCTGGTTTTAGCAAAGAATTTAAAAACCCAAAAATAAATAAATAAATACAACGTATCGGTCATTTACTAATTTTTTATTCGATGGCGGATATATTAATTTTATATCATTCGTGCTTGGATTTCGTTGCGAGCTCTAATTATTATATAAGATAATTAGTATGTCTGCCCTGTACGTATGTCTTTTAACAGGCGAAAACATATTTTCTGGTATAAAAACAAAATTAACTATCTAGAAATTGATATATTGTTCTCAGTATAGCGGCGAGTAGTATATAAATATGCAGAATTTTAGTTTTAATTAAATACGTGGGCTTATTTTTTTCACACCTTAAAAATCTCGCGGTTAAAAGCATTTTGCAACAATTAAAATTTATACGTGTTTGTTAATTAGTTGGTTAGTAAAAATACGTGTTCAAAATTGAAACAGGCGTGAGACGAGATGTATTTTAGAAAAGGTCATAAGAGAATGGCGGAAGAATTTAGATGAAAAACGTATCAAAAAGATTCAAATACGTAGAAAGAAGGATAACATAGAAGTTGATTGTCTAGCATTCGCGGACAGCATTGTAATTTTATCGGAGAACATAGACGATTCAATCGAACAAATAAATATGCTTAAAGAGGTGGCCAAAAAACCGGGACTAAAAATATCCGCTGAAAAAACGAAATATATGACAGATGTAAAAAACATTCCTCGATTTATGGTCTCACCAAATACGACCTATAAACGGAGTCGGCACATTCAAATGCCTAACGGAATATATACAAACAAACGCGTTAGGTAAAATAGCCAACCAAGGAAAAGCAAGGAAAATTGAGTAAGCATTCCAATTGACAAGAAATATATACATGATGCGAAAGCAATGTCCATAAAATTTAAATTAAGATAGCAATTAAACGGGAATGTCTGTATGCGCCGGAGTGTCTAGCAATGAATGTAGGCAAAGATCTGGAACAAATCAGAATGAAGGAAAGAAAAATAGTACGAAAAATTCTTGGACCAAGATTTGATCAGGAGGTAATATAAGGAAATGTATGAACGTACTGTAAAGATATTATTAGTACAATGAAAAAAGAGGAGATTAAGCTATTATGGTCACTTAAAAAAATGGAGGCAAAACGTTTAAGGGGGGTCCTCTAGTTTCTCGACTGTTTTTTTACGTCTTTTTCGAAAAAATTTTACGGGCAAACCATCGAAATAATAAATCTCATTGTTTTTACATAATCTTTAATAACATTTAAATGAGCTTTAAAAATTTTTTGAAGACAAAATATATAATAGAATCAAAGTTATAGTGGCTGACAGGAAGACATCAAGTAAAGGAGGTGCTTGATGGTGACCAGGATTGCGGCTGTTCTACTTATCCGAAATCAAAAAACCAAACGGCATTTTAATCTTCATATTTAAAACTAGCGATTGAACCAGAATGAATTCTAAATTACAAAAATTAATTTTTTTATACACGTTTGAAAATTAAATTCTATTTTTTCCTAATTTTTTCTTAAGTTTTTCGCTCGTAGAAAAAAAAACTATCGAAGTAATCATGATAACCCTGGTTCAATCGCTGGCTTATAACATATTAAAGATGCTGTATAAATTTGAACAAGATCGGTGCAGTAGTTTCTGAAATATCGTGGTCACCGTTTTGAAAAATAGTGTTTCGAGAAAAACGCGTTTCAAAGTTCGCGCATGTGATTTATAATAAAAATTTCATCTCACCGTCAATCTGCTATGCCTGGACCATACAGTAGGCCTTCCTCTTCTTCTTGGAAGTCACGCAGAGCTGCTCCGTCTTCCCTTTTCGCGATTCGGGTCTGTTTTACAACATCACTCGTGCGCCTTTCTGAACGGTCGATCCGAGAGCTATCACGCTGTTGAACGTATCCTTTAGCTTGTGGGCCGATTTTCACTCCCAAGGTTTCCAAAGTCTTCAGGATAAATTCGAATCCTTCGTTGAAGATCATGACAGCGAGAAATGTGGTGATTTCAACGACTTTTGCCTCAGAATGGAGGTGCTTTGGAGCAAAAGTCCAGATTAACGAATTGAGCGACTCATTATTATTTTGAGTTTCCGCTCCCAGGCATCTGCTTAACAATTCTTCTCTGGATAAATCCTCATAAATTGGCTTTATAACCTTTTGAACTGCTTCAGAAAGAGGCGGTTTATCGTGCTTGAATTGCTCAGCCTCTTCGAGAAACTCAGCTCTGCACCATTTGCACCAACTAGATTCGCCTGCAGGGCAATTTTGATGCTGTGGAAATCTTGTGATAGAATGTTGCCCAAATTTCCTTCCTCATTTCCTCAATAGAATCTGGATGTCTTCGAATAGTTAAACCATAATACTTTGTCATCTCACCAATCAATTTATCAGCGAGTTTTCCTACACCTTTTCCACCAATGCATTTATTAGATTTTTTGAAATTGTAAAGCCCAATCCTCGTACATCATGTTGATGGAAAGTCACTGTACTTTTGCGCTCTTTACAAATAACAGCCGGAAAAATAGTTGCGAAATACACATCTCGAAATTCAAAATACAATACATAAAAGTCTGTTCAACGTCGTTCACTTCTAAATTTTTATTTTGGAACAAGTTTCTTCGCTGACGCCGATGTAAACGACTTGTCTTGTTCAAAAGTGTGTCGGTGGCCTGCGAATTTTCGCTTTTTAGGTCGATCGTAACGAGCCGCGGGGGCGTCTCTACTTCTTTTCTTTAACATTTTCAAAATTATTTTCAAAAAATCAGCTGCGTGCGACTCGCAAGAGAAAATATACAGTACGCTTCGGAACTGCCACAGCAAAACTGAACTAACCGACGCTTCACAGGATCTCAGTCAATATTCGAACGCGCTGCTCCGTTCCAGGGCTGTAACTTGTGAGCCGCTTCGAATATCGAAAAATCCTTTGGCACTCATTTTCTGCACATGTTTTAGATGTGATTTATGAAAAAAAAAAAAAATTCGATTTTTTCGACCCGAGAAACTAGAGGACCCCCTTAACAAGAAGAATTTTCGAATACTTTCATAAAAATCCTAAAACGCAAATTTCTTGGTTCCGGGAAATAAAGAGAGATCTTGAGAAAATGACCATCAGCAGCACGGAGGATGACATTATGAACAGAAACAGGTTTCGAATAAAATTAATACATTGCCCGGAATTTTGAAGAAAATATGATGAAGAAAACCGGTGCGAAATGGACTTATGAAATGAAGGAGAAACAAACAATGAAGAAATACTGCGGCGAAAAGAAGGAAAAGAAAGCGCCATCATGAAGATATTTCGCATGGTCCATCAGTTCGAAGAAGAATTAAAATTACGAGTAATAAACACGTTAAGAATAAACCTAAAATGTGCTGAAATTGTTTACTCGCGAATTCCATCGATAGTACTAGGAAAAAGTAGAAAAAAAACAAAACAGAATTTAATTAATAATGGAAACCAAAGCAAAATATTAGTAAAGATGAGAATATCTCAATATCTGAAAGTGACCTAAATCGCAATTTCAGCTTTATTCACACTCAGATGTTTTACTCATCTTTACTAATTCCGCTTTTTGGTTTTATTTCCTAATTAGGACGTAGACGATTAGCAATCTTCAAATATTCAGATAAAGTATATTCAAAAAAAAAAATGAATCTTTACTAATAAACGGTTTTTCTTATTTCTTTTTTCCAGTACTACTGTTCAAATTATATTAAATATTTGTTAAAAAATATATTACTAGCCTAGTACAGTTTATCTGTTGTATTTGTTAATAATTTTAACTATTTACATTGAACGTATAGCTGATTATAAAAAAACTATTAAAGTTCCACTTATGGCGATAGAAATTTTCCGAAATAATGATACTGTCGATGTAATCGAATAAACCGAAAAAATGCCGATTCATAAAATACGTTAGCTATACTCTCATATACTCTTAATAATCCCTCGGGGGAATTTTCATTATCAGACAGCACCAATTTTAGAGAGAAAACAGGGATTTCTTAGAATGAGTTGGAATAGGAAATTCGGCGACATGGCGGCATTTTTCTTCCGTCATACGCGAACAAGAAAAGATAAAACTCACCTATACCAATCTGATCGCAATGGACAACGTCAAGAACAAATCTGCACCAAATCTTGCTCAAAATTCGCCATTAATGGTTTTATAGTTACGTTTCACCGAGTGATTAGCCGTTTTTTTGTTATTTATTCATTTTTTTTTCTCACACGATGATGATTTCTTACCAATTACAATATCATCATCTCGGAGACAGAGAGAGCATTCCGGTTTTCTCGTTGGTAAGTGTAGGAAGAGGCTAGAGAAGAAAACAGTTTTCCGATTCAT
The DNA here is from genome assembly GCA_039619475.1 of Icerya purchasi. Taxonomy (NCBI): domain Eukaryota; kingdom Metazoa; phylum Arthropoda; class Insecta; order Hemiptera; family Monophlebidae; genus Icerya; species Icerya purchasi. Next base: position 274,689,304 of record CM077116.1, read on the forward strand.
AGCAGTTGCGGAGATGGCCTGCATCTCTTGTAGGTGTAATAAATTTTTAGCGGGTCTCGGTCTGTTTTCGGCCATCAGCGGAGTGTAGGGGAGGAAGAATGGGTTAAATCAAGCCGAAACGGTCGGTAGAAGCGGCGGTCAACAATTGACGCAACCATGTGTTGTAATCTAGAAGGCACCATTAAAATGATAGATGTTCTTCAAATGAGTGCAAGTGGACCGATCCGGTACCGAAGCGAGGTGGGCCACGAGGCCGCGAACCCCAGTCTCTAGCAGCAGCCGCAGCAGCAACAATTTAGTTAGTTCCGACAGAAAGCTCTAATGATTAGCTATTAAATCAACTGTGATGAAATGGTCAATGAAGTTGCGACGACCGGGACCCGATTTCGGTATTGTGCCGAATTTGTTCTATCTGCGCCTTTTTAAATATCTGCCTTACGCCTTGTTAATCCTAAATCGAACAGACAGCAGCAGCAGCAGCACCGAATCTACGCGCGTCTCTAAATACACGTACGCGGCACTATTATAATGTAGTTCTACACGATAAACACGTTCGTCGTCATTTGTTGTGGCCATTGTCTATCGGACAAAAAATGTGGAAGAAAAATGAAGAATATTTCTTATCTGCGCACATTCGTGTTCCCACAGACGACAGCGTTCCCCGTTCGCTTCGATATCGCGACCCATGTTATTCTTCGACATTTACACCTATTGCCGCCGCTGGACGACATTGTCGAAAGAAGATGGTAAAATTTTTAACGGTTCTTGTCTAATCTGCGTACAGATCCGAGCCGGGCGGCGATGGTGTGCTCGATGAATTATGACCCGTGAAAGTTATAATAATCCATTTTTAAAGGCCATTCTCATGGCCGACCGCGTTGCTACCGTCCGTATATCGGCAGCATCTTTTAAATAATGATTCGGATTTTTCTTCGACAGCCTTTTAGGGCAATAAATTACCGCAGCATGAAAAATGTCGTATTTTCACATTGTAAACATATTTCCTATTTACGTCTCTCGCTGATATATGTTCAAGTCTATTTACTTCGTCACGATGAGCACAAATTTTTGCACAGCTACAACAGATACCACCCTGATCTCCGTCATACTTTTTAAGATGGTCAATTATCCGAAATACTTCAAAATCTCGATAAAAATCGGAGAAGACCGTGAAACTGTTTTCAAGTTATCGCATCAGCGCAGCGATTCGGTCATGAGCACCAGAATTTTTAGTTTCGTAGTAAATATTCCTACATCATCGCGTTCTTGTTAATTAATAAATAATCAGTAGGTTAATTATAACAAAACTTAAATAAAATCTAATGACACTTTAATTATATAAATATATATGCAGGGGCGATTCCTGAGAGACACTGGGGGGGGGAGTTTTTCTTTTTTGATTAAGAACTGTATTTCAATAGCGTTTTTTGTTTTTTTTTACAATGCGAGTTTGCGTACAAAGGTGCCATCTAGAGAGAGGGAAAAACAACGTTAGAATTTGGTTGATAGCATGGTGTAAAGAACAATAGAAATATAAAAGTAATAATAATAATAATAAATAAATATATAAAAAAAAAAAAAAATGGTATCGTAATAATAGTAATAACCACATATATATTGATAACATTAATATGAGACTCGCTGCGATCTCCAGCTTTTTTTTTTTTTTTTCTTGTTTGGGTTTTTCCCTGGGCTTGTCAGCAACGGACGCGTACCCATCAACATGTGTACATAGCAGCAATTAGGAGTAACAAGGAATGGAATCTGACACAGAATGCTATACCAAAGATGGAGAAACAATAACAATCAACGTCGAAAAATGCCAAACGTATGTATCCTGAAAAGAAAAGAAATGACGAAGGTAAGAGCAAAAGGAGTTAGCTATCCCATACCATGGCCACATCTGCAATTACAGAGCCCACAGTACAAACGGACAAAGGAATCTGGCTATAAATAATTAAAGAAGAAGAAACACGGGATGTTTAAAAAGCAGTTAGATCCATCAAGCACGAAACCTATATAGAACACAGCGCTTAGCGTTCGTAAACAATTATCCGAAAGTTCAATGACTTTCTCCATCACTATAAAGCAAAGTTTATAGTTTTTAATTATGAAACATTAATCATATTTATGGCGACGACTGCGGAAACAGCGCCTACCATTCTGTTAAAAGGAAATGAGCAGAATTTTCACCGAACACTATGGCCACACTGCAACAGCAGCGCCCGCAGTGCCGGCTGACAAGGAGTTCACCTATCTACCGTTAGGGCCGCAAATGCGACAGCGAGCCCGCAAAATTAACCGCGAGCTGTGCCTGTTTGTGACTGTAACTGCAACATCAGTGCGTGTTCTTCGTTTAGAGAGGAGTTCGTTGGAAATCACTGGACACGATAAGTTAGGAATGCCAAAATGGGAAATACTGAAGGGATTAGATATTAATATAATGAAGTACAGAGGATAGGAATTTTGCTACAATTGGTATGATCAACGTTGACTGTAATGAGAGAATAAAGGACACACAATACGGAGTTGGAACATCATGTGAGAGAAGCTCCGCGTATAGAGCTGCCCTTTCCGATGATAAAGAGGAGCATTCAAAGAATACATGATCAGAGTCACATACGACTGTGTTATCGATACACAGCGGACAAATAGGAGAGGAATCTCCAGCTTTAAGCTGCTAATGAGAATGTGTTAGTTTTATAAAAATTATATTGTATCATTGTATATATATATATAAGTTAATATATTAAGACATTATAATAAGAAGTAACAATTCAGACGGTGGTATAATTGTAACATATATGATAAATAATGAGAGTGTGGATTTTGTAATATAGTAAGATATAAGAGCTAACAATTTCTATATTGTAACATAAAGTAGCACATAAGTTGATGTTATATTAAACAAATAAATAATATAATTATGTTGGGAACCCACAGAGCCTTGTGGGACCCGCAAATTATTTAAACAAAAAAAAAAAAAAAGGCCAAGCACCGCCGTTAGGCTTAATCTTGACCTAGAACCTTCTTATAATAAAACTTAGGTAATAAACTTTAATTTTTTTTCTATCGGGTTTTAAGAAACTTAATGCTACATGATCTGGCGAGTTATGCACTGTGTACTTATTTAATAGAGAATAATATTTTTATTTTATTTTATTTTTTTTCTCTAAAAGACGCGTGTGATTGATTTCGGTTTGATTTACCACTTCGGCTAGATTGCCTTGTCCGGGTATTAATATATATATATGTGTTAACACTAAATCTACCAAGCCCGGTCAAATGACCGTTTTTGAAATTTAGTTTCGATTTTCGTCTACATAGCGTTACCGTATCGCCATGTAATTTTTGACTTTTTCTATAATATGCATACAACCCATATTTCAATATTCACGAATTTCTTTATTGCTCACTTTATTGAAAAAAATTTATATCTCTAGTCTATCGTGAATTTGACCGGTTGAGGAATAAGCTGAATATAACAAGATTTGATGGCATGATTTACATTTAATTTCTTATTTATGCCCCGTTTGATTTATGTTTTTTTTGCATTTTTACTTCATCATTTGTAATCTTCAAAAAATGTCAAGACATTTGAAAAATATCAATTTATTAGACAAAATAAATAGTATTGACGAGGATTGTTCGGAAGATGGCCAGGAAGTTTCCGATATTGATGATGATACAGTGGAGAATTTATCTGACAGCGGTAGTGACGAAAAGGATATTTTGGATGTACCAAGAGGACAAAAAAGAAAAAGAACTTTTTAAACAATTTCAAAAATGAAAATAGGTAAGAGATTGAAACTGGTACGGACGAAATTGTTTGACAAAAAATAAGAGAAGAGTCTAACCACCGAAAGAGCACCGATATGTATAATATTTTCAAGGAAATGTCAGGGCAGGATAGGCTAAACGAAATATTACGAAGGGCAAAGTTGACTCGGCATTTTCCTTGATTATTGATCATGATTGAACAGATAAGAATATATACGGAATTAGAAGCATTTCCAGTGCTGGAAATGAAATGGTATTTATCTGCTGCAAAATTACGTGCATTTATTGGTCTTTTATATGCACGCGGTTCATACGGGGCTAAAAATATGGATTTATCTTGTTTATGGAATCAGAAATGAGGTCGTCCGTCATTTTTCTCGACAACTACGAGCCGAAATGAGTTTACCGAAATCATGAGGTTTATTCGGTTTGATAAACAGAAATCAACGAAGCTTACAAAATGATAAGTTCGCTTTGATGTCTGAAGTTTGGTACGAATTTATCGAAAAGACAGTCGAAACTGTTACAAACTAGGAGCTTATATCTCTATAGATGAACAGTTGTTTCCAACAAAAGCACGTTGCAGATTTACTCAATACGTGCCCAATAAACCAGACAAATTTGGAATTCTGGTTTGCTTCCAAAGTAAATAGTATGTAGTAAACAGCTTTCCATATTTGGGAAAAGATGAGGGAATCATCGGTGGTTCCACTTGGGCAGTTTGTAGCTTTGAAATTAGCGGAACCACATACCGGCCATGGGAGAAATATTACTACTGACAATTTTTTTACAAACATGTCATTAGCAAGAAAGCTTCGAGCAAAAGAACTACGCTTATCCGAACTATTCGCGAAAATAAAAGAGAGATACCAAAATTAGCGAGAGAGCCAAGTGATAGTAACGCTTCTCCACAATAATATACAAATCTAATGATTTTATTCTTACAATTTACAAAGCTCTAAAGCTAATAAAAAAGTGCTGATGCTTAGCACTCATCCATTGAAATTAAAGGAAGTGATAATACCAGAGACAATTAGATTTTACAATAGCACGAAATTCGGTGTGGATGTAACCGATCAAATGGCCAGAAAATATAGTATCAAATCTAAATGCCAAAGATGACCTTTACAGGTATTTTTCAATATCTTAGATTTTATACAAGGAAACGCGACTGGTGAAAAAATATCGAGGTAAGCATTTTTATTTCAATTGGCAGATTGGGGCCGAATATCGGAAGGAGAGACGGCCAAGCAAGGAATGTTTATCAGAAAAAATAACAAAAATCTCTACAACTATAAATTCATCTGAATGGAAAACTTGACAAATAAGATATTGTAAAAACAATAAGACAAATAAAATTTGCGTAAATTATAAAAGATACGTACGTGGAAAATGTGCTTTACAAAATACTATAATTTGTAAAAAATGTGCTCAAATGCATAAATTTAAATAAAACTTTTTTAAATATAAAAAATATTTTGTTTACTTTACTCCTCACTCTGTTTAATTAACTGAAATCCCTTTCTATATTACATATATTTTTGTGGAACCGGTCATAGTAGGAATAGGTAAACAGAAATGTCGGTAGGTTTAGTATTAATGAGTAGATTTTAAGTGTAATGTTTTTTATTTAATCGAGTAATGTAAATCACTGTAGGTTGTTATTTTTGTTGAAGAATCTTTTTTCATACTGTTTGTTAAAAATATATAAGAACAGTAAGTTAATAATAACAAATATAATAAACAATTATAACAAACTAATAAGATATATTTTTTTACTTAGTAACGTTTTCGGGCATAACCCATCATCAGCTAAACCAATATGTGAACAGATACAAAATCTAAATCACACTGAGATTTTTTCCAGTAAATTTTGGTTTTAAAACTAAGAACGCGAAATTTTAAAATTTGGTTGCCGAATTCACTCAAATTGAGGTTTCTCATGTTGAAGTGTCTGATGTTGTCATACTGCAGTGAAAGATTACATGATTGACGTTTTCAATTTCCCCGCAGTCACATTTGTCGTCTTCAGTAATTTTGTATTTTTTTAAGTAGGCTCCGAAGTGTCCGTGATCAGTAAGGAGTTGGGTAGTGTAAAAGTCAGGTGTTAACTGTAAGCCTGTTCTGATATTTGTGATTAGCCTGTGGGGATGCCGACCTGCTGTATCTCTTTCCTCGGCGTTTTGCCATATGAACATAAAATAGTTTTTAATGTGTCTTTTGAGTTGTTTTAGTGACATTTTTATATATAAGTCATGGTGGATTAGCATGTAGGAACTGTTCTAAAGGGAATTTATTGGAGGTAGAAAGTTCATTATTTGATAGACATGATCGTTAATATGGTAAAAATGATTGATCTATAGTTAATTTCTAGGTCTAGTGAAAGGACTCCCGTAAGAGCAACAACGGTGCTGTGAGAAATTGTTCTATAAGCTCTGCAAGTGTTTATTAAGTATTTACGTTGTGTAGAGTAGATTTTTTGCTTTAGGTGTTGGAAAAACACAGAGCCGCAGTAACACACTGTATTCTCAGCAAGTGACTTGTAACAAGTCTGTATAATGAAAGCCCCATGTATTTCTGCACACTTCTAGTAATTGATGGTATTTAGCGCCCAACTTAGATACGGTGTAGTCTACGTGTTGTTTAAAGAAAAGTTTATTGTCTAATATAACTCCTAGGTATTTAAAATGTTCGACTACTTTTAGAGTGATCCCCCGGTAAAGTATTTTAATATTATTACTTTTTAGTTTCGAGGAATTTGTGAAAAGGGGCACAAAGCATTTTTCAGCTGAAAGATTAAATTTTACTTCATTCAGTCAGGCTCCGAGTAACTCCGGCGTTTTGTTAGCTGTTCTTTCGAAATTGACTTTTGTATCGTCCGTTATTATGTAAGTCATCTGCATATGCGCATAGGCCAACGTTCTTGTCGTATGGTAGAGCTTGGTTCAATAATATATTCCAGGAAATTGGACCTAAAACGCTACCCTATGTGCAGCCTTTATCGGATTCAGTGTTTGCACTATCTATTTGAAGAGTTACATGTCTGTTTTTAAGGTAGCAATATATTGTACCTAAAGCAATGGCATGTCTTTGATCAGAATAGATTTTAAAATGGCAAACAAAGCAGGATGCCAGCAGTTATCAAAGGCTCCTTTGATATTCACCCCTATGACAAGAACACTCGATTTTTTCTTAGGGTTGCTTCTAATCTTGCTGATCGCACAATTCGCAGCATGTTCTGTGGACAGGCCATGTCTGAATCCAAATTGTCTTTTATGTAAAAAGTTTGTTGAGTTCAGATGGCAAATTATCCTACTTTTTAATAGTTTTTCGTAAATTTTGTTTACAGTATTTAAAAGACATATTGGTTGATGGAAGCTTATAAGATTTGCATCCTTGTTTGATTTATGCAGTAGGATTACATTTGCTTCGCGCCAGATTTTATTTAAATAGTTTAAGGAGAAGTATTTTTTTTGTATAGGAGTGGAAGGAGTTTTGGATAGACCTTTTGGATTAATTTTAGTGTCTTATTTGCAATATTGTCAGGTCCAGCAGCTTCGTTATTTTTTAAATTTTTTATAATGCTACTTCGTGCGGAAGTATCAAGAGGAATCCGCTGTGAGTGAGTAACGTTTTCCTGTATGGAAAGTTTAAAGTTTTCTCTTAGTATTTCCTATTTATTGCTGTCTTTGTCAGTGCTGTCTAACGGAAAAAGAGAGAATAGGGAGTAGTTTTGATTCTCTATCACATTAGTGATTTTATAGCTGTTATTTTTCGTGACAAGTAGAATATTGTTTGATTTCAGAAACGTTAATTTGTAGCTTAAGCCCTATGGTTTGATATTTTCAGAGCAAATTTGGGGGGAGAGTTATATAATTACGTAATTATCTTCTATGATAGGCAGTAGATTTCAGAAATACGTTGATTCATAAAGAAAATCAAATAACGACTTCTTTAGATACTTAAAAATGTTTTAAAAATACATAATTATTACAATTTAATTTAAATTTAAATTTATTTATAAGTAAAAAATAAAACGAAATTATAAATTTCTAACTAAAATGATAGTTTAGAAATCGTAAGAAAGATTTTTTTTTTTTTTTTTTTATATTTATTATAACAAATTACAACTAGTCCTCATGGACTATCCAGTAATTATGATAAAAGGAGAAATATATATAACGTGAAGAGGCTATCCATCCGGTGACAGAAACCTCAAAAGAATATAAATAAAATGATAACTAAATAATATCGTTCAGATTATTTCGTTTCAGCCTTCTTGTGTTGTGTACGTTATCTAATATCGCCATTGCTTCTGTATTTGGATGCCTATGTAATCTATCTATATGGCGGAGTGCATATCGTCTGATTTCTGCTATTACGGTAGGAACGCATAGGTCCTTATGCAAGTCATCATTTCTTACGAACCAGGGCGCATTCGTTATTAGACGAAGTATTTTATTCTGGCATTTTTGAATAATTTTTATGTGAGAAGTTTTTGCACAACCCCATAACTGAGCTCCATAGCTCCAGGTTGGTTTGATAATTGCATTGTAGATTAATAATTTGTTATCTATTGTTAATGCCGAGTTTCTTCCAATAAGCCAATACATGGAAGCTATTAAACGATTGATCTCTTTCTTTTTAGAGATGATGTGCTGTTTCCATGTTAGTCTCTGATCAAGTAACATGCCCAAATATTTGGTCCCACTCAGAGTTGGTATTTGCTTATGATTTATTGCGACTGGGGCACTGATCATTTTTCGATTTGTGAATACTACGTGGGCTGATTTGTTTTCATTTATACTTATTTTCCACTTTTTTGTCCAGTTATATATTTGATCTAGAGAATTCTGCAAATTTCTTGTAGCAAGGTTTACAGAAGTATCCGAAGCTAATACAGCGGTATCATCTGCGAATGTTGCAGTTAGTGTGTTACTGGTAATCGGAAGGTCAGCTGTATAAAGTATGTAAAACAGCGGACCCAGAACACTGCCCTGCGGGACTCCAGCGCACACCGGGTGTAGTTTAGATTCTTCTTCCTGAACTTTTACTATGAAAAATCGTTCGTTTAAATAAGATGAAGTTAGTTTATACATATTATAAGGGAGAATCTTTTTGATTTTGAAAAGCAATCCATCATGCCAGACCTTGTCAAAGGCCTGAGAAATATCCAAAAATACTGTAGAGCAAATTCGTTTATCTTCAAGGTCGTCTTCAATTTTGTTGACAATTCTGTGGACTTGATCTAGGGTGGAATGTTTGGTTCTAAAGCCAAATTGGTGATCCGGTATAGCTTTCAGTTGATCAACAATCCCCATTATTCTTTTCATAAATAATTTTTCGAAGACTTTGGATAGCACAGGCATTAGCGATATTGGTCTGAATGACGAGACGACATTAGCAGGCTTACCAGGTTTAAGCAGCATAATTATTTGAGCCATTTTCCATTGTATTGGCATATGCTTTAGTCTGAAGATAGCATTAAAGATGTAAGTAATGAGCAATATACCATTCTTCGGAAGCTCTTTTAAAATCTTGGCTGTTATTAAATCATGTCCTGGAGCTTTGTTTGTTTTTAAGGCCGTAATTTCGTGCCACACTTCTTTTGGGGATGCAGGTTTAATGCACTGTTGGTCATCAGGGATATGTGCCAAGAACTCTGAGATCTCTTGCTCATGCTTACTATTTGTATCGGATGAGTGTGGTTGGAACACGTCTGCTAGGTGTTGTGCAAAAATGTTAGCTTTCTCGGTATCGCTTCTTGCCCATTGCCCTGCTTCATTTTTGATAGGCGGGTTGTGCTGTTTTGCACATTTAACTTTCTTAGTTACTTTCCAAAGGGAGTAGTGCTTGTCGTGGGAAGGACTAAGACTCTGCAGAAAACTCTGCAATTTCTTATTTCTTTCATTTTGCAATAGCCTTCTTAATTGCCCACTTATTCTGTTATATAGAGTTTTATCACTGGGAAGCCTGGTGTTGTGCCATTTTCTGCGGGCTCTACGTTTTTCAGCTATTTTCTCCCTAATTTTTACAGGGTAGCTGGTATTAACATCAGCATTTAATGTTTCAGCTGGCGTAGAATTCCATGCTGCATTTTGAATGGTTTTTGTGAGAGAATCGACAGTTTCTTCCAATTCGTTAATAGTTTTAAGCTGAATTCTAAGATTTATGTTGTTTGCAACTAGCATTCGGAAGTTCTCCCAGCACGTTTGCTTGTTAGTAAGGAATGGCGGCGTTTCTTTCCTTATAATATTCGTACTTATTGTAAGGATAACTGGTGAGTGATCGGATGCTATATCAGCACTATCTTCAACTTCGGTGTAATGTAGCGATACCCCCTTAACTACAAAAAAGTCAAGTAAGTCAGGTACTCTATTAGGATCAGTCGGCCAGTAGGTTGGTTTACCAGATGAGAGATGGTTAAGCTGCAAGGAATCCATAGCTTTTTTTAGCTCACGTCCCCTAGGATTGATTAATCTCGATCCCCATAGCGTATGTTTCGCATTGTAATCACCTCCAGCAATAAATCTTTTTCCCAGATAATGGAAGCAGTCAGCAAATAAATCATTTTTTATTAAATGTCGGGGCGGACAGTACACTGCTGCCAAAATGAGAGAAGAGTTTAGCTCTTTCACAACAATGCTAGTAATCTGAGCATAATCTTGTTGGTAAGAATTGTACTGGTGGTGTTGAATACCTTTACGTATTAGTATAGCACTCCCACCACGTGCAGTTCCATCGGGATGCTGAGTATGATACATACTGTAGCCATTTATGTTAAAAAACGATTTGTTAGTAAAATGCGTTTCCGACACAAGAAGCACATCAATCTTCTGTGACCGTAGGAACGATTCTGTTTCTAGACGCCACTGCGCTAGACCATTGGCATTCCAGAGTGCAATTCGTAGTGATTTCATTGTTTATGGAATTATTTTAGTGATGAGCTTAGTCAGAAGCTCCATCATAATCTGATTTTGCTTGTTCATTTGTTCAAGCAATGATTCAAAGCGAGTTAAGATAGCCAGTAGACAATCGTAGTTAGGATCATTTGGTTGCTGCTGCACTACTGCTGGTGGATGTCCTTTCAAAGCTTGAGAGTACGATTTATCTTGCGTTTTCAACTGCTGGTTAGGTGACTGAGTCTTCATTATAGGGTTGTTTGCAGTTGCAGCGTCTGGCGCTAGTCTGAGTATCGGAGGATTAGGTTCTTCCAGCATCTTAACCATGACGTTGGATTTTTCAAGTAAGCTGTTATTTCGCTTGGTACGCATTTTTTGTAGTTCTTTATAGACTGTGCAACCCTTGTAATTCGCAGGGTGATTACCTCCACATAGTGCACATTCGGGAAGAGTTTCTTTAGTTTTTGAGCATTTGTTTGTCGGATGTGTGGCAGCGCATTTAACACACGTAAACGGCCGATTACAGAAGCGTTGTGTATGTCCGTACTGCTGACATCGTTTACATTGAGGTATTTCAAAATTTTTACGCGGTGGCTCAACTTTGATTTTAACATTGAGTAAATATTTAAGTTGATAAATATCTTTGTTAATATCCCTCGGTTCAAGATCAATGAAAAATAATGGTAGAGGTTTTTTAGTAAGGTGGTGTCGGATGTTTGTCACTTGTCGCACCTGGAATCCTTTCTCATTTAACGCGACCATAATATCGTTTGCGTCTACTGACGGATGTAGATGCCTGAGTACAACTCTGTACGATCTTTCGCTTTTTGTTTGGTAAGTATAAAAACTAATTTTCTGATTAGTGAGATAGCTTGTTAAGTTACGATAGCTGGATGCGTCTTTCACATTAACTTTAACTCTGTTGTTTGCCAGCGTACGGCAGATGTAGTCATCATTTTCTATAGCTTTTTCAATAGCATTTTTCATGCGTTGGAAGTGTGTGACATTGTCTATGAATATTGGCGGCGGTTTTTCTGTTTTGCTATTAAGAGATCTGCTTCCTTGATTATCATCAGCTGTTTCTAAAGATAGTATTTTTATTAGACTTTACTTCTTTTTTATTTTTGTTAGTAATCCGATCCTAATTCTTTGTTTGTGAGCAAGTACAAAATATATATATATATATATCTTTGATCTATTTTCATTTACATTACAAAATAAAAATTAAAAATAAATAAGAAAGGCAAAAGATCGATAACAGTTGGGTTTAAAATAAAATAAAAACGTAACATTAATAGTTTTACTATAAAATAGTATTAAATATTAGTTATAATTAAATCCATAGGCAACATTTATACAAATCTTTTATATAAATTACATACTAGTAGTTAAACAGTTAGATAAAACAAAGAAAATGTTTTCTTATTTTTTTTTTTTACTTTGTTTTGTTTCCGTGAATTCAGTATAATTTGAACGTTAGCCTACTGGCCAAATGAACTATATATTGTTCAGGCAAAAAAAAAAAAAAAAGTTTCCCTGTTATAGCAAATTTTTTTATAGATGCTCTGGTTCTTTGGGGTTGCCCTACCTCCCCCCTGGATTCGCCACTGATATACATATATTTCATAATAAAAACTTCTGTGGAGAAAGCAAGATCAACTGATATTGAAAATGCATCACAAAAAGTATCATAACACGAATTATATACAGTGGAACAATATTATTAAACTTCCTACCATGTGAGCTAAAGATAAATTTATTAAACTACAAAAGGAGGTATAAATGTTTTAAAAAATATATGAAACATCAATAGTATTTTGTACAACTGCATAATAAATCGCCTTTAAAACCACTGTAATTATTTTTACCATTAATATTATTAATTTTAAAGAACTTATTGTTACAAATCACGCCAAAAAATACTGTTGTATGTTATTATTACTGCTATTATTTAAATTATTATTTATGCAACTATTATGATTGGCTCAATTAGAAAAAATCGAGTTCAGCAAGATAAGTTTTTATTTCTCTATTATGTTATAATAACATTTTGTGCATCTATATTTTTTTTTTTTTTTTTGAGCATGTCAGCTAAGGACGTTACCCAATGCAGGGTATGACAACACCAATGATTATATACGAAAAATATTAGAAATAGAACATATGAATGAAGCTAACAAATGTAAATTTATTGAAAACTATTTTATACAAATAAAACGATATATATATATATATATATATGTGTGTGTATGTAATATAATGTATTTATAAATATGGAGGGAACGTTGTTATGTTTAGGTTTGTATGCCTGTAAATACACGAGTGAGTGCATGCGTATGATTAAATTAATGTAAACATTTTATTGAAAACGTGTATAAAGGTATTTTTTTTTTTTTTTTTGGTAGCTTGGCTAACCAAAGGCAGCTACCCAGCACAATTTGACTAGATTAGAGATTAAATTTTAATCCGGTCAGAAATCGATGACAGAAAAGAGGCAAAAATAGGAACCACATTGGATAACGGCAAAGCTAAGGATATAGGAAGCATTATATGGAGTAGGAAAATTCAGCTTTAACAGCTGAACGTACAGGATATTACGTTCGGAGGAAAGACTGGAACATTCAAACAGCACCACAAACGAAGGAACTGTCGCCAGAGTGCAAAGGACAATAATGAGATGGGGAAAGAGCAAAATGATACCGTGAGGATGTGAGCAAAATATGACTGAATCGCAGACGGCAGATAGCGATGATGAAAAAACGTTTAAGAGTAGGAAAATGATAGAACCAAGAACAGGAAGGGGGTCCAGGCTGAATAGAAAAGTAAAATGGGTTAGGATTGAAAAAGGAGCGAGGATACACATCCGACCAAAGTCTGACATGCATTCTCTTGGAGAGGGGAAGTATGTTGTGACCAGAAATCTATTTAACAAAATGTGGAGAGTGTAACGCTAAGCGTACTAAGGAATCCACCGTCTCGTTACCATCAATACCCGCATGACTTGGAACCCAAAGCAGGTCGATGGAAATGGAATGGGAAAGGGAAAGACTATAGATGAGAGAACGTATACGGAAAACAATAAAATCAAAGGAATATGAGGGAAAGGGAGAGGATATAGCTTGAAGAGCATTTTTGGAGTCCGAAATGATTAGGTATCTATCAGAGGAACGAGTTGAGAAAATAAATATAACGGCTCGAAGAATGGTACGTTTCATTTACTTAATATTGTTGTTAGATGTGTTCTTTTGGCAGTAATTTTTAATTTTACAGATTACTATTATTCATTATTCCATATATTATCACTATCGTTATTATTTTACTATTTTAGTGTTATTTCGTTTATATTACTAGTTATTACATCTGGTGAACGCGAACAAATTTAATTTAACCATAACTGTGGTATTATTGATATATTATATATTTTTGGCTTAGCCTTCGCCATTTAGCCAGTTTTTTCTTTTACTTAACCCTTTATGGGGTATTTTATAAAACTTTCTAATTTATTATTTCTATATTTCTCTCTTGTGGTATTTTATAAATTTATACACTGATGCAGCTAAATTCGACGTTGGATCTGCCGCTACCTGATTGCTGAAACTGGAAAGGTATGCAACTTTGATAGGATTTCTGTTCTAAGTTTGTCCCTTCCTTGCTCGTAAACTTTACATTACCAAATAAAATGATCTATTATACCATCTCTTCTACAACTGCTGCATGTACTGTCATTGATAATATTAATTTTTGCCAAGTGAACGGGAGGTTTTGTTGTGTCCTGTTCTCAATCTCGTTATCGTTACTATAAAGTCTCTTCCAAAACGTTATTCGTTCCTTTAAACCAAGGGACCCTTGGAACATACTTTTGTATTCTTGAATAGTCTTTCCCTTTTTGATCACTACTCTGTTGTTACTCGACGTTCCAATCTCTTATAATGTGTTCTCTAATTACCGGTAAAAAATCTGACCAATTTAATTTTTGGACAATTGTTCGACCTACTGCGGTTCTTGCTATTCTGTCTACTATTTCATTTCCTTTAATACCGCAGTGCGACGGAATCCACTTTAATATTACTTCCGCATCTGCTTGTTGTAAATTAAAAATGCTTGTCTTGTTATAAGCCATTATCGAATATTTGACATTTTCTTGCCAATTCCGCGTGAAAGTTTATGCAATACGGCTAGAGGGTCCGTTAGAATTAATATTTTTTGACCGACAAACCTTCTAGAATATTCTAGGCTTTTTAATACAGCAAATAATTCCACTGTAAAAGAAGATCCAGCGTATATCAACCGAAAAGTTTTAAAAAACTTCCGGCTGTGTACATAAGTGTACCATATAAGAACTGTAAACATGAGCTAACGAGAAAATGTATATGAACTTGCAGTAAGTTGTTTTGAAAAAGAATCAAAAAAAAAAAAAAAAAAAAACAAGCAAAAAAAACATATACTTAGAAGGTTTTCCAAATTCGATTTTATTAATTCAGTTAAAACTAATGGAGTTTCATAACGACTCCTTTCAGAAAGCAACCTGATATATTGTAATTCCTCAGGAAATGCTACAATTTTTTCCAAACCGAATTATCAAAAATAAAAAAAGTTACAACCTCTAAACTCATCTGACTGGCTGATTCCGATTTTTACTTTTGAAATATTAAGAAACTCGATTTTTTTTCATATTTCTGAGTCACGTGCTTTCAGGCACTTCGATAAAACGTAGGATTGCTGATCTGCTGCAGAGTAGTGTTCTTGAACCCTTCCTTTTTACACTGTGTTTCTTCTTTAATGATTTCCGCCGAGATCGGTGTAATATTTGATCGCAATTCGTGCAGAACTGCTGCAAAAAGTAATTACGGTTACTTTGACGTGATAGCAAATCAATATAAATTTTTTTTTAAAACATATGCAGTATTTTTTACACTTCGAGGACACCCTTAAATATCGAAGAAGCTAAAAATGTCCAAGTCCATCCAATCATGTTCAAACACTTAACATTAGGAAATAAACTTACTATACGCACACAATAACCGTAAGTAAAACAATTTATGCAATACATCTAGTACTTAATTTCATATTCCATACTTACGTGTAAATAATAAACTAGTTATTTACGAATCATACTCGTACCGTCATTATTCTTATCCAATCCAACCCTAGCAATGCACATCGTTATAAATTACAACTAAATCGATATGCCCCACAGATTCTTAACGCGAACAGAAACCCCCAACAGTGTCTAGGTATTGAAAATTACACTCAAATTCCATTATGCATAATACGACCATATTAATTAATTCCTATTAACAACTACGATTGCAGGCGAATAGTAAAATATAAACATGGTCCTCTTATATAATCATAATTTTCTTAGTATTGTAAAACGTTATCTTCTTATTTTTTTAATATGGGTAATAATTATTTTCCTTTATTTTCTATTTTACTGTGTGCGAAATTCATTAATACCTTTTTATTTGTTTTTTTTTTTAGGTTTTTATTCGTTTTCACTTAATAACCCGAACCGGCATATTTTTTGGTACACCTATGGGTATATATATAATACGGTAAGACAATTACGCGTGTGGCAAAAAAAAAAATCTTGCAACGATTTTACACATTTCTTTCTTTCTAAACCACTCAAAGTTTTTCCACCAATACTTCAGTTTTACTTTTTTTTTATTAAAAATTTTTTCACAGTTTAAAAAAAGAATTTTTTGCAAAATTAATTTAAAAAGTAAAAAATCATCATTTTTAAATGGTAATTCTAAAGTTGAATTTTTCCCCCAAAATGAATTAGACTTGTTTCATATCAACCGAATTTTCTCCTTGTTCAAAACTTGATATCCTTAAACGCCATATCCGTAAGAAAAAGCGAATGTTTTGAGTGGAAAAAGTGAGCGTTCAAAATAAAAATACATGGAACTACTAATATTTTTTTCAGAAGACACAAAAACTACAGGATTTAAATTACTGTACGGTTGTTTTTAGAAACTCCGATTTGAATACACATCAGTTTCAATTCGCAGACGTATTCTTTCGATCATTGAGGTTATTAAAAATAATGACTATTTTATTTTTATTGTTATTACAAAACATTTTGATTTCATTTTGATTTTATTCCTAATATGAAGAACGAAATGCCGCGATAACAGAGCTATTTATCATAATAATTAATTTAAAATGCGCACGTATACGAATGTTACGTGCTTGTTGCAAATCAGTGATAGATAAATTTTTAAAAAAAGAAAAGGTACCTTTTGATAATTATTCTTTATCTTCTGATCCAGTAACGAGATTGTTAAAATCATATTTTTTTCAGCCGATAAAATGATTTCGTTAATTTACAAATGCCACGCAATGCAAGTAATTTACTAAACTGTCCTTTCATTTCCGATACCGTCCAAAGGGTATAGCCAGGGTTTATATGAGAAATCTGCCCTTGCGGCTTTTTTTCGACTCGCACTTGGGGAATCATTTCGGTGTCGAATAAAAAAAATTTAGCCAAATTTTCAGCTCTTTATCTCAAACTATCTCCGAGTTTTTCAAAAAAACCTGTTTTTTCAATTTTATTTATTTTTTTTCATAGTAAAATTCAAAATTAATGAATGGTGATTTTTTTCCTTATTCTTAGGAATAAAATACATGAAAAAATATTACGGTCATAATTTTTAAACAGAAAGCCGATTTTTGACGACGGAAATAAAATTTAAATCTTTTTTTCCCAATGTTTTTCTGGAGAGTGTCACTCGCCAAATTTTGTCAGAAAGTGTCTTTTATACTCCTCTACACTCAGGAATTTTTTCGAAATTTTTAAAGTGGTGGAACAATACGAAAAAAATTAAAAAGTAATTTTTTTATAATTTTACGCTTAAACAAATTTAAATATTTTTTATTGCTAAAAAATTCATAAGAAATATTTTTTTTTAACAAAAATACGATCTCACCAGAGAAAAAACATGAACAAAACCATATAAAACAAAGACGTATCCAGCATAAAGTTATTAGGAGTGTAAAAAATGATTTAAGACTTTTTAAATACATATTATTCCTTGCTATTGGGAATAATTTTTCAGTCTCGATCCAATAAGGACAAAAATTTCGATTATTAAAGTAACTTTATTATAGTTTAGACACTATTTAACATAATTATTTTACGGTTGACGAGCGGCCAGCTTTCCTTTTTTGTTACGCGGCGGTAAATAAAAATTACTGGCCATAGCCAAAAACAAGTAAAAATTGTGTCTTTATAAGAAATAACACTAAAAGCGGAATTGATAGGCGAACGCGGAATTTAAACAAATACTAAAAATAAACGAAAAAAAACATTTTTTTTCACGTGTGTACATTTACTATTAACAAGGAAAAATCTCCGTAGATGGCAATGTAATGCGCTAGCCTATATTTTATATAATTTCTAAAGGTCTTCATGCAATCATTTTGCAGTAAAATGTTTTGAAAAAATTATTTTTAGCAATGTAATTCTTAATTTTCATTTAAAAAAATTATTTTTTTTGGAATTTTTTAGCAATAAAAAATATTTAAATTTGTGTAAACGCAAAATTATATAAAAAATTACTTTTTAATTTTTTTCGTATTGTTCCACTACTTTAAAAATTTCGAAAAAACTCCTGAGTGTAGAGGAGTATAAAATACATTTTCTGACAAAATTTGGTGAGTGACACTCTCCAGAAAAGCATTGAAAAAAAAAGATTTAAATTTTATTTCCGTCGTCAAAAATCGGCTTTTTGTTTAAAAATTATAACCATAATATTTTTTCATGTATTTTATACTTAAGAATAAGGAAAAAAATCACCATTCATTAATTTTGAATTTTACTATGGAAAAAAATAAACCCGAAAAAAGTTTTTTTTGAAAAACTCGAAGATCGTTTAAGATACAGAGCTGAAACTTTAGCTAAATGTTTTTTATTCGACATCAACATGATCCCCCAAGTGCGAGACGAAAAAGCCGCAAGGGTAGATTTCCCATATAAACCCGGCTATACCCTTTGTTACAAATATATAAACTGAAAATAATAGTGTACTCCTTCGATCCTCAGATCAGCAAATACTTCTAATACTTTTAAATTGTAGAAATTTCCGATTTAGCGAGTAGAGTTTATTACACCAATTTTGAAAACCCGAAACTATTTTATTGTTAACCAAAAAACTTTATAATTTTTTTAAAATTATTTAATATTATTTTCTTTTTTTATGAAATATATATATAAATATATATATTTATTTTTAATTATAATTGTTTCTTTCGTCAAGCTAAAACGCTTGTTGACGAATTATATTTAATAATTTTAATATTATAATTTAACTTTACGTATAAACATCTTGCATGTAATTTCTACTTCGTACATCTTAATCTATTTTAAAACTTATCGATATAACTGTAATCCATTTTCTTTTGTTTGGTAATCTATATATTTCTTTAATTTTATGTTTATTGTTTTTTTATCATTTCCTTCTTCCTGAAGCCATTCTTTTATTTTCCTTTTCCTTTCCCCTATTTTTTCCATCTCTATTATAATTCTTTAGGTATTATATTTAATTTGTCTGTCTGCTCCCGCATTCTTATTCTCCTTAACGGAAGTTGGAACGTAAATCTTCTCCTCAGCTCGTATTCTGTTTTTACTTTTTTCCTTCAATTCAATTTTCTTTCCTGTTATTACACATTTCCATATGTTTACATATAAAATACATTCTTCTTATGCTCATTACGTCTTCTTTTTTAATTATTTCATTTTCAGTTTCTCCTTTATGATTTGTTATTAATTTCAAGCATTTAATTTGCAGTTTATTTATTTTCTCCAGGTATAATACTTTCCTCACCATTCCCCATACCTGAATTCTATATCTGATCCTTGAATCTACTGGCGCATAATGAACTATTTTTAATGTTCCATATGTTGTATATTTCCTCAATGTATATAAAGCTGGTAATATTGCCCTAATTTTCTTTGCAACATGTTTCATATGTACGTCCCAATTTAAATGTTGGTTCATCATTACTCCCAAAAATATTTATACTTAGTTACTATTTCTAACTTCCAGCAGTTTTTCATTTCACACTTTTTTTTCTCCCATTGAGTGTACACATTCATTTGAATGCATTATTACATTTGAGCAATTGCGTATTAAATCTTTTTTGTAATTTTAGTTCTTTCTTTAATATCTTTATGTGATCTGTATCATGTGCGAACAAGGCTATATCACTATAATTTAATTCCCTATATGTAATGAACGGTATTGACGTCAAGTTTCTATCTACGACAAACTTATTATTATATTTCTGTCTCATTGACTTTAAGTCGCGTAAAAAATTTCAATGATTTTAAAGCGAGAACACCATTGACGCCTAAAGTGAAATCTATAGTATTGTTGGTCATGTGCTACTAATTATAAATAAAAATTATAAATTATAACAGTATAGTTCCATATCAGTTCTAATGAGCAGATTGGTATTTTATATTTTTAAATAAACCTTTCGTGATTTTGATAATTGATAAACTAAAATGATAAATTAATCCTTCTATTTATCTTGTAGGCAACTAAACCAACGACACACGGCGAGTGATAGCCTTCAATAAGAGCTACATGCAATGAACAGCCCTTAACCGGGTGGACAGCTGATATTTTGTCGCGGTATTTCAGTCAACATAATGAAATGAATTCGGCTCCTTTGTGTACTTTGAATGTATCTTAACCAACAAGTACCACTCCAACATGAACATAATAGCCGTTTATTTGTGTTTAAGGGGGAATCCCACGGGATGTGGTAAAAAAGCTGAAACACCTCAAAAGTCAATATTTTTGTTTTAACCATACTGTTTCATATTCTTACAATAAGTAGTCGCGTACTTTCAGTTAATTTTACATATTGAAAGCATATCAACTTCCTCACCTGGATGGAGTAATATATAAAGTAGTGGATCATTTTAAATTGATTTCTTTTGTTTTTTCCATTAATTGAACTTCAAGTATTAAGCCATTTCAATAGAATCGGACTTATTTCATATTTTTTGAAAACTTTTCAGTTTTAACATTACTAGCATAAGTTCTACGTTTCGTTTTATACTAGTGCGATATGGGTTCGGTTAAAAAGATGCGTTGTATGTCACACATAATAAATTAAGCAGTGTAAAATAGCTTTTTCTACTTTTTTTTGTTTCACCAGTGTGTTTTTTAGAACTAGTCTTGAAAAAAAATTACCATTGATTACTGATTTACAAACGAACACCCATTTCTTGTCCTATCAATAAAGCCTTTATTTATGCTACATTTTACAAAAATCAATTACAAATTTGCGACACTAAAAAGTCACATTTCTTCCAATTAATGAACATAATTAAAAGCAAAGATGCCACAATTAAAGACGAAATATATACTTCTCTTGTAAACGAATTATCTTTTGCTGTCGAGTTTAATAAAGAATACACGCATGGTTGATAAACGTTCTCATTTTGTTTTTGAAGCTGCATGGGTCTAGGTCTTAATAAGTTATTATGCTTTTTATAGAATGAAATATACATAAGCACTTTTATGAAATAATAATTATGCATTTTTAAAAATTAATGCTTATGTGTTTCGAAGTCGATAGCTTCATGATCGTTAGCTATCTGCTTCAAAGCGCGTAAGCAATAATTTTTTAAAATACATAATTATTATTTCATAAAAATGTTTATATATATGTATATATATATATATATATATATATATATTTCATTTTAGAAATTACTAGAAATAATGTCTGTAATAAACTTCAATAATAATAACATCAATATGATGAAAACCATTTATCATGTTTTATTTTACTTAACGTTTTTTCTTATTTAGTACATAGACGACCGCATTTAACTAATTGTAAACTCTGAGCCCTCCATCATTTCAATGTAATCTGGTTTTAATGCACTTTCATTATTTGACACCTTCATTTTAACCGTTCTTTTTCATTCGCATTTAGCCTATTTATTTGCTGATGCATTGTTCGGATTTTTTTTTTATTACTAACGGTTTTGATTATATGTATGTGATCGTACTCATTTTATTTGTACTGTATATAGTTTTTAATTTTGTTTTTAAAAGAAGTCAAACTCATTACATTGCAACATTAGATGCATATATGTTTATTATAATTTAATAAAATAATCAAATTTGGATATAATGAAGCCGTATTTTGGTTCCTTAACGAAACTTTCGAAGTTTTAAAAAATTTCGAAAAAAGTGAAAATGATATAAAAACCTTTAAACAATCACAAATTGACACATATTTGTGGAATACCGTGTGAAAAATACATTCCATGTTACAGTTTTATAATGAAAAATCTTGGTTTTTAACTTACTACGAGTATTTCATCTTTAACTTAGCATAAAGGAATCCTCAGCGCATAAACATTGTGCTTAAGTAATTATGTTTAATTCTCACGTGGAAACCTACTGGTCTGCATTAACCCTATATATTTTTAAAAACTGACGTAATAATTATTAGAATTACATCACTTTTATACCTTGCTACAAATTATATTAAAAATCAGCAGTAAGAATATTATCTATGCTCAACTAATTTTACAAAATAAATTTATTTCGATACAATAAAATTGAAAAAAAAGTTAAATTACTTCCATTAACTTTACTTTAACTGTAATTAGTTTTTATTCATTTTTCTATTCATTTTAAGAAAATATACATCCATGCGTGCATCCTTGAAGTCCATTTAGGTGGTAAGTAAAAGAGAGAAGCTCCTTTCACCTTACTGCCTATTAATTAATTCTAAGACTTTGATAACTATAAAAGATTCACAGGTATTTTCTAATTGCAAATTATTAATTTTTTGCATCTTATTTTATTTTTACTTTCCTTTTGGATAGGTTGAGAAAGTGTTTACGCTTAGTATTGCTTTATGAAACAAGTTGGGTCAGTTTTTTCTTTTTGTACTAGTTAAATTCAACTTCTTTTGCTGCGAATAAGGCAGCAACCTCCTCTGGTGCCCCTGGATATAGCCGGATTTTAATACGAACAGCGAAAGTAAATGGTTGAAACAAATGCTACCGCAAGGAGCGGTATCATCACGTCCTAAAACAGTCTTTATTAGGGCTATAAAACAATGAACAAAAAGTTTAGCAAAAATTTGAGAATCCCATAGTTTAAGGTAGAGGATATTTCTTAAAATAAATGCAAATGTATTGCAAGAATTGCAAAAGCATGTTAACCGGAAGTAATAGCAATGCAGGAAATTCATAGCGAAACCAATCTAGAGTTACAATGCCACAGAAGGACTCATGGATTTAGGATTGTAGCAGCAGTCTGTTATGTGAAACATAATGAAAGATAATATACAAAGTGTCTGTTTAATTGAAGAAAGCAGTTGTAGTAATTGATAGTCTACACATAGTAATTATATTTCCTCCTGCAGAGTAATGGTCCTTAAACAGTACAGTACTTCCTCAATTTGCCGTGAAAAGCGTAGATTTTGTTGAGAAACCTGAATACAAGGATGGTAATAAAACTTAAGACTGTCAGAGATTCTGCCAAACAAGATAGCAGCAGAACCGTTCAAATTTTAAAAAAACATCAATTAAGAAAAGATAGTTAAGAAAAACGTTTAGCCATTTACAGAATAATGTTCATTTTATAGCAGAAGAGATTAAAGAAACTGTAAAAATTATCGAAACCGGGAAAGCGGCTGGCGTTAATAGATTATGTACCATAAATTCATGAAATATTCGGGGGCCGAAAGCAATTATGCTTCTAATCCAATTTCACATTTATATTCAAAATACAGGAAAACTTCCAAGGCAATTTAAGGAAGCCAGAGTAATTACAATAATCAAAGCAGGAAAATATCGTTGTTATGTGTGCCATATAAGATCCTAGAACGAATAATATGCAATCGGATAGTTACAGAAGTAGATGGTACACTTTCATCCGAACAAGCGGTTTTAGAAGAAAGTAGAGATGCGCACACCAGATTATGGCTTTTATCAACTACATAGAAAAAGCGCATGACATGAAGCTGAAAACTCTTCACAGATCTTACTTTGGCTTATGGTACTGTGTGGAGAGAAAAGTTGCTCTCATAAAAACATCGAAGGTATTTGTTTACATAAACGAAATGCTTACTAATCAAACTTTTAAAGTAACACGGGGGAAAACCAGTCGACCAATGAGGACGAACAATGGTCTCCGTTGAGGCTCCATATTCTAGCATTTCTGTCATTTAACTTATGACATAAGCGATATTCTTATGACGAGAGTTAAAAAAATTTCAGTGTGCAGATGACATCGCTGTAGTTTTCCATAATAAATCTGTTCATGATTGCTGTAAAGTTCTAATTAGGGGCTTGGACGTTTTGAACGATATTTTGAATTATGAAAACTGCGATTGAACCAGATTCATCATTATTCTATCTCACGTCTCAATTAGCAAAAACAATATTGCGCATATTACCCGCCGCAGAGGTGTTGAAATCAAACATAATGCCACACCAAAATATTTAGACGTACATCTAGATAGAGCACCATACTGACAGATTAGCACGGAAAGTGAAGTATAGGGTAAATTTGATTAGAAAATTAGCCGGCATAAGTTGGAGAGCAACGATAAAGGTGTTAAGAATAACTTGTTCGTGGAATACTGTGCGCTCGTCTGGTTAAGAAACGTACATACCAAAAAAAAAAGAACATCCAGGTAAGGAGTGCATTAAAAGTAGTCAACAACAATAATAACCGGTTGCCAGTTTTTGCCAATATTGCACTTCTGTTGTTGCAACGAAAAGAAGCATTACAAAAATTATTTGAAAGCTTCCCGGATGTGAAAAACTTCTTAATGTATATGCAGAGCCGGATTAACTATGTCGGGGCCCCTAGGCAATGCACGTCTCAGGGCTCCCTTGCTCAAAAATCCGGTAACTATTTGATAAAACACTTTTTTGAAAACTTTGAATTTCGATATCCCTCGAACAAATCAACTGATCGAAATGTGGTTTACAGCATTCGACGCAGTTTTCAATCACAAAAATATGGCTAGCTGTAATAAAAACAATCCAACACGAAATTTGAGTTAATCCAAAAAAACACTTTTTTTGAAATTTTCGAACTGCGATATCTCTTGAACGAATCAGCCGATTGATACGCCATTGACGGTATTCGACAAAGTCTCTTAAGCATAAAAATATGATTTATTACAAAAAAAGCGATCCGACAAAAAATTTGAAAGTTATTTCAAAAAAACACTTTTTTGAAAAAATTTCGTCAACGATATCTCTGGAACATATCAATTGATTGTGACGCGGTTTACGGCATTCGACGTAATTTTTGAGGGAGTAGAGCTGATTAGTTTTTGGAATTAATCGGTACAAGAGCCTAAAAGTTATTTAAAAAAAAATTTTTTTGGACAATTTTATTTTTGAGATTTCTCAAAATCTACCTAGCCGAATCGGTTCAAATCTATGTTTAGTAGAACCCTTTCGAATACCGCAAACTGATTTTCAATCGATCAAGACGTTCAAAAGTTATAGAAGGTTCACATACACACACGTACACAAATACATATATTAGGACACAATCGTAAAAATAGTCTGAATAGCTTCTTAGGACCTCAAAACATGGAGATTTAATGTGATAACTCGATTTTTGAAAATCGAGGTGAAAACAATAACTTTCCAAATTCTTGAAAATTTTTAATTTTCTCAGCGGGAAGTTAAAAATTGAAACGAATGGGAGAAAAATATGCGTATATTTTTATTAAATAGTTTTGTAAAGTAAAATATGTTTAAATCAGGCCCGTGCCCAGAATTCTGGAAAGGGGGGGGTTTTGAAAATTTTCTTTACATATTTATTTTATAATACATTTTTCACTAATATTTGTACTATTAATAATTTCCATTATATTGATATTTATATATTAATAATTTACGTAAATGAATTACCCCGTATATGAACATTAACAAAAATTACATATGTTATTAATTATACTCGTAATAAAAATTTTTTTGCATAAAATATTAATGAAGTACCTAAAAATATGCAGCATATTTTTTCTTTTTTCTTTTAAAAGTAGGTAAAAACACCCTAAAAAATCATCAATATTTATTTTAAATTTGTGATTTTTTTCAGATTTTTTTGTATTTATAATAACTATTTCAGTTCTCATGGGGGGGCGGTTAGCCCCCCCCCCGTGGACACGGCCTTGGTTTAAATATGTACCCTTCTAACTTTTTTAGATACAAAATCGTTTAAAACATCTTTGGAAGTTAACCTTTTCCAATATATCATTTTCGATCGCCATTATCGCCAATGAATTTAAACGGTTCTGAGACATTGATGAACGAAGACAGTTAATTGATTAGCTTTAATTTCGAAAAGTTACGTTCACCCGTAGCGTTTCTAATCACCAGACTTCTATATATCTGCTATGCTGTCATTACATTCGGCAAAGCTGGTTATTGTGCCATATTACCAAAAATCAGTTTATACGATTCCTCGGCGGGTACAATTTTATCTTTGCGGTATCCTCTAATTGTAAGATGAACTACTTAAACTCCACCATCTCGTCTATAAACTCAGACTCAATGTCTTCAGAATAATGTTTCCTGAACTTTGTACAAGCCTCTCTAATTTCATCGTTGGACTTTGTCAAGAAATCTGTTAGAAATCCAAACAGAGAATTAATTTCCCCGGTAAGCTTCTAGTCGCCGCGACAATTCTGTACACAACATTTCATCACTGTATTGGGTACCAGTTTTCTCATTTGCCTTCATCTCGTAATCGTCAAATAATTCTCGCTGTGAAAGTAAAACATCTCAGAGCAAATTTAAAAGATAGTTGTTGTTTGTAGAGATATACTGACCCCATTGATTCGATCTAGTATGGCAGTCCAGAATACTACCATTACGGAATTTTCTTTTTTTTTCCAAATCCTTTAATAGACATCTGGTCTCGTGAATCACTTGTGATGTCTGAGTCTCATCGCCAGCAATGGACTCCGAAACTTTCTGAAAACTGTTGTAACCTTTTGATAAATCCTTAGTCGCATCAGCCCTTGCAAACCACCACCTTGTGTCGGATACTCTTTTCAGAACTAATGACGAGTATTGCTTACGTCATCACCTTTTTCAAGATGTTTGAGTATAATTGCCCAGTGATGAGTTGACACCGAAAAAAAGTTGTATAGTGCCTGTACTAATCCGAAGAATGAGATTGCTCCAACGCAGCTCACCGCAGCACGTACTCCAACCAAATTCAGTGAATACGCTGTACATGGAACGTGGTGTGCGAAATAATTTGTTTTCTTAATATGCGCCTGTAGACCATTATAACAACCAGACGTATTTGACGCATTATGGCAAAACTTTTTATATCGATGTTAGTGAATACGTCGTCTACTAATCAGTGTCTGTAGATATACTCGCTGCGTTGCATTATTCTCATGCGATTGAATTCGGTGCGACGCATTTTTCCAATCATATAAGTGGTGGTAAAATTAAACGAGAATGACTCTTGTATTCTCCGTCTACTGGAAAACAGTATACTTTTCTAGTAAACGGAGAATACATGAGTCATTCTCGTTTAATTTTACCGCCGTTTATATGTTTTCGAAAAAACATAGATTGAGAAAAAAATCTTTTACTATAGTCGTATTGTCGGGTTGAAACGGAAAAATCACACTCAAAGTGTTGACATTCGTTAGGATCTCCAGCACACTAAAAGTCTTGTATTTTGTTGGTAATATTTTGCCATAAGCCAAGGTCATTCTGGTATTCTACTCCTAGATGAACTACGTTTTGGTATAGTAATTGGACTTCGGGCTCGACCTCACTTTCCTTTGCAGCGATTTCTTGATCCTGGCCAGTCTGTTCAGAACACAAGCAATACCTAATCATTAAAATTACAGTATTTGCTTTCGTTTCTGCATACAAAAATACTTTTGATTTCACTTAATAGCAGTCTTATAATTCATAGTCGCCATAGTACGTTGAAAAATAGGAAACTTGTATCACATCATAAAGAGAAGATTAGAGCGCAAGGATCTAAATCATAGATGATTTTCACTCCTGATACTTAAAAACCCACCTGTTAATGGTTTTTAGAAAAATATTCTATTGAAATCGTCTCAAAACCAGTAAAAATATGACGATGTAATATAAAAAAGCAAAACAATAATATTGTCTTGAGGGTTTGCTACATACAAATTTTCAAATTTAATTTTCACCCAAAAAAAAATTCTCGGGCCGTGGGGCCCCTAGCTGATACGGGACCCCAAGGCAGTTGCTTACACTGCCTAACGGATAATCCGGTCCTGTATATATAGATTAAGATTACTAGCCAGCAATGGAACTAAAGTCCTCGTTATGGCAAACTACAAATCACATTACTCAGTAGGTTATTGAAAAGGGGAATAGAAGGTGGAACAAGGAAAATGCAAACGTTTTAGTGTAAACCTTACAAGCGATCTTACCATGTAACTTCCTAGTATGAATCTCTCACAAATCCAAACAACTGATCACTTATATGATTGTAGAACCCATTCTAATATGGAAAAAGTGTCAAAATGCAAGCTTTTTTACAAGTAAAGCATTTCAATAGATATTAAGTTTAAGTGTGAAGATATAAATGTATGTGTTCAAGGCCGTGTCCACGGGGTGGGTTTTAGGGGTTAACCCCCCCCCATGAGAATTGAAATAGTCTAGGTATTTCATTAATATTTCATGCAAAATTTTTAGTTACGAGTATAATCAATAACATATGTCATTTTTATTAATGTGTTTATGCAGTAATTCGTTTATTTAAATTATTAATATATAAATCAAAATGATGGAAATTATTAATAGCATGAGTATTAGTGAAAAATATATTGTTATTTATAAAATAAATATGCAAAGAAAATTTTCAACCCCCCCCCCCCCTCTTCAAAATTCTGGGCACGGGCCTGTATGTGTTGGAGAATAATAACGTTTCACTTTCAGATGAACGAACGAATGAACTTCATTGGCTTACAATTATTTAACTAGCTTAGTCGATGTTGAAAATTTTTGATTTTATTTCGAATTGTGTTCCATAGTTATTAAAAATATATTTAGAATGTATTCATTTTTTTCTTCCTTGAAATTCAATTTTTTTTTTTTAAAAAAAAGGTGATTTATTTAAATTATTAATAATACAAGAAATGCATTTTTGATAATTTTTAAATATAGTTTTCATATATATATTAGGATTTAACTGAATCCTAAAACAGAACAAATTATAATTACTTGTCATATTTAGATATGTGAGAATGTTAAATATTTTGTATAATTATTAAAAATAAATAAATAAATTAACCTAATTAAAATTAAAAAATATAAAATAGTTATTTTTAAAGCATAATTATTAAGTTAATAAAATGTAAAAATGAATAATTAAAAAAAAATATATACATTTTTACATAATACTCAACTACCTGTTAGTTGTAAAATTAAATTAAATTTTTAAGCAACTGTTAATTTAAATAACTTTATTAGTACAAATTTAACAATGTGGATCAAAGTTTAAGATTTATTTTTATAATAATAAAACTGAAAAAGTAAAAAGATATGTAATTTCTGAAGCAAACTGCATTTATGTTGTATAGTACGATTAGAATTAGATGTATTATGATTAGGGCAGCACTGAGTGTAAAATTATGTAATTATTATACTTTATTATGACTTAAAGAAGTTTTGAGTTACGACCGAAGTAGAAGACTGGTGATTGAATAATGGAGAGTAAATGTTGCATAACGATTTCACGGTATAAAGAATAGGTAGGTAAAAATAATTCTTAATTCTTATTTGTCTGATTAATATTGGAATAATTGAGATATATTTTTGCAATGGTTTTGTTACTTGGTAGTTTGTATACTGGTTAGTGAACAATGAATAATATACATATACGTAAAAGTTTATTTTCTTATCCGTATATTAAGTTTTTTAATACATCTGGATTTCCATTAAATGAAGTAGTTATTTGTATACGCGCACAATTCTGTTTTCGAACTTAATTTATGAAAAAAATTGAACATTACGATGCACATTTAAAGACCGAATAGAATCTTCATTAGGAATGTGTTTTTTTGAATAAATAACATATACTATGGTATATAATGAATGCATTTATGTAAATTATATAAGATAATTATAATTTATTATTATTACTCTTGTTAGCATGAAGTAACTTGTGTTATTAATACGAGTTATGCATTTATATATTACTATCAATAATCAGAATTTCAAATGTACTTTGTTCATATAGTTTTTATTATTGTGACATATGGTTTCGTAATAAGTCGTACTGATGCTGTTGAAATTCAAAGAGATGTGTTCGGTGAAATATACATAAACAATAACGTTACTAAAATTATTCAGTATACATTAAAAACGAAAGAATGTATTGTGCAAATTCTTACATATGGTGCTACTATCCGGTCAGTTTTAGTGCCAGATAAGTTCGGTAATTTCGATGACATAGTTTTAGGATTTAATGATATAAAAGGTAATTTTTCTTTAAATTTGTATTTTACAGTTTTTTTGTATTTTTTTAGAACTAATAAAACGTTTAAATGGTGTTAAAAAGTTTACTTTTTAGTCAAATTAATAATATAATTAATTTACATAAACATTCTGCACTACACATTTTTTTTGCATTTTTTACCAAATGTGGATATAAAAATGATAATGAAGACCTGGTTTTACCAGCATAATTTTTTCCTGAGTCGTTATAACGTTATAATTTTAATTTAATTTAATTTTTAGAAAGTAATGGCAGTGCAATAATTAAAGAAACATAATATTAATTAGTTTGTTGAAGTGATTTTTTGGTATTTAAAATTTTTGAATATGTTATGTTGTTTTATAATTAACGCATTTTATAAAATTTATATCCAGTTTTATGTTTTTTCCAATAAAATTTTTTTATAATCTTTAAAAGTGAGTTCAAACGTATCTAGTTCTTCGTAACATTTTCCATGTATATTATTTTCAATGGAGTCGAATTTATTTCAATAGTTGATGCAATGTTTTTAAGAGATGTAAAAAAATTGTGCTAAAAAGTATTTAGTTTGTTTTTGTATTGTTATATAATTGCTCGAGAAGAGTTTATTATGATCTTCCACCTCTTACATCGTTAATATATTGATTTTGCAATTGGATTATAGTTTTGTTTTCAATTTTATGTACATATGTTTTCTTTTAGTATTTTTTTTTTTTTTTATAAAGTCCTTTATTCCCATATTTAAAATTTTTGCTATTACTTGTTTGCTTTAACTATTACGTAATATAGATATAATTTAAGCAATAAAAAGGACAGAAGTATATAAAATCGTTTTGTAATACCTGAAAAATGTTTAGTTTAAAACTGAGTTTCTTTTTGAGTCCTACAAACTAAGAGTCTGTTTAAATAATAACATTGCAATATATTATCGTATTGAGTTTTAATTTATACCTATATTTTTTAATTCAGAAACTAACATTAAAAAGTAGTTTAAACTATTTTAAAGTTATTTTTGTGGTTATTGTTGAGTTCGGATCCACTGTTAGCACGTTTTAATCCGTATTGTAACATTTGCTTTAAATTTGAATTTATAACGCATGTAGTTTTTAAATGATTACAAAATTTTATAAATATTACTTTATATCGATTAAAAACAGACTATGTAAATGATTCAAATCCATACTTTGGTGCAACTGTGGGCCGTGTTGCTAATCGTATTGCAAACGCTTCGTTTATATTAGATGGTGTTCAGTACAACTTAGATCCGAACGAGGGCAGAAATACTCTGCATGGTGGACCTAAAGGTTTTAGTAAGGTTAGTAATGACATAGGCGTTCTTCTTTCTTCGTTTAAACGACAGTCAGTTGTCTGAACTATTAATGTCTCGAATCATTTCTTAGCGTTTATAGAAAATTTATTTATCTTGAAGTAATTCCAGTTATTTTGCAGTTTTGATTTTAATATTTTATTAATTTCATTATTTTGCGCGGAATTATAGAAGCATTTACAAGGAATTAAAAAATTTACAATGTGTGTTAAATTATTTAGTAGAATGTACTTATACAAATCTGCTCAATTTATGTTCAATTTTTTTATTTATAATAGGAAATCTGGGATGCTTTCGTCGTAGAAGATGAATTGGTTATGTTTTGTCTCAGTGCCGATGGTGAAGGAGGATTTCCGGGGAAAGTAAAAACCTACCTTGTCTTTAATTTGACTTCCAATCAGCTCCGAATGAAATATTTCACTAGAACTGATAAGAAAACACCTATTAATCTTACCAATCATGCGTATTTTAATCTTGCGGGTCAGGTGGGTTGCCGTTTTATTTATTATTTTTCTTACAAAAAAATTGTGCAATGTTTAAAATTACCATTAAATTTTATCGCTTTTTCCTCCACTAGAATATTCAGGAGTGCTTGTGTTGTTTATTATTATGTTTCAAATACATCATAAAATATTAACATTTACACATTAAAAAGAAATAAGCAATGCTATAGTTTGTTCAACGAAAATTTGCTGATGGAAAAAGTCGATAAAAATCGATATGTATTATCCACTAACGGTGGCCCCGTAAGTGGATCATAAATATCGATTTATATCGACTTTTTCCATCGGCACATTTTCGTTGAACGAACTGTAGTGCAAATTAATTTTTTATGAACGCTTTGAATTCGTTTATTTCTGAGACTGGTTCATAAATTTCGATAAAATGTTTTTTCTGTGCCTAACAAAAAGCTAACTAGTAAACTTTTTAATAATATATTGGATTTTAAAGAAATACCCTGTCCAATGACAGAGATAACACCTCGACATTAATACAGTCGGTTTAATTTAGTTGTTTCAGATCTCAGTTGAATTCACTAAAAAATTGATCTTTAAGTTGTTTAAATGTTTAACAAGCTTAAAACATATATTTCAGCTCATTTTATTATTTTTTCATTGACCTTTGAAATATACTTAGGGCTTATTATTATTGTCCGATTACTGATGTACTAAGGAACGTTGACAATTATGCGAAGGATTTTATTTTAGTATCGTTGGATTACCTTTTTATTGCTGTTCTGAGCATAGTCCTAAATAACTCCGAATTTGTCTAACTGTTTTTATAATAGGAGTTTGTTTACGATGGATAACTCCGGTTTATTGCCTAAATTAATTTTTTGTTTTTAGCGTTTAATTCATTATATGTTTTTCATTAATCGTTTGTCTAAAAATAATCTTAAATATTTAATTTCGTCATCTTTTGTTAGGACTGTACAATTGTTCGTAACTAAACTTGCGATATTGTCAAGTCATTTTAAAATGAAAGTAACATGGACCAATTTAGTTTATCCGCTACGCTTTGTACCATGTTGTCATTTAATGAATTGTTTGGAAGTGTCGTGTTTACATGTATTCTAGTTTGTACATAAAACCGCTATGTCGTTAACAAAAGTAACACAACTTCTGAATTTGCAGGAATAGGCATATCAGTTGTGTAAAGAAAGTCAAGTAACTAAGTGCACTTTTCTTTGGAATTTTGATTTTAATAAGCTATAAAAATAAGCCCCAAAAGTTTCAGAAAGAAGTATTTTTCTGGCAAGATACTATCGTAATAATATATGAAAAAGTTGCATAGAAAAATAGCGTTGAAGCTTGTAGATTGTTTTCTATGCCTTATTTTATTAAATATTTTGCGTATATGTGGAATACGAATGTATTTTTCGTTTCTAAACATCTTCAATTACTCTAAAAATTTGTTCTACAGTTCGGTGAGTAGATCTATTTTGATTTTATATCGGAGGTCATAAGAAAAATACAGTTAATTCTTATCTTACGGATGCAGTCATCAGTTATTATCGATAGATTTATCAGATTGTAGTTGATTTGACCTTATTCTAAATAATTCTTTGTGTAAAGAAGAAAGACTAAGCGGGTAAAATATGTTGTAACTTCTGTATGAAATCAAGAGTGTATATATTTAGCGGTAGCATCAGCCATATGAGAGGACTGAAGAACGCTAATAATTACTTGACATATTTTCATACTGCAGTTGCTTACGTCTACTTAAAGTTGAAAACTCTAATCAGAGGAAATTGTTTATAAAAATTTGAATTAGAAAGACGGAATCAATTGAGGGTATTTTAGGTTTTCTATGAAAATGATGTTGGTAATTTTAAATATCTAATAAGTGCTCGCTTTCCTTGTATTTTTGTTTCTGTAAGAAGTTTTATCGCATTGTTATAAACTAAATTTATATTAGCATGAAGATAAAAAGTAAACCAAACAAGCACACGGCACCATAAAAATGGAGTAATTGGTGTTTTGAATTTGTGAAATTTAGAAATAAATGAACAGTTAAAATTCGACATAAATTAAATTTTCGAAAAATTTTAAATATTTTGTAAAACATTTTCCCCTGCTATCCGAAAAAGGGAAATTTTAATTAACTAAATTTATTCTAATTGGATCCTCTAACTGTAACTTTTATGATTGTATTCTATGAAAAATAAAATTGACTTTAGTTAAAATGAAGAGGAGCAAAAATTTAAATATCCGGAAAAAATGGCATAATATTTATTATGTATTTTGTGAAAACAAAAGTCGATGTTTGTTTAAAAAAATTGTTGATTTGTTAATTCAAATGAAATAAAAAGCTGGACATTTAATAAAACGACCAATTTTTGAAAATGAATTCATGAAGAAATACTGGAGAATTAGTTGTAAATCAGAGAATTTGTATTAAAGATAAGTGTCTATGTATATTTTGAATCGAATTTAAATTTAAAATGTAATTACATCTTTTTTTACCTGATTTTGGTCAATATTTCTATTCACCTTTGCAGCACGAAACCTCGTTAAGTACATTACTAGAATCAAGACATATTTTATTAGAAAACAAATTTTAAACATCATTTAATATTACTAATTTAAAAAATGAAGTCAACGTTATTTCCTAAAAAATTAAATTTAAGACTTTTAGTAAAAAATGTGCCTCGCAGTTATCATAGTGTCAGAGTATTTAAATTTCTTAACAACCGGTTCAGCGGACTAACGAAGTGTTATTTGATAAAAACTATATCATTTTGATATTTGTGTAGCAATAAATTTTTTCCTGTAACTTCAGAAAATCTATTTTATATTTAAAATTCATTTACAATTGGCTAAAGCATTTATATTTCTTTGTATAATATATTTTTTCTTCTTATTACTATTTTATTTTTATTATGACATCTTGCATATTTTTTATCCTTAAAAATTTAATTATTGTTTTTTTTTTAAAGGTGCTAAATAATTTTCTTATTTTTAATATTTTAGATGCCATAATAATTATATAATGCCTCATTTGCTTGTATCTTGAAACATCAATTAAGATTTTTAAATTGTTTTAGAAAAAATCTTTACGTTTCTTATTACTTTTAAGTGGTTTATGAACAGGGTTTTGATTAAATATTTAACTATTTTCGTATTATTTATATAAAAGAGATGATTTTTCACATAAATTGTTTTTTTTTTTATTATTATTATTATTAGGGTTCTGGTCCAGAAGAAATATTTAAGCATACTGTTGAAATTAATGCAGACAAATTTACCGTTTTAAATGAAAACTTACTACCGACAGGTTAGTAATTTTTAGGGTTTACTTATAACAGTAGTGGTTACAAATTTGTTTGTATTGGTTTTTATATGAAATGTTTGAGATCGTGTGTAACTAAATTTATACTTCACTCAGATTTTCTTATAAATTTTTGTTTATAAACATTTCAAAAATATTTAAACTTTAAAAAATTCAGATATAAGCGATATGACGGTTTTTAAAAAAACCTTGTTTCAAATTGATTTATTTTTATTGCTAGAAATTTACATTTAGAATTTGGAATTAAACGGGATACATTTTATTTAGTATATTTAATTGAAATAATCTATTCGTAGTATAACATCAATTATTATAAACAAGAGTTTTTTGTTTTTTTTTTTTTGCCGTCAGGATTATTGTGAATTATAATGCATTTATTTTGTTTATCTGAAAACAAATATTCATTTTAAAGGGGAAAAAATATGTATTGGTATTAACTTCGAATATTTGTTATTTTTTAATAAGTATTTTCTAGTAACTAAATTGTGGGAAATAATCTTTATTTGATTTTTAGATTACATTTATGAATATATTTTAATACGATGTTTTCAAAAAAAATATAAAATAAGGAAAACATTAGCTTTAGTTTCTGAAACGCCTACTGTTTTTTTTTATGCTTCTTCGTTACAGCTTAAATTCCAATTTTCGAAACTTTATTTCCGATATTTACTAGGGCTGGTGATTTTAATGGATATACGGATAACCCGGTTAACCGCCGTATCGGTTTAAACCGATCATTCGGGTGAAAACCGTGTTTGCGGTTTTTACGGGTACGGTTAACCGTATGAAACGATTACCCGTATTAATCGCGATTTCGGTTAACCGTATGAAACGGTTATCCGTATTAATCACGATTTCGGTTAATCGTATAAATCAGTTAATCGTTATAACAGTTATATAATAAAATTTAAAAAAAATTTTAAATATATCGTTATAACTATAATTTTTTAATTGTTCGTATAGACGGTTATTTAATAAACTATAAAATTTTATTTTAGAGGGTATGGCCGGTTAAGGGGTGTAAGAGTGCCTTTAAACCAAACTTTATAAAAAAAATATATATAAATCGAGGGTATGAAAAAAGTAATTAAAACTGGAATTTTCAGACCACTAGTCCTACAGGGGTCTCCTGTAGTCATCATTTCGTTATTTTCGGGTTTTTTACGATATCTTAGCCATTTTTCAATCGATTTAAAAAATTCTTGTTGGAGGTTAAATATAATGGAGAATTCTATAATGGTGAATTTTTTTAAATTTTTAGACG
Organism: Icerya purchasi; assembly: GCA_039619475.1. Classification (NCBI taxonomy): domain Eukaryota; kingdom Metazoa; phylum Arthropoda; class Insecta; order Hemiptera; family Monophlebidae; genus Icerya; species Icerya purchasi. The sequence continues at coordinate 274,725,871 of CM077116.1, forward strand.
CTAAATTCAAATTTTTAGAAACGTTCAAAATTTTTAAAATGTCATAAAAAATATTTTAAATTTCAGTTACGACGGAAAAAATATATAAAGTGTTTTGTGGTGTAAACTACTTATTGAAATTTTTTCTAATTTTTAAAAGTGACGGAGAGGTTCAAAAAAAAAATAAAAACATGCATTTTTGACTGAAAACTATCTTGAAATTCAACTAATAACAACGAAATAAATATATGTTACGTATTTGAAGATAACATATTTTCCTGAATTTTTTCGGATTGTTAGAATAAAAAAATATAGAGATTCTGCACGAATTTAAAATTCCCATAATGGCAAATTAGGTAACACAATGACATATGTATTATGTAACTTACATTTTATAGGTTGCTTCCAGTTGAAGCTTCAAAGGTTTTTCAGACAAAAATGAATGTTTTCATTTTTTTGGACTTGTTTCATCTGTTCCTGAAGTTCGAAAAAATTCAAAAAAACATTTTATTTTAATATATGTATGTAACATATATCTATTTTGGTGTTGTTAGTTGAATTTCAAAAGGTTTTTCAGCCAAAAATGCATGCTTTTATTTTTTTTGAATCTCTTCCACCACCTTTAAAAATTCAATAAAATTCACCGTTATAGAACTTTCCATTATCTTTAACCCCCAACAAGAATTTTTTAAACCAGTTGAAAAATGGCTGAGATACCGTAAAAAAACCGAAAATAACAATATTAGGCATTCTGTTATGAATAATTTTCAAGTGATTTGCTATTGCCGAAGGAGAACCATTGTAACTTAAGACGGCTTTGCAATAATTACATATTGCGTCTTTACTGTCTATGGATTTTTCAGCATGATTCCATACCCAACTATTTTTTTTTGGCATCTTGAATTAAAAACGATATCAGAATTAAACCATAGCTGAAGAAAATAAATCGTCAAAGCTAACTTTCAACCACTTAATACAACTTTTTTCCCAATGCGTTGTAAATAAATCGCACTGGTTGGAGCGGACTGTCTTTTGTAGCATAGCATCTGTTGCATTGCTGAGTGACTCACTCCCGTAAGCAGTGCGCGTACGCGAGTGATTATGAAGTAAGCTTTTAACTCACCGAGCTGCGGTTTTCCCGTAAATAAATAATTTTTTGAAACTAGGATTGATGTTATTAAATGACAAAGCGATAACAACAAAACACGAGCCAGTACAACTAAATCCCGCAATGATATTAATTACACAACAATCCAAAAAGAAACGAAAAAAAGATTATTATTACTATTATTATTTAATCAACATTGCGATTAATACGAATATCGTTTCATACAATTAACCGTATCCGTGAAAACCGTAAAACCGATTTTTACCCGGTTACCCGGTTTTTAACAGCCCTAATATTTACGTCGTCTTTTGTACACCATTTAAAACTATTTTTGATTGAGGCATTATTTTTTTAAATACTTGTCTTTCGTCTTATCGCTTAAATAAATCGATAAAAAATATTCAACGTAAAAAATTACAAAACAATATTCCTGGTGTGTTAAGAAAAAAGTTCTATAATATAGTAATATGCGTTTTCAACAATACTTTTAAAAATTTAAGCAAAAACCTTTCACAGATGTTGCTTTTAATTAAATGGTATAATTGAATCTGTTTTTTTCCTCTCTTTTCTTCTTATTTTTTGGGTTCTCTAATGATTCTATATTAAATAGAAGAAAATGTTCAATTTTGGTTTTTAATTTGGAACTCTATTAATCTGTAATTGCAAATAACTTCATGCATGACATTGAAGTAAGCCTTATTTTTGAATTTTGCTACAGAATTAATTAAATAAAAGAATGAAAGAACATGATATGTAACATTTTTCTAAAATTTGGCTTTGCGATAATTTTAAAATTGAATACTTTTTTAATGATATGATGAAAATAAATAAATAAATATAATGATAATAGCAGTAATAATAATAATAATAATAACTAGCTGTGTCCGTGTTTGTCAGCAAAAACAGGGTATAGCCTCATCACAAAATTATCTTTTAAATATATATTTATTAGAATATTTTGATCAGTAATGAATAAGCGTAAGTAATTTTTTTTATGTTTATAAATAGAATTTTAACATACATATTTATGTAAAGAAATGTAGTAGAGCCGTATACTTTTTTTAAATAAGAAATTTACATGATTTAGGAAGAAAAAAAGTTTATGCAATATTTTATGGTGAAAAATTCCCATACATTTAACAACCTTCACAACTCATTTCGTCGTGCTCATATTGAAGAGTTTGTGTTGAATTTTATTAAGGGATCTATATTTAAAAAGGGTTTTATAAACAACTCATCCAACGTTCGGGCTTTTAATGAGGCAACACAAGTTGCTCACTTTTTTTTATTTTTATTATTATTAATATAGCTTCTGATGATAAGGTCAGCTACTTTATTTCTACAGTTTTAGATTTAATCTAAATAAGCAGTACTTATAATTAGCATTAGCAAAACATGTGCAGAGGTATAATCTAATGGTTAAGCTCTGTTAATTATATTATTCGGTAACAATCAAATCACGAGTTTTGAAGCGCTTAAGTCTTCTTAGATCCAGATCTGTACACAAAAGTGCCAAGGCCTCTTGATTCGAATGATAATGAAGCCGTTTCTGATATTGAGCATAATCGTATATTACTTTGTTGACCCATTTGATCTGCAAATCTGCATGGAGTATATCATTTTGTTGAAATCAACGAGCATTAGTAATTAGCCGAAGAAACGTATTCTGAGTCGTTCGGAATATTTTTCGATTTGATGCTTTAGCACGTCCCCGTATTTGTATTCCGTAAGTCTATATTGTACGTATAACAGTGACAATCTTAATTTCAGCGCGTTGCGTGTTTCTCGAAATTTATTATTAGCAATAAAATAATTTACTTAACATTCAGCAGTTGTACTTAGTATTTATAATTTAATAAAAAAATCTAATATATAGGTGAAATCGCAAATGTACAAAATACAACGTATGATTTGAGAAAGACAAAATCGCTTGGAAATTCGATATACGCGACTGGTAGAGTTGGATTCGACATAAATTATGTACTTAATAAAGTTGCTACGGTGGATGATGTTCCTCAGTTTGCTGCCAAGTAAATAGAATCTTACGCTTGTATTTTTAGTAATATGGTGCATTTTTTTTTTTTTTAATTAAAAAAAAAAAAAAGTGAAAGAAAAATAAAAAACACGAAAATGGTGTACATAAGAATAAAGTTTAGAATATTAAAAAGTACGGTAAAGTTGTTCTAAATGGACGGAACTAATACGGGGGTTTTCACAATTTGCAAGTGGTTTCGATACCGTTTTATATTTTCTATTTCGGTAATATTTTGAACTTGCACAATTGCTTCATCTGATTTTTATATTTCACGAATTTACCTTCCAATGATAAAAATTATATCTATGTTCATGTAACTAAGGTAAATAGTGTTTTCGCTTTTGCATTATCTCCTAATAATAACTTTTGTCATGACCCTTAATCTGAGTTTAGCACATATGTAATTTTGAATTCAAAAGAAAAGTAAAATTTAACTATAGTAATTATTTAAATAAATATTTTTTTCTTTTAAAAAAACACGTTTTCAAAATGAATTAAAAAGTATAAAATAATTTTTCCTAGCCCCTCAGATTTATAACACCATACGGGTTGTCTTGAAAATTTATGATTGTAACATTTAATAGCTATAAAACAAAAAAAAGAAAACATGTAAGATTTATAAAATGAAAAACGTGAAGCGTGTACAATCGATAATTGATGCATGAATAGTTCACCCGAGTGTCACTTATAATTTTTTTGTACCGCAAATGATATGAACTGTTATGTGATTTTTCTTAACGACAGCTGCTCTCTATACTGTTTACTATTGTATACGCTCCACATTTTTCATTTTATAAATCTTACAAGTTTTTTTTTTTTATAGCCATTAAATTTTACAATCGCAAATTTTCAAGGCAATCTATATGGTATTATAAATCTTTTTTTTTTTTTTTTTGGGCGTGCCAGCGGCATTGACCCAACAACAAAAAAACTAAGCTAATAAATTAAATAACTAAGCGGTCCGAAATGGACGCAACAAAGGACAGCAGTGCGGACACCACAGAAGATGAAGGAAAGGAGAGGATAAAGGAAGAGTTATAGGGAGTAGGGAGACCTAATGACAGGAGCTGACTGTATGAAAGGTAGCGTTCGTTACGAAGAGCAGGACAATAAATCGGAATGGGTCCAGAAAAAATTATTTTATACTTTTTAATCGATTTTAAAAACGTGTTTTTTTGTTTTATTTTAATTTATTTAAATAATTATTTTCCGATTTTAAGTCTGAATTTGTGAAATTACTCATATCGTCGACTACGACAGTCGCCGCATTCAGCGAAAGCGTGCATCCGTCACAAGCATTGCATTCAAAAACATGGCGTAAGCAGAAACATAAACAGTAAGATCGTGTCGGTGTGACAAACACATTTGTTAAACACGCATACGTGCCGCTCACCGACACGCTCTTACTACTTGTGCTTACGTTAATCGTGAAGAGAGTCTAAGAGATAGAGAGGGAGAATGTGAGAAATTACGTTTGTTCACGCGCCTATGTAAAGAGAAACAGAGAGAGAGAAAGCAAGTAGTAGTGTAGGGAGAGTAAAACTGTTGAAGTGGAGATGGCCGTACTTTCGTATACGAAGATCTGCACAAAAGAGACTGCCTTAGTTAAGCTCATGGTAACGTAACTTTGATTAATATCAATATATTATTAATAAATATTAATATATAAATATAGTATTTACATAATAACGCATTGCCATCCAGTTCTGAGCTATGATCAAAGGTTCAAGTTCACGGCTCACCGGGAAGTTATATTAAAATTGATTGTAAAGACAAGAGTGAAAACGAGTTAATAAAAACATGTTAACATATAAAACCATGCGATTAAAAAAAATAAAAAGGAACATAAATGGTGAGGTAACCATTATAAGAATCCTATTTGCACGAAAGAAAATGAAACAATTGAAAATGCCCGCTAAATTAAAGGAAACAGAACTGGAATAAATAAGAACAGAAAAAGAAAAATTCTATTTTGCTATTATCTGATTCAAGAATTGTATTCGTGGATCATTATTTTAATTTCTGAGAGAGGAAAGCAAAACAAGCTGGCTACTTCAATAGTCTCATTGAATTTTAGTTCATCAAAAAAATTTGGGCTGTACGATTGTTGGTGGTAATTTTGAGCATTGGAAAGTTTAAACTCCTCTGATGGAGAATTATATTTGACATGAAATTTTTGATGATTCGATTGAATGTCTTATTTATAAATGTTTTTAATTAATAACCTTGATTACAGTTACACAGTTATGTATTCTATTACACGAAATTAATCACTATTACATAAAATACACAACTGTAATAGAATACATAACTGTGTAACTGTAATCAAGGTTATTAATTAAAAACATTTATAAAGTGTACAATCACAGTTACGGAGGAAATCAAACATAATGAATGTCTTATACTGAAAATGTTGTTTTTGTTGATTTCCCCGGATGTTCCCTATATATTTCAATGTTGTATCTTCATATCGTTGTCAATGAAAATAAATAAAAATTATTATTTTATATGATAAACTCATAACGGATTTTTTTCCGATGATGTAGTTTAAAATTTTGAGTATTCCGCTCAAGGTCGATTCTTAATTATTCTTAAATATTTGATAATTTTGTTGCGGGAGAAAATTATTTTTATTAGGGGGAACAGGTCAGTTTATTTGATATAAAGGTTTCGTGAAAGAGAATGTGCTGGATTTTAACTTTCCATTTTTCTGTCTATATATTTCGATTCTGTTCAAGTGCTCTTGCAACAATAACGGTACATTCTTAGGAACCCAATAAGCCGTTAAGATGCAGATTTCGTCGGCGAAAGTCACGATCAAGGTAGTTCAATTTTGCTTTTTGCAAATGAAATATTTATATACCGTGATATTTAGATTTTTATTTAAATAATGATATGCGTCTTGATTCTAATTATGTACTTTTTAAATTCAGGGTAATATGATAAGTTAACGGTATAAATATTGACACATTTAACAAAGTTAAGAATCATTAAGAATTAGATATTTAATAATCCATAACTTTTTCCGAAAATTCGAATTTGAACAAAGAATGATTAATTAGACTCGGCGATGACGGCGAGTGACAAAGTTTTATTAATGTTTCTTACTATATATGGAAATATAGATTCGAATAAAGATGATGAATTTGAAATTGCCAAAGCACGATTTATAAGCTGACGTAATTTGAGCATTACAGCTGAATCAGCTTTATAAAGTAGGATTCGTTTTAGGTTATCCGCGTTATCACTCGAAAATATTTACACTAAAAATTGTAAAATAAAATAGTTAAGGAAAAAATACCGATACTTAAAGATTTATTGTAAAAATTTAATAAAAATGCACTAAAATGTGAAAAATAATTACTCGATAAAACGATAATATATTTCACAGTAAATTATACATATGCTATGATAATTCTTAAATAACTTTTTGGATTCGATACTAAATTCAGAATGCAATAATAGCTAAAAACGTATTGAAGTTCCTGATATTTTTTCAATACTTGGCTTACAGAAAACGAGTAATTATATTACTATGCTCATTAAAATGTTCATGAATTTTTTTTTAATTTGCATTTAGTGTTGACTCTAAAATATTAATGTTGTTTAAAATTTCCATATTATTCTTATGTGTACTACTCTGAAATATACTATTTTTTATCGGGAAGCAGTTATTTATTTTTCTTTTTTTTTTTTAATTTTTAAAGTTCATCTTGAATTACGTTGTATCTTAAACACGATTAAACCGAACGCAAATAAAAATGAAATGTTTCGACGCTGTGTATTTATTAGTTTAAATTTATAATTTAATGCAGATTAGTACACCCTCCATCTGGAAGATATGTAACAATGTGTACTGATCAACCGGGAATGCAGTTTTACACATCTAACTCTTTATCAAATATTCGTGGCAAAGCCGGTGTACTATACAGGAAGTTTGGAGCCTTTTGTTTGGAAGCGCAGAAATTCCCTGATTCTGTGCATAACGTAAGTTACATGATTAAAAAAAAATATTTTTTTTTCTCGCTGTATCAACTTTTTATTTACAATTTTAAACAAAATCTCTAATGGAATATTTTTAATGTTCGTATTCTTTGCAATAAAGTTTTGTACTCGCAAGATCCTCTACAGAATCATCACATAGGGCGCCTTAAAAATTTTTAAAATGAACATTAAAACCACAAGACTAACATCTTTTCATCGCCCGTTGATATTTAAACAGCATGTTAAAAAAATTCATTTCCTTCCATAACTTCAATTGTAAGGTGAAAAGAATTTAAGTTCTTTGTAAAACACTCGTCAATGAACTGGTTCGGTTATAGTGCGATTATTCAGATTCGCCAGACCTATTTAAGGGGAAATACATAGATGCTTTGAAAAAGTACCGCTGCGACGAAATATGTCTTTGGCAGTATTCGAAAGTTTTTCTTTCTTTCTTATAAGCATTAGCACACCGCTTTCTAATTCACTCCAAGACGGTTCAGTTGAAATTTGTGGTTTTAGCGATGATGCAATAGCGCGCGGTGTGTAACTTATAGAATGAATATTGTTAATATCATGATCGTAAAGTTGAAAACTTTGTGTTATTAACGATACGTAGTTTATAAAATAATGGTAGCTTAAAGTACCTATCGAAGAAATATGTTGTAATTAGCTAAATCACTTTAAGGAATAGTGTTTTTAAATGTAAATCACTTAAAAATGTTATTTTTTGAATTGTTTTAAATTTAATTAAAACATTCGTTGCGAGACGCATATTTCAATATTTTCTCTACCACCGAAATAAAAGTAGTCTACAACTAGTAAATATTTTGAATAAATCTATAGTTGCTTATAATTGAAGATAACTCGATTTTTTAAAATGTACTGAAAATTAAGTTGTCGTCAAATGTCCGTTGAAGAATCCGTTCTATTTTCATCTTGACATTCGTAGCGCAATACTAATGTCTGTGTTACACTAGCATTTACCACGGTAGTGTTGAAATTCGAAAGAACCCGTTGGATAATTTTTATATTTGTCAGTTTAGCACAAATTCAAAGCTGCACCGTGCAAATCCAAACTAGCCTAATGACAGCAGTGTATAACAAACGTATATTATTGCATGGCAACACGTTATTTCTACCTATAAACCATTTAATTTTCTCATTTTTTACGGAATAACTGTTAATTCGAATTATAACGTAATGCAAGTACGTTAACAAGAACTGTTCACCCTGAATTATGGTCATGATGCTGTAAGTGTAGTATTTTGTATAGATAAAAGATTTATCATTTTTCATTTTTTTTTTTTTTTTACGTATAAAATTTTTATCTATCATTATTAAAACCATCAAGTGTTACATATGTGCGAGGACAGTGCTGACTGAATTATGTTTATTAACCCTCTATGAGATGGAGCTGTAGAATTATGGAAAATTAAAATTGTCGCTATCGGGAGTAAACGTATAATGCTATAAGGATTCATTCTTTTAGCGCCATCTTTCCACGGTGTTCGAACTGAAATGAATTCTCAATGATATTGTATTTTCGTTTTCTGCAATATCGTTTTTTGTTCGTTTTAACTGTGGCGGATGCGAGTCGCTAGATTAAGGAATATTGAACAGTAAGCGACTTACGTATAATTCTGTGTTGTCAGGGCAGTTATTGCAAATCAATTGATAATAATCAAGTATTATTCGTTCTTTGATTACAAGTCTATTTGATCGTCGCTGCATTGTTCTACGTTGAATATAATTAAAATTAGTCGAGTTGTCACAGTTGCATTGAATGCCACTGGTTATGGCCACCCCACTTGTTAGCACTTCTAATGTCGTGAATTTATTACTTATTTCGTTTATTTTTTGTTTTTTTTTCTAGCTTCGAGTCGGACATATAGACGGGCCAATCTGAATAGATTTAGTTCGTCGTTTAGCTATTTACCGTGTGATCGAAAATCGCTTGTAGTATTTTGTTTTCGTTTACCATTAAATTTCGTATGTTTTTCTTTTTTCATTTTTCTAATTGGTTTGTTCGAACATAAATAAAATATTTTTCTGATTATCTTATTTTTCGATTATTCATTTTCTATATGTATTGGTTTAACGAAAGCTTTTTTCTTTACAAATTTGCGAAAGATACAATGGTTCGCGTTTCTGTTGGAGTTAGTGTTCGTCTAGACTTCTTCCAGTTTATATAATTTTTGTTAGCACACATTGATTTTATAAAAACTGATGTCTGCGAACCGAAACCTAATTTTGAAAATTACAATTGTTACAACTCGCTTCCGGAACAGATATAACGAATTGTTACAATCTGTTACAGTGCTAAAATTGCATCAAGAACGTCTTATCGGATTTACAAGGTGTTCTAGATTTCAGAAATGGTTAGGTAAGAAGAATTATTGCGATAAAGTGCGAAGGTGGTGGCGGTCTTGATTATTTCAAGTAGAAGTTTCAAAAAACGATTAAAAAAATTTTGAGCAGTATTATTGAACAGATGTTAAGTAAGACATTAATGTACAGGGTTGCGCAAAGGAACCTGACAAGTTTCATTTGGTGGTGACACTGCAATCAGTGGGGGGGGGAGAAACCCAACACGGCAACAGAAGTAGATAAGTAAAGGTTTATTTTTCTCCAGTAGTTGGCCGGAATGGATTCATGGAACGTGCTACACCGTGTGTTTGTTTTTAAGACGTATTTTGAGAATCGGTCGTAAATTAAAACTACCTGTGCGTTTCGAAAACATTTCGAGTTAAATCTGAAAGATCCAATACCTTCGAGAAACACTGTAAAAATTTGGGTGAAGAATTTCGATAAGACGGGTTCTGCGAATAAAACCAAGCCTCCGGGCCATGCCCGGACTGTCCATACGCTTCGAACATCGGACGAGTTCGATCTGCTCTTGTAAAGAGTTCTTCTTCGACGGTATGGTGAAAATACAAACACAGACATGCTGCGAACGTTTTTTATACCGTAATTGAAACGCAGACATCGTCTCAGTCGCATTTGGTTTCAGCAAGATGTCGCAACTTGTCACACGGCTTGAGAAACTTTGGCGTTGTTCCGAAAAAACTTCGGTACCCGAATCATCTCCAGGATCACCGTTGTTCATTGGCTGCCGAGATCACCGTATTTATCAAACTGTGACTTTTATCTTTGGGGCTTATTATATCAACAAACCAAGGGGACCTTGGACGAGTTGAAGAATAATATTCGCCTTGAAATCGCCGAAATTTTCTGAGAAATGTTGCAGGAAGTGTCGAAAAATTTTGTAAAAAAAGGCTAGAAAATTTTGTTGCCAATAACGGGCATCATTTTTCAAATATCGTGTTTAAAAAATAAAGGGTTATTAACCTTCAATCTTCTGCTTTTTAATGCTGTATTGTTTTTTTTGATTTGCTTTCGGGAAGTTGGTCAAATTTCATGTTGTCTGGTTCCTTTGCCCAACCCTATATATGCAATTTTATACAGTTAGTTTAGCCCACTTATTATTTTCTCAGCTGCATTTACTGCGATCGATAAAAATTTCGATTTTTAGTTGTTTGTCATACTAAAAAAAAAAAAAGTAATAAAAAACTAAGAATAAATTTTACTATACCATTTGCATATTCATCGAATGTGAAATCAAATTTTATAATTTCTTGCGTACACAATCATAAAATAATTTTATTTCCAATATTAATCCTAAATGTGGATGTTTTTTTATGGAAGCTAATGTTTAAAGTTTGCTTAATGCTAAATAATTATGTACTCGAAATCTTTCTCACGCCAAACTAAAATTTTGATTATACTTTTATTCTTTTTTGATTTCGAAATTATTATATTTTTTCACCGAAAAAGTTTAAAAACCTCTCCTCTAGAATATCAGTTTTTTTTTTTGCCAAGAGATAGCGGTATATAGTATGATTCGTCACTTTTAGTGGAGAAAATAGTAATTCCGTAGCCTGCGGTTATTGATATATTAAAATGATTTTCTTATTGTATAAAATCGAATTGAATAGAGATTTCCCAAATTATCATTAGTGTGCTCATTTGATAATTCTAATAATATACAACGATGCGGATATGTATTTTGAAATATTTATGGTTTTCATCCTTTTTGTTTTTTTATTTTTACAGGCGAATTTTCCCAGCACGATAATTGCTCCTTTAGAACCATACTATCAAACTACTATTTACCAGTTTGGAGTTATATAAAATGACATGGAGAGCAACAAACTAAATGCGAGCGATAAAATGGAAACAGTTACCTACTTATATAACTTTTTACTCGGTTGTTTTTTATTTTAATTCAATTTTTTACTATTTGAGAATCTCATCACGATCCTAACTATTTTGACCTCTATTTATACTGCAAAAAAACTACTTAAAGTAATTCGATTAATATAGAATTATTTGAAATATTTCTTTCTTTATTGTGACGTATTTAATAATGATTTGTTCATGCCGTTGCGATAGCCTAATATTTTAACCGCTCGACTAGTAACATAACAGTGCTGGACACGGCAAAAATATAAATTAAAACAAAGAGAAGGAGAATTTAATTATCAACTGATGGCGAACTTTCCAATACCAAAAAAGAATCTACAGCAAATTCTTTGCAAGCTTTGACTAGAGATTTGAGAACAATTTAGTTTGTAAGTATATGAATTTGCTTAGCCAAGTATTCATTATTAAGAACTTTTAATATACGTATCTAGAAATTGGCGAAAGTAATGATGTTTTCAAAAAAATATGTGTATGTCCGTGTGTGTATACATATATAATATAGATATTAACATTTTCCTTTGAAAATATTCGTGTATTTTTTGAATTTATTGTATTAACAATATAATCAAAAATTTAAACTGTTGCATACTTAAAAATTGTACTGTTAGTGCCAAATATGTTTGTTTCATAAAATGTTGTTGTAACTATTGTATATGTATAAGTTTCTAAAATTTATAAGTAATCATTTTACAATAAGTAATAGGATTTTATCTAAAATCTAATTGAATTACAAAAGCCAATTAAAAATAATACAGTTTATTCAGTAATTAAAAAAAAAACAAATTACTAGTATGTATAAATTGAATAACATAAGAAGTAAAATTGTGCTCTTAAACAGTACTCTTGACGTAATTAATGATGAACTAGACGGTAGACTTACTTAAGTGTACATATATGTAGCAATAAATTGAAAAATTATGTTCTTTTAAGATCGAAAATAAGTCTGGAGAAGTGGCAAAAAGGATTTTAACAACTAGAAAATCCTTAAAACTCATAAATTGTGTTCTGGTATGCAGCCGTTAGTTGTTTTAACCAGGAATTTAGAAATTTAAAAGATAATAATGAATGTTATACGTTAATAACGTGTGACATCTAATGATCAGGTTTTATGTTGTGCTATACTTATTTATAATAAAAGTAGTGGTTTATGTAAAAAAAGGAAAGATGTTTGAAGTATCTCATACGGAAAAGTAGCAATTGTAAGGAAAAAAGAACATTAATTGAAAAAATGCGGAATGAAAATATGATAAACGTACCACTGCTAATTAATGAACGTGTATGTGGAATGTGAGTACAATGGGTGTTGGAATTAAAACGTATTATTTATAGACAGTAATACGAAGCGAAATATGGAACTTACGTCTATTGGTGAGCATAAATTATAATTTTAATACTTCATTAGCTAAAGCCTTTATTAATCTATCAAAAAAGCAAGTATTACAAATCTAAATTGCTAATTATCGATGTGATACTAGAAAATTAGTGTAATTATTTCATAAATATTCTCCATTGCAAATTAATCTAACTAAATTTGTAAGATTAAGATGGAAAAATATTTCATATTTAAATTGCATTTTAATACATAATAACTGAATAACTGAAGCGAATAACAAATCCTTTTTAAAAAATGTAACTGATTTTTGTTTGTTTTTTTTTTTTTAATGTGTAAATTTTTCACAAACAAATATAACAATGACTAATTATAACGTATTATAAACTTAAATTTAATAACATGTGAACTTAACTGATTCTTCAATCGATTAAAAAAAAAAACAAAAAAAAAACACTTATTTATACTAAAATTAAAACTAGAATAATAACAATTATTATTAAGTTTTGTATGTCCTATTTTATGAGTATATTGTACTTGAAATTTAAAGCTATTCACAGTTGTCCAAAACTATCTGATAATCCCTGTCCCCTTCGCCATGCGGCTAGTCGTTCGTGGTACCACTCCTGCAACCGAATTAAAAATACACTTATACACAAATGTTAACACTTTCTGTTATGAAAGAATATAATTTTACTCATTTCATTAATCCGATTAAATAAAATTTCAACTTTGTATTATTTATAATTGAAGATCAAATATTTCAGATAATTTAACATTGAACTTTTTCCTTTCAATATATATATATATATATATATATATATATATAATATATAGGGAGATGTATGTGTGTATATAAATACAGGATTAACTTTACTTGACAATTTTCTATTTAATAAAATAATCATGGACTTTCAAATGTATTCCACCTTTAATTAGGCAGATACTCAAAAGTAAACAACAAATATAAGTTTAAATATAATTATGATAGTGAAGAGGTGTTTTTTCGGAAAGATTAAGAAAGTTAATACAGCAAAATACAAGTAGTAACTTGTAAATTACAGTAAATTTCATTTGCGGCTCATTATTGCCAATAGGCAAATATGAACAATTCTCCTAATTCACTTTTTTAGGATAATATTTATTGAATTAATTATAACTGGCAATCAGTACATTAAAAATTTTTAAATCCCCGACTAATTTCGAACAAAAGTTTTTGTATTCACAATGTAATACGATAAAATAACTAGAATTATTTTATATTACACTAAATTTGTTACTTCCGGTAAAGACAAAATTGTAGTTACGCCGTTGTGTATTTGTGTGCGTGTGTATGTGTATATATATATATATATATATATATATATTTATTTATTTATTTAAAAAAATATTTTGGCGAATTCTGTTAAATCTGTTACACATTTAAAAATGACGCCCTTTGAAGACAGTTTTCAACTTTGGAAACAGGAAAAATCTATTGGAAACAAATCTGAAGAATATTGAGGGTGAGAAAAATTAGATATTCCTTTAGTGGTCAAATATTGGTCTTCAGGCAGAGTCGAATGACTTGACGTATTGCTGCAATGCATCGCCTAGTTTTTGTTTTCGCGCAGCTTAGGGTTCTTTCAACGTACATCTCTTAAACGAATTAAAATTTGTTCCTAGAACTTGTTGGATAGTTTCACCTTATATAGCACGATTCCATAATGGATTACTCTTGGTTGATAACAATTAACTTCAAGTTGGACTAATTTATACGTGCTTTTTTGTTAGGGTAACACTAATCAAACCAGTTGCGGTGATCACTATTTAGTAAACCCAAGTTCTGTCTCTTGTTGTGATGCCTTTTGTGATGTCGATGTTAGTTCAACTGAATGCCTCTCCGCTGATCCTGATATTTTCTTTTCGTTTACCAGTCATCGAACAAGAACCTATTTGTGCCAAGTTTTTTTATCAAAATATTTCCGACTTCTTCAAAATTTTTAACAACTACTGAAGTAACAACTTATATAGCAGTTAAATTTAAATTTTATTACATATTCCGAACTTCACTTTTAAAAGCTTATTACGGTGCAAGTTATAAATTTCTTAAATTGTTTTTTAGGTTTTACATTCCATATATATTCTTGATAGTTTATTGTGGTTTTTGGTGTCTAGAGTAATCAGTTTTTTTAAAAATTAAATATTGTCTTCGAGAAAATTTTAATTTTGATTTATGCTTGAGTTATTGAATTTTATATATTTTTGTCGTTTTTGAATTATTGAGATTCCACACATTATATATGTTAAAAAGCAATTCTATAACATTCTTTGTTAATAACACATTATTTGTTTGTGTAAATCTGTACAAATATGTTGTTTGCTGAAAGAAAAAAAACCTAAACGTGTTTGCCCGAATGTTTATGTTATCGCATTAGTGATAAGCAATACATGATGAGGCTGCATATTCACTTCTGTACAATACTGCTACATGCCAAAATGAACAAAATGGGCAAGGTAGAATGCCTAAAAACAGTGCACGCCGAATGTTTTCTATACGCTTTAAGTAGATGGGAATTGCACAAAAGAAATCGAGCACCGTAATCACGTACGTTCTGCTGTCTGTTCGTTTGGAATATTACGAGTAAGTGAATATGCTGCTTAAGATTCCAGCTCTGTGTTACTAAACATAAGCTCAACTCTGGAGTCAAGATAGAGTCAACATGCACTATAAGTTAGAGTCGCTCATCGCTAGAGGAAACCTGTGTGAATTTCTAATTATCGCTGATGGAAGTTCAAACTCTTAAATACAGTCCTCTTTATGTATGTCTCGGCTAAAGTAAAGACAATATTTTGGTGAATGTTTTACTAATTTTAAAACAAAATTCATACAAGCACCCTGCTTTGCAAAACCCTCCATCTGCAGTTATCTGAACAGTAATTTCACAGATGTGTAGATTTGAAATTAATAAAGGTAGCACGATACATCAAGTGGCAATGCCTTATAACGGAATATGTTACGTATTGACATCTGCCGGGTCTTGATAGGGCGACTATTGTTGCACTATACCAATTTGAACAGACCTTATATGCATAAATATATAAAATTGGATCTTGGGAAACTTTTGGATCCTCAGAAGCTAGACTTTTTGAAATCTTATAGAAAAGTTGGTTTTAATTGAATATGCCATTCTTTATAAAATGTAATAAATGTTTTATAAGTGTGACGCAAAAATGTTGCAGTTTTCATTACAGGATTTTCTTATTATCCCCAGCATAAGAATGACACAGCCATTAATATATATATATATATCATCATCATCATCATCATCATTTGCCATCAATCCGAGGATTGTTCTGTACCATCACGCCATTCTTTTCTTCTTTCTGCCAGTCTCCTTAATTTTGCATAGCTACTACACTTCAAGTCCTCCAGAATCTGTGCTATATATTTATAACGAGATCTTCCTATGGGTTGTTTTTCATATATTTCTCCTTCTATTATTGTTTTCGTTGGGGAATCGTGTCTCAGTGTGGTACCAACCAATTAGTCTCGCCTCGTAATAAATGTGTTTAAAAGTCGTTTCTTTGTTTCGGCTCTTTATGGTACTTCTTCGTTGGAAATTTTATCTGTCCACTTGATTATCATCATTCTTCTCAGGCACCACATTTCAAATGCATTCAAAAAGTTTTCCCACAAGCTACCATGAATTACAAAAATTGTCAGTGGTTTTGCGAACGTGCTATTTTAGTTGCTCCAAGAATGTTGATTGAATCTTTAAAATCCATGCTTTTCACATGGTTAGTTGTATGTTGTACGTTTGCGAGTAGGGGCGGTCCTGAAATTTTTAAAAGCAAAAATATCTCGCAGCCCAAAACACTTGAATAAAAAACTTTTCAAAATTTATTGTAAAAAAATCATTTTATTCATTTAGGTTGTGTTTGTGTGCTCTTCACAATTTACCCTTAAAATATTTTTTTGGCATTGCACGCGTGTCGGATTTAACTAATCCTTTTTTTTTTTTTTTTGTAATTATCTATTATTAATGATACTGTTATCTCTCCCCAGTCAGCAGGAAAAAGAGTTAATCTCTCTCTTTAGCCGTACTGCTCGTTTACAGATGTAAATAGTTGTCACGGCAATTGCTATACATATGTTATGCGAGTGTACACGCAAGACAACACTTAAAACTGATTGTAAATGTTTGATTTATCGATATACAAATGCAGCCCCAAGTGCGTCTGCCTGTATACTAACTAGCATTCATATGGTGGTGTAGTGGTTTGTCACTGCCTCCCATGTAGCTATTAGCGATTATTTATTATTTGTAATCATTTCTGCTGTCGTCTGGGATCGAACTCAAGACTTCCGTAACGGAAGCCAAACGTTCTAGAAACTCTGCTATCGCGACGATGCAATATGTAAACATATTTCCCACCTGAGTATCGCCGGGTATTTCAGCTAGTAAACTATAAAAATGGAATATTATTGTTTAAATATATAGTTATATTGTCTACAATAGTATTAAATATTAAAAAATTTAAGAATATATATATATATGAATATTTTCAGAGAATTATAGCAATTAAACTTATTAAAGTATATAAAATGATTAACCATATGGCAGCAGTAGAGTTACTGCACACTTATAATAATGCCTATCGATTATGAAATACAATAACATTAATGTATTTTTAATGAAAAATAAAATCGATATTAATCGTCAGTTCAAGTAACGTAGCATATAAACAATAAAATCTAGAATTCTAAATTTATAAATCGTGTTCCGTTTCTGTTTCGTTTGATACTCCCCCGTCATTTTAGCATTTCAGTGATCCTAAAATACATTGCTGTGGCCTCAAAGAGGCTGTAGCTTAATTATAAATTGGCGTACTTAGAACTTGTATAGTATTTTTAAGGCATTAAGGCACTAGGCAAAAATAATTTTTTTTGACTTTTTAAAAATCCTAGAGTAGTAGCCTAACCCCTTTTAGAGGAAATTTAAAAAATGTATTTTCTGGCGCTTGATGAATATTTTTTTTTTACAATGAAACTTTAACAATATTTACCTTGACGTCTTTTTCGTCCAAACCGAGTTCAGCTGCTAACAGTTCGAGGTCGGTATTGTGTAATGTTTTTAATTTCAAAAATTCATTTTCCAGCACTGTCATTTGTTCTGGAGTAATTCTGGGAAATGGGTTTATTGGCATTTTATTGTTCGGCGTAGATGATAAATTACGGCTGCCGGATGTTTTTAACATGTTTCTATCCTGCGTAAAAAAGGAAAAAATAAATCAGATAAATCAAAGTAACAATAACTAATTTTACATAAATATGAACTTTTAATTATTTTCATTATAAATAAAAGTTCGCAAGACTGTGCCATCAGAGAATTAATCGGAAAGTTTGTATATATCTTTCTAATTCGGAACAATGAACGATTCGAGTTATTTGTTTAATTATAGAGAAATCGTAGGTTTTACTCGTAGTTGTTATCGGGTTAGACCCGAAAACTGTAATACAGACATATTGTTATTACATATGTATAGAGCAATTATTTCCGCATTAGACAAAAAGATCTCTTTTGTTCAGAAAGAGGAAATCCGAACAGATTATACTGACTTATCCGTAATTTTTAAATGCTACACAACAGACTTGGAAATGATGAAAGAGTTAAATTTACCTGTCGGCCCCTTTTATTTATTCGTTTTAAAGGATAAACGGGGTTTTGCGGTAGGACCTTTAACGTATTTTATTTGAAATGTAGCTGGCAACTCAGAAATATACGAAAAATTTGTAAAAGGCGTTTAAATCATTATACAGTAGAGATAGAAGTCCAGAAAATTAGTTCAATTTTCATTATGAACGGTAGTTGCTTAGAGCGATTATCAAATGTATTTTTCAGTGTTTTGGAAGTAATATGCTGAGGAAAGTTATGTTTACCGGTTATAACTGAATATTTTAATGAAAGTACTTGAAAACAAACCGTCGCAATAATGCAAATATTGCCCAGTAGGAATACTGCCGGAAATTTAACAAATTAAAGTGGTTTACAAAAATTTATGCGCTATTAAGAGTTTTGCCATATTTATATTTTCTTAGTGACTAATTTAGTTTAATGTACCACCAGCCCCGATGGAGAAACGTTAAATTATGATGTGACTGAAATATTCAAATCAAATCAAATTAAATTAATTTTATTATTATTATTATTATTATTATTGTCACGTGCGGTCGTGTTTGCCGTCTCTCTGTATTTACCGTCAAATTTAAAAGTGCTTATAAGATTTTAATAATTTTGATTGATAATTAATAAATAACATTTTAATTAACTTTTAAGTGACGTTTTCGGATTGACTCTATCTCTTTTGGTTCGCGAGATATAACGATTCAATTATAATTATTTTGAGTGAAGGGTTTCCGCGTTCAAATTGGAACAATTTTCACAGCGATCGTAAGAGCGGTGATTTTCTGTTATTTATCCGTAGCAATGAATGCATGTTCTCAGTGTTGTGTGACATTACCGGCAAATGGCGATCACGCTGTTTGCTCTCGGTGTAGTAATATACACTTTAAATGTGGTGGTATATCGGCCGGCA
The DNA here is from genome assembly GCA_039619475.1 of Icerya purchasi. NCBI lineage: Eukaryota > Metazoa > Arthropoda > Insecta > Hemiptera > Monophlebidae > Icerya > Icerya purchasi. Next base: position 274,745,149 of record CM077116.1, read on the forward strand.
CGTGGCGGCAAAAGTCAAAGAAAATGCGATCGAAATGGGTCTGTCAAAACTGTCGAGACGAAAACACAGAGCCATCCGCAACACCCCCCGCGAGCCCGATTAACAGCAGTCAAAACTGGGTGATGCTGCTGACAGCCATCAGGGACGATTTGGCCACACTGACCCAGCAAGTAACGGATCTTAGCAAGCAGCTAGCAGATCAGATGCAGGCGAATGACACCCTTCGCGCCGCAAACAATCAGCTAGCTGAGGCAAATGCCGCTCTAAAGACACGAGTAGATAACCTTGAGCAATATACACGAAAAGACAACGTAATAATAACAAATATTCCGGTCTGCCAAAATGAAAACCTTCTTGAAATCGTCAAAAAAATCGGCGCGGCAACTGGAACAACTATTTCTAACACCGACATTAGTGCCTGTCACCGTCTGCCAAAAACACCGCAACAGCAGTTCCCTAATATAGTGGTAAGGTTTTGTCGTCGAACCATCAAGCAAGATCTTTTAAAGAACAACCGTCGAGTACGACCAACTCTTGATAAAATTGGGTTCGATAATAACATAACGGCAGCAAATCACCAGTTCTTCGTTAACGAACATCTTTCCTCCGAAAATCACAAACTGTTCTTGTCTGCCCGAACGCTGCGAAATCACGGCTGGAAATATGTGTGGATAAGGGAATGTAAAATTCTCGCAAGGAAAAGTGACAATACCGCATTTATCCGTATAAAATCAGAAGAGCAAATTATTGGCCTAAAAAGTAATTGTAACGCATGACTATTTATAGTAATTTTAATTCTTAGCCGTAACCATTTACAATCATATTTTACTTGTACTTATTATTCAATCCAGTTACCTCTGCCTAATCTTATACTATTACAAATTTCACTCTTTGGTTATTTCTTACATAAAAACTTAGGACGAACTTATTTTTTCCCCAAAATCCTCCACTGTTTTATCTGTTTTATACTGCCTCTCACGATCTTTCAATTGAATGTGTTATATTATATACTATTCTCTAAAATCAATATTCGATACTTCGATTTATTCTATTCTTATTTCATATTAATTAATTATTACAATTTATATTATTTTGCTTAAGCAAGCATGGAAAACACAGACATCTTGATGAATTCCAAAAAATTAAAAATTTTACTTCTTAATATCCGAAGCTTACGTAAACATTTTAACGATATAAACACATTACTAATACAAGAATTAAAAAATTACAACATATTAATATTTACAGAAACCTAGTTGTATGAGGAGAAAATAAATAGATATAATATCCCGGGCTTCATTCTACATGCGCAATGTCGCAATGAAAGAAGATCAGGTGGAGTAATTGTATACATAAATGAAAAATTTTCATATAAAAACATCGATTTAACAATCACTACTGGAAATATAGTAGGACTAATAATAAATCTTGAAAATAATAGCCATATAGCTCTTATAGCTATCTATAGATACTGTGATTCAAATTATAATGATTTCGTTTCAGAACTAAGCAATATAATTAATAATCTTCCTATAAATTCGATAATAAGTGGTGATATTAATATTAATTTATTAGATAATCGAAACTCTGATGAATACGTAAATCTCTTATATTCAAGTGGTTTCACTAATGTAAATACTAAACCAACTTTTAGGCGCAATGGTGATACACATATTTCCTGCATCGATCATATTTTCATTCGAGGATTAGGTACTGATATACTAAACCCAAATTTTAATTATAATCTAATCGAATTTGACTTCACTGATCATTGTGGTATAAGTTTGGATTTGCCACTATTAAACATCGGAAATCTTAAATACAAAAAAAGCAGAGAATATTTTTTTGATAAAAAACTATTTCAATTAGAACTAAGTAAGTATGATTTTTCTGCAATATATAAAAGCTGTGAATCCGTTAACGACAAATTTAACTGGTTTATTGAAAAACTAACAATGATTATAAATCGCTGTAATAAAATAAAAACTCACAAAAATTACAAACACAAAAGATCCCCATGGATAACCTCGGAAATTTTGCAATTAATTAAAATTAAAAATGACGAGTACAAATTATCTATCCAATTTCCAAATAATCCATTATTAAAAACCAAATACAAAGAAGCATCAAAAAAAGTCCAACAATCTGTGAGAAAAGCAAAAAAAATCTATTACACGAGTATTTTAGATAAATGTAAATCAAAACAAAAAAGTTACTGGTCTGTAGTCAAAAACACAATTGGCCAAAATGACAAAAGAATTAAAAATATTTTGGTTGGAAAAGATAATTTAACCGTAGATGGAAATGAACATAAAGTTGCAGAGTATTTTAATAATTACTTTGAAAATAGTGTTCGCAATATTGTTTGTAATATTCTAAACGACGTTCTATTGAACAAAGATGATATAACGCTATCTTCAAATATAAACTCTTTTGCGATTTTGGATTTCTTAAATGATGATATTAAACATGCAATATTATCCTTACCTAATAAATCGTCCTTCGGTTACGACAATATATCAATAAGATTAATAAAGGAAAATATACATTTCTTTGTTTACCCTTTAACATATCTATACAATGAATCTGTTATTGCTGGTGTTTTTCCTGAAATACTAAAAACTGGTATTATTACACCCGTCTTTAAAGGGGGAGATAAAAAGCTAGTATCTAACTATAGACCAATTTGTATTACATCTACTATAGGGAAAATTTTTGAAAACTGTATGAAAAAAGTTGTGCTGAAATTTTTGCAAAGTATAAATTACTTCAGTACTAACCAGTATGGTTTTCTACCAGGTAAAGGGACAGACGATGCTTTATTTGAACATATTACATATATATCTAAACATTTAGAACAAGGAAGATCAGTAGCGGCAATATATTTTGATATACGTAAAGCTTTCGATACTGTGGACCATAATATACTCTTAAAAAAATTGTATGCAACCGGTTTTAGAGGTAATATTTATAACTGGTTTAGAACTTATCTAACAAACAGAAAAAATACAACAAAGATTAACAATGTACAAAGTGGCGGTGTATTACAACATTTTGGTGTTCCACAAGGCAGCATCTTAGGCTCATACTTATTTTTGATTTACATAAACGACTTATGTAATCTAAATGTGACCGGAAAAATTTATAGTTATGCAGACGATACAGTACTAGTAATGAATTTCGCCAGAACGGCTTCAAATATTAATCCAGAATGACGTAGACAAAATAGCCCGATGGTTGAATAACAATAAATTAGTTTTAAATGAGAACAAAACGAAACTGATGATCTACACTCATCAAAAAGGACAATTATGGGAAAATTTTGAGATTTTTTGTGGTAACGGAGTAAAAATAAATAGAGTGCATGAAATTAAATACTTAGGCCTAATAATTGACAGTAAATTAATCTGGAATAAACAAGCAATATTGGTTGAACAGAAATTAAGAAAATTAAACTATATTTTCCATTATCTAAATAACTTCTTTTCTCCAACACAATTACAACAATTGTATCTAGCCTTATACCAACCTGTTTTAGGATATGGCATCGTACACTGGGGTGGAATAGCTGACTACCACTTAAAATCTATTACAGCTTTACAAGGAAGAATGCTTAAACTTATCGGGCAAGTTGCTAATAAAGATTTATTGAGAATGCAAGAATTATATAAAGTACAACTTCTAAACTTTGTCTACAAAAATAAAATGAAATTTAATATAACCGAGCCAGAAGGAATTACAAGATCTTCAACCTCAGAACGAGCAGATACTCCTCATTTTAATAAATATCACACGCGTATACAATCCCCTTGTATATATGTATAGAGGTGCAGTCTTATACAATGCATTACCGCACACATTATTAAAAGTTCAATTAAGAAACTATAGAAAAAAGGACGAAAACTTCTGACTGATTACCTCCTGTTCGTGAAAACTTAAATCTGGATGTCCATGTTTAAGACCAAATTATTATTATCACTACTACTATTACTATTTTTTATGTATAATGTGTGCGTGTAAGAAATAATAAATAAATAAATAAATAAAATAAAAGAGTTATTTTATGAAAACGCTACTATTAATTAATAGAAATATAATTAGTACTCGTACATACTGCCAAATTAGGCTAAATTGTTTTACACGTATGTAAATATCGTTACTATTGTAAAAATCGTTTATTTTATTAAATGCTAATTATGAGACTGCACTCATATTACACCTTGTTTCTTACCATATTTTAAGCGCCAAGTTCATGTCATAAATATCATTTATTTTTATTCTTTATTTTTATTCTTTATTTTGTTATCTTTTGTTTGTCTCACTTTTATTTTACATACATCAATGTATATTGTAATTTGAAAAATTAATTATATTACCATATGAATCCACTACTCGCGCAAAACTGCGCATTTGTGGAAATATTGTAAAATAATAATAATAATAAAGTTTGATTTGATTTGATTATTTACAAACAATAAACCAGAAATTCGCAACAGTGCGCGAGCCGTGGTTTAACACTGACTCTGATGTAAGAATCAGTTATGGATTACATAAATATATAACAACTAAAAGCTAGCACAGGATGGTACATGAATTATATGCAAAAGGGAACCCAATTAAAAATTAAACTGAAAATAGGTTTCATTTAATATTCATCACACATATTCTGATCAATTTCATTGGCTACTATGCTACGGTTATATTAGTCATAAAAGACAAATAGCAATTAATCATTTATTAATAATTTCACAAATGTTTAATATTACATATTTTAGATAAGATCTTTTCATAGCAGTGTTTCAGTGTGCAAAATCTAAATAATTTACAAATAAGTATGTATATACTATATATATATACATATTCGGAATCAGCAACAATTGTCTAGTTCGTTTATGTGGATCTTAATAATTATTTTTGTAATTTATACAACCGATTAAATATTTGTGTCTTTTTTTGTAATTTAATAAATGTATCTTCGGCTATTTTGGCACTTTATTGTATAGTATTGTGCCTATATATGTAGCTTGAATACATTTATATTTAAGAAAATGATAAAGAAACAGAACCCGCATATAAAAATATGCTTATCTGGAAAAACGTTTTCGGGTCTCGCTTTCAGCTGAAATTTCGAATAACGCAGAATTTATTTGGCAGTATCATGTTTTTCAATTTTTCATTATTATTTTATTTATTATTTTTTCACTTATATTTTAGTTTTGTTACTTAATTGTATAATGATACATAAAGTTTCTGCTTTTGCGGATTATATTGTTACGGTAGTTGAAAATAGTGACATACGTAAAGCTAAAGGAATTACTGCAAAAAGACATAAATTCATTTGTAATTTGGGCACATGGTCGAGGCTTCTCGATTAATACAGATAAAACTAAAATTATGTACATAAGAACCTCGACTCGTTACAGGACCTTTATCCCTAAAGTTGTAATAAAATGTCATAATTGCATACATGATAATAAAGGGCAATTGTCGCAGCGCGGATTTTGCAGAATGTACCTAAAATGAAATACTTAGGGGTTACTATTGATAGTAATATAAGCTGTAAAGATCACATTTTGAATTTAATAAATACAGCTAGACAAGCAATAATAGACAGGCCTTTGATGACTATAAGAATTTTAAGACAATACCATAACGCACTGATATCATCGAGGTTATCTTACGCCATACTAGCCTAGGGGGGAGCAAATAAATAAGAGTATAAAGAAATAAACTCTATTCATAAGAGAAGTCCCAAACTCATACCAAAAAGGAAGAATCTAAATCAACGGAATTGTAATGTAAATCGGTGAAAGGAAATAGATAAATTACACCGACTAAACTGAGACATTATCTTTATATTTTATACGATTATAAGCTTCACCCTTCAAACCTTCAAATCCAAAAAGTAGAGAAGATAACTAGAACCTCGGCTAAAATTACATATATAAAGCGTGAAGGTAAAAATAATTTTATCAATAAAACAAAGGATTCAGTTTTGATTGACCTATTAGGTCCGATTAAAATTATGAACATAAAGAACAAAAAAAATACTTGTTAGAAATTAAAAACCGGTTACTAGATAACTTTAACGACTTCAACAGATAAATTTGGAGGCCATGATTTCGAGATGGAATGAACATAAGTATGATATTGATCTTTTATATAGTTTGGGATCACAAACTAAATTGCTAATTGTCTTGTGTAGGGAAATTCTTCCTTATTGTAAATAGTAATATTGTATAAAGCCAGTGTTACTTTGTTATTATTTTATGAAAGATTTGTAATTTTAGTGTGTTTAAGAATTGTTGATATAATTTATATTTATATCAGTTAATTCTATATGATCAATTATTATAAGCTTTATTACAAATAAACGATAAAGTTGTGTTGGCAACCTACAGACGGGGGCGGTCTTGTGGATTCTCCATAGGTTATTTATATTAAAAAAAAAAATATATATATATATATATATATGTATATATTTTATTATTTTACAATTCTAGCAAAAACAGGTTAATGAACAATTTACAAGGAAACTAACTGAATTTCTTATATACGTCAATACCGTAGATTTCAAGTTTTTAAAGGTCTCGATTTTTTCATTTAAGAGTTTCGTTAATTGTTAAAATTGATTTAACTATGATAAGTAATATTCCGTTTATTACTTTTAAGTATATTTAATCGCAATAATTAGGTCCATTGACAATTTTCAGTTTACCCTTTATCACAGATATGTAAGTATATCCCCTTTTTGGATTATTCTGAAAAAAATTTTCATTAAGTTTGCTTCTGAAAAATGGATAAGAGGCATAAACTTTATGCTCATTCTAACGATTAAGTTTTTTGCTGCAAATTTCTCTTCAAAAATTTAGTTTCAAACCTAGATGATAACAAGAATCTTCTCTTCGCGCGGTCTCAATAATGAGCATTGAAATTTTGAGTCGGATAAATGAAAATAGTCAACGAAATTACTTTTCATTATTACTTCACAGCCTTTCTTTGTTTGTTTTCTTTTTTTAAATTATTTTAAACAACTAATTTTTGAAACTTTATTTAAAACTAAGGGAGGTTTAATTGTGTACTTATAAAAATATTCTTTTAATTGCTTTCAAAATAACTTATGAATGTATTTTTATTTTTGTCATTCTTTAAGAAACGGAGTAAAAAGAGAAACGTTGTCTACTGCCTGGATATTTTTTTAAGTCTCGGCAGTTATCCGGAATCTCCCATTACTGTCGTTATTTTTCTTTTTCTAAACCATTAATTTAATGGATAAAATTACACTCATTTGTGAGATTAACAAGTCCGCAATTTCAGATTTAAAAATTTCTATCTTATACTTTAAGGAGATATTTAAATTCATGGAATAAAGTGATGAAATAAATGTCCGCGACAATTCTAGTTTGCATAGCGCCTATTGGCATGCGACCAATATTCATAATAGTTGGTATTTATACACGTGTTTGACACAGTTTTTATCGTTCGTTCGCTCGTTTGTACTTTCATATTTCTCTACCTCCTCATCTTGATTCACTTTTAGGAATTAGACTCGTATCACCTTTTTAATAGAAGTAGCATGTAAAATGAAAGTTACCACGAGCCAAAAATTGACAGCTCTTGTGTCAAAATTAACCAGAGTCACCTTTAGCGGTCTATCATTAGTCGGCTTAATCAGAGTGCTATTGTCGTGCTCGAATAGTTAGTTCCATTTCTTGGGTCAGCGCACTTGGATACTAAGCAGCAACTCGTTATAAACCACTTAGTTTCTTTAAACTTTCAATATAGAAATTTTTTAAGATAAAGATCGTCAATATTAACTTTTTTTTCAATAATATGTCGGATTATTTTATTTCCGCTGAAATCAATGTAGAACTTTTTGCTTTGGACGAATGTGAAAACGAGATTATATTCTCGATACCACATACTGTCCAAATAAAATGTAACAGTCTCTGTGCGTTTTTTTATTTTTGAGTTCACCTAATGAGTTTGTCGTCTTTTCCTTTCGTTTAATTCAAGAATCGGTGATTTTAAGTTTACCGTAAGGGCGAGTACAAGCTGAATTATTTTGACACATTACACATTAACACATTAAATACACATTTCAATAGAATGTTTTTTTTTTTTTTTTTTTAGTAATTGGTGAGTTCTGGTAAACAAGGGTGTCACAGGATGAGAGAATTGCTTCTGTCGAGAGATTCTTTTAAGCAGTTCGACGACACTTGAGGTTAGTCAGGTGCCTTGTCAAGCAAAATTCTGGTGATGATAAGATTTGAAAGAGCCGATACAATTTTGTCTGACTGAGTCTTCGCAGCCAATTCTTTCCAAGTAGGATTTTCATTATTTCACTGAAGTTGTTACGACGCATGGTGTATGTTGTTCTATATCATTTTTGCTCATTACCTTCTATAATTCAATGTTATCATCCTGTATTAAAAAAATCCGGTTACGCGTGTTTTTATCATTTATCGGATAGCGAAAAACTTTTCATTTTAGACGATGATAACGTCACTTCTTTCGTTAATAGTCCGGAATGAGATTTTCATTTGTCCCTCTTACAATTAGTTTAGGAGGTATATTGTGTCATCGAGGTAAGAATATTTTCGACAATTAGTGCATCATTGCTTCAGTAGAAAATTACAGTTTTCCTTTTGTATCTTGAAGTGTATAATAAAGGTGGGGTGGTGATACTCCTAATTAGATTTTGAAAGTACCTAGTTCAGCGACTTTTACGAGGAAAGTTCGCGGGACAGCATTAAAAATTATGTAGACTTCAACATAATCAGGCAAGCATGAAAGTTTTGCGGATTTTACATCGCTATGGTAGTTCATTTCATCGAATCTCCAAAGGCTATTGGCTCAATTGTACACCGTTCAGTCGTTTCGGAAAATCAGCCAGATGTCCAGCGCTGACAATCAGCTCTTTGAAATTACACATATGTGTATATGTGAACATTTCAGTATTATGTGAAACTAAGTTTTATGCAAAATTATATACCACAAATTAATGTTTTACTTAAATTAATTTATGAAAACGAATGACTAACGTTGGTTATAATAATATACATTTACGAATGAATTCTAATCTTGGTTAATGATATTTCAGTTATCAATGGTAAAAAGGATTTTTTTCTCTTAATTCATTTTAGGGGATTTCCTTTTAATTGATAATTCAATAAAAACGAAGAAACGTTTAAAAATAGAACTTTACGTTTTTTTTTGTTTTTTTTCTTTCTCTAAACAGCGGTAATATTACATTCTGTCAGTTTCATTAAACGATGTGGCACAAGCTCTAGGCTGTCATATGACATTCAAACGTTAATAATGCCGATAGATAAAAATAATTGATAATTATTACATAATTCCAATGCGTTTTGAAAGAATGATTACGGAATAATTGATCACGAAGAAACTTCGAAGCGCGTTGCAATTATATAATAAATATTTTAATAACGAGTGTTTATGCATTATTAGCAGTGAAAATAACGAGTGTGAACCTGATGAAAATATATTAAAACCTTTTAGAAAAATAAATAGTAATCCAAGATGATCGGGCAGTAGTAAAATAATGTTGTTGAAATTCGATAGGCTACGAAAAATATAATCTTGTATCATCTACTGGTGCGATAATCATCAGATAGCACACAAGTCTCGTTAGAAACTACGTTTTAAACATTAATCATTCCGTTTTCAAACAAATCAATACATAGAGAAACAAGTCTCCTTCGAACGATATAATATCGGCACTCTATACACACATCAGTGAAATTAGGTGTGATCTGTATTCAACAGATTTAGCTTGTACACTGCGCACATTTACTCGTTGTGTTGTGCGCTGTTAGAAGAAAATTTCGGTACCTCCAACATTAAATCTGTTTGTGGCAGTGGTTAAAATTTTACGAGAATTTTTACTACGCGTAGTACGTTGATTTTTGGACTCGGTTGCCTTTGATGTCGAAATAAGATGGCCCTATAGATAACGCACGTTCTGATATTAACGTTAGGAATATTAGAGTTGCCCCGCTGTGTGTGATTAATCGGTAAACATAATTATAATGGCAATATTGAAATCTTCGGGGTGTGCACCGCACGCTTAGTACTCTTATGGAGAATCTGCCCGTGGGGTTTTTTATTCGGAATAGACAGCGTTGAGGAATTTCTCTAATTCATTTATTTGTCTTCCGCGAGAAATTCTAATTTTACAAGTATAAATTATCGGTATTTCCCGATTTGATTATATTTTATTAAGAGTATCGTCGTTAACTATAACTTTATTTCACGAAAAGAGTTTCAATCGTTATTGTACTGTAATAATTTCGGTTCTGTTATGAAAGTATACGTAGATAATTTCGGATAGTGAAAAATTTTATACGAGTTATTTCCATCATCATCGACTTAAAACGTTACTTCTGATAGACGCACAAGAAACGTAGACATAATTAGAAAGAAAAAGAAAAAAAAGGATTTTACTTAAATACTAGAAAATACGTAGGATTTGTTTTTTATTTATTTTTTTACATCAACCATGGACATCAGTCCTGTTTCAGAATGGTACGTACCGATGTGAAATAAATTTCAAATTTCTGGGTAACGGTCGGCGTACAGTGAAATAAATAAATTGTATAAAATTTTTAGAAATCGGCCATTAAATCGATTTTAAAGTACAAAATAATCGTAATTTGAAAAAAAAAAAAAAAATTAATAAATTACGCATTTCATTTCGTGGACAATTGTCTACGATGGCATTTTTTATTGGGCATAATTTGTACTACATAGTACGACACTTAAGAAAGCGCTGATTAGAAAGACACTCGTTTTCAGACGCTACACAGTTTTATTATTATTAATTATTATTATTATTATTATTATTATTAATTATTATTATTATTATTATTATTATTATTATTATTATTATTATTATTATTATTGTTATTATTATAAGGGTAAGAAATATAATAGTTTGAAATTTTGTTTTAAAATTTCATTATTTTGTTCGTAATAATATTTTCAAAATTCACGGAACGGACATAACCTCTTTACAAAGGATATCGTATATTTTTCTTTATTTTTTGTACCGATATATGTATACAGATTCGCTTCCGTACGTCGAACGTTGTTGCATTATTATTAGAAATATTATGCTTTCTCGTAGTAGCATGACTAATGTAAACATATAGAAACACCGACATATGAAACCGTTTATATTATTATTAATAATAATTAATGCACTGCTAAAAGCAGAGCTAAATAACATTTCGCACATACTACTCACCTTAGTACAAAGTCAAATAAGAAACGACAGATTATCATCGGGAATTCATAAAACTCACAAATGTTCGATAAAGTCATTTTTAAAAAGTTTCTCCAATTACGTATATCGAAAATTGTCACACGGCACTGGGGGGAATCAATGCTTGACTTAAAAATGTACGTATTATAATTTAATACCGATAACAATTTACTATACATCAGTGAGTATATTCTTTCCATCTTTCTTGTCAAAGATTTACAGTGATAAGTATGCTCTTAAAATTCTTTAATAATCACGGAAAACGTTCATACTGTAAATTTGTATTTTCTAGCCACTTTTTTGTTACAAGTAATAATTCTTTGGACACTTTTTTTTTTTTTTTTTTTTTTTTTTTTTTTTTTTCGGAATATCATCTTGTATCCTTGGTGTGTACTTAGATTAGCCGACGGAATATTTGAAACCGTCGATTCAGTTCCGTATGAAGAACCACACAGAAGCAGCTTTCTCGAAGTTATCAAAACTTTATTCATTACTAAACACTTAATAATTTTTAACAAGTATGGGCTTGCGTAATGGTTAAAAATTTCTCGAATAACGCTGTTGTTATTGTAGTTAACGGCATCTATGAATTTTCACGAACATGTAAAAGATTTGGTTAGCTTCGGATGTTTCTCTCAATACTGTTATTACAAAACGGTGTTCTTAATGAACAGACTAATCGAACCTTTCATTATTATTCTTATCACACCGCAAAAACTTTCTTCGCTAAGCGTTTACGCGATACTCTATTTACAAAAAGTTACTAACACAGTGAAATTCAACATTTTCCGATAATAGTTGTTTGCGACCGATTAACTAATAAGTACAGAAAATGGAATAATCTAAATACCGAGAAAAGCGGGTGCGTTTGATGTCTAAATCAGGAGTTTACCGAAACTAGGTAAATACATTTATTCCAAATATAAGCATACTTTTACGCTACTGTGTATTCGGTATTTTTCTTAAAAATATAGAGAATTTGATTCAGAATGCGATAATCTATGTTGTAGCGATAGAGTGCTCTGACTTGTTCGGATCACGATTTTTCACTTTATGGTAAGAGTCTCCTTGTAATAATATTAGTCTATCGGTAATTTTAAAGCACTACATCCGTCCTTTCAGGAGAGAAATATTTTTTTATTCGCTCTGAGCATATTATAGTGATTATATTTTATAAATAACGTAAAGTATTATGCGTAACGCTCATTAAGATCATGAACAGATCTCCCTCAAAAGAGGTTGGTGGTGAACAATTTACTAATATAAAATAACAGGCACATTCATAACTTAAATATATATATATATATATATATATATATATATATATATATGAATAAAACTCAGTCCTCCGCCCCTTGACTCCATCCGAGGACACCTCCTAACCCCCAGCTCTACCACTTTTGCACTTCGTATAGAACGAGGATAATTGACGACGTCTTTCTTTCCAATTGCGCAACAAAAAAAAATAAATCTTTATTTAATGTTACATTTTGGGACAAATTTTTGTGGCAGAAAAAGTAGTGGAAATCGAGCTAAAAATGGCATTGTCATTCTTCCGATCTGGATCCGAAACAATTGGGAACCACAGAAATCTGGAAAAGTAAAGGCAGCCGACAGAAAGGAATTGACCCCGGTATCTCATCAGATCCATTAGGCTTAGTACATCGTGAACCTAAACTTCACAATCCCCGAAGCCCTGCTAAGGATAAGGGACTTGACATATATATATATATATATATATATATATATATTTATAAAATATATGCGCCTATAGTGAATTATTGAAATAAAAAAAAAAAAAAAAAACCTTTAATAATTCATTAACTTCTTGATAATGATAGTAATTTGACGAAATTAGTCGATGTTTTTTAATATTTTTAATATAATTTGTGTCTTTATATAATTTTACAGTACATTTTATTATTCGTGTTTAGCATATTATCGTGAATTAATGACTTTGTGAAATAAAATTAATAAATATATTTAGATAATTTTTGTAACTGATATACATATATGAACCAGAAAGATATTGAAAACCGCTGATTTATTTTGTACATTAATTACTCATTTTGTGGTTGTCTTTCTTCTTTCGATTCATCGATTATTTTACGTCTTAAAAATAATATTAATTAAAGGAGAAGAAAAAAGTCGAAAACTCGCACTAAACTAAATCTACTTCAAGATAGAATATCGTTAAAATATGGCTCTGTCTCTTTTTTCGATCATTCGGCTAGTTGAAAAAAGCGAGATACGAGCGTAATAATCGATTGGGAAGAATGTTGTGCAATGAGTAATTGAACAAGTGTTGTTCGTTCTTCACGACGCATGGTTTTATTTTAGTACGCGTATAACCTTCTGTGTGAAATCAGTGTCAATATTGTATCATTGTGTGTGTGTGTGTGTGCAGTGGTAAAATTTTGACCTTCTTCGATCCGTTTGTAATACAAAAAACCACTTTTAGTAAAGTGTTATTCTTTTTCCGAAATAATTTTTACAACACATTCATTAGTGCGGTGACGTTGGTTTTTGTCTCCGTAATTGTCACTTTAGAAAAGAGCCGGTGCGTATACTCGCTAGTAATATTGTTCTCCGAACAATTATATTGTCTCCTAAACAAAAGCCGGCTATGGACTGAAAACGACACTGGAATCGGCGTAATTATTTGCGGTTCAAACAACAAACACCGTGTTGTACATTGCGTGAAACTTGTAAGTATTTTTCGGCTCGGACCGAATTCGCCCGTTACTCTAATGAATACATTAAACGCCCTTTCAGAATTCTTTTGTTTTGCTTCGAACAAAATACAAATATATCCCGGTCCGATTTTTCTCTGTTTCCCACTTTGCATATGAATACGTTCAATGACAGCAGACTTATTTGTAAACTCTAATTTGCATTACAGTTACCGGACGTTGCTCTCGAATATTACACGTGCAAAGCTCAGAATCATCCGCATAAATTCTCGTCACCGTTCGTCTTCTATTCGGATCGATGCGGAAAATATTCATTTATTTAATATAGAAATATCGCTGCGTCGTCCGCGAAACCCGGCGCTTTTAAGAAACATTTCAATTAGATATTACTGTTAAAATACTGCTGCTCGTTTAGAGTTTCATTTTCGAAAACTTTAAACTTAAATCGGACTCGAATTATACGTATTTGCTTTATATTTTTTTTTTATGTACGCTTTCGATATTTTGACTCGTCATCAACCCAGCACAAGTAGTGATAGTTTTATATTTACATTATTTTCATCGAATATTCCACTGATTCAGCGCCGTCTAATGAACTTGAAGCTTTCAGCGCGGATATCACCGTAGAATACTTCTGCGTGAATATATTTTAACGGAGAATAGCATTTTAATAGTTTCTGGACATACAAAAGTGTCCCGAAGAACAATTAAAGAAACACAGTTATCGAACTAATGCTCAACATCGAGAATTCACAGAGTTATTTGAAAAATATTTTCTTTTTTCCATCTACTAATTCTGCGTAACTTTGGAAGCTAAATTTCTCGATATGTTTTCGAAGCACTATTATAGACGATGGTTAAGAAGTTCGTTATTAGCGGCATATAATTTCAATTTCGAATAGTGTGAGATTTTTCGATGGACTCTCCAGGGAGGTAAAAGTGTTCCGATAATATCTGTTTTCTGTTTATTGTTGTGGAATTAGTCGAACGATTTTTATTTGGACACATCATTAATTATGTGGGCCGTAATAACTTCGAAGTAAAGTTCAACAGAAAATAATGAAGAAACATATACATACATAAAACTCTTCAGTTAGAACATTAATCGGATTTAACCCCGTTTTAATGGTTAACGTGTTTACTGATAAAATTCCACCCCCCTCCCATTAGTAATGATCGGCTATGGTTATTTAAGCAATGCGTCTCCACTTAATGTTTGCCATCGACTAGGGAGACGTTTACTTTATTAATCACTTATCCGCGTACCATTAGGCTATAAAATAGACGGTAGAAGAACCGAAACTGAAAAAATAAAGTTCACTGAATAGGCGTATATATTTTTACGTGATTCTCTGTTTCGTTCCGTTTAATGACCGGAATTTTCAAGGTCTTCAAAATATCGAGAATAAACCATCTAGGGTTATTGGAGTAAAAATTAAAAGCCTTTATGATTACCCTGATGGTGTATCACCGCTATTAGGAAATGAAAAATTTTAATTTGGAGAAATGGGTAGTGTGATACATATATATACGGAACTCTTGCGGTAGACTAAACTTGTTTCATATAAAATAGTGTTCTAAATACTTCGGTATACCTGTATATATATATATATATATATATATATATATATATATATATATAAAAATATATATCTATATATATATATATAAAAATATATATCTATATATATATATATAAAAATATATATCTATATATAGAAAGAGAGGGAAAGTATAATGGCCTGTTTTTTACTTTAATGCCTTGTAATTTAAAGAAACTTTAAATGAAACGAAGTTATAATGTCGTAATAAAACGGGTTACACTTTACATGATAATAAATCATCGTGCCGATAGAGCTGTGTCACATACGAACACATAAAACTAAAGTTCCTACTTTTTCACAGTTCCCAATGAAACTTTATAGAAATTTCTTATTTTCACACAGTAGCATAACTGAGAGAGTGGATGGAATTGAAACTCTGCTTCCATTACGATTCTTAATAAATTAAACAGCGGCCATATTATTTTCGTTTTAATATTTTCCGTTTTACATTTCAATATAAAATGTAATTTTCGACAGTAATAATGTCACTTGTACAGGTGTTTTTATCGTACACTCGCTCTATATCGCACGAGCAATTTTATTGGTTTTTCATAATCTCAGATCAGTTCATGAACCATATATCTATTCATCTTTCTATCTATCTATCTATCTATCTATATATATATATATATATATATATATATATATATATATATATATATATATAAATGTACATGGGCGTAGCTTGGAATTTTTCCTAGGAGGTGCAGCTGACGAGCTGAACGTAATGTATATATGTGTGCGCACATATCATCGTATTATACATATTAAGGGGGGCACGGGATGAGCCTCCACGCACGCTGCGATTTCTATGTGATATTCAAGTTACAAAATTCAAGCTATAAACAAGCGATTCAAAAACAAAGATCAAATGAAAATACCTACGCAGCTGGCGCCCCCTGGAAACGGATTTCATTCGAAGTCCGGCCAATTATCCCACGCCCGGTCGGCAAAAAGCCCTATTTTCAGGTTTAAAAGGCCCTTTTCAGGGCCGCAAACGATGGCGAATCCGTTTAGAATAATGTCAATAAACATAGAAGGATTAACGCCAGTTAAAGAAATTATTTTATCCGATATTATTAAAAATGAGAAAATTGACATACTTGTCCTCCAAGAAACCCATCGCACTGAAACCAATCGAAGACCTAGAATAGAAGGAATGAAGTTAGCAGTCGACAGGCCTCATAACAAGTACGGCAGTGCCATTTTACTAAAAAAACATATTGATGTAGTAAAATCAGTCAGGACGGAAACTAACGACATTGAGATTTTGTCAATAGACATCGGTAGCTGTACAGTCACCTCAATATATAAACCACCGAACACAACATTTCAATACCCCAATGAAATACACAAAACAGAAATCATTTTAGGTGACTACAATAGTCACAGTGTTAATTGGGGCTACAATGAAGATGATCTGAATGGAGAACTTGTGGAAAACTGGGCGGAAAGAAATGGTCTATGCTTAATATTTGATCCAAAACTTCCAGCATCTTTTAATATCGGAAGATGGAAACGAGGGTATAACCCAGACAACATATTCGTTACAAATAATATTGCTCACACGTGCACTAAGAAAGTGTCAAATCCAATAGCACACTCGCAGCACAGGCCAATAATATGTGTAGTGGACGCTGCCATAAAACCAACTACATCTAACGATTCCAAATTGCGCTACAATTTTAAAAAATCTAACTGGATCCGTTTCACAGAAGAACTGGAAATTCATGTCAAACACATACCGCCAATAGTAGAAGAATATGAGACCTTTGTTAAAACTGTTAAAGCAGTATCTGGTAAATGTATCCCGCGTGGTGTGCGGAAGCTATACATACCTGGTATGTTCAATCATTTGAAAGAACAATATGAAGAATACGTTCAGAAATTTAACGCAGACCCGTTCAACGACGAAACCATTAAATGTGGTATAGAGGTAGCAGAACAGGTTGCTGCGGAACGTAGTAAAGAATGGCAGGGATTGGTCGAAAACTTAGACTTCAGCAAGGATAGTAGGAAAGCATGGCAGTTGTTGAAGAAATTAAAGAGTGAAGATACTGGACGCAAAGAAACACCGAATGTCACTGCTAATCAGGTCGCCCATCAGTTGCTAGTGAATGGCAAAGCAGACCAAAAAGTAAAACTATCAAAAAGCAAAAATCGGATTGTAAGATGTCATGCCACAGAAACAGATCACTTTTAACAACCAATTGCCGAGCTAGAGATTAATAACGCAATTAAAAATACTAAAAATCGGAAGGCCCCAGGCGTCGATGGCATGCTAGTGGAACAAATAAAAAACTTTGGAAGTGAAACGATTAAATGGATTCAACAAATGTTTAATAACTGTATTAATAGAACAATTATCCCTAAGCTTTGGAGAAAAGCACATGTCATCGCATTATTAAAGCCTGGTAAAGAACCTAACCACCCAAAGAACTACCGCCCATTATCGCTTCTATGCCATCTGTATAAAATCTTTGAAAGAATCATCCTGAACAGAATTAGCAAAACAATTGACTCAAAACTCATCCCTCAACAGGCAGGATTCAGACCAGGAAAGTCGTGCACGGGACAAGCACTGCACTTAGCTCAATATATAGAAGATGGCTTTGAGAAACGCAAAATCACAGGAGTGGTCTTTGTAGACCTCTCTGCAGCCTTCGACACAGTCTCACACAGAATGCTCATCAAAAAGGTCTATGATATTACAAAGGACTTCAAGTTTACCCAGATAATCCTAATGTTGCTGAAAGACAGAAGATTCTATGTGTCACTAAACGGGAAGAACAGCGCATGGAGGAGACTGAAAAACGGACTACCTCAAGGAAGTGTCTTGGCTCCAACTCTGTTCAATATCTATACCAACGACCA
Organism: Icerya purchasi; assembly: GCA_039619475.1. NCBI lineage: Eukaryota > Metazoa > Arthropoda > Insecta > Hemiptera > Monophlebidae > Icerya > Icerya purchasi. The sequence continues at coordinate 274,763,607 of CM077116.1, forward strand.
ACCAATTGGGAAGGACACTAAGCATTTCATATATGCAGACGATCACGCAGTAGCGGCCCAACATGAGACCTTTGAAGAAGTTGAAAATACATTAAACAAAGCAATCAAAACCATAAAATTATACTATCTCGCTAATCAGCTGAAGCCTAATCCGGCTAAGACCGAAACAACCGCCTTTCATCTCAGAAATCGAAATGCAAATCGCCAATTACAACTTCAATGGAACGGAACTAAACTGAGCCACACTGACTACCCTAAATATCTGGGTGTTATATTTGACAGGTCTCTTACTTTCAAACGTCATTGCGAGACCACAAAAGCGAAAATTATGTCAAGAACAAGTATTATACGGAAACTAGTAAATTGTAGCTGGGGAGCCAAACCAAATGTATTAAGAACGTCATCCCTCGCACTCTGCTACTCTGTTGGAGAATATGCGTGCCCGGTTTGGAGTCGATCTGCTCATGCAAAAAAGGTGGATACTGCTCTTAACGAAGTATGCAGAATAATCACTGGCTGCTTAAAACCAACAGCGGTTCGTATACTATACGAACTAAGCGGCATAGCACCACCTGATATCAGAAGAACAGTAGCAGAAAAAAAAGAAAAATGGAAATCTAGCCATGACAATCGCCATCCCCTACATGGATACAAAGAGCTAGCTGAAAGCCGTCTAAAAATCCCGCCGTAGCTTTCTAGCCACGGTGGAGGACCTCGAACACGAAGATCACGCTGAAAGGCTTCGGATGTGGAGTACACGCACGAAAGGGAAACCAAAAGAGTCTCTCCCAAAAGGCGCTTGCCTGAACTATAAACTATGGAGAACATTAAACAGATTACGTAGCGGTACAGCCAGAACGAAACATAATTTAGTAAAATGGGGTTTGACAGATAACGTTCAGTGCGATTGTGGCGAACCGCAAGATGAAAAACACATATTTAATTGTAAGTTATTTGGAATTTTTGAAAAAAAGAAGCTCAATCAGGATATTGACGAGGAAACTGTCAAGTTTCTAAAATTTTGGACGACCAGAGGCATTTAAACCGACCGGATACGCTATAATAATACATATTAAAAAGTTTATATAAAATGAATGACTTAAATAAATATTGTAACGCTTCTAGTCGTTAACTTGGTCCTCGGGGATGCCAACCACGAGGTTTTAAGCTCGTGGATTTGATTTAATTTTTGTTTTTATCAAAATTTTAAAATATGACGATTTGAATAATTTACTTTCTGAATTTTTTTAAAATAAACAATATATTATATAAAAGGGACACCTATCTTTCTTTACCGGTCGACCGCTGAAAAACAAGATTAATTTACGAATACGGCAACGAAATAATATTCACAATTAATTAACTATAAAATAAAATTGTACGTAATTATCGGCGGTGGTCGGTGGTCCGTGAATCGGTGGCGCGGTGACTGGCTGATGAATTCGAATAGTCGGGCCTTTATGTTTGGATTGCGCGATTCGTTTCTGTTTTTCCCGAAGTTAACAATTTTCGTTATTAACGATTATTGGTCACCTTCACCGGTACGACCGAACACTTTAACCAACGATAGGTAGACAATTTCTTATAACACGAACTCTTCGGAGGTACAAGACATAACTCAGTGGCGATAGAAGAACAACTCTGACTAACGGTAAGACTCAACTGCCTTTCTCGCTAAAATCTTGTCCTGGATTTTCCAAAATTTCGACCGCCTACCCGACCGTGACCGCTGGACTTGGCCGAATCAGGTAGATCCTTTTTGTTTCCTGCGGGATGATGATTGGCTAGTCCCGCCGACAACAGTTCCAGGCACGCGCACATTCGCTCTCGCATCATTTACTCTAAATCGTGGTTATTGTTGTATTATTTTATTTTCTCTGTCTTTTATTAGTTCCGTGTAATGGACACATTACAATATATAACGGAAAAAAATAACAGCTTATTGAAAAAAGAGCTTTATTTACAGGTCACTTAATTTTCAAATACTATGCAAATCCGTACCGAGTAATCCAAATACTTCAAAATAAGATACAGTTTATTTTAATACACTTTACTGATTTATGAATTTCTTATATATGTAAGTTTCAATTTTTTGTGTTTTTTAAATGCCAGTCGACGCATGATATATATACAGAGTCACACAGGATATCTAACAGTGCTGGCTTTCAATTATTTGAAAGTTTTCTTAGTGACTACGTTCAGACGGTGTAACTTACTCCGACGTTAAATGAGTACAGTCTGAAAGCAGTCACTGAGGGAGCTTTTAAGTAATCGATATAGCCAATACTGACGTGTCTACTTAGTCTATCGCTGCTATAGTAGAATAGTGTGCCAAGCGTCGTCTAATTGCATGCGCATAGAAAATTATCGTGATAATCACAGTATAAATTTCGAAGTACATTGTAATTTTACACTTTTCAAATATTTTTCCGTGTGACATTTAGACGATTCTTCTAGAGCAGGGGCAACGAGTTTTCTAGGGTGGGCCGTGCCCACTTTTTCCCCCCTCTAGCTATGCCCATGAATATATATATATATATATATATATAAAGATAAATATATAGATGTAAATATATAAATCGTATTATTCACGAGCACTGTGATAGAGAAGGATGAGAGTTGAGGTCAACCAGGGATAAGGTTATTTTGTGACTGATGTGTCCGCCTACAACGTCATAAAAAAAAGAACACAGAAAAACCTCATTGATTTACGCATTGCGTAATTTGGCATTTGTATAATTTTTTTTTCTTGGCATGTTTATGCTAAATTCTAAAAACAGACGATTTTGACGCATCTGTACTTACCGCACCCGATTAATAGGATATTCAAACATCAACATACCGTTTGTTCAAACTATAACCCACCTTTGATATTAAACTGGGGGAGGCTTGCTGACATTATTTATTTTTACCAGTGTTCACTACGTGAATAGTATTTATGTGTCATAAATGTATCTAAAAATAGACAACAGATGAAACTCAAACGAAAAGAAATGCGAATGATCGGGTTTCGACCTTTAATCCCTGGAACATTACAACGCAAATGGAACTGGCTTATTTTACGGAGTTACGATAAATCAATAAACAGCAAAAGCCTGTTGATTTTAATAAGGTTAAAAGATAGCATGTTGTTGCACCATCAAAAGCTGTTGGCGATAGGTAGAGAAGCTAATCCGTGCAGTTTTTGATAATTTCAAGAAAGAGTATTTTGTTAGTTTTATATTGTGCTAATAAGAATGTCCGAATGATAGCAAAAATTTCATGAGTTTTAGATTGGGAATCTGAATTACAACGCAGTTCAGGAAAAATTTTAACTTTTCGTTAATAATCTTGTCACCCATCATCCCTCCGTATCTAAACTAAATACTTTATCATCAAACACATCACTCATTCAGCCGTTTGACATGTAGATAATTAAAAATTTGAAGAATCATTCCCACTTTTTTTTTTATGCAGTTCATTTCAGAAGCTACCACCGGAGACAAATTAGTAATCGAAACTACAACAGCGAAGGAAATTAGTACAAAAGTAACCATATTGCAAGCATTACCGGTAGTTTGAGAACAATTTCCAATTCTACCGTTCGGAATTGTTGTTTTTCACATTGCGCTTATCGTTCAATGTTAGTGTTTCGTGAAAATGGAAATTCATGAACACGTGTGAAATGTGCCATTACTAATGACAACTTAACATGCTGTAGGGTACAACTTTTATCGTATTGATGAAGTTGTCGAACATTTAAAAACAAAAATGACGCACTGATCTCTATATGCGGAGAATAATAATGTCGATGAAACTTGTAAATCAGAGATAGCCGGCAAAAAAAAATCAAGAGTTTGAGTAATAGAAGGAGAAGGCAGGGGAAAATGAACATTGTATGAATACCGTTTGACAAAAAAGAAGAGTAAAAATAAGTACAGTTAAAAGTGAGTGTGATCGGAATGACAAATAAAATGGTTGTGCTGGAAGGGTGCAATGGACAATAAATAAATAACCCGAGAAAAAAGAAGAGAGCAAACCAAAATGCAGGCGGCAAATTGTAGAAAGATTAGAACGACGTAAAGAAGAAAAGTCAAGAAACCCGGGGAAGCGAGAAAGGGAAGGTTGAATAGAAACGAAAGAGGAATCTGGGTTAGAGAATGAGGAGACATAAGAGTTCAACGAAAGTTTGGAATGAACAGTTGTAAACGAAAGGGTAATATCGGTGGATGAGAAAATGGGCAGGGAATCTACCAGAAGAGGGAGATAACCGAGCAAATGAATCAATTAATTCATTTTCGATCAGTGTGGATTTAGCGAGAGAGGAAGAGAAATCAAAGAGCGATCAAGACGGTTAGTCAGTTGAGCAAGAAGGAAGAAGTGATTAGCCTGCAGCATGCGTTGAACATCCGACAGGGTAAGAATATTGTAAGAGGCAAGTGGGGATTTGATAAAAAGAAGGGTTCGCGGAATAGCACACAAAAGACCGTTAAGTTGATTCGAAGTAATTTAAAGAACAAAAAAAAAAAAAAAAATCCGCGGCAACGTCATTGGATCTGTTGCAGTCATCAATAAAGTTCAAAAAATGGTTAGGGAAAGACGAGCCTAGCTAAAATCGGATGTCTTGATCTCACCACAACAATTCCTCCATTAAAATGCGTAATGAAATTGCTTCACCACTGAAGACTTTTTGAAATATGTTTTTAATATTCTCTTTTAATTTCTTTTACCTTTCGTCTAATGATCCGGTGAAAAAGTATTGTTTAAAGTTAAAAATCGACAATTTCTTATCAAAATAAAACAAGAAGAAAAAATAAATGAATTGAAATAATATTTCCTTCTAAATTGACGGGGAATAAAATTAAATGAAAAAGAAAAAAAAATACAACATGCGCAGCACCTTAGTTGATTTAATAAAAGTGCTTATTACTCTGGCTCCCTTTAATTTAGTCCGATGAAACCCTGGTAACGTCGAAACGCACCGGAAAGGGGGATCCAATTTTTAAGACTGGTTCCAGAATTTTCGATTTCGGTTGAGCGCTTGAAGACAGTCCATAGACAAGCACGCGGTGCTCTTTTATGAACAAAAAAAAAAAAATATCTAAATAAGTAATATTGTTTTTTTGTTTTTTTTTTTTTACAAAAAGAGTAATTGCGCCTTGCCATAACAAATATATCCGTATATGTACCACAAAAAAAAAAAAGAAAAAAAAATATATGTAATTTAAATTAGTGAAACATCCAGTTTGGCCAGAACAGAATGAGGAAATAACATTTTACAATACTTCAGAATATCAGTCTGAAGTGGATATATAAAATCGTTCGATAATGACGGCATTGAAAAATCTACGCACGCTGAACATCTAATAAAATAAATAATCCTAATTCACTCTAATACGCAGTATAGCAATCTTGGCTAGCTATCATGATAAAAAGAACTTAACGAATATATAACTGAAAATGATTACATAAATATAAACATTATTACTCTTAAAAGCATCAAATACTTAATAGTAATAACCCTCTTTGCAATATAAAAATTTAACTCCCATTCGATTTTTGTTCTGTTTATGATCTTAATATTTATTTTGAAAATTTTGTTCCTTAAATTCGTCATTATTTTTGTAAACAAAATCCCGCCTTTGAATCTTTGTATATTATACCGCCTCTGATAAACAATTTTCACAATTTGCCCTGTTTGACTATACCGTCATCCGGCTATTATTTTCCTAGACATTGTACGCAGTCTCATGATTTCTCTGCAGTGTGTTTTTAGTTTTATCTGAGTGTATTCTGTGTTTTGTAGCTGATGATGGGCTATGCTCGAAAAAAAACGTGTTCCTAAATTAAGTTATTCTAATTTGTTAAAGTAAATTACTTTATACCTATATTTTTCTTTGTTATTATATTCATTTCATATTTATAAATATTAACAAACAGGTTATGGACTTATCTCTACCATTAGTATTTAGTAAGTATCATCGTGGATAATCGGTTAATACGCATCAATATTACGTATCGGAATACTGAAGTGCAGCTTTTAATACGTACACTCTAATCCGAGGTAAGTTTTCACATGCGTAAAACATTCTTGTGCGTCTATTCGCGATGGGACAACTGCGAACCCCCCCCCCCCCGGTCTATGTAATAACGTGCATTACCAAGACCAGACTGGGGACCAGAATACTGACCGTACGAGTGTGATTTATAAATAACTAAACCGCATGCATTGCTCTACTTACGATTACCGCACATACCTGTAGTAAGTTCTAATGTCGAGTTTTTCAACGTGACTGCATCATGTCGGATCTAGAAATTCTTTTCTTACTCCTTTTTTTGCGCTTGTCAACAGAGTAGACGATTACCGCCGACGACAAAAGTAAGATTCATCCGAGACTAGGATGCAGAAAAGGGGGAACCGAGAAATTTGCGAATTCTTCGATAATTGCGGACGTTCTCCGCGTGTAAAAAATACCGCTTGCTTTTTAGAATATCGATTCGCTGTCAAAACAACCTGTAGTAATTTTTCTCTTTCTAGAACAATTTTGTAGATCTAGTATCAGCGTGAAAAGCAACCAACTCTGTGCGTTTACCGCACCCGGGAAATTTAATGCTTTTCTGTATCGCTACGCACATCAAACTGAGAGTCAATTAAGGGAAAATGTTTTTCAGTTTTTTTCTTTTAGTAGCAGGCCTTTACAACGATTTCGTTCACTAACAGCTATCGGAAGAATTTAAATTACGAGAAATAGAAAGGTTGTTGCTAACGAAAATCGAATGAGGATTATTATAACAAGCAAGATTATAATAAAATCGCGCTAAAAATTACATACGCACATAGATTTAATAACGATATAGAAGCAATAAAGTAATCAAGTGTGTCCACAATAAACGGACAATAAGCGGAAATCGAATTGTTTGAGTGTGATAACACGTACAGAGTGCCATTGTAATCGATCTGTTGTGTTATCAAAAGAGGAATTTCAAGATTTTTTTATCTACATTTTAAGGTAATGCGAAAGATTTATAGTCCGGTAATATATCAGTAAAATTTCACAGCAACCCGTTTGACAAGCTTAACTAATGACTCTTCTTGGGCTATTTGTCAAAAAACAAAAAAAAACAAAAACAAAAAACCGATTTCTTAAAATTCAATACTAACTGTCCGCCATTATTTTTTATTGTTCGCCACCAGCAGTATGCACATTAAATCCCGGTAAGTTTCGGTGATTTCTTTTATAAATTAAAAAAAAAACAAAAAAAACATCGCATCATCGAGTTGCGAAATATTTTGCTATTTTTAAAATATATGAAAAAATACTTTGAATGAATTGTGATGTTTTTAACGAAATTTCTAAAATGGTAGTTTTAAAAAAGCGACGACAAAGTATAATCAAATTTTTTCCCTCTTGTTAATTAAAAATGTGAAATGTTTAATCATAACTGAAATATAGAGAATGTTTTCCCTCCTTTTTAGTACTACAACACTTCCGACGGTGTAACACAAAAAATATCCAGGGAAATTCTGTTTTAAAATAACTTTTACAGCGCCTTTTCAGAAAAGCCCAGCGTTTTATGGAATCATTGTAGATTTTCACGTAAATCGGACGTAGTTTTGGGTCGCGATCCGCTTAGTACACATACTTCACACGCTTGATTCAGCCGGTGCAATTACGATTTCAGCATCCGTCTAGAAATTTAATATATATATATAGTTCTGTGAGCGGATATTTCGTTCTTATTCTAGTGGCAGAAATCATTATCCAAGATCAGCCGACTTTTCCGAAAATTCTCTTCCAGACCAATCTAAAACTTTGGAATTTTTGCAAGCGTCGCGTATAGGAAAAACGGGTGATCGGGCTAGAGTCGGGCTCCTCTCTGTAGATAATTGATATTCCATTAGCGACTAATTTTGCAGCTGTCGTGTTACCCTAGAGAAACGGGAATATTAGTTAAAAATGAAATAAAAAATGTCGGCATCGGAAACTGTCTAATTAATTCGTATGCCAAAGTCAAACGCTACCAGATGACAGGTGTCGGCCTCACATCGAATTTACAGAAAATTTCAACTAATTGCGCTTAATTTTTGCTTATTACGCCGTGAAAACTCACGAGCGTCCGTGACTGACCAATATGGAAAGGATATTTCAGTCGCGATGATAAAATACAAAAGGATATCGTGGAATTATAGTAGTACAGACAGCTGACATTACCACGCCTATAATTTTGTATTTGTCGGAATTTCATTAGAAATGAAAAAAAGATATCGCTGCCGTTTTAAATGCCGTTACAGAAACAATTTTTAAAAATCGAAACGTTTCAACGGAACCGCCTTGGTCGTAATTTGCGCTATAACCTACCGCGCGATATTCACGTTAGAAAAATGATCGAAAAAAACATTAAATACGTTTTCGCTCTTGATGAAAGGATCCGCTTTGAAAGCAAACAAGTTCGGTCAAGCACGATGTTTCATGCGCTAAGGATTCCGTATGTTACGTTAAAGATGAACCGTAATATTCATATTTACATAACGACTGAAATGTGATTTAAGTTTGTAACATCCGGTATTTTTCACTTAGCATTCTATTCCTATACCGGTATGTTTTAGTAAGAATTACTATAGTTTTCATTTATGCAATATAATTGATTAAAAACATTATATAATTTTCAGTGCAGTTCTTTTTTTGAAAATAAAAAAAACACACCCCCTCTACTCTTAAGTGTATATTTTGTAAAACGGATTTTAAACTGGTGTTAGTTTCCAATTCGGATTATTTTGTTAGTTTTCTGCGCGTAACATTCTCCCTTTTCTTCATCTGTGTCCATTTAAATTATCTTCAGCCACTATTAGTGTATCTTCATTAAAACGGCTCTCGGAACTATTCCGATATTTCGAGTTTTGTAGCATTCATCTATTTTAAATAATTGCTCGCCAGCATTTAATAAATTTCTACAAACGCCGCAGTTGGATTGGTAAAAATAGCAAAAACTTTTCGATTCCATTTCAGCAAACATACTGATAGCGAAGGGTGGATTAGAATCGAACGACTTTTACAGTTATTAATGCGAGCGGAAACAAATGAAAGACTGAAGTCGTGCCTAACAGCCTGTTTATGAGACAAATCTTTCTAAGGAATGTTTAAATTTAACATTGGAGTCGATAAAATAAAAAAAATGGTTCGCTTGAGAATTACATCGCCGATGAAAACACGATTTTGACTTATATTGCCTCAAGAGGCGTATTCGATGTATGCACTATCACTTTCATGTCGCTAAACTTTGAAATGTAATTGTAAACGAATTAGTTGTAATAATATTACTTGAAAAATTTACCGTGAAATACAACAACGTCTTTTCGATTTCTTCCCACTGAGCGGACTGAGGTATAGAGGTTCAAAATTATGTGCAAGAAATAAATAAAATTGAAGTACTAATACTATTTTATATCGATAACACGCGTAATCAATCAGGTGCCGGCCGATACGGGCAGTATTGGCATTTGTATGACTTAAAATATATTTAATGGATTCGCGGCGTCATATTATCTTATTTTATTCGCGTTCATTAAAATTCGCCATTTCCTGTGTAATGTTTTGCGGTTATTAAATATGTCCGTTTATAATTAGTTTCATGGGGGAACGTATAATTTAACTTGCGACTACATCATCGATAATCATAAGTATGGTGCGAATACCCAGCAGCTGTTGAAATGCGTATATAACATTATCCGGGTATGATCATTTAGTAAGCCGGTCAAAGATCTTTCTAATATGCAAGCTATTTTTCGCTCCATTTTCCCGAAACTTCCATCCTATCGTGTTTAATGTCCATACATTTATTGCTTCATAAAACAGTCTATTTGTGTTCGCTAACCTTTATCCGGCGTGTGTCTGTGAAATTGCATATATATATATATATATATATATATATATATACTTGCAGACAAAATATTGATTTCGTGCCTGTCCGTCATTAGACCTATAAAGAATATCGGGAGGATATTACGTCGTTGAATCCAGTTGGTATCCGGCGAACATTTCTTTCTAGTTACTAGGAGATTCTTTGTTTCTGTACGTAGGATTTAGATTGTTGCCGTTAATCTATATATAGAATGGGGACCTTTTAACCGTCTAAACCTTAATTTTTCTCTCTTTGGTTGCTTTTCCCTTAAACTGTTCTTACGTGTACTATTATACCATACGCCAGTATAGCTCGCTATTTATAAATTCACATCGGTGACGAGAACGTTTTCGTATAAGTAAAAATCGACCGTTTTAATTCCTGTGTATAATTGTAATTATTCGGTAAAGCTCGTCGACAGTTGCTTTGCTGTACCGTGAAAGGAAAATTTGTATTTTATCAATTATAACGCGCCTGCTCCATATCGAACGGTTTTTCTACATCAGACAGAATGTGCATTTAAGGCTGTCATCTCTTTTCACTGGTTCAGCACGATGTCTAAATCGCAGGATAATGGAATATTTTAAGGAAATTCGAGGCTTCTGGAAATTCTCTTTCCGCAGTGGATACATTAAGATACAAACAAAAGTTGAGATAATTTCGATTCTGATTTTGCCGTTTTTCAATATTGCAGATTTTTTTAAAATATTTTTCGAAATTTCAGTAGACTTTCAAAGATTCGAAGTATCCGATCGCTACATATGCACGTGTGTGAACCTTGGTCAAGAACGATTGTCTGTATCACCTGTAATAAACATTAAACATTCAGGCGCTCCTGAATATGAGGAAATTGCATATAACGCGTGACGCACACTCTAATTTGTAACGACGCCTCGTGATTCTCGGGCAAATTAATGAGGAAGGGGAAACAAGAGGCAAAAACGAAAGTTTAGTCGATCAATTAATATTACTAATGAGACTGGTTAGTACACCGATGGTTAGCCAAGATGGACTGACACAAAAGGTGGCGGCGAGTACGATCACAATATCACCACGCCGTTCGTTCTTCTGACGGCGAAGAAAGAAGTAGATTCCGAAATTACCAAAATATTTATAATCTTACGGTTTAACTGTGGTGATCCTTCATTAGGAACGACACTTACTTTATGGTAAAACCGTAGACAGAAAATGACCTTCGCTAGAGTTCTGTAGTGAAACGATTGAGGAGCGAGTTAATTATCAACGCGCGATTATTATTCGAAGAGAAACGAAAAAAAAAAAAAAATAAGGAAAAATCAGATTGGCCCAAGTTATTATAATTCGGATATTTCGCTTCGCGGTTAAGCTGCGAGTTTTTGTGTACGAATTCCGCTGTTGCAAATTTAAATTATTTACACTGTCGGGTGAATGCCCAAAAACAACAGATAAAAAAAGCCATTCGGCAGTCGCCGGACACTACGTTATTGGCCCTCCGTCAAGAAAAAGGGGAAAAAAACAAAAAAAGCAAAAAAAATCTTTCGCCAACGATCATGTTGCAGTCGAACTATTACGAGACCAGAAATGTACGCAAATATTCCCTAATGTTAGCCGTTATAAAATTAAGACGTACAAATCTGGATTTTCTTGTTATTTTTAGTTGATTTCTACTAAATTATGCCTTAATTAATAACCATAAAACCGTACTGGTTCAAATTGTAGTACACAAGGTAAACAACACTCTGTTACCGGTTTACTCGTCGAAGTTAAGGAAATTGATGGCGCTGTTAATTCTCGCGATACAATTAGAAGCGGCAGAACATCCGGAGGGTGGGGGGAATTCACGATAGACGAAAAAATTTGTTTCGTTACTTTCCGGAAAGACTTCTGTTCGATATTTTGTAATTATACGACACGCCGGTCGTGAAACCAAAAATAATTTTTCCGTATTGTGGAGAATTGAAAATGATCCAAAACGAAATGATGTCGTGTCAAATCTATATTCCGTTATGCTCTGATATTATACCGTAACAAATTTTAAAAAAAATTTATTTTCTTAAAAAGCTTTATCATTTTATATTACACGAATTGTATTTTTTTACTTTTTAAAGTATTTCTCGTTTACTAACAACAGTATGCTAATATATATATATATATATATATATAAATTACAACGTAATTCTTGGGCTACCCTCCACTGGAAAAAAGTGTCGCAAAAAAAATGTCCCAATTTTATGTAACGTTTGTTATATTTTATAGGATTTCTGTGATTATGTTATTATATTCATATAGACAGATTTACAATTACGCTGTAAATTCTGATAATTTTATAAAAAGTATAGAAGAGAAAGAGACAGAAATGTAAGGAAAAGGGGTCAAGGGGCACAGCCCCTTGCGAGGCCAAAATGGCTAAGTTATATATATGTATATATGTATATATATATATATCTATATATATATTTATATATCTACATCTAAATCTATATCTATCTATATATCTATATAGATAGGTATTTCTGCTAATGTTTACAGGACAAAAAAAAAAAAAACGAAACAAAATACACTTTTGATAATGTTAATAGCTATTTTTAAGCTGAGATAAGGTAACTGAAATTTAAAATCGGATCTCCTCTTGCTGACAAGCTTCGAAACAAAAATGGCAAACTATTGAGCTATATTAAACGAAATTTATATTCGGCTTCGAAGTGGATTATAGACGTGATATTTTTGAAAAATTCTAGCCGTAAATTGTTTTGTTGAATCAAACTTTGTTTAGTAATGTGTACATTACAGTGTACATACTGTATATAAAAAACATAAATAAAAATAAAAAAAAAAAACATAAAAAAAATGTGCAGTCCTGTTGTCAATTGTAAATAACCAATGATAGACCATCGCAAGGGGAAGCGCGCACCTTTATACGCGATCAGTTCGAGCGGTCACGAAGCGGAAAGGAGGGAAGACATGAAAAACAGATTCGATGGAGATATTACCTTTCTGTAGTATTATTGTTTTTGACTTTTCTCTGATGGTAGTATTCCGGCAGTCGTAAAAATTGATTCAATATAAAAAAAAATCTATGAAACTTAAACGCAAAAGCCCGATTAGTAGTCATCACGAAAATTTCTCCGGAATGGGTATTCATAGCAGCCCTGATTAACGGAAAGCCATCCGAAAATCAAAATCGCCGACAACAGAGATGATACGTACAATTTCACATTGATTTTAAACAATTTTTTTATACAAAGTTATTTGTGCGTTCGTATTTAATGTTGTGTTTTTCAGCGGTCGACCGGTACCGAAAAATTGGTGTAGATGAATTTTATTAATAGACTGCATCAAATTTCAAATAGTACATTGTTTTAATAATGAAAATAATTAATTTTTTCGTTCAAAAGTAAAACCGGCATTAACGTTACATTTGGCGCATATCTGGAAGGGATTAAACGGATAATAACATTGCAGTTTAAATTACGCACCGGTCAATTAATTTCATAATTAATAAGCGTCAATCTCTCACTTTTTTAAATTTATTTTTTCATTAATTTAATTTCAATCCAGAAGTTCGTGTCATTTCTAGGTGGTCAGTCTGTTGCCGATAATTGGAAAAAAGACGGATTTAGTTCTGAAACGTTCATTTTCGATTTGGACGGCAATAAATGTTACTTCTTCAGCAATTAATACATCCCGATCCACAGTAGTGCCATCGTCTTAATGAAAACGTCGTTCACACTGCATTCGAGAGGATACATTTATGTCAAATTTATAAAACGAAAATTTTCGAATTTACTGATGATACGGCAATTTTACGTATAATAATAATAATAATAATAGAGGCATAATTATCTTAACGAAATCGGTGAAAAACAGTGTAACAATCTGCGCCGAATTGCCCTACACTATTTATTAATAGCTCGTTCAACGGCCGAACCTGTTGCCTCGGGGATTGCATCCGGACCAAAGCCTAACATGAGTGCGTGTCTATCCACGAACAGATCAGAAGTAGTACGGAAATGCGGGATGATGTCGACAACGTTAGACAACAAACCAGACTTCCAAATCGAAGTGGACATGTGGAATAGAGAGCTTCGATTTGCTGACTAGCCGCACGTCTAAAACATGATTATCATAGGCAGGAAGATGCTGCAGCTTCCTTCTCCTCGATTCGTCAGCGTGATTTTTCTCTGCTGACCGGAGTGACCAAAACAGATATATAATATCGAGCATTTCGAGCAATTTTAATAGATATCGCGGAAATTTGTTACGCGGAAATTACTAGAAACAGCGAAACAGCGGAATAATAGCGAAACAGCGGAATAACAGCGAAACAGGGGTGGTGCAAAGAAAATACTCCTATTTGTGATCAGCTGAAAGACACGAGAATAACAGTATAGCAGTCTATTTGCATAGAAATTATACTTTATATCTATGAATTTATATAGATAAAAAAGAACATCCTCGTTTACATATCCCACGTAAATCTAATAATTTCGCATTTTTAAGAAGTATCTATATCTTGAAAATCCCATTCGCCGGTTCTTATATGACGACGACTTTGGTTGCAGATGATCTACATTCGTTTCGTTATGTCGCGTTCAAAATTTTTCTCTCTGAAAACTTATCTTACAGCGGATTTTTGAGGTCATAAGAAAGTTCGCGTGGATATTACTGTTTCTGTAAAAATAGGCGAGAATACTTTTTTTTTCCGACAAATACACCGTTTGCGCCACGTTGCATTTATTATAATTATAAGAGAACAAAAAATCTTCCAAACGCGAATATAAATTATAGAGTTCATTAAGAATGAACCAAAAACTAACTTCATGATTTCGCAAAAGCGTGTTGAGCTGGAAAAATATTCAAAATGAGCTCAAAGTTGTCGGCTTAATGATGAAGAAACGCTTTAACAGAAAAAAGATGAATAAATAAAAGAACAGGAAAATAGTTTACACAGCTGTAAAATTCGATTTGGCCATTATTACATTTAAAAAAATGTAATATGCATTTGCGTACGTTTTATAGTAAGTCGGTGATTGTTTTATTTTTCCTTCGAGACTTTTTTCTAGCCCGTTCGAGAGATAACTCGAAGATCTATTATTTCATAAAACGCAATTGTAAGTTTTCCATTAAACACGACGAGTTATTTCTTGTTAATTTTCAGACGTCCCCACTAATTAAGACCAATTAAACAACATTAAAGATCGACACGAATTACTAGGCTATTGAAAAGAGCAATTCGAAATAACGAAAGCAACCATCAAACATCGGCCATTTTCGGAAGAATCGATATCGCGCGTCGTTCCTCATGAACAAATTTACACGTAGGCGTTAATGCCACGGCTTCACTCTTGATCCGGAGGACATCGTTTCGGTTTTTTGAATTACGATCTTCGGAAAGTTCGCATAAACTTACATTTAAGGTATAACCGTTTTTTTTTACTTTTGACTGAAAGTTTTCAATGACTGCTACATTTTGAAACAATTTTTAGCACAGTCACCATCGGCATGCATGAACAAGTTCGGTCGAATATATCGGTTGAAGGCAGTCAAAAATCGGTTCGAAATCTTGGAATCGATCCGCGAATCAATAGAGGCTAGATGGACATGGAAGAGGGGACGTCAGAAATAAGAAAATCCTTCCTACCGGCCGGAGTCGGCGCATCTTCGAAAATTACACAAAACTTTGCACGTCCTGTCAACGAAACCATTCTCGCTTTTTTGCTTACACGCGCGAGCTGCAACCTTATCGCGTTTTAGAGTTTTGCTTTTAAACTTTTATACACCGGCGCGATTTAAATAAAGCACGCTGAGAAATGTTATGAAGGAATACATATTTACGTCAATAGCGGCAGACCTCTCAGTCGATATCTTCGTTTCCGCGAACAGATCAAAACCAGCATGGACGAAAATATATATTTTCCGAAATAGAGGGCTCATCGACTAATTCCCTTCATGCACCTACATTGATGGCGGGTTTTGGCGTCTAACTATAATGCCCGTTTTTGGGAACTAGCAGATTCCAATAAAAGTAGTTCCTTCTTATATGTTTCCTATTTCTCAGACGTTCCAGTAGGAAGTAAAAGCATTACAAAGAACACACCGTTCTGAACAAACGAGTGAAGAAAAATGCAAGCGAATCTTGGATTTTCTTCAAATTTCTGCGTTGCGCCGATTTTATTACTAAATGCAACTTTCCGCTTTGACCTTTTTTTCTTTTCGTGATGTTCGGGAAGGGCAACGGCCTCCATTGACTCCGTTCTCCGGGCGATGCCCGTGACGTCTAGTTGCTCTTTTTATACAGAGAATTAGGAATTGCTGTACTGCGAAAATGTGCGTATTCGAATAAAAGGAAATAATCGATGAATGCCAAAATTAAGGTGACAATGAAGAAGTTAATTGTTAGGTATCGACATTGCGGGATAACATTGCTGCCGCCCGCCACATGATGCTGGCACCAAAGCGAAAGTTTTGAAATCAACTACTTGTTTTTATCCTCTCATTTCGAAAATACTATACGTACGTGAAGACGTTATTTTTTCGCTCTGAGTGGAACATTTTGCTCTAAAGCTTTTCGAGATAAATTATAACGCGAACCGTGAGTTAACTTTTGTTTTTCAGAAAATCAGGCAGTGCTAATTGAAATAAGGTTCGAAACACTAGAGTACACATTGATACGAATCAGGGTTTGTGGCGCTATCTTTTGTCAGGAAAATAAATATAGATAGTGTATATTAGTCGTGATAAATGTTATTTCGCCAGCTGCTTGCGCTGCATACTAACCGATGAATCTTTGTCGGGAGGTTAATATTCGAGTGTGTGCGTATATCGTGAGAAGATATTGCGGTACGTCCGAGTACAACGCTGCTTCTAGGGAAATGACTATGTGCTGCGTATAGAGAGACGTGTGCATATAGTGCGAGTATACAGACACAGGTAGTGGAAAGTTGGGCTTATCAATGTATGATCGAACAACATTGACAAAGAATAGCTAGCGAACGAGATAAAATATACTCGGCTCTCGTGTTATATTAAAATTGTAATTTAATTTTACTGGCTGGAGATTTTGGAAGATTATAAGGGTCGGTGTACAGTGATTCAGTCGATTTTCCTCTTACGAGACGAAACGTAAATTTTATATATGTAAAGAACGCGAACTATAAAGTATATTTTTATATTTTTATTTGCATTATTTGCATTATTTGTTAAATTTAATAAACACTTCGGATAAAATAATTCCATTTTATACATATAATGCAACTATTGATAAATAAATAATATTTTTCGCGGATTTTTTACGGAGAAATAGACTAGATTTCGTAAAAAAAAAAAAAAGGAAATACATATCATTTAGCTATCTTATTGCTCGGAGCATTTTTATTAGTATAACAAACTCGATCAGATTAATGTATTAAACACGCCGCTTTAGAACAATCAAATCTTCGATCAAAATTCGCATCAAACGTCAACTTTAGATAATTCAATTACTTCGTATTATAGTGCGTATAATACATCGCCTTAGAAAAAAAATCATAGATGAATTTGTATTAATACATATATACACACACACGTACATATGTATATATAACTCGGTCATTTTGACTTTGCAAGGGGCTGTACCCCTTGACCGCTCTTCCTTACATTTCTGTCTCTTTCTCTTTTATACTTTGTATAAAATAATCAAAATTTACAACGTAATTCTTACTGGCATTAACACAAAAAAAAATAACATAATCACAAAAATCCTGTCCTAAAATTTAACTTTCATTATATCAAATTAAAACATTTTTTCGTTACATTTTTCATTACATATTTCGTTACATAAAAAAAATTATGAAATTTTTTAAATAACAATAAACAAAAATCCTATAAAATATAACAAACGTTACATAAAATTGGGATATTTTTTCTAATGGGGGGTAGCCTAAGAATTACGTTGTAATTAATATATATGGATATAAGTATATTATATAGAAAACATGCATTAAAAAGTCGATTTTTTGAACCTTATCTTGAAGTACCTCCTGAACCTTTAGATGGGAGTCTTCTATGACTTTTATAGAACAGTCGGTTTTAATTAACTACGTTATCTTTTACAAATTACAGATTATTAAGCGTTATAGAATTTTTATCACGTGGTCGCTAGTATAACGATTGCATAAGAAATAGGTCTCCTTCGAGTAGTTTGTTTTTTTTTGAGTCAGTGTTCTGATTATTTACGTAACTGCCGCTTAAGATTGTAATTAGAAAATTAAAAATTTATTCATTAATATCGAATCGACATGTTTCGAAACCTAGTTACGTGAAAATTATTCTAAAGTAATTTGTATTATAAATACTTAATTTTCTCATTACTTAATCGCGGTAGTGCAGTCACATTTTAGAAATATATGTACGTCAGTTTACTGATAAGTAGATTCGGTCGTTCCTCGTCGGGGTAATTTTAAGAAGAAATGTCGGAGTTTCCGTATTATACTTCGAGGGTGGAATGCATTATTTGAAGAACGTATAACAATTCACACATAATCATCCCTATCTCAACCCGGAGTTTAGCGTGACTACCTGTAATTTTAATTAGAAAAAAAAATGATTCCCTTTCAGGTACAACTATTTAACGTAATCAATAATACTGTAATAATCATAACGAATGATAATTAAAGCGCCCAATTACAAAGCAGTACCTTAACCGGGAATATTTTGAGGGAAATGCAATAAATGCAATATCAGATCGGATGATAATGGGTTTTTTTTTTTTTTTTTTTTTTTTTTAATGGGTTCGGTGCCAGCACTGACCCAACTACGTGAGTTTAGATCACCTACTCAGATTCTGAGGCGATCGGAGATAGAGAGTATAAACGAGAGTAAGAGGGGAATGACGACAGGAGATAGGAAGGAAAGAAGGACAGGATAAAGAAAGCATTGAAAGGGGTAGGAAGATTCAACGCCAAGAGTTCGGCGTATAGATGAAAGCACTCGGGAAGAAGAGCAGGACATTCAAAAAGGATATGGTTGGGGTCACATATAAAGGGAGGATTAGTAGAGTGGAGAGGGAAAAAGGGTGAAGGTGAAAGAGAAAAAGAAAAACAAGAAGAGGGAAGGAGAGAAAGACCAAGTCTTAGTCTGATTAAGGAACTAATAGCCGAGCGCCGAGAAAAGATAAGAAATTGAAACCGAGGCTGTGAGTTGGGAATAGGCTGTAGGAGGAGGCAGAAGGAGGAACGATTAGCGAAAAAAGAAGGGTAGATGTCAACCCATAGTCTGACATGTAGACTTGAGGAGAGAAAACGAATGTCTGAGGCAGGAAAATGAGGGAGAAGTGGACCATTGAGAGACGCCGAGCGAGCTAGGAAGTCGGCTGCTTCGTTGCCCTCAATGCCAGAATGACTAGGAACCCATAAAAAGTCAATAAGGATAGAACGTGCTAAGCGCAAGTTGGAGATACGAACAGAAAGAATGATATCATCAGTTGAGTGGGAAGGTGGAGAAGAGATAGCTTGCAGCACAGATTTGGAATCAGTAATAATAAGAAATTTACAGATCCCTCTTGAAGAGGAAATAAAGGAGACAGCACGGAGACGGAGATTGCTTCATCAGAAAGAATGGAACAAAAGGAAGGAAGTTTGAAGGATTCCGAGTGATTAAGCGAGGGGGCCGTAAAAGCACCGCCCACCCCGTTATCATTTTTGGAACCATCGGTGAAGATTTTTACATGACGGGGAAATGAAAAATTTAAGATGTGGAAATATTCACCGACCACTGTAATCTGGGGAGTGGAGTTAACGCGAAGAGAAAGAGAGGAGAATGAGATGGGGAGGCATATTCTATTGAAATCAAAAAAAAAGTTATTGCGGGAAAAGACATAAGGAGAACACTTAGAGACCCGAGCAGCTATGTGCGCAAGAACCGGGTTTTTGTGGGGAACGAAGCGCCAGTGGTCATTGATGTACAGATAGGAAGAAATAAGTTTAGATGAAGAGATCGGGGGGCGTTTTTAATCAGAAAACGGTAGCCAAGTAGAGATCTGCGGATAAACAGGGGTTTAATATTAGATTCGGACAAAATAGCAGGGATGAGAAAAGACTTTAGGGCCCCAATGCAGAGCCGAAGACAGGAGTTTTGGATTCTATCAAGATTGCGAAGGAGAGAGTTCGAGACATTGCCGTATAAGAAGGAGCAGTAGTAATGGTTTTAAGTTTCAGCAGCAGAGAAACACATTTGTATAAATAACGCATTAATTCGAAGAACAAAAAATAAATAAATAAATAAACCAACCTCTGGTTATTATTACACTCCTACGAAAAGATTAACGAATTATTATTTTCAGATATTAAAGTGGTTATACTGTATTCACTTAATAATAGGGCGCTGGTTAATCTTCTTTGACAAATATTAGGAGTAATCGCGGCTTATAATTATTATCAATTACAATTACTCTCAAGTGCATTCGATTACATTAAATAGCAGCGTGGCAATTGTAATTAACCATCAAAAGATAATCGTTGCGTGGTTGATAATGGAGATTACATTGGTCAGTTAATTATAAAATGCTCAACTCCAATATCTAATCGTCGTTGATTGTGCATTCTATGAATCGGACTGTGACTTATATCGAGGGAAATTTAAAAAAATTTCGCTACAAATATCGTTCATTCGGTCTAAACACGTATTAGTATAAAAAAATTAATCTACATTACGGGCGAAAGAAATAAATATCAATTCGACTCTGCGCTAGTGTACGGAAATATCCTACTCGTATTGAACTGAATTAGTCTAGCGTTTAGCGGCTACGTTTAGTTTTTTCGCTTTAGACAGTTCGCAAATACAATTTATCCGCTAGAACTGCATAGGTAAGGGGGTAGAGCAAGTTTTCAAAAGCCGAAGAGCGGTGATAAGAACGGTGTAATTAAATCGAGAATTGATTAGCAACCGCTCTCACGCCAAAAGTTCATCATCGGCAGTTTATTGAATTCAATTATGCGTACAATCGTTATTATCGATCAGGTGCGAGTTGATAAACACTGGAAAATGTAAATATAATAAATTCGCGAAAAATTCCGGTTATTTTTTGTCAACTTATTCTACTTTTGCTTCTTTACGTTCGTTTATCCGTACTTCGCCATCAGAAAACGAGGTCGGGAGGGAGACAATTTTAATATTTTATTTAAAAAATATTTCTTCGAAGAATTTTATTATAATGAGATCCCGGTTAATTAAATTAATTCCAACTATTTTTTGCCTTACTTCGAGAAAAAAACAAATCGCACTTTTCTATTTGTCTCAAAAGGTATTGCTCGGAGGACTGTAATTTCTGCGACATATTCATTGATTAAATACCTCTTCGTCAAAACTGTCCGACTCGGTTTGTTACTTCAAAGACAAAATGATTACTATTTGAACTTAACAATATTTAACAACGATCGTTTCGGTTTTTCTTGAATAGACCGTGTTCTGCCCAAGAAAATACTTTTCAAAATATGTTCCGCGTTTGTTATACTTCGAAAATGACCGTGGCGTATTGTATTTTGAAATTTTCGTGACATTCTGTGCGCACTCTCAGACTATTTTGCCAACTGAGCTTCTTTGTTGTGATCAGGTATTACACGCAATCGAACTGGGGATCGTCGATGGTAGAATTATGTCTCGATCGGAAGGATAAAAAATTAACGTGTAGACCCGTCGAAGACGATGGAACTTTTAATATGTGCCACTTTGCAATAACAACGGGGATCACGGTAGCCTTGAACCGAGCATTGTTCTTTTCATTAGCGTAATGCGAATTAAATTAAGCATTTTAGAAAAAGAGGAACGTAAAAGGGTACAGCGAAATTTATAGCAGCCGAACACGCAACCAGAGTACAGCCTTGTAAAGGTCAATAGTTATCTCGATTCCGTCTATTAACTCTATTCATAAAATTCGGTAAATAAGTTAATTTCGTTATTTTTCTTATTCTTCTACTTTTTTTTTATTATTCTAATTACGTTGTTTAATTTTCACGTTTTTCTGTTGCAAAGTACGGTAGTTCCGTTTAAATTTGTTAACTTGCGTAAATCGATTAATATATACATATATATATATGTAATGAAACAAAAAAAAAAAAAAATCAGATACTCATTTTAAAACCTAATCGTATAAGAAGTTTACATTTAAATTTAACTAATAATTTTACGAACATATGGGAATAAAAAAATTGTTTGTCATTTCATATTGCCCCACTTGTTACGGAAAATCGATTTTACCCGATTCACATCAATCTAAAAATAAAAATTCCTCGAGTAAATTTTATAGTCTACGGCAGAATTAAATGTTAGATTTTTTGCTCGCTGTTTGCCTAATAAAAGTAGCATGCTAGCGTGCCAAAAAGGATGAATGATAGGTCAGGGGAAAAGTAATTCGCAGCTAATTGCAGGAGTTGCAGGAAGGTAAGGTGATCGATTACCTGCAACAAGCATTTTCAAATTAGCTTAATTCTGACGGATAGTGAAACATGTTAAGCACAAAAAATTCGCAACGTGATCGAAAAATTGTACTTTTCACGAATAATGCCGTCATACAATTCATAAAATATACGCGGAATTTGAAACAATTCACGAAATACGCTTGGGGTTGTCATTCATTCATTGAGAAATACGTTTTATCTGGACATCTCGAAAAAATCAAAAAAAAAAAAAAAACGTCATTCCCTCCTTCCCCAACTTTCCGTATCTTAAATCGTTAAGCGAAATTGATGAAAATTCATATTATTTTACGTTTGTAAAAGAACAGGTTACATTTAAACAATTTAAGCGTTTCAACTTGTAGCAATTAAAAACATTACAACTCAATTACAAAAAAAAATGAAAATCAAAAAAACCTATTCATTGTAATAGAGTAAGCTTAGAGACTAATCGGAAATGCAATCAGCTACCGCGACATACTGTGGCATGTTTTAACTGTATGTCTCGTCGACATCATAAATTTCTTCTTACCCGATAATAATGTGTTCTATTTTCTCTGTCGTAAAGCGATACGGTAATTGTTCTCGGTAAAAACCTCGCACACCTCTTCGTGTCCGTCTATATATGTTACATTTTGTAAACCGCCATGTTCTTCTTATGCGGTCGTAATTTGCAATTACAAAAGAATAAAATCTTTCGTAATAAATTACAAAGACAAAATTAAAATGTAAGACCGAGCCTCCCTTAGCGTCGTAATATCCGACATTATTATCTTCGATGACTTTTACTCGTTCCGTAAAAAAAGAATTACAAATACTGTAAAATAAATTACCACTACTTCATATTTATTTAACGTGATACGTTTAAAATTGACTCCGTTAAGAAATTACGTTTTCGCTCTGCCCAAAAGCCACCGAAAAATTTATTGACAATGTTTAGTATATGTATGTTTCTATGATGGGCCTTGGTTGGTGTATATAATGCGAATTAAATACTTTCTTAGATATCGACTTTAAACATAATATTGCTGAACTGAGACGTCCGAGAAACATTTACAGGTGGAAAAATTAACTAACGCAACGTGTACACAATGTTATCGGTTATAACTTGAAGCTCTGTACAGAATGTGTGATTTCTCGAATTAGCTTAAGAAACATAATCTGTTAGAGCGTAGCCCACGATTAAGTGTGCCCAGGTTTTTTCTATTATTATGATTTTTTCTTCAGTTCATAATGAATCTGCCGAAATTATTAAAGTTCCTATATAAAAAAATCGATGGAGATTTATAAAACTGTTGTTGGAGAGCAATTTGCAACTTTGCGAAACTGTGATTTTGTTTCTAAAAGACGATTTTTGCCTGTTCCTCAGAAAGAAGAAAAAATTGTCGACTTAACGAAGGCTTCGGTAATAAACAGACATTAACCGCGGAATTAAGCTCAGCGAGAAACCGGTAAACAAATTTGTGAAATAATCGTAAGTGAATGAATATAACAGGCGCTAAAATTAGAAATTTAAAAAATAAAAAAAAAAGCTTCAGTATAAAAAAAAAAACGAATTAAAATCATCACGTAAAAACTTAATTTCATTACTAAGTTCAGCGATAGTGTGTAATTTTTTAGAAATACTTCTGATGCCCTCAAATTACACTATTTTTTCCCTTTTTTTATCACTTCCAATTGAGCGCAGAATTTTTTTGTTTGTGGAGGGGGTCGTCAACCGGGATGACCTTCACTCAGAAATAATTAGAAAGGGAAATGAATCAGTTATAATCTGATGCGGTCAGATATTGCTAGTAGGAAGGAACAAACAATGAAGCATTAATATATGGTAGATCATAATAATAAAAAGCAGCAATTTAAAGGAATAAACGAAATTCGCACAAACAAAAACCATTGTCTTTTTCATTCATTTCTTTTCGAGAAAATTTTTTTGCGTTATATCAGATTTTAAATACGAGCATACATATCTGTGCATCCTATATCCTGTCCTTTCCTTCCCCACTAATTATTCCTGCTATCTGTTCCTTTTTAGTTAAAATCTCTGATCGAATCAAAATATAACCGACTTCTTTCCTTACCTTTTGTTTCTGGGTAAAGGTCCTTGGTTGACGAGCCCAAAAAAAAAAAAAAAAAAAAAAAATAGACCAACGCATAATACACTGTTAACAATATAGCGCTAATCTCTCCGATATTATTCCCGAAACTACAATCAACTGTATTGTGGAGGATCTATGCTCAAGTGACCATTTCCCTGTGTCCCTACATACGACACCAGTTCCACAAGGCCAGGCACGGTTTTTATATAATACGGTCGATTGGGAATTATAAACGTCGAAAGTTGTAATCCCTAGCCAGCCATCTGCGTCTGTAATAGAAAACATTAGCCGTCTAAACCAGGCCACTTTCAAAGATGCCAAAGCATCAATTTCAATGTCATCCGGTTGCCACCGAACCCGCAGAGTACCGTGCTGGTGCCCTGAAATTGAAACGGAAATACGAGGTCCGAGATGGTTGTTACGAAAATTCAAATCGTCTGGACTCCTATCCGATTTAATTATGTTCAGTAAAAGATGCACGGTCAATGTAATACGAGCTAAGAAACAAGAATCACGGCGCGCTTTTATTTCTTCGATATCGACTACCACATCGAATCACTCCTCATGGGAAAAGATAAAAGCAATTAACGGAATCTGTCGCTCCAAGTCCCTTATCCATTTAAATGGTAACGGCACAACCATATCCGATACTACAAAAGTTGCAAATTCATTCGCTCAATACTTTAGCATCGTCTACCGCATCATATACAAATATATTTAAAGCTCGAAAAGTCGAAGTGGAGCCATTAAAAATCTCGAGATGCAACAGCTTCGTATAATTTCGATTTTACTGACGCGGAACTTAATTTCCAACTTTTCTCCTGGTCCTGATGCTATGCATCCGTACATGTTAAAATATTTACCACCTTTTGCAAAATCCTACTTACTACACGTATATAGTCAGATCTGGACGTCAGGCTCTATCCCGCATCAATGGAAAATAGCCCAAATTGTTCCTCTTCTGAAGCCAAGCAAAGATCCTCTTCTCCTTCATAGTTACAGACCTATTTCTCTCCTAAATGTGATATCCAAAACAATGGAGAAAATGGTGAACAGACTTCTCCTTGAGCAGAATAATCTCCTTTCCTGTATACAAGCCGGAGGGCGTAAGATGCGGTCATCTACTGATCATCTATTCAGCCTACAGCGACAAATTTCAACAGCATTCCGCCGCTGACAAAGCGTACATGCAACATTTTTTGACATGGAAAACGCGTTTGATCGAGTATGACGGCGAGGGCTATTAATGCAGCTACTAACCTCGCTAGGTTAACTGGCAATACGGCCAGCTATATTAAAAATTTTCTAACAGAAAGAAAATTTCAAGTTAAGATTGGAACTACTAATTCAACAACTATGCCACTAGAGAATGGCATTCCACAAGGCTCTGCCCTAAGTGCAACGTTGTTTATATTCTTTATAAATGATATAGCAAATTGCATCACGCCTCCCGTTACTGCCCGGCTTTATATCGTCGATTTGAAAATTTCTTTATCTTCCAGCCTTCCTTCCAATGCCCAAAATATTCTCCAAAAAACAATAAATAAATTACAATCCTGGTCAAATACCAATGGTCTAGTGTTCTCTCCTTCCAAAACGATATATATATATATATATATATATATATATATATATATATATATATTGAATTCCATAGAAGACGTGCTGTCCCACCTGCTATTTCTCTCACGCTAGATAATAATCCTATACCCTTCCAATCTACAGTTACATTCTTGGGACTATTGTTCGATTTCAGGTTATCCGGGCGTGCACACATATCAGGTTTAAAGAAAAAGTGTTCAAAATTCCTCGGCATCATTAAATATTTATCAGATCTCAAATATAATATCCGCCCCAAGCTCCTTCTCTCAATATATAAATCCATCGTCTTATCTAAAATCATGTACGGGTGCCCAGCCTTAAAGCGTTTTCTTTCCGACTCAAAGATGGCTGCACAGTACTGGACGCAGAAATGTATGCCATCCTATACGGACTACAATATATTTTGTCTTGCGAGCCTAACAAAAATACATTAATAATTACAGACTCTCTGGCAGCATTAGAAACCATATCCAGCCCCAAAACAAGAAATATAATTACTACTCAAATCCTTCGTATTGTCATTGATACACAGAAGTCCGAGGGTCAGATGACGTTTATGTGGGTTCCCGACCACGAGGGAATACCAGGGAATGAACAGGCGAACGCAATGGCACATACTCCCCGATATATTATCAAACTCCCAAACAGCGACATACACAAT
Source organism: Icerya purchasi (assembly GCA_039619475.1). Lineage (NCBI taxonomy): Eukaryota > Metazoa > Arthropoda > Insecta > Hemiptera > Monophlebidae > Icerya > Icerya purchasi. The sequence goes on from CM077116.1 coordinate 274,790,252, forward strand.
CATTAATTTTCTTAAAATAAACAGAATAGCTAAAGTAATATAGTCACAAACCCCGCACCGTGTGTCGTGATAGCCGCAGCAGTTAAATACGGCACACTGAAGCTTAGGGAATTCAATAAAAAAAACAAAAAAAAAACAAAATGCGAGCATATATATATTATTGACTTACAACATGTCCAAGTCTTGAGGGTCTATTTGTTTTTGTTCTTTTTACGTCAGTACCATGCGTCACGCTTCCAATAACGATCGTTTAATCTGAATATTTGAAGAAACGTTTTCATTAATCACACTGAAGTTCAGTTTTTTCGTAACGGCCGTCAATTTTCAGATTTCTCAGTATTATGATTTGACCAATTTGCTTAGAAACGATTTTTAAAACAATTTTTGTGGGCTAAATTTCAAAACAAAACTTTACGTCGCTATAAATATTCATCCGTGCATCATTGGATGTGTCACATGAGTCGCTTAACACTACAGTTCCAAAAGTTTGTATATGCGCATATACAAAAGATATTTACTTTTCAGAATAACATCTCCTACAGTCTAATTCATAACACTTATTTCTGCTTTTTTGGTAAATTACATTAGGCAGAGATTTTTTATTTTTTTCTCTCATTTCTACCAAAGCGCGTTGTGTAGCTATATAAATAATCTACATTAAATCGACACGGACGCTTTATTAAAATCTACGAATAAAACAAGTTTCAGTTCTCCGGTTCGAGATTACTTTTTTACAGTTAGTCGATTTAGTGGAAGAATACTTTGTTTAACTATAGTTTAAAATTCTCACAAAAATATTGTAAAAATACTCGGGGGTGTAAATTCGACCTGCAATTGTTGATGACACATTTGTAAATGAATATAATTTTGCCGATTTTTGATCGAACTGTGCTTCGGTCATTGGAAAACTGAAAACTATATGATAATATCGTTATTGTATATTAATTTTTTAATAAGCCAGCTGGAAAACTATCTTTATTTTTCAAGAAACATCGTCGCATCGGAAAATTTATAAAAATCTAATTAACATCGAAGAAAAAAAGACAACAGGAAAAAAATGAAGACTCATGCGAATTCCGGGAAAACTTCTAAAAATTTGCTATGAATTTTACTTCTACGGAAAAATAAAAAGTAGCGCGCGTACAGAGAAATATCGGATTTTATACGAATGAAGAAATAGCAAATAAATTATTGAGGAGCGTAAAAGAAACTGCGGAAGGAATAGGTGTGCAGTGAAAAACCAAAAAGTAGTAGGCAATAAATGCGCCCCACATTAGAAGCTACGGGAGCTGGTATACGGAAATGGAGCACCGTCATTCTCGATGGTCGGGATTGTGACATTTTAATGATGCACAAATCGACGAAGCAATGAGAACGGTATAATATTCGGAGGTGGAACGGTGAAAGGTTAATACAGTTGGAGAATTGGATCAAACTTAGACAACCTGTCTCTACGATACGAAGCTGAGCAAGCTCTGATGTCTAAAAATGAGCAGTACCAGATTTAAATAAACTACCGAGCCACGGAGTGAAGGAAAAAAATTAGTAATTTAAACCGGTTTCCGTTATTTTAGATTGCTTTTTCATAATAATTTTGATCAATATGTGAACTTTCAGCCGTGTCCTAATCGAACGCGAGCAATAGGTCTTACACGAAATAGTAACGAATTCGAGCGATAAAAATATGTACACAGAAATACTATAATATTGCTGCGAGTGAAAATTTACGATAAAATTAGATAAGAACAATAAAGAAACTTTTACTACTGCGTAGTTCATTGAGAAAAAGTGAAAACTAATTCATTTCCGGAATTAATTAAAACAGCAAACTTGCTTACATCCTCTTTCGGTGAATACTGATAATTCCTAAATCACATTTTTCGGATTTTCTTGTTTAATCTACAGCGTTACCATTTCTATATTTTTCCTTCATTTATCTTTCTCTTATCCGTATTCTAAAAGTTTTCACTAGTACTATATACAATAAGTTGCTGGGCCGTTACCAAAAAAAAAAAAAAAAAAAACAAAAATAAAAGGAAGTATATAAATATATCGATAAAAGCGCGCACCATCTTTCTAAAACATGTTAATTAATTAAACTCGACATCCGCGCCACACCGTCAACGGTTGATGATACTGGAGTCAGTCATAGCAGGTTTCTAATATACTCTGAATACCGAAATCTGACCGATCCTTCACTAACGGACCATTCAACGTTCGTATTTTAAATCTTAACACCGCTGCAAATACGTACAGGGTTTCCTTTTATTGAATTCACGCGGATAAACAGCAGTCTTAGCCCTAACAAATTTCAGTAGTTCTACTAGCAAAACCTCCAATTTAAATCTAAAAGAGATTTTGATAACTGCGTAACCGATCATGGTATAATCGGGCAGAATTTGCTAGAGAAATCAGGCAGACTATACCGGATTTATACAAATTAAAACAGTTTATGAATTACAAAACCACGAGATTGTATTTTGACTCATTAATAATGTCGAGGATCAGATACGGAATCGAAATTTGAGGGGAGGCAAAAACAACGGAATTAAAGAAAATTAGTAAGCTACAAAAAAGATGTTTGAAAATATTTTTACCGAGCTGAAGAAGCACGAATTTCGTAACGAATACTACGTAGGTGGGATAATAATAAAGAAATGTCTCCAAAAATGTTTTGTTTTTTTTATTATAGTAAGCTATTAAGGTATAAAACAGAAAGAGAAGATTAGCGAAAAGGGAAAGGGTTTATGAGACTAGAAACTATGACAAATTATGTTTTATAGGACCCAAAGGGATTAACAATAAAATTGACAATGTTGAAGAGGACTTTCTGAGTCAAATATTGGGTAACATACTAAAGGAAATTAGAAACGAATGCAATTTGAACATATGGAAAGACATAATAAAAATTTGGTTGATAGCTCGGTGCAAAGAATGAGATACGAGTAGACGAAGGAAAGGAACAGTGATAAGACGGGGAGCTAATGGGGAAAGTAAATAGTTATAAATTATGTAAAAAAATAAAAAAAGCTTTTGACTCTTAGGTTCTAATGAATGGTGGTTCCTTCTTTTAGCTGCATTTATTTTGGCTTACGTGTAAATATTGTTTGAGGATGTGTGGTGGGTATAAATGTATTATTCTAAAAATTAGACGTAGTTTAATGAAAATAGGAGTTAAGTGTAATTATGTAATATAAATATATATATATATATATATAAAGACAGATATGATGTATTAGCTTTAAGATGTATATTTATGAATAAACAATATAATTATGTTGGGAACCCACAGGCGGGCAATTGCCTTGTGGGACCCGCAAATTATTAAAAAAAAAAAGAAAGTGGCAGCCTGTGGATGTTAAACGCGTACTCTAGGAGGGAAGAGGCAGCGTTACAAGATAGCATTACTGAAGAGTTCGATATCATTAATCGAGACGTTCAATCGCAAAATCGAATAATTGTCGCGAATGTTAAACGTTATTTGAAGTGTATTGAGGTTAATGGATAACATTTTCAACACCTGCAAAAAAATAAAAAAAAAAAAAAAGTTGTGCTCTTAGTGATTAAAACTAAAATAAACAATGGAATGTTTTTCTGATTTTGAAATTTTGCACCCTGACTTTTGTTCACCCCTGTATGTATACATATATATATATATATATATATATATATATACATACATATATTTATAATACATATATATACACAGCGTTGGTTTCTTTGATAAACTGCAGTCTCATTTTCCCAACAAAAAGTAATCCTTAAAACAAATTTTCATTTTACATTTCACAATATAGGATGTGATCTTACTGTTCCTCTGATTTGTGCTCATGAGAAATTGTACTGATTTACATTTTTTTACTTCCACCTACTTCCCGGAAAAATAAAGCGGTTTCCAAAACTATTTTTTACGATTTGATATGTGTCTGTATTGTGGACTTTTAGGAAAAATTCTGGAATTGTATTTAAGATTTCCTGAAGACGTAAAAACTCATTTTCTCTCATCATAATGATGTTTTGCTTAGTAATTTTTAATTGCCGTGTCGATGTTGATTTCGCAGAAATCCATATCTAAATTTTTAGTTTCACTTTTCACTCTAAATTTAACAGGCGGTCTTAGTACAGCCATAATTTAATTGCAACGCTTGTGAAACTTGCGATGTATTGATTTCTGTGCGTGCCTCATCATTGGTGGTAATGTTAAAACATATACGTTTTTATGTATTGTAAAATTTCTTAATATAAATTTTACCGCTGCTAAATAAAATTAATAATCAGTTTGGGAGGAAAAAAACAAAACCATCTTCCGAAACATTAAATTCCAAATAAAAAACCCTTCCCGATACCATTTTCGCCCCTTTGCTTTACCGAAAAACGTCGATATCATGCACGTGTTTTTAGATGAAATGATCAGTGCATTCTCTCTGGTTTCACCACTGTATATCTCATCTACTAGTTCGATGGTATAAATTGCGTACCACCGTTTTCTATTTTAAATGCACGTGGCTCTTCTAATTGCTTGCAAGTGATAATTTTTTAGCATACTCGTCGAAACTCAATGGTTTCGTATCGCGGGAAGGGCCATATCATCGAGGTGGTTTAGCCCCAGTCTAATATCCACGTCAAAATTACCAGCATCGCGCGAAGGAAAATTAAATAGAAGTAGTACAAATTAACTTTGGTTCGTTTTTAATAATAACTTTTTTGTTTTGTTTTTTTTTCTGCGCGCGCGGTATTAAACGATCGCGTACAGAGATTCTGATCGGTTCAACAAACCAGACCGACCGATGAGAAATATTTTAACAATTTAAAGCAACGTGCGAAATATTTTCGCGAGCCTAATTACCGGCAGAATTCCTGTTGTCCCGTTCGATATCGTTAGTTCGCTGAAATGGTGCACGACCGGCCTTAGGGCTTCGGCACGGAGCAGGTGTCGACTCTTGAAGCGCTCGTTCGGAAGCAAAAGTTTTATTTTACTTTTAAGCTGTATTTGTTTTCGTTTCGCCGAATGTAACAGGTTAATTCGTGAAAACCAGTATTAAAATACAGTAACGGGGAATGAAAGTAGCTTGTCGCGCGAAAAGGCCGGATTCCGCTGTAATGGTCGATTGCGGTCAAGTCGAGAAATGTTCCATTTCAATAAATTTCAGTGATGTAATAATAACTGGAATGTCTCATAAAACAACGTTAACCCGGCAACGTGAATAACGACATATTGACCCGGACGGCGTTTTTTATTTCTCTTTCGTCGTGTAATTTCGGATACTGTTTACATTTTACTTCTCGACGTCTTTTTAACAACTTGTTTAACAACTTTTTCCGTGCGCTCTCCTTCAGGAAGTACACTTGGCCGATCAGGATGAATTCGAAGCATCCGAGCTAGCCGATGACTGCTTGCTTCCGAACTACCTGTGAAGCGCGCCAAAATGTAAAAAAAGAATTATACGCGCGCGCACCGATTAAATAAAAGGAAATCCTATTTAACTTCAATTGGAATTATTAAAAAGATTAATAATAATAATGATAATAATAATAATAAAAATAAAAAAAATAATAATAATAATAAAAATAATAATAATAATAATAATAATAATAATAATAATAATAATGATAATGATGGAAAGGAGGAACATGCCGGCTGCATCCGATTGTCAAATTCTCGAAATATCGCCCTCAATTTATCATCAGTTCGTCAAAGGTCAACGAATGAATTTTACCGCCGCGAAACAGGTTTATAATACGTTAACTGGTCGATTGAAGTTTTTATTACCGCTTATATTTTCCTAGATCGTGATATAGGAAGAAAGTATTAAAAAAAGGAAATGTTCTCACGAGAGCTTAAATCACGTTCTGTATTAAAACAACCTTGAGGAGTACAGATTTTTATCAGTCCCGTGTGGTCGCTGTATCGCTATCTTTATTTACGAACAACGGTAAAGCGAATGACGTTAATTTGCGAAATATTTCATTTTCTTTTCATAAATACTGAGGGTACTAAATAAAATAAAATTAAATTAAGACGTCTAATTGCATTATTTTAAAAGAAAAAAAAGGAACAATCGATTGAACATAGCAGAAAATGTGAGAACTTTTCAAAATTTCATATCGAAAGAGTTAAATAAAAAACAAATATAATTTTTAGTTTTCCGCCCCCTTTTTTTAATTCCTCTCTCATGCTTCACTCCGGTATGCCGTTCTAGATTTTAATTAAAATGCCGTCGTAGTGATTTTTGCCACCTCTATATAATTATTATTAGCGTTACTATAGTTATACTGTCGTTATTCCTATTGTTCTCTTACCGATATTATCGTGTTGTCATCTAATCTACGATACCATTTAGAACACGAACCGAAAACTAATTAAAGCTTTTCATTGGAAATAATAATTACTATTTTAATCGTTATTATTAATAAATGAAATTGAACGAATTTCGCGCTTTAAACTTCCTACATTATACAGTGTCGTCCTGATTTTGGACGTGTAGGCTTGCTCTAGGCAATTCCATTCCTGTTTGCAGCAGTTCCGTGATAATACTTATATTTTGTAAGTTACGTCATCTATCCAAGTATTATTTTTTGCAAAAAACCAGAAAGTGCTTTTGTGCGCTCACCTTTTATCCATTGCAGATACTATGAAGTTTAAAAATTATCTTCCACTTTACTTTTTATATTACTTATTTTTACTTTATCCTCTTTTCTTAACGTCCAAGACACTGCTCTCTCTCTCTCTCTCTCTAACAACAGAGTTTTAGTATAAAGTTTATTAATATCCTGTTGAGTTTACGACCGTGTTTTGACAACCGTATGAAAATGTAGGAATAAGGTAACTCGCCTTTTCGAATATAACGAAAAGGGGACCATTTAATTTTTAATGATCCTTAATAATTTGACGAACTGAAAGTGAACATAGATGGACAACAATGAGAAAATGTGAAACAGTATAAATATTTAAGAGTTCTAATTACAGAAGACGGACGTGACAACAAAGAAATAGTTTCCAGAATAATAATGATGGTAAGGCATTTGGAAACTTAGAAAAAGTCCCGAGAAGCAACGAAATCAAGGAAACGAATACTGCGTTGTTATGTTTGGTCCGTGTTGGAGACAATAAATGCAGATTGTGAAGTCTAGAATTAACGCCGTGGAAATGTGGGCATATGGACACGCATGCTAAGAATTCCATGGACGGACAGATTAATCAACCGAGAGGTGTTGAATAGATGCAAAGTCGACAGATTGCAATTAATGGACGATATAAGAAGTAGAAGAAAAACTAAATTTATCGCTCATAAAATTCGAGAAGAAGGTCTTTTTAATTTGGCAGCAGCACAGGGTAAAATTCAAGGAAGAGCACTCAGACGAAGGAAAACTAACCAACACAAACATGGAAATTAAAGATTTCTTCCAGTTAATCAGCCAGATGCCGACCTATATATATACATGGTGTTCGTCATGTGTAACCTTTCGAATGGAAGATGCTACCTTTACGATGATTTGATCCGTGTTAATTTTTCTGTCCAACTCTTTTTGAGACTGTTGAAGATTAAACCTGAAACCAGTTTACTCACATTGTCCAGCTTTTTTTTTGACGATTCTTATGTTCGATTTTCGAGACGTTGATATGATTTTTGAGTTATCAATATCCGCTACCTGTTCTGTGCCATCAAGTTCGACGATCATCAGTTCTGTATTACGTTGGTGCTAATTACATCGTCCGCAAATCTTTATACATTTACTTTCCTTTATTTTTCCAGTCTAACATTTTTTTAACATTTCTTCCGAAGCACGAATAGGAGCGGTGAAAGCGAATCACCCTGTTTCACTTCCTTTTTAACACTAATGTAATTATTGCCAATTTTATCTCTGCTACTATTCTAGCTTATAAACTACAACGTGTTCATTAGGAATAATAATCTCATTTAAAAAAAAAAAAAGCGTGAGTAATTTGGACTTTTTGATTTTTGTTTATTGCAAAAAATACACGCATACACATATATAAATTTTAAAACTTCCGCCGAACTCCTAGTCTTCTATAATTCTTATAGAAGAATCAGTTTTAATTGTGTAATTGGTAAATCAACAGGGTTTACGTGGCACAGCGGAGAATGAATGGTGGTGAAATGGAGAGGAAAAAGATAGACGACACGTGATTGCAGAAGGAAATTATAAACACGTATGTGATCAGGACCAGATTGAACATTAGGAAATAATTTAAAGGAGACGAACAGAGTCCGATTTGCTTTAAATACATTCAATTGGATAAAGAAGGATGAAATAAATAGAGGAGAGATTTCAGAAGAGGTTATTGTAATATGATCACTACTGCAGAAAATTAAACGATTTTCCTCGGATACAGTTAAATAGTAGGAGAAGAAAAAGTGAAATCTTGGCAGCTAAAGATAAATGGAAAGATAAGCAACATCGATTAAATTATCGGAAAGGATAAATTTCTCGAAGGTAGTTTGATGTCTGACAGACTATGCAACCACACGATAGAATGACTGAGTAAATCAGCAACTATTATAGTAAACGATTTTGAAGTGGAATTGAAAAAAAGAAGGAAAAGTTATGTGACAAACGATCAGATTAATAAAAAGGATAAATAGCAGCTATATAATATGTGAGGAAGGGGAAGACTGTAATCAACTGAAATAACTTTTCCAAGTATCTGGCGATTCGGTAAGCTTGCTCTTGAAGAGATCCGAAGGACATCTCACATATGTATATTATATTTATATTAGTACAGTTTTTTTGACTTTCGTTTCAGAGGGGGAGTTTAAATACACCAAAACATATGTTTTAAATTAATTATTCTCCAATCGGGCAGAGATGATAGGTTTATTCTTTCATTCAGTAAGTGACATCGTTGTACGGGAAGATATTTCAATAATCGTTACTGAATTAAAGGAGAACAGCGGCAAAATCACGTGATATTTCAAAAAAAAAAAAAAAAAAAGAAAGAGATTTAGAAAAATAAAAGCGATTTACTCGTGCGATAATGAAGTAATGTTAAATAGTTTGTTTATTTGTATCGTATAGAATTATGTACTGAAGGATGAATGCAGCGAGAATTTATTCGCACCTGATTAAGCGCATTGCCCTTTTTTTAACGAATGAATACGAAGTTAATATTAGTTGTTCCCGATGTGTGTACGGAAATTTATCAAGGCAAATGAGAATAAACAAGGAAAAGTGTTATTTATTCGTTAAAAAGAAATTATTTTCCATTTCGCACGTACAGAATGGATGTCAAAGTATTTTCACATTGGTCACTCATTTTCCTCGACGATAAATGATTGTGTACCAGCTTTGTAATCAAAAATTATTCATTGAAAAACCGGTTTCTTCGTATAAAATATATTTCGATTTACGAGTGACGGGTTACTGTTAAATTTTCGTACGGTAATTAAAAACATGCCGGTGACGTAATAATTTATATTTCTCAACAAGAATACAAGAGCCGATATTGCGAAAGGAGAAGAAGGAGATGAAGACCTGCTATGAGGAGAAGCAGGTGTCTATTAGTAAAAGTGAAGAGCAGAATGTGTTCAACAGTGACGGAAGAGCATTCGAAAAGGATACGAGATCGGCATCACAGATAAAAGAAGTAGACAAAACAGAGAAGATATGAGATAAACAACGCGGATGGAAGCAGAGACGACAGCTTACGGTGAGCGAGGTGGACGCTGCGAAGAAAGAAAATTCAGGAACCAAGGATGAGGCGCGAGACTCGGCTAAACAAACAAACAGAAGTCAGGATTAGGAAATAAAGAAGAATTAGAATGGAGCAGCTTCTTCAGCGAGAGAAATGAGATGTTTCGAAAACGCTGGGAAATCGCCCGGCATGGAAGAAATTAAACGAGCTAGCCGATCTGAAAAGTCCTTCGATCGATCATCCCTCAATGTACAGTTATCCGTCGAAAGAAAATTTGCATAGAGTTTCGAAAGAAAAAGATTACAAATTAGAGCTCTTCTCCGCTAAAACTTAGTATCCTTACTCCCTTCTTATCGGTGCTACTTTCGCGTTCTCTCATTATCTTCTGCTCCTCCGGCCCTCGAATTATTTTTATCCTCTATCCTTAAACGTTTAAAAATTTTATTTTTCACCTTTCTTCCCATTTTTTCTTGGGCTTGTTGACAAACACATAAAAAAAAACAAAAAAAAAAACAAAAAAACAAAGAGACAAAAAAAGAACTACAAAGGCAATAGAGGGAACAGGAAGAGGAGATGAGAGACCTGCAAAAGTACGACTGTAATATAAAGGGAGAGCGGAAAAAAATTGGCCGTAAGGTGACGAAATTTTCCCCGGACCGCAACGGCGAGAGAAGCGAAAAATAATAGAGGATTATGAAAAAGAGAAATTCTAGATAGTCATGAAGAAATATCTCGCTAAATAAATAGTGTACCGTCTTTTTGCCATAAAACTTTTTTAGATAATAAAAGACTTTCGTAAACATTAACGAAAGAAAAGCGATTACGTCGGCATTATTTGACCTTGATCGAAATGATAAATTTACCGACCAATAAATATTTCAACTATTTACGATTGGAAGATAAAGCGGAGAGAACTATTAGGCGCGTGTGGCTTTTTAGGACGGTGCTCGACAATAAACAGATACTAGTTAAGCGGGGTAGCCTGGCTCGAAGCCACCTCTCCGTGGTGATCTGTGTGTCGGACAAACTGTCGACGGAGACGCGGGCCGGAATTAAATAATCCGAGGGGACTGCACGTTTCCTGTGCAATTCGACCGAGTGATTCACTTCGGAATGTTGCCAATAAATTCACTTTTTTCAATTCTTTTATCTGGCGAATATGATTTACGAGATGAAAAAAGTGGCAACGAAAACATTTACCGAATATTCGTAATCATTATTTTTCGATTATTTCTGTTTTCATTTCCCGCCGTAATTCCTGTTTCGAAACTGCTTCCTCTGATGAAAAGCCCAAAATAAGTGTCAAAGCGACCTTTTTTTTCCCCTATAGCACCTTCTGAGAAGTCAATTGCAGACGTAAGAAAGTACAAGATGTAGGTTAACGAGAAATCTTTTATTTCGAAAAACATTCTAATTGGCGTTTAGCTAACCGCACACTGAATCGCGTTCGTTGCTTTCGAAAGTCTTCTCGGCGTGATTGCTTTTTTTGCGATTGCGAAACTATTTTCGACGCCGACCGAAACACACTAGTCTGTGATCGTTAACCGCGATGGTTTACCCTTAATGGCCTCGTAACTCCTTCTGATAGGCACAAAAAAAAAAAAAAAAACTTATCTAAAGTTACTCATTCGCTGGTAGTGTTTAATTACTTAAGCGCTGTCCGACAACTAAAATGATCAGTAGCAAATGTAGAGTATCTTTTCCTTTTCAGAAAATTTCAAGACGAATGAAAAAGTACATTGGTAAGTTTGAACAACGAGCCCCGGTGCCATATCCGATCCTCAATATCGAGAAACGCCGCACTGCAATATGAGCCATTCTCAAAAGTTTCCGCTATTCGATTAATCTATGAACACACAACTTGATGGATTGTAGAATGGTTTGAGCGAAATCCGAACTGGTGGTACGGAATAATGTTTTCACACCTATTATTGTTTCAATTATCCGATCACTTAATATCATTTCGAACCTTTTTCCGAAGAGGTTTTTCATGATTTCAATTTATTAGGTATTAATCTTGCGTTGCTTTTTTTTTTTATCTCAATAATAGTCAGTTGCTAAGAGAAGTACCACCATAAAAATTTAACGAAATTGAAATAAGTGTGACATACATAAATCGTTAACCGAAAGGTGATGTCGAAAAATTGTTTTAGTTAAAAATTAAAAAAATAAAAAAAATAAAAAAAATAATTTAAAAAAAAAAACAATACGCTTTTATTTATGCACTAAAAAGTACAAAATAACTCTGTTAGTGTGCGACTACCAGATGCTTATCTTAACATTAATAAAATCTGAAACTACAAAATATTCTGAAAAATAAAAGCGGGGGCCGCAGATTACTAATTAAATATTAATATTATGATACATCCTACTCTGACTATTCGCTAGTCTTATTTTTACTTTCTTTGATACCTCGGGATCAGCACATATACGTTTTTGTCGGCTAAAACGTATATAGGCTGATCCCGCGATATCAAAGAAATTAAAAATAAGACTAGTGATAATAGTTTAGTGTTCTCAGTATTTCTATACGGCACAGAAACATAGACTCTACGTAAATCCGATATGGATAGAAGATAGATGCGTTAGAAATGTACTGTTGGAGATGTATATTATGAATAACATGGACACGGAAAAAAGAACAAACAGCTCGGTGTCACAAGAAATAGACGTAACGGAAAGATTATCGTGTCGGGAGTAATTAGAAGAATGCTGAAATACTCTTTAGTCATGTGAAAGGAGCAAATGGATTATTAAAGACGAAAATTCTGGAAGGAAAAGTGGAAGGAAAAAGAAGACGTGGTCGCGTTCCAACCGGATGGTCAGACATGATCCGAACAGCTGTAGGAAAAAGTTTCGTATAATGTGTTCGACTGGCCCACAACATCAGTGGACACATCACATGGACAGATCATAATCACGATATATATCCACGAGGGACTCACGACTACTCATTGATTGATTGAAGCCAAAACTACAATCACTATTTAATACTGTTCCATTATTGTGCATCACAATATTACACACACCGAATATTTTTGTGACTGCGGCCCCCGCTTTTATTTTTCAGAATATTTTGTAGTTTCAGATTTTAATGTTAAGACATGCGTATCTGCTAGTCGCACACTAATAAAGTTGTACTTTTTAGTGCATAAATAAAAGCTTATTTTTAAAAAAAAAAATTGTTTTTTTTTTTTTTATTTCTTTTTATGTTTTAGTCTGGACTTTTTACCATATGTATTTCGATAAAAAACAATAGATTTAGAATTGTATTTTATTTTGCTTGTATTTTATTCAGTATCTTGATTATAGGACATTTACAGAAATTTGTGTTACATTTTATTATTAAATAATGGATCGCGTTCTTTCCATTTTATTATTTTTTCTCCTTCGTTCACTCTCTCATTCGTATACCCGCAAGTCTGTTAAGCGAATGAAGTCCGTTCAAGTTCTGTTGCCGAATGCCTCAAAGTAGTATACTAGGAATAGGATTAACGCTTGACGCGTATTTCAATATTTCCGAAAAAAATCATATTGCCACCTTCTCCTGTTATTCATCCCCTATATAATGAAATAAAATATAGTTTTGTTTTCGACAAATAGCGATTTTTCCAATGATACATGACCGGAAAAAAAATATATATATTTTTTCCCAAAATTTCGAACTTTTCGCAACCGGAGGGTCAGATTTTAAAGCTAGAAACCCGGATGTTGCATAATATTGTATTGTCATCTATAACGAGCATTTCTGCAAAAGGACACTTTTTCAATTCATCGGGAAGTAGGTGAAAAATCGTTCGCAAGATTCCCCCCAGACAGACAGACAGACAGAATGACAAAGCGAGTTAAATAAAAGCCTATAAAAATAGGAAAAACTGGTTATTTTATATAGTCATTGAAACGGGTTTTTGACGCACTATTCCGGAGTTTATATAATTTAGCGATATATCTATTATTTTCATTTCTCGCGACAACGATTTTCTAAATTGAGACTATACGAATTCTCACCACCAACATTTTTTATTCGAAATGTTTTTAAAAACGCTAACGGATCTTTATAAACGTTAACACGCATTTTCACTTTTCCGAATGAAACATTTTAGGAAGATTAAATAAAATGGAAAAAAAAAAAAAGAAAAAAGAGAAAGCAAAAATAATTTACCGCAGCCGTAAATTTCTTTAAAACAATCATTTTCCATTAAACAACAAGCCCTGAGAGCTTATAAGGATCGGGAGTATATCTTGCATATATTTTACATGAATCACCGCTTCCGTATTCGAAATCTCAACTCATTAATCCAATTACGAAAAATTATATAAAAGCTTTGTTTGCTCAACGTGATTTAAAGTAAATTCTGATAGTGTGTGCAGATGTGTATGCAGGCCCGTGCCCAGAATTTTGGAAAGGGGGGGGGTTTTTGAAAATTTTCTTTGCATATTTATTTTATAAACAACAATACACTTTTCACTAATATTCGTAATAAATAATTTCCATCATTTTGATTTATATCTATTAATAATTCATATAAATTAATTACCCCGTATATGAACATTAATAAAAATTACACATATGTTATTAATTATACTCGTAATGAAAAATTTTGCATAAGATATTAATGAAGTACCTAAAAATATGGAGCATATTTTTTCTTTTTTCTTTTAAAGGTAGGTAGGTATAAAAAATCATCACTATTTATTTTAAATTTGTGATTTTTTTCATATTTTTATGTATTTATAATAACTATTTCCTAACCCCCCCCCCCCCCGAGGACGCGGCCTTGTGTGTGTATGTGTTCTTTTTTTGGCTCGACCCCGTCTAAAAATTAACAATATCATCGGTCGGTCACCCGGTAAGCGTTTAAGATAAAAAAAAAAAACAAAAAAAAAACGAAAAGATAGTGCTTATTAACATATTTTTCTGAAAAACAAATCTAGGCTCTGCTACATAGCGTTCGGTCGCTACGTTCTTTCCGTAAGCAATTTCGTGAGAATACTAGAGAAACGCTAACGGTATAGCAAACTAATGCTGAGTTCCTTTTGCCAATGCGAAATACGCAACTTACGAATTTATGATATTTTCTTTAATGTATAATACTGACGTTGAATTAAAGACGTACAGTCACATTTAAACTGTACTTAAACATAGAACATATAGGTGATAAATTATCACGACATATCCGAAAATATATGTTTTCTGTTTAATGTTGTATAATTTTTCAAGTATAATGACACTAAACTCCTAAAATACGCGTATGGTCTTCTTTTTTTTTTTTTTTTTTTTTTGGGGGGGGGGCAGAACTTACAAATTTATCTTTAATATATAACTGACACTGAACTCCTTACGGTATTCGGGTAAATTTTTTGCACGACACAGCTTACATATTTACTACATCAGCTTATTTCACTCGATGAGCCAATTTACTAATTTATAGAAATAATTTTTAGCGTTGTGTGCTTTTTTCGGTGCATACGAATATGAAATGCGGTATATTAGCGAAAGTTTCGCTGGAAATAAATCTCGATTTTCGGAATTATCAAAAAGTGAAATAAAAGAACAGCAATTTTCAACTTCGAAAATGTTACCCGTAAAAAGTGCTCTTGCTATTTATCGGTGTGAAAATCATTAACTGGATTAGGGACGCATGTTGCAAATCACTGTACTTTCTGAACACTTACGAAGTATCGCTTTTTCACCGTTGAAGCCCATTAACCGTCACCGGTAGTATAATCGCGCTTTCTTTTTTGCCACATTAAACGGTTTCCAGATATGGCACGGTTGCGATTTCTTTGGTTACTTCGAGCAGTCGCAAACTGGTTTAGCTCGCTGGCTGCATACTTCCATCGGCACGAGTAAATTAAATGTGTGCCGTCCGAGGCAAAGGGATACGTGCGCGTATATTACAAATGTGTGAAAAGTTATCAAAGAAAAGTGTTACGTGTTTGGCGCTGTAGATTGCAGAAGAGAAATTTTCCGAATTTTTACTTGCCAGACACGAAACTAGACTAATAAGGCTGCACACTGTATTATAATTGTCGCCGACCACGAACAAGCGACAGAAATTCCAACACACAGGTTCATTCGATGGTACCTAGGTGAAAATCTCGCACGAAACTAAAGCGGTTTTTGTCGGAAAAACCCGAGAATCGATTTGCTAATTTCCTTTTTCAAAACGAATACCCCCCCCCCAAAAAAAAATTGAAATGACGTCTGATCAGGAAATTTAATTCGACGTTATTCTGCATTTTTATTTGTAAACCAACTGCGCAACTGTACTAATTCTTTATAGAACTCGATCCTTTTTAAATGACTTCTACAGTTCTTAATTTCTCGGGGACGTCGCAAGCAACCGTAAAATATTTTATATGTTTCAGTTTTTTTTTGCTCTTTTTTACCAGGAGCTACTGCGGGTAATTTAAAAAAGTATCTTCAATTAAATTTTTGTTTTACTCCAAAATAACCAGCGATAGAAGGTAGTGGTATTGCGGACGAGTATATATAATATAGATTGGTAAAATTTCATACTAGAAAGTATTTATATGCTTCGGGGAATGCTTAGCACTGAACAATACGACTAAATTGTGCATTTGTTATCTCGAATAAGAAAAGTCGACATTTAAAAAATTCAAGGAAATATTATTTTGATGAAAAAAGTCTTCACAAAAAGATTGTTGAATACAAATGGAACGAGATGAGTAACATCACAACAGCAGGTGACATGTACGATCACATTCATATAGTTTTTAAAAATATATATAAAGAATGTAAATTGGAAATAAACGTGGGTAAAAAGGTAACCAAATATGATCCCAAAAACGAATGGATGAGTCAAAAAATCATAAATTTTATGAAAATTAGAGATCACAGTATTTTAAGCGCTCAGTAAAGGAAACAGAACTAGTATGCGCTATAAAAACTTATACAGGAAATATCGAAATATAGTAAAAACAGAAATAAGGAATGCTAAACAAAAATATTATCAAAATCAAATATTGTTAGCAAACAATGATAGCAAAAAAACATGGTGCATAATCAACAATATTGTGAATAAAAAAAAACAAAACATCAATTGATGACTTTGTCATAAAACATTTTGAAAACACTTCAATAGTAACCGAACAATTTAGTGAATACTTCACACGTTCAGTTGAAGAGCTCAGACATAAATGTGACGTACAGTTAGTGAATAATAACTCCACTAATTCTACCGCGTCTTCTTTTTATATTCCACCTGCAAATTCATCACAAATAGAAACAATAATAAACGATCTAAAAGTACATAAGGCTCCTGGATGGGACGAAATTAGGGTAAAAGATATTAAACAAAATGTAAAAATTTTTACTCCTATTTTAACTAACATGATCAATCGCTCTATAAAGGAAGCGTGTACTCCAGATGGAATCAAAAAAGGTATTATTAGACCGATCTATAAAAAAGGAGTGCAAAATCAATGCGAAAACTACCGTCCTATAACAATAATATCAGTGTAATAGGTAAAATATTAGAACGATACGTTGATAAACATTTAAGAAATTATTTGGAAAAAAACAACCTACTTTATGAAAATCAACACGGGTTTAGAGAAAAAAAGTCCACGATAACTCTTTTAAGAACGATGATAAATAAGATAAATACGGGACTTGCGATGGGAAACCAATTTATAATTACCTTTATTGATCTAACAAAAGCGTTTGACTTAGTTGATCACGATTTACTGATTAATGACTTAGAAAATCTGGGTATTTTAAAAAACCAACTAATGTGGTTTAAAAATTATATAAAAAACAGGAAAAGTGCAGTAAAAATCGCAGGGAGTAATAGTAATGAAAAAAATATTCGATTTGGGGTAGGTCAGGGAACTATACTTGCTCCTATCCTATTTATAATATACACTAACTCATTATACAGGCACATTAAAAATGCGAAGGTATATGTTTTTGCGGATGACATTGCGCTGTTAATTGAAAATAAAAAGATAGAAGTGGCGGAAAAATTACTTCAACAGGATATAGATAATTTTAGTAAATGGGCACATGATGGGAGGTTATGTGTAAATATAAATAAATCTAAAATGATTCCTATCCGAAACAGTAGTAAACACAAGGGTCGCGATCCGCGAATTATACTTCATAACAACGAATGCTTACACGAACTCCATGAAACGAATATTTCACCTACATGTGTATGTCCACCTCTTGAAAACGTAAAAGACTTTAAATATTTAGGTGAATATATATCGATAAATCCTTGAGCTGGAAAAAACACGTTCAAGTCTTAAATTCGAAAATAAGACAGACAATTCGTATTTAATACAAATTAAAGCAGGTACTTTCATATAAAACACTACGTATATACTACAACGCAATAATTATGGCTAGAATTCTATATGGAATCCAAATATGGGGGGAGGCTAAGAAAACGGAAATCAATAAAATAGGTAAAAATCAAAAAAGGTGCCTAAAAATTATACTACTCTACTGGAGGCGAAATGACTCCGGATCAACATGGTGGAGGGAAAATGATGAAATGTCACCAAAGATGTACTACTACTATTACAGGTTACTCGAATATAATATCAATAATATAATGTTACCAACTAGGACAAAAACTCGAATAACAAGAAATCAAAATAATATATATTACATATACCCTAGAGGGGCAAATCTACGAATCGATAACATAGATGATTCGATTTTAATTAAATTAATGAGTAATATTCCCAACCACATTATAAACGAAAAAAGTATAGGTGTGTGGAAAAAAGAAGTAGTGAAATGGCTGAAGGAGTGGTGCAAAGAATAAAAACAAACTGCATCCGAATTAATCTCACCTAAGATAGTTCAATCATGCAGCTACTGATTATTTACGTATTCTGTTTGTTATTGTGTCATTCCTTTTTCGTTTAACTTACTGTTATGGAATTCATAAAGACGATATTGTTTGCGAACGCTATCATTATATATATGTACATAAGACTATTTTTGAATGAATGAATGTATGTGTATGGTTTTTTCTTTATTCTTTATACCTATATATTTACTAGGACTAATATTAATTTAAGGTTTATATAATATCGATGTGTATAATAAGCATGTATAAATTTTTAATGTGTACAACTTAAATAAACGTTAATAAGAGAGTCGGGCACTCACACAACGGGCATACTTGCCCAGTGAGACCCACAAACTTATTTTAAAAATAAATAAAAAAAAAAAAAAAAAGAAAAGAAAGATCGTTCAAAGAATATTCAAGCAGGAAAATGCAATTTGCTAAGAAACAATAAAGAAGCGTACGGAAATATTGAAAGAGTTGCTATTGGGGGTGGGGGGGGGGCTTAAAATTTTGTGGTTATTTAAAAAGAACGGACGAAAGTAAGCTAACAAAGAAGATATTTGAGACTATTTTGTTCAAACGCAAGAATTAACTAGTTTCGAAAAAAACACATTACAGAAATCGGAATAGAAGAAGAGAAAATCACGGACAGTTATATTCCGCAGAAAGATACACGAACGTACAAAGAAAAATTAAACATCGAGAATCAATGATGCTGGAGGGAACGAAAGAATGATACGCATTATTTTACGCGGTTCATAGCTGGCCAGAATCGATAAAAAAAAGAATAGATTGGTAAATTTCTAAGTAAATCGGAAACGATGACCACATTAGCTGAACAAGGAAATACCTTTTTTTTTTTTTTTTTTTTTTTTTTTATTTCCTTTCTTGAGAGTATTTCGAATTTTCAACTGTATTAAAGTAGTGTACCTGTGGTGTGATAATAGTGGTTTGAAAAAAAAAAATATTTAAACCGATATATGTGAAAAACGGGACAAAATATGAAAACGAAGGACACATTATTAGACCTCAAAAAAAAAAAAAAAAAAAAAAGTAATTACCACGTCTGTTTGGTGAATAGCTTTTTTTTTTTTTTTTTTTTGAAGTGATGTATTCGCGCCTCTTTCGATTCGAATACAATGATCATCGACGAAATTTTAATGTAAAAACGTTTTGAATGCCATACGTACACTTCCATCTTCGTGTAACTATGAAAAACTTTTCACTTGGAAACCGGTTTCGGTAAATCTTAATTTAAATTTATTTCCAACGCAGCCGAAGTTGTTTTATAGATTAGCAAGGTAGCACCATTCGGTCAAAGAGGAAGTCTAAAGAAAGCGATTTGTAAGTGTTTCAATTCTTTTGCCGTTGCTAGAAGTGCAACTCTATCGAAGAGCTCGTCTACATCGCGTAATACGTTTGAGAATTAAACAAATCTGTCTTTACGTTTTCTTTCTAGCCCTCGGTTCAGTCCATATTACGTATTTTTACGCTATACGTGAAACTACCACAACTATACCCCTCCGCAAATGCAGCCTATCAATACCGTTGCACTGGAAAATCTTTTGCGTGCATACACTTTTAATTCCGACTTTGGTGCAGTATTCACGACTTCAACTTCCTTCGTAAAAACGATAACGTGCGAAACCCGATACAGAATCCTACACAAACTTTGAGGAAACGCATTACTACATTAATGTTCTTAACGTTAAGTCGATTCT
This sequence comes from Icerya purchasi, assembly GCA_039619475.1. Classification (NCBI taxonomy): domain Eukaryota; kingdom Metazoa; phylum Arthropoda; class Insecta; order Hemiptera; family Monophlebidae; genus Icerya; species Icerya purchasi. The sequence continues at coordinate 274,810,459 of CM077116.1, forward strand.
ACATTACGAATACTTGAGCCAATAGGCGTGATCACAGTCGTATATAATAAATAAATTTTAAAAAATAGGATAACTGGAAAAAAAAAAATACGTTGCATTTTAAAATTGCACTTCGTACAAGATGTGTTGTAGAATGAGCACCGCAAAAAGTTACACATAGGAAAAATAGAGAAAAATATCTCGTCCGCTGAGACTTGCCACTCTAGCCGACATATAGCACGGAATTCGTGGTCAACATGAACAGTTTTATAATTTAAATGAGAAGCCTATTTTCAGGTGTGACGCAAGGCGATCAATTTATGCGTCATTCGATAAATGCTGGCGTTCATTGGCAGCGAAGCGTTTTACGATCACTGTTGTAGCTGCAGATACGCTCATCATGATGATGTTTCTGCTGGCTACGAGACTGTCCGATGCAACGAATGGCACTGCCTTGTAAGCCGCATAATCTCGAATAATTTCTATATCATAAAAGTAATCGAGGAGTTTTAGGACATCGAATTAACCGGCGTCCTACGAGTCAATTATTTAACTAATCGTTAACGGTCACAAACCGATGACGACACACAATATCGACCTTAAAACATGTGTACACTTCGAATGCACGTGAACAACGATTAAACAGACGACTTCAGAAATTCTTTAAGATCTCGCTTACATTCGCATTGCACTATAAAATTCCCCTTAATTTTAAAAAGAGCTTTATAATACGATAAGCGCGTTGGAAGAGGCTGGAAATAAAGATAAGATGAATTAGTATTATATTTGCAAAAAGTGCGAATAATCGATTAATTCCGGTTCGAGGTGAAGCGGAATATTTAGCGGCAAAGTAGCTAAAAATTACCGTACAGTCAATAAAATATTCAAATTGAAAGGGCTAAATGAAATATTTCGAGGCAATAAATAAAATAAACCGGTTGACAGACAGCTAACTTTCTTCTTCTTCGGATAAAAATTTATTTTCATAGAAATAGGTAACTATTGTTGAGGAAGAACCCGGTCGATTCGGCTGAAATGATAATTCAGTGTACTAATATAATTTATTCGCAATTGAAGCTTACAAGAATAACGGCGAATACGCACCGTTAATGAAGCATTTTACTGCGACCTGACAATTCTGCTTATGAAAAAGCTGATTAAGAGTGCCGCTGAATACTCAACACTTGTGCGATTCTTAAAAGCGAAATGGATGACCATCGGATAATTTTGTGAAAACAAAACAGAGCAGAAAATAGGGTGGACCTTCGTTCACCTTAACCTAACTACTATTTATTTTCAGCCCACGGTTTCCGCAAATTAGCGAAGAAAAAAAGGTGAAAAAGCGTAGAATTATACACACTGTAATACAATTTTTAACATTACACTAATTCAACCTTATTATAATTGTGTTTTTCATTAAAAATCTATCTATAATAATGTTACAGATAAAAATTATATATATATATATATATATATATATATATACATATATATGTACATACATAGGTATATATTAATGATTACATCATTTTTACACTATGGGTCATATGAAATCATGTAATAGGTTTATGTAACCTTTTTTGTATCGATTACATGTAACGTTAAAAGCAACCTGGTTAACTAAAACTGCTTCTCCCATATGAATAATAAAATACCGTAATTTGGTGGTTCAGGGGTTATCCTCATAGCGAGGTCAGAAGGATCGGGTTATATATATATATATATAAATATATATATATATATGTGTATATATATATATGCATTGAAAACCATTCGATACAAAAACAGTTAATATATGAAAAATCGATCAATACCAGATGCATATTCCGTTCGGAATTAAATCTACATATTTAGATGTTGCTCTGGTAACTGAGTAAAGACGATTAATGGAAAAATTGAATGCTTTTTTGAAAGAAAAATTTTTTTTTTAGTTTTCCTGAAATCGGACTGTGACTGGGAATTTTTTAAAATTAAACGAATAGCCCTTAATAGGTTTAAACGGGAATACTACGACTGTTGCTTTAACCATAAGAAAATATCGAAATAGGATAACATTTACGGAAACGAAAAAGCAAGAAGGAGCATTTATATATCAAACGGTTACGGAAACTTTCTATAATTAAAGAATTCTAAATTTTTTATAAAAATTGGAATTCCGGAATTCTGAAAAACAATTTAGAACAACTGGAATCGTTTTTCTGGAGAACAATTTAGTAGAGATTTAAATTTTGGCAAAGAAGATTACTGATTTTTGAAAAAATGAAGCATTCTATAATTATGTAATTTTAATACGTATTTCAATTTTTTTTCATCTGTTCGATTACAGAACTCGTATAACTACGTGCAATATTAATTTTTAGGAAGACTACATTCGGAATATGATACTATTTTTAATAGGAAATTCAATTAGTCAAAAAAAAATATATTTAGTCCCTGCAATTTCCTCTTGACCGATTCAGCTACTTGGCACGTGGGGAAAAAAGTAGATGCACGTTTAAACAAATCTATAGTAATAGGCTACTCACAATGTGAGCTTAGCTTCATCGTATTTCAAATCGAAAGACGAGAAAAAAAAAAGCAAAAGTTGTGACAGGACAGTCAACACACTATGTAAATACGGCGAATTAACGGAATCGCAGTTAAAGTCCAGACGTAGCATTTTGAGAACTCTATCGGGGAATTGGAAAACACTACGGAATTTGGAATAGGCAGAACGAAAAGTAGAAACCTGTTAAAATGCAGCCTTTGAAAAACCCATTAACAAGTCACACTGCCTGTACCAAATATAATCTAAGTGAATGCGGTACATACGTGAGGGAATGACCAATGAAGTTCTGGGGGAAATGCCGATCGTTTATTCAACTGTACTCTCGATGGTAAATGAGAATATAAAAGTTATATGGCATCGTTGACCATAGATTAATAAAATTTCTAAAATATTGGACGTCAGTTAATTTATCATTTCATTTTATTATTTTACTATATGGTCGACCAATTTCAAATATCTACATATATTAATTACAACGTAATTCTTAGGCTACCCCCCCCCCCAATTAGAAAAAATGACTCAATTTTATGTAACGTTTGTTATATTTTATAAGATTTTTGTTATTGTTATTCAAAAAATGTCACAATTTTATGTAACGAAAAATGTAACAAAAAATGTAACGAAACAATGTCTTAACTTCATATAATGAAAGTTAATGTTAGGATAGGATTTTTGTGATTATGTTATTTTTTCTGTGTTGATGCCAGTAAGAATTACGTTGTAACTTTTGATCATTTTATACAATGTATAGAAGAGAAAGAGACAGAGATGAAAGCAAGAGGGGTCAAGGGGCACAGCCCCTTGCTAGTCCAAAATGGCCCAGTTATTAGTGCCGTTGGGCTTAGTACATTGTGAACCTTAACTTCACAATCCCAACGCCTTGTCAAGGGTATGGGACCTACTTTACTTTTTTATATATATATATGTATTTGTGTATATATATACATATATATATATATATATATTTATATATATATATATAATATATGAAAAAATTCTGTATAAAATAAATTGATTTCAAACTCAATAACGTAAAAAACGTTCATTAAATAGTAAAAGATAAAAAAGTAGTTTTTAAATGTAGGCATCGAGATGTTGAATTGTTATTAATATATTTTCCATTTTTAAATGTTTATTCTTTTTATTCGTTAAATAATTTCGGTCGCTAATGCTTTGATCGAAAATCGGTTCTTTATTCTTCGTTTTGCCCATTGCTCGACTACGTCTGATAACACTTTAATTGTCGTAATTAAGAACACAAGCAATCAAAAATTACGATTTCTTTCAAATTATTTCGATAATATTTTTCACTTACAAATTTATGCTTACACACTTGAACTTTTCTAATTAAAATTTTATAATAACGTATTGCCATAACGGAGCAGACGATTCAGTGATTCATTCGAGACTGCTTGGTTTTTTTCGCGGTACTAGACACTTAAAAAGAAGTATGCGTAGCGTAAAAATTGAGAACAGTAAGTTATCATGTAAAATTATTGTAATGCTTCGATACTGATCTAGCTGTAAGAAAGTTGCTGACAAAAAAATCTTACATCTTTATAAATATTACATACACGATCATTGCTTTTGTAGATGATAAAATATGTTGTATGTGAATTTATAACATAGCGCCGAGCTGATATGATGGTCCTTTCATTCAGTTGGCCTAGAGCCCCGATAGTCAGTACCCCTCTTATGCCTGTTCCTGATCGGTACCGTAAATACATTAGCTATTTGACCTTTCCTTTTATTCAAATTCCAGTCGTGTCATGCAATAAAATACCTTACGCAATTCATGGCTGTTATCTGTGTTTGAAGAGAAAAATAATACATATGTTACAGCGAGAATTACATGGCTTCGCAATTTCCTATCTTTCTATTACGTAACTACGAGCGCATGTAAAAATCGCTTTTGCCTCGATGATACAGCCATTTACAAACAGGAAAATTACATCGAATTAGAGCATTATCGCCTTTATTACAGCATTATACTCTTATTATTGCACTATGCAATGTTTACACACACACACACACATATGTACAATATAACTCTTATTTCGTGTTTTTTTCGTTTTTCTATTATTTTTTTATCCTATATAAACAATAGAAACCGCAACGTGTATATATATATATATATATATATATATATATATATATAATGCACTTTTAAACTTAAACCCTCTGATAATAGAACAAATTAAAAACAAAAGATACGAGAACAATTTATATCTATTTAATGTTCTCTTCCGTCGCTTTGTGTTAGGTTTAACAGCGGTCGAATGCTGAAGAACGCGGTCTTATTACTTCGTTTTGTTGTTCTTGTCTGCTGAGCTATGAGTGAATGTGGACACTAACCACTTGGAATGCATCGAATACTAAAAATACGGAAACTCAATTTGCACCTATGTGTGGTGTTCATTTATTCTCGGAGAAAAAGAACAATTTTGTTAGCTGCGATTACCATATGCATATAGATTATTGCGGACTAAGAATAAACGTTAAATTATAAATTTTGGAATACTAAGCTTTGGCTTCCTCCGGAGGTCGAAAGAGCAGGCTACTGATCTTTCCTAGGCGCATACGAGTAAGCCCGCAATACTATACGATCTGATCAATGGGTGTCACTATGGCTTGATAGGCTCTTGATGATGTAGTGAAAAAACGGGCTCGAGCGATACTGAATATTCGGATAGGACTTGGAGGGTTCTGCAGACTGGAAAGCTACTGTAATAGTTAATGGGACAACTCTTTCATCGCCAGGAATTCGGATTTAGATCTGGAGCATAATTATATATTATTGTCATTTGCCACAACACGTTGCTGTTAAAATGTTATTTATCAAAGTACGGTCAGAAACGATACTTTAAAACGCATCACCTGCTGCTAACAAATTTGTTTTCAACGTATAGATGCGATTGATAGGTCGCATACAGCATCACTCTGGAACAGTAATCGCTGAGGCGAACAATGAATATTGCACCGTCCGCTTCAAAGGGTGATGATCCTTTGGTTTTCGCTTCGTCAGTATAACAGTAAATGACATCACGAAACTGCGTTGCACAAGCATCCTACACCAGCTGTTCTGATATGCCTTGGGATTTTTGCAGAATCTTAAAGCCAGCCACAACGGCCTATAGCAAATGGAGTTATTACTCCGTTGGCCTTAACGCTGTGAAAACTCTTACATCAACAGCGGAAAGTAACTCGGTGAGCATCATTAAAAGCTGAAGACGAAAATAAATTAATAATAAGGGAATTTTAGGAATGCGATTATGTTCGGAAGGGAAAATAGACATTGGTAAAACTTCAGTGAATGAGAATATTAATGTATAATGAACTCCTGGAATAATTCGGTGCGCCCGGTAGTGAACTACATTCGGTTTCTTTAGGATGTGGCAGAGGAATGCACTGTGATTAAGGGTTAGATAGGTATTAAATAATTTTAAGGTGACTTTACGCGATCAAGTTAATTGTTTATCAAACACCAGACACCTAGGAACTTATCTGATATTCGAGACCACCGTTTCGTTCAAATGAAAAAAGAAACTCCTTTGGCCACAGATCATCTACTGATATCAATGCATACCGGGTTTCTTTTTCAAAATTCTCATGCAAATGTTCCCATCCTGAAATAAAGTAAAGGTCCTCCGTTTCATGCTGCGGCTAGTGTCTAATCTTTTCGCTTGATTTTTTTTTTTGTAAAATAAAAAATAACAAAACCGAAATGATGATTAACGAAAACGTCTTCTCGAGTAGTTCGATATAAACCAGAGACCGTAAGGCTAACATCGTGTCACCTTCACAGCCTTTAAAGACAGATTTTATCAGTTTCCCTAAGCCGCCAATATCGAATAACCGTTTTCTTCGATATATATGTATGGGGAAAGCTTATAATCCGTCTCTGACTGTAAGGAAGAATTTTCTAATACGCATTTTTTATTTTTTTAGTGCCATTGTGTTATTAATTAACAAAGTAAAAACGGTAAAATGCGAAGAGTTTGTAAATGTAAATAATTTAAAAAAATGACCGTTAACGTTAAACGAACGACATATACATTCAACGATTCACAAAAATGTATAACATAATTTAGATTATAAAAACATTCAAAAATAAGAGCCACATAAAACAATTAATATAATAAATTAGTCCGACCGGTTTCGTCAATTGTTCGACATATTCATGGATTGATTTTTTTTTTTTTCGAAGCCTGTCGGACTAATTTATTATGTTAATTGTTTTATATGGTTTATTTTCTAATGTTTTTACAGTCTAAATTATGTTACATATTTTTGTGAATTGTTGATAATCATATGTCGTTCGTGTAACAAAAAACATAACATCAGTAATGTTAATGGTCATTTTTTTAAATTGTATACATTTATACAATAGAGTTATACGGCAGGAAAATACTTGTAATAGCAAAGAGGTTAACTGATTTACACGGCACGCGTGAATTTTCCTTTGACCAATTTTCATTTCATACTTTCGAAATGTCGATCCGATGATTACGGCTAAAAAATGCCAAGCAGTGCGAACGTATTTCGTGGTACGACATCGCATTCGGATAAGCTTTAATCCTGATGTACGACCACGCATTCGGATAAGCTTTAAACCTGATGTAACAACTGTTTAAACTATTCTTCGAAATATCGTCCACGATATTTTTCAGCGTTATTTAATTAAGTCATCATCGGGAGAAGAATATAAAAATTTGGAAATAAATACTCAATCGGGAATGATATTTTTGGTATTTTTTATATTTATTTAATATTAACGTGTGTTAATGAATGAGCGCGAGCAGTGTGAAGGTGGATTTAATAAGTCAGTCGAGTCGGCGGATGATTAAAAGCATCTCGATATAATTAACCTGCCACAGTTTACGCACAATTCCTAGTTCCGGTACTAGCTGTTATCAGTAAAGTGATTGAACTCATTCTGAGTTGTACAGTGATCATTGTGTGTGTGTGTGTTCGTTTGTGGTGGTGTGCGTATTTCGAAGGAGTCTGACCCGTGCTTCTGTGCGCATCTTTTCGATAAATCAACATGTTTGATTACAGAAAATTTCACGCACGCAGAACGAAAAATTTATTTATTTTCGTTTTCAAAAACCGGTTTGCGCCACTTCGTGCAACTATCAATTTTCAAACACGAGTCGCTAGGGTTTAACGTGTGTCTTGGCAGCCCAAATCAAAAGAGGAAAACCAATTACCGTGAAATTTTCAATTACTATTTTATAATTGTTCGTTTTTATCTTTGCGACATACAGTCGAAATTAATTAATTAATTAATAGCGAAAAAAAAAAAAGATTAAATTGCACGCTTTGTCATTGTGTCGTAATGCGCCGGTAAGAAAGAAAGCGACTTCGATGCGCCGAAGATTGGTAAAATCTGTAACTAGCCTATGCTATGAAAAAATAATCGTTATTCGCTGGCAAGAGGTAAAAACAATTTGACTGCTTTTCCGTAGCTAAAAACACTTCCGTTAATTCGCTCGTACTCACATACAAGCTCACAAACACGCATACCTCACCGTTGCGTGTGTGTGTGTGTGTGTTATATCGCCTCGTAAGAAAAAGTTGTTTGTTGTTTATGTGCGCATTTCAATGATGACTAGTTTTTCATAAATTTCAGTGCTCCCCCCTACCCGAGGGAGGGAAATTAAATATCGGATTAAAAATATTTACGATGATTTTATTTCTTTATTTTTTGAAAAATTCTACGGTTATTCCGAACATCAACAACCATATGAATGAAATATTCCTTTCTTTTTTTACGTACAAACGGTCAACAAGAATCTTTTCATTTTTGTAGATTTTTCGACTTTTTTTATTTTTCCAAAATTTTATTTCTTCTCCAGTCTCTATTGCCCTGTATTTTGTTTTTCGCGCTTTAGATATTATTTCTGGAAAATGGCAAGAATCTTTAACAATTGAATGTGTTAACACTCTATCATTTTTAGATTACAAACCAGAATTTCTGTTCCGAATGAGAGGGAGTTTTCATCTGGTAACTGCATTTGAGTCACCTTGAGTACGCTGTCGCCGAGATAAAATAATAAATATAATCAACACATTTAAATTTAAGTCGATAAGCCAGAAACTTTTCGGGAATCTTCAGCTAGAAAGGAATTAAAAGTGTTTTTCGTTATATCTCTTTAATCTAATTATCTAGTAATATAATGAAGATTTACTTTATATTTTTTTAACTCTTATTCGTAGTTGCTAGTTTATTGTCGACACTGTAATTACTTTCTTCCAGTCTCGTTACTCAGGTGTACTCGAGATTTTTATTTATTTCTATATTCGTTTAAATTCGCTATTATTATTATTATTATTATTATTTGTTTTTCACTATTCGCGCTACTTAGCGCATTTGTGAAATTTTGTAATAATAATAATAATAAATAAATTGAAATTGAAATTGAAATTGAAATTGAAATTGAATTATCATTATTTGGTTTTAAATAATATTCTCGTCGAATTTTTATTATTACATTTTTCATCGTGGAAAACAGTTGAAATAATCGAAAATCCTATAATATTTTAATAACGATGAAAAATTTTATCTGTTAAAATGAAAAACTGTTTGGAACTTTTCTATTGGTTAAAGGTCTCAGGGACGAAAATCCAATTCTCTTCCATTATCTTGAACTATAACGTTAGGTTAATGCTCTCGATTGACGAACCTAAACGTAATAATAATAATAGGGCGCTGATGCGAATATAAAGGACATGTGCCTATTAGCCTCTCAGCCCCAACACCTATCCTCACCTGCTCGTGGTGACCCCTGCTGACCTTTCTAATGAGGGAACGATTGGGTACTCAACCCCAGTTTAGTACTTCAGAAGATTGCTACAGACGAGGAAGGTGGGAACAAGAAAACAACCCCCGTTCTTAAATAGCCCGGATGCAAATCAATCCAAAACCAATATCCATAATACTAAATGAATGCAGTCAATAATTAAGAAATCAGGCAGGATAATTATAATTTTAAAAAATCCAAAATAAAAACTCACAACAAAACAAAAACCTGGCAGTAGGTATAAAATGCAAGTCCCTATATGGAGATGTTAACTAGAAGTAAAGTTAAAGGGCCGCATCCTGGAGATCGCCAGGGCACGTCTGGAGTTGATGCTGGGCGTGACAGCATACGATCCATCAACAGTAGGGATCTGAGTAGGCGGGACCCTACTGGAGGCCCCAAAGGCAAGGACAGGAGGAAATGCCTGAAGAGGTCTTTGCGCACTCTGAAAATGTGACAGCCAAAACCAAAACTGAACAACAGACTAGGAGTAACGAAAATTCAGAAGCTGAAAGTGTTTCTCTTCAGAATATACAAGAGACCACCCAGGCTGGTGTCAAAAAACAACGTCAGAAATGGACAACAGATATGAACGAGTTGCTGATACGTTGTTATATGAAAGTTACAGATGGTGAGATCAAAAATATAACTGATCTCCAGTTGCCACAATACCTAGTCGAGAATATACAGAAAACAATCATGCTGAACATTGCAACACATATGCGAATATTCACAAACGAGATGAAAATGAATAGTGCTTACTAAAGTATAGTCGCATTATTAATAAAAGTACCAGTTGAAGGACTGTGATTGAAGAAAAAATAATAATAATTATAATAATAATAATAATAATAATAAAGTAAATCAAATTAAAAATAATCTTTTAAATGATTATTTTGATATCACCGTTCGGTGTTAATAGCTTTTTGCTCGATTCGAAAAGACTAGAAGAAATGAAAACTAAAAATTTTTTTCTTGAACATCTTTTACTGTAACGCTTTTTTCCTATTCGCAATTTAAATTTTTTTTTGAATTTTTCAGCCGACTTCTTATCATTATTCACGATACTAATAAAAATACAGTTTAGGTTCTGTGATAATTCTGCATTATCTACAGATAAATAAAACATTTACTGCTGTTCTTCTTCTGATAACACGACTTTACAACTACTTTTGTTTGATCGAACTGTATGTGTCCGCGTGTGTGTATTGGTGTGGGTGTGCGTAAACAAACGTCACAGTTTAACCCGAAATGTAAGAAAGATACACTCTGACGAGTACACAAATGACTGCATGGTACAAGTCCGCTTTCGGAGCAATTATGCTTCATTCTTGTGCAGGTGATGACATTTGCCTATGAAATTGTAATAAATGTCACAGAGATCGTAGCGTCATTTGTGAAGATTTATGGATAGGTCGCATTTAGGATTGCTTTATTATTATTCTCAGCGGAGACTGAAAAATAATTTGAATAAAAAAAAAAAAAAAAAAACAAAAAAAAACGAAAGATGAATGAGTCTATATTTCAGCAAGTGACAGAGAGAAATGAAAAATTAGAAAAAGAAATAAATAAAGTAAAAAAAAAACAATAATAAAAATAAAGATAATGACAAGGACGGAATGTGAAATGTCATGCTTAAGCGAGCGGAACTTTGTAACCTTTTGTCGTATTTATTTCAGCAGCCAGATGATGATACCCTAGAAAATTCGAATACGCATTAAAAATCGCTACGCTACCTGTGTGTGCCTCGACAACTCAGCTGCTTGTTTTCATTTATATCGCGCAAGGCCAAATGTTCTAAACGCTCGCAACAATACTGCGCTATATCGAACACAACGATTCGGTTATTAATATACCTTTTTACATTTTATTTCACATTATCTTTTGTTTCGGCAAGTGTATAAATTGAAAAATCCTCTGGTAAATAGAAAGTATGTCATTTTTCAACTTGCAAATGGTGCCGGCAAAAAAAAAGAAAAATGCTCGTATTACATTTTTATGCGGCTTTATTAAATTTGCTAATGCGAAATTACTACACACATTCCAAAAAGAAAAAAATTTCGCCAATGAAGTTGTGCTCGTTATATTTTTTCGGAAATATCGCGTAATATTTTCACCCAGTTTCCAGAAGTGTAGAAATTTTTTAGCGTTCAATAAGGCCGTTTTTTTTTGTTTTTTTTTTCAATTTATACATATACAAAATGTAATCAAATTGTTAGGATTATTTATTGTAACATTTAATGAAATCTCAATAATAGGATCAAAGTGTGCAAATGATACATTTCGCTAATGTATTATTGCATAATTTTAGGATAAACTTTTAAGGATTTTTCGCAGTATAACTGTTAGGTCTGAAACTAGATGTGATAACGAATTAAGTGGCCCGAAAAACCTTCTAGTCAATATTTAAATTAACTGAATTCATTAAACAACGTAAGATTTTAATAGGTGTTTGCAGTTTATCATTAAAGCTAGATCTCCTAACAGACTAAACGGCATACTCAATACAGATGCTACACTATATACGTAAATTAAATAATAGTAGGAATTCTAATAAAAAAATATATGCGTCTGCGTAAGTGGTGATAAAATATCTACATAAGGTATATTTTGAAGTGTTTTAATTCAGCTTCCAAACTCTGGATTTTTTCCAGGACAACAGCAAGGAGTATTATGCGTATTTGCCTACTTATCAGACGTGCAAAGGATCCCAGATTTATATTCTTCTTACAGACCTAAAATATTCCTTTAGTAAATAACAAATATCCAAAAATACAAGTTAGTTTGTAAAAATATTCGAAAACTAGGTTTGATTATATTTTCATTAGACGTTTTCATCGATACACGATTGCAATTTTTATTAATACAAACGCGGCGGATAATAGATTATATTTATTTGACACCGAGACATTAATTATAAAATATACGGGAATTAAAAGATAATTTCATATTATAATGGTAGATAACTCTAGTAGATCGGTATAACTTAAAACTTTAGGGGAATCTATTTTAACGACAAAGGGTCTTTTTTTGCAACACAGCATAATCCCCTTTTGGTATTTATATTACAATATAGGACTGCTACACTAAATACGTTTAGTAATGTGGATGACTCGGTGATTTATGCCTTTACAGTGACGTTGAATACTGCAACCGATAGACCATGAAACTGGGAAAATTCTCTTACGCCTTTAGAAATTAATACAGAGAAAATTTTCGAATTTTACGGTTCCCGAGGAAATAGAAATTAATATCACACGCTTGACATAAATTAAAATTAAAATTAAAATTCCTCTTTTTCTTTCCGTTCAAGAACTTGAGCGCAATGTTTTCTACAAAAATAGCTCGTATCGTAAACTATATATTTCGAAAATAGTTTTAAAAATTCGTAAATCTGAGTATCCCTAGAATTAAGTGTGTAGAGCTTATCCGGAGGTACTGATAAGATCTTATTTGGATTCGATTGACGATTCGGCATTATCATCTTTCGCATGAGTACAGTAACATCTATTTCTCTACTTATTGCGTTTCGGCACATGACGTTAAGCCTCTCTACCTACGTGTAATACATCTCCGATAATTTTTTTATGTAAAACTTGAAGAACAAAAACAATTAATAGACAAAGTCAAAATTCAAACGATATTTTACATTAACACTGAAAAGAGTACTCTTTTCATTTTTCATTCGGATAATGTCATTCTTATATTTTAAACAATCTCGAGCTCTTTCCGGAAACAGAATTTAACATAGCGCAGAAGTAAATTAATAGATAGCCGATTCTATCAAATTTATATCATTTATCAGTTAATATCCTCCCCCCTTTTTTTTTATTGTTTTTTTTTTTTTTTTTTTTTTTTTTATATTTTAGATCGAGATCAGTAATTCTAGGACTTGATAAAAATAAACAGGTCGGAAGAAACAAAAATTCGTACTTCTGAGCAATATCAATTGTATTACAGTATTCCTACAGTCTCTTGTTGTTTTTAAAATTTACCAAAAAAAGGTTCTAACTAGATACTGGCAGTATTTTAATTGACAAATATTTTTTCGCATTAATCAGCCGAATTATAATCCAAATGGAATAATCTCTGGAAAACGCGAGGGATAAACCACTGAACAAGTTCATGTAACGTATAGTAGTAATTCCGCGGAAATTCTAGCAAGTCCAAATCCAGGCAGTAGTGTACAAAATTTATATCAGCGGAGTTCCCCTTGGGAAAACCTCATACTACGAGGTGGCCTAGAATTGCATCTTCTAACTGTTTATAGTACTTTTATTTTTCACATGTACAAATTTTTCATTCAAGAAAACATTACCCTCCGGATTCCTTTATTAGTATTTCTCGGACTCGTAATAATGTTCATCTAGTAACTGTAAGAGATGAAGTGTGACCAGTAATTAACATTCGAGCTTACCTTTATTACTAATCTCAGAATGCATCGTTCTACCTGTCCGCTCCACTTCGCTATGATTCAAGAAAGATTTACCGCGGCCATGCCCGAGATTCTCCTCCCAGTTCTACTGTTTTCAAAATGTACTATAGGTATTGTGTTTTTCTTCTTTTTTAGCAATGTTCCCTTTCGCTAATAAACCGTTCTATTCTTCCTTTCAAGTTTTTTTGTGTCGTATTTGTAATCCCGTCTTTTAGATAATCTCTATCAAACAATACGACCCTTTCTCGTGTTAAACGCCTCCTCTATATCTTCCCGCTGAACGTGTTAAATACTTTTTCATCTCCTTTCATTAAAAGACTCCTGAAGCCTTATCGTCTCGACTAAACTGCTTGATGATTCCTCCATTCTCTCTTGTTTCTCCATACAAGTATGATCCGTTCCGAATTTGACCATTGTTCTTTTATTTACAGCTTCCACGTCTATCTAAATCAAGTATAACCCGAAATTCTTCCTTCGACTCTCACTCGATGTCCTTAATTCCTCTCCAATTCTAGTTCCTGCCGAATCGATAACGTCACCTCCGCTTATTCGCAAATTTTGTTCCACTCCCCCGTCTTTTATTCTTACCTTTCAATTTCCAACAATTACTATACTTGGAATCTCTTTCATTTGTCTCGGTTCGTTTTTTAATAATGTCTGGTTTTCCTTTAATTTCGTCAATTTTTGTCACGCTCCAAGATATTCATTCATCTCCCGTTTTTAATAATTAAACAAGGGTCGTAGAGCACTACCGATTCCCGCTCTTTTTCCTTCTCGTACAACTCAGTTTCGGTTAACAGTTCGAAAACGTTTGCTAGTGTTGGAGCTTCTTTTATCCTTCCAGATTTTAACCCTTCTATCTTCCATGTTCACAAATAACTAACTATACCCTACGGTATCCGTTATTTTCGTTATCTCTAATCATCTTTCTATTACTTGATTATTTCCGACTCTGTAAATGCAGTTTTTATGCTAATTACTCTTTTTTGACGTTTAATTATTCTTCGTTGTAATGTGTCCGTTGAATTGCGCGCGCCAATACATTTTAAAATAATAAAAATAAAATGATCAAAAATAAAACTTTAAATTATTAGTAAATTGTATGAGTGGCGAGAGAGAAATTAATAAGCATGGCGCGGGGGAGTTCCTGTTAGTCGGCCGAAGGTCATTATTACACATCGACACGAGATAAGATGCGCGTAATGAATAGCTAGAGGAGATACAATTCGGAGTAAGATTGGTAAAAGAAAAAGAGATCAAAATTACGATAATAGATTTTCGGAGTTTGTTGGTTCCCATTCAAGCTAAAAGTCTCGGTGGTTTATCGGAATAATTTCCGCTCATGAAGCCGGTGACCCAGAGGCTGCAGCGCAAATCAGTTAAATCGGCCGTCAGAACGGTTATTTCCGTTAGTCGAATCAAAAGGTTTGTAATCTCGCGATTAATATCAATCTGAAAATCCGATTTTTGCGCCTATCAAAAATATCCACGGCAGAGATACCACAAAACCAACAGCGATACGTAAAATTCTGCTTTTATTTTTATATTGTTAATCATTTTTCGTCGTATTCGCATGCGTAAATTACATTAAATAATTGCGTTTTTTCGCGGCCGGTCGCAACGGAAAAAGTTTTTTTTCTAAAGTATCCGTATCGAATATATAAATCTAAACTAAATTCGTCTATTATAAATGCCGTCCGCGATAAAGTCGCGACCACAGCAGCATTCATGGGAACATAAAAAGCATCCCTGCTGATGATAAAAAACTAACGGATACCGTTACACCCTATAGCAATCATTTGTATTCTTTCCTCCCTACGTATGACTCCCCTTTTCTTACTTTGTCGTCTGAGCCAGCCTAATTAATGAGTTTAAAAAAAAAGGAACAAAACGGAAAGTGTCAATAAGCCCTAAAAAGAAAAAAAAAAAACCCTTTGAACAAGAAACATTTAAATATCAAAACTTTTGGGGGCCTTAATTTTTTTCCGGCTAAGGCCCAATAAACTGAGTCCTTGGGTTTAATAAATGTTCAAATAAACCAGCTGTATGAGCTAGGCGAACAACTGATCAAAAATATAGTGTACACACGGTCATCCTCACCTCGCGAACCGTTTACGCATCAATTTAATTAAACCCGTCATATTATCGATGATCGACGTAATTTTATAGCTAAATAAATACTTCTTTTTCTCTTTCTATTTAAAATAGCAGAAAAATGCCGATTGCTTTTTGTTTAGCTGAAGATAAAATTGCAAACGCTCAGGGCCCAACGAGGGGCAAATCTCGATTAGTCCCGTTTTTGCTACTCGAAGCGATGCCTGACACCTGTTTAGAGATTTCTTAGAGATAGCAGTTTCTTGTATTAGATGATTATTCGAAAATAAACGCTTCGATTTTCGCAATGTTTTTCGGCGGTTCTTATTTCATTCGGGATAAATGCCAATTGCGTAGTGGTTTAATAAATTTACAGCTAGAACTACATATCGAATGTTCGTCATAAAAACCGTTCGAAATCTCTCGATACTGCCAAATGAGGACTTCTCTATAGCATGCCGTTTAAGAACGCATAGCTGTTAATGTAGTCCCAGCTACCGTAGCGTCCTAGTTGCATAACTTGTATTTCGTCCAAGTTCAGCTCGGTTCAAATCCCCCCCCTCCTCATCTGTCCACTGAAGTTATTAAAGGGGAAAAAGTTACCTTCGAGGAGCTAGATTAGAAATTACGAAAAAACCGCACCGATATCAATTATTTCGAAATATTGAAATATAATTATGTGAAAATTAATAAAATAGCCCGAAATAAAATCACTCTTCGATAACTAGCTCGAAGTATGTACTAATGCTCCGACTGTATTTTCGCAGACGTACGTTGTCAAAGCAGTGCGAACGGGATTTTATTATCTCGATAAAACGTTGCCCGGTTTTAACTTCAAAAAATTAAAAACTCAGAACAGATTACAATACCCACTGCTGAACAGCTGGTCAGTTTTTATCAATGAGCTGATGTGATCGAGACCACTCTCTTCCCATACTATACAAACATGACAAGCCGGAAAAACGAAAAACCATAAAATATGAAATTTTATAATAACACAGACGTAAAAAAAAAGAAAAGCATCAACAATAATAATAATATTTAACCTTCATCGATTTATTTTCAAGTCGAAATAAATAAGTAAATAATGAACAAATTATATACATATATATATATATATATATATATATATATATATATATATATATATATATAATATATATATGTGTGTGTGTATATATATTTAAATGTATTGTTAGTCTTCCGCCATTAGAAAAAATGTCCTAATTTTATGTAATGTTTGTTATATTTTATAGGATTTTTGTGATTATGTTATTATATATTCATATGGACTGATTTAGAATTACGTTGTAAATTTTGATCATTTTATACAAAGTATAGAGGAGAAAAAGACAGAAATGTAAACAAGAGGGGTCAAGGGGTACAGCCCCTATATATACATATATTGTTATAAACTCGTCTTCTTCCCTTCTCTTTGTAATAATTTGGACTGATGATAATGATAAATTCAATTTTCGATAAAAATTTAAAAAAAGAGCGCCAATGACAAATCACGGCAATGCCACGACCGGAAAGCTCCACGAAGCAGAATATTAGGCCTTTATTCAAAAAATAAAATAAAAAAACTCGCGAACCCGCCGTAAAAGAGCGGTTATGTCTCCGCGACGAGGAGATATTACGGGGCCCTACCACGTTTTCAATAAGAAATTTTGATGATTAGAACATGTATGTTTTCGTAGGAAAAACAGTAGAATTTACAAAAAAGGTACCGGCCAGGTACAAACTCAGCGGACGAGATAATAGAAAAAAATTAACCAATTATGACAGAATTCCAAAAAAACGAAACGTGCAACAAGATGAAAGTTTTCCAAAACGGGAACGCGGTGACTAGAATACAGCTGCTATACTCGATGACGATCAGGAGCCGAACATAATGTATCGACCGAAATTATTGTACGACAAGAAATTACCCACTAAATCTTAACAATTAACAATAGATAACGCCGATGTTTCTAGAACGTTCATATATCTATATATATATATATATATAAAAATGTTTAAAGCAGTCGCTGCCTTTACCGGATTTTATGAAATTCCCTCAGCTCAATGTTTCCCGGCGCATCTTCCACCCGAGACGTACTCGGCCCCGAACTCATAGAGTACTCTTTTTGCTGTCGGCCGCTACCAGCAATGTCCGTTCGACAGTGCCCGGGAATTTTGGTTTTAACCGATAAGCGTCTCCGATATCTACGATCCGCGATTACGTCAAATAAAACGCGGTGTTCGATAAATCATGAATTAATGATTTAACCAGAGAAAATATTTTTATAAATCAAACACCGCTAAAAGATAGCGCTGCAGGTATCGAATCCGTCACAATATATATATATATATATATATATATATACGTATATATATTGTGACGGATTCGATACCTGCAGATGTATGTATGTGTAAACTTTTTTTCAGAAACTTATGATGAAGAAATTAGGTCCCTTTAGAGTTAGACTTCATTATATAACTCGGTTTATCTTCACTAATTACGGTTCTTTGATCAGAATTGGAGAAAGGCGTTTAATAACAGGTTTTCTTCGGATATGTTTTTTGTATCTTTTCTTTTCTATTTTCTAGTACTAAAGATGGGATAGTGTTGCCGAATTTAATATTTAATTTAAATATTGCTTATTTATTTTTAGTAATTGTTCGTTACTTTTATTAGAGAACGATCTCTATTTGGTCTTTAATAATTGCCTAGTAAAGTGAAAAGAAGCAAAGAGAAATAATGGAACTCATAATATTGCAACTCTTAGTATGTGCCGAACCTTAACAAGCCTAACGGCACTTATACTGATAATATTTTGTTCTGTAATAGTTCTGGAACGGCAAGAAATTTCTTAAACCGTTTTGGATCCTCGGCAGCGAATGCCTTTTATTGTTTTTTTCATCTTTTCCGTAGCCTCTTATTTGCCATCCCTTTCATTTTTGTTGACAAAGGTACTTTACAAATCGAAATTTTCTTCTTTTAATCTTAATGTTTTTTCCGGGAAGTGTCATCGTAGACGATGGAACGATATTTATCCCTTTTTATTCTCTAATCTTAAATCCTTTAATCATAATATTCAGACTCAGCCCCCTCCTTATTCTTGATACTACGCGACTTCTCCCTCGTCTTTCGCTCTTTCTTATTCTATCTGTGGGTTTCGTCTTGACCAAAGTCAGCTTTTTGTATCCTCTTTTCGTTTTTTTTTAAATCCCCTTTTGCTTTTTTTGTTCTTTCCATCCTGATGATTCTGATTTACTCTGCGATACAAATCACATCTTCTTCGAATGTGCTTGTCTACATCTAGAGAACGATGCCACATTTTTACAGACAACTCCCGTATCTTGGTTTGCTCCGTATAGCGCTTCGTTTATTCTTCCACTTCCATCCCCGGTGGGTAGTCATTGCTATCATAGCGTCTTTCGTTTCTTCTATCTCTAATAGTATTTAGTTCTAATTTCTCCCTCTCTCTCTCACTAATATAATTTAATGCTGGTTAATGCCCTCGGCTGGCGATCCCGGAAAAAAAAAAAAAAAAAGGCCACAACCAAGATGTCTGTATGATGCAACGTATGTCCCCGTCTGACAAAAATCGATCAATAGACGGAGAAGTACATTAAAAAATCATCAACTGTTTGCGAAAAAAAAAGAATGTTTCAGAGTGGGACGCCGTTTAATTCGCGGCTTCATTCGAAAGATGTTGACCTGCGGTTTTCGTTTTCGACGGAGTTATAAAGAGACAAACGAGACATATCTCGTTCGGCACTACTGCCTTACTGCTGCTAAAACAAATCGTGCGAATAATTAACGCTTTTTTCATTAGGCAAGGCCAATATTAATCGGATTACGGTCGCATTAATTTTCAGTGGATATTAGCATGTTCGCTTATCGCAGCGGTGTAATCAACAGATTTTCAAATGATAATGAAAATAAATCCAAATATCAACTCGACCACATACGCTGTTAGTTTCCTCTTCATGATCCCACTTACATGTATGGTCAACACAGTGCTGTTTTAAAAATCGTTACGTCATTCCACCTGAATAATCACGATTAAACATAGAAATTTTTCTGCTTCCCGCAATTATTAAAATTTTTTACCACGAGACGACACGGTTTTAGCGATGCGTAAGTAGATTTTATCAAAAAAATCTGTTAAAAAACATTCTTAAAATCCGCGCGCACGCATCGCTAAAATAGCGCATCGACCAGTAAAAAAAATTTTAATAATTGCGCGAAGAATAATTCCGGCATTTAATCATTTTCGACTCTTCTACCCGGTCCCTACGTAGTCGTTAAAATAACATCTCGACGATAGTTACAAAATTATACTCGGATATTTTCGAAATCGGAAATACTTCGTCGCGCTCCACTGAGATTCCTCTCGCTTGTACAATCGTCTAAAATGTACCTCTGATGCGGAGCCATTTCATTCGAAGTGTGTGGGGTTTTTATAATGAAATAAAGCAGCATTGAATTTTTGAAAGTTATGAATATTATAAATTAAAAAAGAAAAAACGGAGTATTTTTATACATTTTTAGGTTTTTAAGTATATTTTAAAAATAACCGCTAGTCTGTATGTGGCAACTAGGATTAAACGGAAATGTTGGAAGTATAAACTAATTTTTTTATTAAGCAATACACCGCGGGCATAATTAGAAATAATCACGTTGTTTTATTGATATTTAATGCTGATACTTTAGAAACGAACAAAATGTGCTGCTGCCTGATCGCCTCTAATAAAAATCCCACAACAAATTTTACGATACTTTCGAATTAAACTGTTCCTCCACTTCGGGTACGTTTTAGATGCTCCTCTCGCTTGTCGCAACCATATCTATTTAAGCACCCGACCTAGCCTAGTTTCTTAATCGTTCATTTTCCACCATTACGATGATTTTAGAGCAGGTAATTCGTCTGTCGCTGAAAACGAAGAAACAAACTTGCAAAATACGAAAGGTAAAAAAACCCTCGAGTCGACATTTACGGGGCGCAGTCGGAAGAATGAACAACTATCCGGCAGCATGCAAAACCGGTGACAAAACTCGGAAGTGGCCGCAGAATTATGTTCTAAATTGGCCAACAAAGTGAATCTGTTATCGGCGCGTCGACTGCAATTATATGTTTATAACAAATTCTTCAGACGTCGTTATCGATGTTATGTTATCGATATTATATTATCGGTGTTACATTATCGATGTTACATTATCGATGTTACATTATCGATGTTATATTATCGATGTTTACCGTGGCAATCATTAAAACCCGGCTTTGTTCTTCGCCGTGACACAACAAAGTGTTCTCTTGTAATACCTTTCGGTTTCTTCTGGTCTTTTGGTTTTGTAGACTGAATTTTATCTCTTATTCTACCAGAAATCATATGGCACAGTTCCGAAAAAAACACGATTTTGGAAAATTTCATTAAATTTCCCGAAAAATAGTGAAATTAACACGAGCGCCGGCGATAATAGAAAACTACACGATCCGTTTCAGTTATTAAGGGATTTTCAGTAGCTTTCATTCTTTTTTTTGTTACAATAATTACGTTCCGCAAAATTGTCAAATACGTTCCGCGCTTTTACGAGGTAATGTCGCCGAGGTACGGTACATACTACTA
The DNA here is from genome assembly GCA_039619475.1 of Icerya purchasi. Taxonomy (NCBI): domain Eukaryota; kingdom Metazoa; phylum Arthropoda; class Insecta; order Hemiptera; family Monophlebidae; genus Icerya; species Icerya purchasi. The sequence continues at coordinate 274,831,937 of CM077116.1, forward strand.
TCCGGACCAAGACTTCCCCATATGCTAGATTCTAATTGGCGTCCCCAAGTGTTGCACTTGCAATGAGACACGATTCCATTATGCGACTGTTGCGCATGCGTCTCGTGCAGATTATTATTTTTGTCGTATTACTCATTTTTTTTTTTTTTTTTTAATAGGTTTCAACTGAAAAATTTGCCTAATATCATCCAGTGCGAGATTACCTTAAAAAGATCACGACGGAAAGGGAAAACATTCTTTTACGTATGTCGTAGGTAAAATTTTTTAAAAATAATCCTAGGACACGCACGAATTCTTCGCCATTTTGTAATTCAACTGAAAAATAAAGAGATAATACTTAAAATATCACTCGAATATATCCAGTAATGATAATAAAATAAAAACTCCCATTTGACTACTGTTATAACTAGTCGCGTGTCGAGGTCGCGTTTGTCGACATACCCATTTCTTATATGAAAAAAGGCGCAGACATAATATATGCCTTCGATATTCATCTACATATATACTGCCCCACATTGCTGGTATTCTCGTAGAAGATTTTATGTCGCTCAATTCACTGAACGTGATTTCGTACATCAAATTGCCATTCTTCTACTAGTTTCACTTCGGTGAAGCCCCCTTTTTGTTCTTCAACGGGTTGTCAAATTTTCATTTTCCAGAACCCGTTTTGGCGCCTTAAAGAAAATTCATCTACATCGATCAAATAACGACGAACGATATTAACTCGTATATGTCGCAACTTTTTCCTGCCCGTCTAAAGTCTGTAGCTGATTAATCGGAATTAAAAATAAAATAAAAAGAAAAAAATCAAACATCCTTTCCTCCGAATGCGTTGATATCGGAAAATTATTCGACAAATGTTTACTTTTAACATTCTAAATGTGCCAACAGGAACATGTTTGTTTACAGCCGAATAAAATTAACTTCAACGAATTATCCTAACTTTGAATATCAGCCCAAATTTGATGCGGAGTTTCACTTTTTCGAATAAAGACAAGCAAACAAAAATTTTATTGACTTCCGTAAATGTCAATATTCAACTTTATCCAGTCCTTTTTTTAACCGCGCCGATATTGTAAACCTATACTTGTTCGCAGCTAACGATCAAAGGTCACACACACACACATATATATATATACATATATACGCAGTTACCTGAGGTGGACGCGAATGCGTCGCCGTAAGTGTTAAGGTGTAGACTTTTCGGTGACACAGCTCTGTGTGAACGTCCATCGTTTTTAAAAATGTCTTATCCGGCCGCTGATAAGACCGCTCGATCGGTAACTGATAAGGTAAGTCAGAGTAAATACGACAAAATTAGAATGTAAACACCGAACTTGGATTATTCGACGAACGGAAAACTAAAAACAAAGAGACTGAAATCGAATAATCGAATGCCGGCTCAGTTGAAAGTGTATTATTTAGTCGGTGTGTCGACTGATAAACAACAATTGAGAAATTTGTTTTCGTTACAATTAATTTAACCTAATCCGCCGTGAATCGTGAATTCGCACATTCATGCGCACCAATTTCATCCGATCAATTACCGTTCGAAGGTTAAATCGGGGGGAGAAAGAACCGGCTAAAATACAAATTAGTCGCCCTGCCTCTATTCTATAAATACTCGACCGGTGTGCATTTACACGTACGCAGGTGCACAACACCTTCGTCCCGGTAAACACGAACCGTACTGTGTGCTAAGCCTATCGCGGTATTTCAGTATATGTGTCACTTTTTAACCTTATTTTCGAAATAAATTCCTTTTTCCTATTACACCCGTTCTAATAGCCCCTGCAATTAAATGCCGACAATGCGCCACAAGTCCAACTCGAATAGTACGTGACCCGTATAAATCTGTAAGCGTCGAATGAACTCGCAAACGACGGCGAATTAATAATCAGACTCCGAATGGCTTCACCTTAGACTAATATTGACCGTCGTTCGGAAAATTTTATCGCGACTCCGAACAAATTATTTTCCAAAAATCAGCCGCGATTTTAATCGGGCATGTGCGCGCCCGAAACAACTCTTGTCTGATAGTCACGTCCTCTTCCGAATTCTTCGTACTGTTCTCTGCTCGTGTTCAATTCACATTTTTTGCTATACTCGATGACGCAAGTTAATATTGAAAATAATGGTACATTCGAAGAAACCCTGGGCGACTTGAAGTTTCACGAGCAGGTGAAATATTACATTTACGTAAAAGCTCGGTAATTAATTAATACGGCTTGAAATGACTTCTAATTATAAATCAAAGTTTTATATATCTACAAATGCATATATAACATCATCGATCCTTCGAATCTCGTCACGGAAGAATACTGCTTGGACCACCTCCCCTCTCCCCCGGATTATAGTCTTCTGTAATTCTTATAGAAAAGTCTACTTTACGGTTTTCGATAGCAATTTCTAACCGGCATTCCACTTCCGTAAGGTAAGAACGTCTAACCAATACGAAATGTTCCACATTAGTCCCGCGACGTAAAAATACCACAGTCACTATTTTAATGACGAAGTAATTTTACCGCCGAAGGTGGTAAGAAAAATCATATAACATTTTTGTATAACGTTTTTGTATAACGTTTTTGTATTACGTTTTTATATCGATTAATAACATTTTTACGCAATGTTTAAAAATAGCTTAGTCAGTTACAACGGACTCTTCTATGAGAATTATAGCAGAATATCATCTCGTGATCTAGGGAATCATAGCAAGATCCGAACAATTGAGTTTATTTGTTTTTTTCTACCCTGACATTAAATACCATTTCGGCTAATCTTCAAAAATCATTTTTCCGGTCCATCACTGCTCGAAACAGTTCCTATTTTTTTAAATTAATTATGGGCACGTCAGCACAGGACATTTAACCAACACAAAAGAGTAGAAGAATAGAAAGACATATGGAGTGACGGGTTATATCGAGAAACGATTAGAGACAGAAAAAATGAAGGCGGCTAACAAAGGGTTTCTATTCTTACCATCCCTGGAACCGAACTCACGACCACTATGTTAATAGTCAGACATTCATACAACAAGGCTATGGTTTTTTTTTTGGGCCTGTCAACCGCGGACCTTTACCCAAAAACAATTAGAATAGGAAGGAGTCAATTATATCTTAATACGATATGAAATGTTGTTAGGAGGAAGTAATCAATATAATGGGAATAATGTGTGGAGAGGGTAAAGATAGAACATAACAATACGGAGTAGGAAGACCGAATATCAATAAAATGAAGTAGAAAGCAGAGCACTCAGCAGAAAGAGATGAACACTTAATAAACCCATGGTCCGCATTGCAAACATGCTCTTCGTTTGAAAGGACAATATACGGAGAGGCAACCAACGAAAAACGAAAAAGGGGAGGAAGATAATAAAGTATGGCTTAAGAGCGCAAGCGAATAACAGAGACCACAACAGAACGGCGAAGTGAAGCTTACTAGGTAATTTATGAAGTAGGCTTTTCACACCCTGGCCCTGTGCTGTAATGACCATTGCAGTTAAAAATAGTGCATGGGCGCCACCAGGAAAAAAAAGAAACATAAACAGACACTTATAAAATAATATTATATTTAAACATTGACCCTGACGTGTTTCGAAGCCGATAGCTTCATGATCACAGCAAAAATTTTGCTGTGATCATGAAGCTATCGGCTTCGAAACGTGAAGCGCCAATGTTTAAATATAATATTATTTTATAAAAGTGTCTATTTATGTTTAATTTACAAAACTTCAGTTATTAGTCTAGTGTAAAGACTATGAAAAACAATAGTAGTATGCCGTATTTTAATAATCTTGCGCTGTATAGAGCGAGAACATATTACTGATTTTATTTAGAACTAATCTGGCAATTTGTTATTCGCAAAAAAATGCTTTTAAAATTCTTGTATATGTGCTAGAATTTTTCTGATTCACAGTTTTTAGTCCTAATGACAAATACAAGTATGAAACTGCCGTTGATTATGGGATTATTATATTAATTCACAAAGTTTAAAAATGTACATATTTCCTTTTATTATGTAATCTGTGCTTTTTTTGCGTAACTGATTTTTTTTTTTTTTATAAGTACCATATAATTGCAAATTAATTCAATTGAACTGAGTATCGAGTGGCAAATTATTTGTATAAAAGGTTCCCAATTGTTCGATTTTTTTTTAATTTTTTTTTTTCACTTATTCGAAGAAAATGTCTATAACTTCGCATCAAGTGTAACGTTTTCTTGACCGTCAACAACATGTATGTATATATGTAATTTTTTTTTTTTTTTATTCACGTATATATGCACATACGTACATGTATATATACATATTAATTACAACGTAATTCTTAGGCTATTCCCCCATTAGAAAAAATATCCCAATTTTATGTAACGTTTGTTATATTTTATAGGATTTTTGTTTATTGTTATTTGAAAAATGTCACAATTTTATGTAACGAAATATGTAATGAAAAATGTAACGAAAAAATGTTTTAATTTGATATAATGAAAGTTTTTTTTTTTTTTTTTTTTTATATTTATTATAACAAATTACAACTAGTCCTCATGGACTATCCAGTAATTATGATAAAAGGAGAAATATATATAACGTGAAGAGGCTATCTATCCGGTGACAGAAACCTCAAAAGAATATAAATAAAATGATAACTAAATAATATCGTTCAGATTATTTCGTTTCAGCCTTCTTGTGTTGTGTACGTTATCTAATATCGCCATTGCTTCTGTATTTGGATGCCTATGTAATCTATCTATATGGCGGAGTGCATATCGTCTGATTTCTGCTATTACGGTAGGAACGCATAGGTCCTTATGCAAGTCATCATTTCTTACGAACCAGGGCGCATTCGTTATTAGACGAAGTATTTTATTCTGGCATTTTTGAATAATTTTTATGTGAGAAGTTTTTGCACAACCCCATAACTGAGCTCCATAGCTCCAGGTTGGTTTGATAATTGCATTGTAGATTAATAATTTGTTATCTATTGTTAATGCCGAGTTTCTTCCAATAAGCCAATACATGGAAGCTATTAAACGATTGATCTCTTTCTTTTTAGAGATGATGTGCTGTTTCCATGTTAGTCTCTGATCAAGTAACATGCCCAAATATTTGGTCCCACTCAGAGTTGGTATTTGCTTATGATTTATTGCGACTGGGGCACTGATCATTTTTCGATTTGTGAATACTACGTGGGCTGATTTGTTTTCATTTATACTTATTTTCCACTTTTTTGTCCAGTTATATATTTGATCTAGAGAATTCTGCAAATTTCTTGTAGCAAGGTTTACAGAAGTATCCGAAGCTAATACAGCGGTATCATCTGCGAATGTTGCAGTTAGTGTGTTACTGGTAATCGGAAGGTCAGCTGTATAAAGTATGTAAAACAGCGGACCCAGAACACTGCCCTGCGGGACTCCAGCGCACACCGGGTGTAGTTTAGATTCTTCTTCCTGAACTTTTACTATGAAAAATCGTTCGTTTAAATAAGATGAAATTAGTTTATACATATTATAAGGGAGAATCTTTTTGATTTTGAAAAGCAATCCATCATGCCAGACCTTGTCAAAGGCCTGAGAAATATCCAAAAATACTGTAGAGCAAATTCGTTTATCTTCAAGGTCGTCTTCAATTTTGTTGACAATTCTGTGGACTTGATCTAGGGTGGAATGTTTGGTTCTAAAGCCAAATTGGTGATCCGGTATAGCTTTCAGTTGATCAACAATCCCCATTATTCTTTTCATAAATAATTTTTCGAAGACTTTGGATAGCACAGGCATTAGCGATATTGGTCTGAATGACGAGACGACATTAGCAGGCTTACCAGGTTTAAGCACCATAATTATTTGAGCCATTTTCCATTGTATTGGCATATGCTTTAGTCTGAAGATAGCATTAAAGATGTAAGTAATGAGCAATATACCATTCTTCGGAAGCTCTTTTAAAATCTTGGCTGTTATTAAATCATGTCCTGGAGCTTTGTTTGTTTTTAAGGCCGTAATTTCGTGCCACACTTCTTTTGGGGATGCAGGTTTAATGCACTGTTGGTCATCAGGGATATGTGCCAAGAACTCTGAGATCTCTTGCTCATGCTTACTATTTGTATCGGATGAGTGTGGTTGGAACACGTCTGCTAGGTGTTGTGCAAAAATGTTAGCTTTCTCGGTATCGCTTCTTGCCCATTGCCCTGCTTCATTTTTGATAGGCGGGTTGTGCTGTTTTGCACATTTAACTTTCTTAGTTACTTTCCAAAGGGAGTAGTGCTTGTCGTGGGAAGGACTAAGACTCTGCAGAAAACTCTGCAATTTCTTATTTCTTTCATTTTGCAATAGCCTTCTTAATTGCCCACTTATTCTGTTATATAGAGTTTTATCACTGGGAAGCCTGGTGTTGTGCCATTTTCTGCGGGCTCTACGTTTTTCAGCTATTTTCTCCCTAATTTTTACAGGGTAGCTGGTATTAACATCAGCATTTAATGTTTCAGCTGGCCTAGAATTCCATGCTGCATTTTGAATGGTTTTTGTGAGAGAATCGACAGTTTCTTCCAATTCGTTAATAGTTTTAAGCTGAATTTTAAGATTTATGTTGTTTGCAACTAGCATTCGGAAGTTCTCCCAGCACGTTTGCTTGTTAGTAAGGAATGGCGGCGTTTCTTTCCTTATAATATTCGTACTTATTGTAAGGATAACTGGTGAGTGATCGGATGCTATATCAGCACTATCTTCAACTTCGGTGTAATGTAGCGATACCCCCTTAACTACAAAAAAGTCAAGTAAGTCAGGTACTCTATTAGGATCAGTCGGCCAGTAGGTTGGTTTACCAGATGAGAGATGGTTAAGCTGCAAGGAATCCATAGCTTTTTTTAGCTCACGTCCCCTAGGATTGATTAATCTCGATCCCCATAGCGTATGTTTCGCATTGTAATCACCTCCAGCAATAAATCTTTTTCCCAGATAATGGAAGCAGTCAGCAAATAAATCATTTTTTATTAAATGTCGGGGCGGACAGTACACTGCTGCCAAAATGAGAGAAGAGTTTAGCTCTTTCACAACAATGCTAGTAATCTGAGCATAATCTTGTTGGTAAGAATTGTACTGGTGGTGTTGAATACCTTTACGTATTAGTATAGCACTCCCACCACGTGCAGTTCCATCGGGATGCTGAGTATGATACATACTGTAGCCATTTATGTTAAAAAACGATTTGTTAGTAAAATGCGTTTCCGACACAAGAAGCACATCAATCTTCTGTGACCGTAGGAACGATTCTGTTTCTAGACGCCACTGCGCTAGACCATTGGCATTCCAGAGTGCAATTCGTAGTGATTTCATTGTTTATGGAATTATTTTAGTGATGAGCTTAGTCAGAAGCTCCATCATAATCTGATTTTGCTTGTTCATTTGTTCAAGCAATGATTCAAAGCGAGTTAAGATAGCCAGTAGACAATCGTAGTTAGGATCATTTGGTTGCTGCTGCACTACTGCTGGTGGATGTCCTTTCAAAGCTTGAGAGTACGATTTATCTTGCGTTTTCAACTGCTGGTTAGGTGACTGAGTCTTCATTATAGGGTTGTTTGCAGTTGCAGCGTCTGGCGCTAGTCTGAGTATCGGAGGATTAGGTTCTTCCAGCATCTTAACCATGACGTTGGATTTTTCAAGTAAGCTGTTATTTCGCTTGGTACGCATTTTTTGTAGTTCTTTATAGACTGTGCAACCCTTGTAATTCGCAGGGTGATTACCTCCACATAGTGCACATTCGGGAAGAGTTTCTTTAGTTTTTGAGCATTTGTTTGTCGGATGTGTGGCAGCGCATTTAACACACGTAAACGGCCGATTACAGAAGCGTTGTGTATGTCCGTACTGCTGACATCGTTTACATTGAGGTATTTCAAAATTTTTACGCGGTGGCTCAACTTTGATTTTAACATTGAGTAAATATTTAAGTAATGAAAGTTAAATTTTAGGATAGGATTTTTGTGATTATGTTATTTTTTTTGTGTTAATGCCAGTAAGAATTACGTTGTAAATTTTGATTATTTTATACAAAGTATAGAAGAGAAAGAGACCGAAATGCAAGCAAGAGGGATCAAGGGGCACAGCCCCTTGCGAAGCCAAAATGGCCGAGTTATTATGTGTACGTGTGTGTGTGTATATACATATATATATATATATATATATATATATACGTTTAGAACATAAAAAAGTTTCTATAGACGAGCAGAAAACTTCATAGATCATTTTACGTTAAAGATTTTTAAAAAAAACTTTAGACTGTCCGAACTAAAAACGTACGGTTTAGAGTTCTTCATGCGTAAAATAACCTGTTGATATTAATATTATACCTTTTTTTTTAATTAATGCTCCATTAGGGCAATTATAAGTTGAATAGATAAATAACTTGCTGAGACATCAACGAAAATTCCCCGCCTTTTTTTCTTATCAAGATTAAAAATAATCTGATTAATACGCTGAAATATACATTAGAAGTAATATTTTATAAAGCTATTATCACATGTAATGGAGGAAACCCGCAGCGCCGTAAAATTACACGAAAAAATAAATGAACAAAAAAATGCAGGAAGTAGGGGAAGGAATTAACAAATGAAATTTAAGTAACTTTCGAAATGTATTACAAAAACTGTAATGAGAGAAGTCGTTAATATGTCACGGAGGCACGATTTAATTTACCTAAGCCAATACAGAATTCTGTACTTATAAAGGAACGGACCGAGAGTGCCCGTAAAAAAACGCAATTTAACTACTTTATAACTTAAACTTAAAAAATGTATACATTACGTAACATTTCCGACATCATATATAATCTTCTATGTATAAGTAGGCAAAGGCAAAACAGTACCTTTTTCTCCTATGTTTATTAACCGATTTTCTTTTCCTTTTTTTTTTTTTGTTCAGTAGCTATTGACCGTGTCTATTGTAAGCAGGAAAAAAAAATTTGGGAACAATTACTTTTCTTTTCATATTTAAATAAAAAATTAATACAAAAAATGAAAAATGAAATAGCTGTAGCGCCTGTAAATCTGTTCTTATTAAAATGTTTTAATTTTTCTTAATAATCATCATTATTGGCGTTTTTACAGTGTACTAAGTCTCAAGGTGTCATTTGATATCAATAAATGGGGTTATTCAATTATTATAATGGTACTGAACTGTTTTCTATTGTAAGTACAAAAGCGTACGTCCTCAGTTGTATAATGATCGAATGTATAGGAGTGGAAAAAAAAAATTTTGCAAAAATTTGCAAATTCATATTACATGTTTTCCTCAAAAAATTTTTAATAATAATTATAGTCGAATTTCGACCAACGGGCGAACACTAGTTACAATAAATACACGTGATACTATTAGATTTCGTAAATTAATAATGTACATGATTTTTTATTAAAAAATGTCGGTAATTCCCTATAGCATTCTAGCGACAAGTATTCGCTTGATAGGATTTATAAAGATCATCATAAACCATACTTACAAATTAAAAAATAAAAATCATACGTAATAATCCACAGATATAACCGTCACGAGGAGACAATATTAGCGCGTGCCTTTGCATACTGCATTGTCACACATATTATCACCTATTCCAAAAACGACCAAACTCATTTGTGACGTATGTGGAGTATAACACGGTGGGCCATCTCCTCGTCTCAACAAGAGAGATCAGCGTGTTTCGGGGAGGATGCTGGTTTGCCCGAAATTCTAGTGAAATGGCCTGTAACAACCGTCTTTAAATTTTTGAAGCTCACCAGACACTTACATAGTAGTCTGTTTTTTTTTCTTCTTTCTCTCTGCTTTATAATCTCTATTACTTTTAAGATGTAAACTTCTTATCGGCCCTAACTGCTGGGCGACTTTAAATAAATATATTTAAGAAAAAAATTTGAATGGCACAGGGCAGAAGTGAAACTTCAAAGGCGTTTTCCACTATTTCGATTTAAAATTAAAGGTTTAGGACCAAATTTATCAAGAGTAAGGTTGAAATGGGGAGATCTGTGATTCTTATAAACGCATATTTACAGAGTTTCATTTAAAGAAAAACAAAAGCAAATAATGAATGCATTTGTTTTATTAATGTTTTTCATTGATTGTTGGATTCTATAAAAGATACAGTCGGCTTAACTAAAATATGAAATATAAGTTTTTGATGTCATTTCATCAATACAATATCTAGAAAATACTGCATCAATGGTAGTTCCGTACTTTGATTTATTTGTATTATTATTAATATTTAATTGAAGTTCGGTTTGAAGAAATACTATTAAAGGCAAAGAATCATCGTTTGATGCAATATTGACGTTGAAGTCTCCAGCTAATATCATTGGAAGTGTATGTAAATTTTCTTTTAATAACCTTGAACCATCGGCGGTGAAAGGAAGTAATCGTCTATGTATAAATTTAATAATTACATCATGGACCAGCCTTTGATTTGGAGAAATATAAATGGCAATAAAATAATTATTTCTTTTCCATCTTCCGTCTTATATTGAACAATACATATATGTGATCCCCGACTGTTCAGAAGAACTAGCCGTTGATTGGGTTCTTTTTGAAATAATTTTTGAATGAATGTTTGTTTCCCATGGAAAACTCATTATCCATTTCTTCGTCACTTGATGACATTTTTAGAATGAAATAAATGAGGCATACTGTATATAAACATGGACACTCACGATTTCGTACAACCATTACGTAGAAAAGGAACAGACTGTCTGTTATCTTTAATTTGATCTGCCGCTCGTAAATAAGAAAGAGGGCACGCTAATACGCGCTTCGGAGGGAGCCGAACGCGTAATTTTATTTCGATAGATTACTGGGGCTACGTGTGTCTATTACGGATTTTTAGATATGTATATTAACAACTCTATTATTCATAACGTTCGCTCGCTCGCTTTTCGTGTTAACTCTGCCCATGTATATTTTTATTTATATATAAGGTGCGCCCTAAAGAGGTTTCACTTAAAAAAATTACAACTTATCGACAGGGATATTTTTTTCAAAATCAAATTAACGGCAGTTTTTATGCTAGTGAATTAGTCAGATTGTCTCTGTTTCTGGGAAGCGTATAAACTAATTGCTTATTTACGTTTGTTACTAAGTTCTTCAGGTACTTCTGAACTTATATTTAAACAGTCGTTAAGGGTTTCCGAACCTATTCGAAATGGATGCTGCTCATAGTGGAGCACAAAGTAATTTCTTAAATAAATATTTCAAACAGTTCAAAGAGTACCCCGTAACAAACATTTGATTCGAGAATAAACTGAGTCGCTGTGATCCACATTTGCAGAATATTTAAAAGGAATTATATTTCACTATGTGTTGATGAGTAATCGTGTCCGTTGTTGACAAGCGCAGGGAATAAGGGGAAAACGAATACATTTCACTACAACATTTCTTCCTCTATACCGCTAAAAAAAAATGAAACATGGCTTTAATATACCATCGCTGTATATCATAAATCGAATGCCTGAAATTTAAAGCTGCAGCATTTATTAAAGATTCAGCAGAGTCGTTGAAACGAACTTTTAGTTGTTACGTCGTTGATAAATAAAATTTCCCGTATTTATAAAGGTTTTCTTTTGCGGTCCATTTTCATTTGTAGCAGTCCAAACAGAAAAGACACCGAATGTCGGAGGTGATCAATATTATCGGAAAGCGAAGTTTTTATAACAGCAAGAGATTTAAAAAACTGTAGAACTAACCGGAAGTCTAATTGCTCTTGTCGCAATACTTTAAATTTGTTCGGGCCGGCGCAAAGGCATCGTGCGACATTAAAAGAATTATACATTTCGCGCGACTTCTCTAATTCCGATAGCATTAGCCCTGCAATGGATGCGAGGTAAGCATATGCATGTGTCCGCATAAAACCATCATTGATTTGAATGACATTAAAATAGCATGCAATTTATCAAAATAACTTGACTGACGGATGACAATCACTCCGCGGCATTCGCATCTGTGTTCAGATGCCATGGATATTTACGCTAATATTAAGCTAATAAGTGTGCATAATAATAACGTACGTTAATTCTTAAGGCGCCGGTTTTTTTCCTACATTTTTTCCTCCAGTCGAGCAATACTTTGCTTCTAATTATAATTCTGTATGTAGGCGCTTGGCTACTAAACCAGAGGTGTCATCGGTTAACTTGTCTCGTTCAAGATCCAAATCGCTGCCCCAGTGGTGTATACCTAATCTGAAGTTGAATATCGGTTATACCAGAGAATTATCTGAGGGAAAGTAAAGGCGGATAGTCCAAAAGTAGAAAGGAACTGGCCTCAGTATATTCTTTTCAAATCCATTAGATCCGTAAGTACATTATGAAAAGCTTAATTACATAATCCATGATTCTTTATCAAGGATATCCATGGGACTTGCTTTACTTTTTATTCATACATAGTATTATTGTACTGCGGTATTATACGCAACGTCTAAATAATAAGTTACCAGCAGTTGTAATGAACTTAGTTGATAATAAAAAGGTTTTTCTTTTTCTTTCTTTTCTTTTTTTTGTAATATAGGCTGTAGGCTATATTTTTTCCCGCTTTGGACATTTATGAAGCAGTTAACGTATTTCAAACGCTTTTCGTAGCTAAAGATAAAAGAAAAGTTATGCGTATAAGTGTGTGGAATTTCACGTTTAGCTTTATTCGAAAGATTTTTCTTACTTCATTCTCTTGAAACTTTTTCAGCTCCATCAGATGAACAAGCAACCAGATTTCGATAAATGAAAACGTTTTTTTTTTTTTTTTATTTTCAATTTAAAATCTGCTATTTTTTTTATAATATTTTCCGCGTTAGTTTGTTCCTACTGCTGATAGAAAGATTTTCTTTTTACTAAGCGTAAAAATTATCACCGAACGTTTTAGAATAGGAAGTTATCACTAACAATATTCTCATATTTGTAGATTCGTTGGCGCAGGAAGACGGAGGATGGGCTAGAATTTCACCTATACGGAAGAGTAACTAGTTCTGAAGCTATAGTTTGAATTACGTATCGAGCGAGACTACTTTGGCATCCGAGAATTTATGAAGAAATTGTCGTTTTGTAAAAACCTTTCTTATTAACCGTTCATAATTTAATTTATATTTCTTCTTTGCGACGGAAATATTAACTTCTAATTAATTCAATCAGAGATTAATAAAATTTATATGTATGATTATCGGTGTCTACGCTTGCCTAAACGATCTGAATTTTTTTGAAATTTTTTTTATATGATATTCGCTATTATTTCGAATTCAAAATTGTAATTGATCTTTGCGAACTTAACGATACACCGAATTTTTAAATTCGCAAAAACAACTAAGCAATTTAAATACTACTTCAGTAGGACTAAAATTAGATTAACTAATTTTTTGTTTAAACCTATAATAAAACCCCCAATAGCAGTAAAATAAATTATAATAAAGGGATTATTTCGTATAAATTGCAAATATAGTACTGCTTCGAATTAAGAGATGTCGAAAAATATTAAACCGTTTTCAGACAAATAGTAGCCATTTAGTGAAATCAAAACACGTATAGAGGTTATCCTAACGGAGTTTGAAATTTGTAAACACATAAATTTGTTTTCCCCCTTAAATACTACCACTTCCAAGAATGAGAATATCGCGCATTTTGAAAAGGGTAAATTTACCGATAAAACTACTAACGTACATCAATTTACAAGTTTATTAAATTAATATGAACACAGTAACGGGCGGATAATTATTACAGTGTATATAGCTTTCCTTTTTTCCCTCGAGCGCATTAAGGAGAATGAACAATATTATTATTATACCAAAAATTTTTGGGAACGCCAACCAAGGGCAATGATCCAAGAATTACGAACAAAAGGATTAAATTTTAATATATAGAGAAGAAACGGAGGAAACGAATAAAACTGGAACAACATCTGATGAAGGAAGGGAAAGTATGTAGGAAGCAAAAAAAAAGAGTAGGCAATTTAAGGTGTAAAAACTTAGCGTAAAGAAGGAAGCGCTCCTGCACAGGAAGAGAACATTATTCGAGAAGAGAATATGATCCGCATCACAAACGCGGTCGTGATCCGAGGGATGAAAAATACAATGTGGAGAAGAAATAATAGAAAAAAACGAAAAAGAGTTGGAATAAGATAATTAAGGATCGAAACGAAGACGTGTTACGGAGGAAATAATGGAGCGACTGAGACCAGGAAAATCAGCAAACCAAGACCGTGATGAAAGAAGAGGCCGTGCATTAGTTTGTAAAAGGAATAAGAATTAGAAAAGGAGGTAATTATCCGACCATGATATGAGGTGTGCTTGCTAAGACGGAAAAATGATATCGTTAGCGGGAAATTTATTGATAAATGTTCTGCTAGAAGGAAGCAGAGCGAGCAAACAAGTCAACTAGGTTATTGCCCGCGATGCTGCTACGACTGGGAATCCAAAGAAGATCGATTTGAATGGAACGAACTAAGAAAAGATCCGCAATTAAGGAACGAACAGAAAGGATAATGTAGTCGTATGAAAGGGATGGGAAAGGAGAGGATATGGCCTGCAAGACGCTCAGCGAGTCGGAAAAGGTACTTGTTATTGTAGGAGAAAAGTACAATGAAAATAACTGCACAGAATATATATATATATTGCATACGACTCTGCAGTAAACATAGAAAAGAAGAAAGGAAGTTTATAAAGTTCGTATCGAAAGTAGTTTTATTCACCAAAGCGCATAAAGAGGAGCGCGTCACACCGTAGAATGGTAATAGAGACCTTTGAAATTTCGGAAGTCGATAAAAAAAGTCGATACCCGATGGTGATAATGGTATCTAGCCGGATCCGAAGAGAAACATTTTGATGCGATTCAGGTAATGACGAAAAATTTAATATCCATTCCTGGCGAGGAAATTAAAAATGATAAAGTCGAATTATTCTTCACTGGTAAGTTTACCGGCATAGACAAGAACCGGAACGAAAAACAAGGGGGAAAATTTTATCTCATCAATATAAAAAAGTTGTCAAAAAAAATTAAACACATAGAAAACTTACCGTTGTCGCTGATCTAATTATAAACTGGTCACCGAGAGACGATCGGGGGGATCTGCAAAAGTTGGCGTAAGTGCCAAAATTTTTAAAGTGTGAAATAATCGGCCGAATTGATCGAAAATACTGTTGTGACACGCGAAATAATGTGCAGTCGCAGTAGTTTTATTATTATTATTATTATTATTATTATTATTACTGTAACGCGCGTTCAATTGTTTATATTCAATTCGAGAAATAAAACCGACTCTTTTATTATTAATCGATTTTTTTCATTTTTCGCGACAATTTGTCGAAGAATATTAAAATAATTTTCTCAGCTGCAACCCTCGAACGAAAAGTTAAGCGAGGCTAGACGCGCGAGCTTATCACCACTTCTTGGCGCTGCGATTTTAAATAAATCGACGAGAGACCAGACAGTGACGAGTGAGCTTACTTCTTGGCTGCTGGTCGGTGATCACGTGCGCGCTCCGATCACTATTTTTTAAATAATTCGCGCATGCGCCGTAAGATGGCGTTCAATTAAGCCTTAACGGAAAGCATCCTGCTGGTGTGCTGTGTTCTGTTACGGCGGCTGTTTCGCGTCGTACGTGTGGCACGTCTGTTTTTGCGTGCACATTTTTACATGCAATCTGTGTGTGTGGCTGTGTGCGCGGTTGTTATCTGTAAAAGAAATAATACGAACTGGATTTGAATTATCACGGAGCAGAGTAAATATAATTAATAGAAATTATTAGCGAGGCCTACGTTCAACGTACGTACACACGCGCATGCACATATGTACTACACGCATTATTCGCGGAAAAGACCTATTGAACTGAAAGAGCGAATTCAATTTCAGTTCAGAATAGACGGACTGAAAATGAAGACACTTTTACGACTTTCAAGATAAAAATCGTGACTCTAACTGACCTACTGACCTTTTTCATAGATTCGTCCCAGAATAACTACAGGATGGGGTACAAAGACTGAGACGAAAAAAATTCGTTTTTTGTTTTGCTTTCCTGTTTGTTTTTTTTTCTTTCTTTTCTGAAAACATCGAATTTTTTATTCATTTTCGGATGTATGAAAAAGCGACGATACACAATATAGCACACCGCAACTGCTCGGAACAAACTCAGACACCATAATTAAACTTAAAAAACCAACATCGAGATGTTGGATAGAGCTATTTCATCATATTGCTACATAGCGATTATTGGAAAAAATATGCTGCGAAGAGCAAACAAAGTTGAACGATGTGATTTTATAGTTATTAAAGAAAACGTCTCTTTTATTCTGCATTCTGGACTGATGAAAGAAGGGACCATATCCTGTTCTCCAAATCAATCGGAATTTTACTGCAACATAATTTCATAGCCAGTTTTGATCAAATTCGTGACAAAGAAACATTTTTGGCTAATTCTATTTTTTCTTTTGGTTTTGTAAGGGGCATTTACGTACGACATCTTACTTGCCTCAAACCAAACGACATTACGGCATTAAAACATTTCGTAAGTTCTTTCTTTTTATTACGGTTAATGAATTAGCCGATTAATTAAAAGAAGCAATAATAATCACGCTGCACTTTTAGGTTACAGAAAGAAAAAAAAAAAAACCAAATAGAAGAAGCAGTTCAAGTCCACTGAAATACTGCATATATTTCACAGCAAGATGATAACTGTTAAAAACCGGAAAGTCTGTAAGTGATACAGTTTATTATCTACCCTGCTATGTAAAAACGTACTAAGTTGCTATTGGAGAGCAAAGTATTGGTTTGTAATGTAACAGTGTCTAATCGAGAGGCTATCTGGATCTATTGGAATTTCGAAAAAAAAAAAAAAAAAAGATTAAAGCGGGTATTCAAGCCAGGACAGTTAATGTGCTCCTTAGTTCGTTGTTACTGAAAAAAAAAAAAAAAGTCTTAATGCTTGGAAAAAAATAACTAAAACTATAATGTAGGCGTTAATTTAAATTTACCGGCAATTCTATTGATTTCGTAACTCGAGCTAATTTTTTGTTAAATATTATGAAGACTTTTGACGATCCATTTCACATAAACTTGAATGTGATTTTCAACAAAATGCACTTTTATCATCTTTGTGTAGAGATATAAACCAATACGGACTTTTGTATTAATGTTTCTTTTGAATCAATTTAACGACAACAATATTATTATCATTATTTAACAGAAATTAATTTTTCACTACTGAACTCACAGTTGGTTAAAATTAAAGTGGCGCTTCCGTCACGCGGGAAATAAATAAAAATTCGGCGTTCTGATTCCGCTTACGGTAAAACTAATACTTCCGTCGCAAATGAAAAAAAAAAGTAAAATATGTAAAACATGAGCAATGCAACGAAACAAAATTTATAATTTTACGAGTATTAAAATATTGTAAACGGAACACATGCCTTTTTAGTTTATAATATTTTAACATTTGTAAAATTATAATTTCTATTTCGTTGCATGGCTTATGATGTTTTACATATTACATGAATACGGAAATGGATGGCATACGGTAAATAATTCCTCTTTTTAATAAGTATCACATTCGAATGCATATAGCCCTTCGTTTTAATTTATTACCTACCGATGTTGAAATTGTGATTGAAAAAAATTATAAGCACGACGAAAACACCTATCACATGGTGGTACATCGTTAAAAATAAACTTATCAATTAATATGCAGCCGCTTACGAGCGTGCACTGTCATTTTAGACCGTCTATTATTTTCGAATCTTTCAGACTTGACAGATACTTAATCTTTTCACTATTGGCATTGACTTAATTTTATTTTTAGCGTGTGTTTGATGTATACGTATGGCGAAAGTGTGGATAAGTTGAGTGTGCGAGTACGAATCAGTGCGTATACACTTAATCTTCCGTTATTTATTTATATTTATACAGTGAACGTGTTTTATTTGATTTGCACCTTTTTTTTTTTCTTTAATTCTGTGCGCTCTACTCTCCCCGCGCTTAAACCGAATTTTCTTTTCTACCTGTCATACTTAACTGGAAAGTTTTTCACTTCAGGCTAAACTAAGGAGAATTAATTAGCTTTTTCAGACGACCATCTTCTTAAATGATATATATTTTAGAAAAGGTATTACACGCTATTATATCGCTTCACATTCGACACATTTTACGAAGTTAACTCGTGATAGAACGGAGGCCAACAGAAAACTCGCTTATGATCAAAAATTGAAAAATCAGAATTAATATTCGGAAAATTGAAATTGCTTTTTTTCACAAAAATATCCGAATAATATATTTTATTTTCCATTTGGGCTCGCGGTAACTGCGGTCATTAACCCGAGGCAATGATTATCTTTTAAATAGTGGGATTCGAACCGAGTTCCGAATGAAACATTACTTAATGTGTTACGATAGCTACCGAAGAATTATGTATCTTTCCCATTTTTAAATTTTTTTAAAATTTTTTCCTCCTTCAGTTATTGCCACTACCGCTTCATTTATTTGTTCACTACTTTCTCATAATAAAATTCAGTGTTTCTCCCCTTTTGTGATGACTTACATTATAAGAGTAGCAAACTGATTAATTTGTAAAAACTGATAACTTGTGTAATGTTTATTTCGTTTCTTTTGTGACTTTTCTCTATTCTACCTTCTAGATCTTTTCTCTTTTGCCGTAACGGTATTTTCATTAAATTAAGAAATGTGACTCTAGGAGTGACAATGTAGCCACTATCTAATCATAAAGTGGCCGTATTGCTCCCTTACTCTTCGTTATTTCCCATTTTTAATACATTGTAAAACGCATAGTGACCATACATTCGTACAAGCATATTATTTTTTTAAATTTCTGCTTCACTCAAATATTTACGCAATCAATTGTTGTAAATCTCTCGCTACTCCTGTTATCCTCTACCATTCTGTTATTTTTCCGTCCTCAAGTAGCATTAGGTCAATTTGATCTTGCCACCTCCGATAATTCTCCTTTCGTTTTTTTCCCTTTCAAGATCTTCTCTAATCTTTTCTTTATCATACGGAAAGTAAATTATATTAATCTTTACTTTTCCTTCTAATTAATTATTTTCTCGCCATCGTCTCCTCTTCCAATTTCATCTGTTCGATTAAATTCAGAGTCATTCGCCTTCCTTTTCCGCTCATTACTATTTTCTCGCTTTCTTTTATATTTTTCATTCCTTTGCACGTTTGACGGGTAATCATTCGATGCTGACAACCACAAATAACAAAAGAAAAACACCGAAAGCAGACCAAATTCTCGATTTTTAAAACGTGGATATTGTAAAATTAAAGAAGCATTAACTCATTGCGTTGTTTCAAAAAATGGGGGAAAAAAAATTGATTATAATTAAAGCAAAGTCTTTGTTAAAAAATATGAATATGATCTTGTTCTTTTGTTATCTAGAATAAAATCATGCAGAGAATAGACACCAGCAAATGTTTACAGTCCGTAAAATGTATTGCACTTTAAGCTGTTTTATTATTAAATTCACTCAATAATTTTATCGAAAAACGACGCGAATGAATTTCAAATAGTTGAAGAAAAGACTGAAAATTTGACTACTAATAAATGTAAAAATAATGTAAGAAATAAAATGAATGATTAAATTTGGTGGCAATTCTATAATTATGGCGAACATGAATTATTAGATGAACTTGACTGTGATAAGATACTCGGCTGTTCTATTGCAACAAACACTAAATAAATATTAATGTACTAGAATCGACATATTATTCTATCATCAGTTAGCAAAGTTAGCAGAATAATATGTTAAATATTTATATTCACGATCATGGTAAATTTAAGGAATTACAAATAATTTTTTTTTTTTTTTAGTTTATGTATTTTTAATAGACAACTTTTAACTTTATTATGTTAAAAAAAGAAATTAAGAATCCTAATGTTTGTTTTTTGGTTTGACTGCAGTTTTGCATTTATTATAATTGCTTCGATTAAATCAACGCAGTATATTTTAGGTAATACGGTGACATAGAATTCTTGAGCTTCCATTAGTAGAATAACTTTTCTTGACGGAAACAATAAAACAATTGCAATATTCTTTAATAACCACTTTTTATCCTAAAAATCAGTAAAATTTGGCTATAGCGTTTTTGAAATAAGTTTAAAATTGCGCGCATGAAACATGAAAGCTATTAATGTATTGTAGAATTGCTTAAGACTTGTAGTTAGATACGAAATATAACAAGAATAAACTATTGCCTTCTGTTACTTCCAAAAAAATTATTCAGAATTCTTTTTTTTTTTTTTTGAATATCTTTTTAAACGTTTCATCCTATAAATGTACAAATTTTCATCAATCATCATCAACCGTAACTTACATTTTATAAAGTTTTAACCTATGTACTATGTTTCGTAGAACTACACGCATCTAGGAATTAATAAATTGTAAATAGTCATTCACATTTTTGTAATAGTAAATAAAATTACTTAATGTTGATCACCAACATAAATGGCGATAATCATGAAAGATGCGAGTGAGATATTAGATTAGCGAGTGGCTGTATGTAGTGCTTTTAAAATGTTTAATATGCATTTTTTGTATTAGGTGCTATTTTTAAACTCCCATTAGCGGTGGTGGGGGGGGGGGAGTGACATAAAACAAGACACTAATAAGATAAAAGAAGAACATAGGAATATTACTGAAGAGACCTACAATCCGCGTCTAAAACAATAGAAATAACTGATACCGCTGTCTATGTTTATAACATAG
Organism: Icerya purchasi; assembly: GCA_039619475.1. NCBI lineage: Eukaryota > Metazoa > Arthropoda > Insecta > Hemiptera > Monophlebidae > Icerya > Icerya purchasi. Next base: position 274,852,643 of record CM077116.1, read on the forward strand.
AGAGCCACAATTGAAAATTTACTCAGGATGCCAAATACTGTCACCCCTTTATTTAATCGTTATTTTCCATTTTTAGGATTCCGTACACCTATAATGTACCGAATCCTAATAAGGTGGTTCAATAACGACAAAAATATTCAATTAAAATATGCAATAACTCACGAACGGTTTCACTTAATAATTCCGGAATTGGATCATAAATTATGATTAAAATTCTCTTTAAAACAATCTATAACTTTAAGATGACCGATTACCCTGGGTGGCAAAAACCTCAAAAAACCGTCAAGAACATATAATATGGTATTTAAAACCGCCTCAAAAATCACCTTTAAAAAATTCATAATTCATCACCAGACAAATTTTTAACGGTGAAATTCAAAATATAAAATAAAATGCAGGAGTTCTTTCATGACATCAAAAAATTATTATTTAAAACCCTCTTTTGGGTCGAAAACAGCAAAAAAAATTATTTCACGTAAGTAATAGCCCGAGTAAAAACGTTGGAGAAACCAAAACGTATTTCAAACATGTGCATAAAAAACCGCTTCAAAGGAAAAATATAGCCAAGCTTACAACTTTATATTCAGACCTTTGGGGCGCTGAGAGCTCGAAGATTTTGAAAAATATATATTTTTTTTCGGGCGTGTGATATATCGTCGGAAAAGATCGCTATTTGTTGGGAACGAAACCGTAGTTCATTTCCTTAACGAAACTTTCAGAGTTTACGAAAAGTTCAAAAAAGCGAGAAAGATGATGTATGTTCCTTTCTTGATGTCGCGGGTATCATAGTTTAAAATTTTGAACAAGGTTAAAATTATGTACATCCCCCCGTATATTTTTCTAGTATTTTGGAGCATTAGGGTTTGCAACGTCAAAATTAGGCCCTGGGGGGCGCGGAATGCTCTAAATTTTTGAAAATTTTTTTTCCCCCCAGTCATGTAATATATCAATTGAGAGATCACTATTTATCGGCTAAAGAAAATCGTATTTCATTTTTTTAATGAAATTTTCAAGATCGTAATAATCTCAAGAAGTCGTAAAAAATCACGTTCCTTTTCCCCTTTGCAGCGGGAAAAATTAAATTCCTTTTTTTTTTTTGAATTTAGTATTACGTAAATATAAATATTATAATTATCGTTAACTTATCATGCTTGACTGAACTTATTAATATTTAAAAATATGAACATCGTTTTGTTTTTACGCGTAGCTGTCGTTATTCGAAATTATTTCATTGTAATTACTCATCGTGTCTTTTTTAGAGTCCATATTCGTTTCTATATTTCTTAGCGTCTTCTTAAAAGTATTTAATAATTTATGAATATTACGATTATGATACGTTACAATATAAGTAAATTTTATGTTTTATGCTGTTAATTTTAAAAAAGGATTCAAGCCGATAACGTTTCTAGAACTGTGTCGATTTACTACGTATCGTGAAACAGAATATTGCAACTGGAAATGTTAAAATAATGAGAACTTTTAATCAGCAGTAATTTCTCAGGCGTAAACATGTACCAGTCTTATGTAGGCCACGTACATACGCATTAGTAATTAGTAGGTTCGGAAGGATACGTGTTATTCATGCCACATAACGAAGTTGATGATGTAACCCCGAATGTGCAGCACCGGATTATCCAAAATTTTGACCCACCGGTGAGATACTGAATTCTGTACTATTATGAATTCGGCGCGGAAAAACTGTTGTTACAGGTTCACATGGCATCGCTATAAAAACTAAAATATTAATTCTGAGCAGAGAAGTATTCAACTCTCTCTCCTTTTCTATCATCCATGTCGGAGAAATTATAAATACACGCTTCAGATTATCTAATGAAGTTGAAAATACGAATCACACGAAGACATACTCTTCTTTCGCTTTCTCTACAAACATAATTCTCTTTCCTATTCAACTTTGCATGTTTCATCCATTTTGCAGTTTGTCCATCTTCTTCAGTAAACCATTTATTATTCTTTCTTTCTCTATTTTCTCATTCTACTTCGTTATTCTTACTCAATCCATAATATTGTTTATTTATTTATTTTTTTTTAATTACTACATAAGCAGTCTGTTTAGTTCAAGATCTGCTGACATAATTGACATAATAGCACCAATACTAGTATGCGGCATCAACAAAACTATCGTATCTAGAATTTACTTCCAGAACCTGCGATCCAGTTCCGGATGTTCATTCGAAAAAATAACCAATTGTTTAGAATGCGTTTTTTAAATTCTACACACCCAAAAACATAAGCATGGATTATAAAATTTCAAATTTTGATTCTTAGAGTGATTATTTACCTTTGAGAAGTTAAAAATTACCATTATAAAAAGGGACGTGTGTTTTAAAGTAATTAATTTACATTGAATTTGAAATAATATCTCGTAATAACTTTTATATAGAATGCGGTGACATTTAAAACAAGTTTGGATATTACATAAATCAACATAAATCAATGAAAAATCAGAAATATATATAAATTTAAAAAACGTGTTTATTACTATCAAATGTGTTTAATACAATGACAAAGAGAAATATACGTTTAGTAATGTAAAAAGTATATGTCGTAAACATAGCGCACAAATGAGACAACAAGTATAGAAACATGAAACAAAGCGATTCTTTATTTAGCTCTTTACATAACTCAAAATTTAATGTTGTAATTCAATAATCACACATTAAAATGGCTGATCAAAGGTGACTAGAGTTAACATTAAAATAATTTAATATTTTCTTTATGAACCCATGAAAACAATAAAATTTCTATTTGGGCAGTATGAAGCAATTTAATCGAAAAATTCTAAATTAAAAAAAAAAAACACGATTAACTTCAGCTTTTTTCTCTTGTTTTATTTCCAGGCGTCTTACCTTGAAGTGTTTACTAAATCTTTACTATCATTTTTGTTAATAATTCATTAGAAAAAATAAAATAAAAACGAATTTCAGCTAGCCTAAGTATTAGTGGACTCATCAAAGCAAGATTGTGTAGAAAATTTAAAACAAAAATAACATTTCATTTGTTCATGTACAAAAGCAGAAGGAATCATCACACAAGTTATTCTTATGCAAATATTCGCCATTATTTTCTTAATAATAAAATTACTTTTATAAGACATTTTTATAGTTGTAACACTATAAAAGTCAAGAATGTTAGGTTACCCGGAATTTTCGAAATAAATACAAACTCTGTTATATTTAGTAAATCGACATTAGTTCTATTTTCTTGAAATTCAGGCAACATTTGTGAAATAAGAAGTTAATATATAAAATTAAATATTTCGGTTTCATACTGCGTAAAATAATTACTCTATTATTGCTATATCAATTGCGCTTTTTGTATTCCAAACACTTACTTGTATATACTGGATACGAATCAGGGTTGGTCGCGCGGTCTTTTGACGACAAAATAACAAATGATTTGTTCTGTCTTTAGTTTCATTTTTGATTTTTGAACGTCATCTATTATCAGGTAGGGTAGTATCTTTGAGTAAGGGCTGGTGGCTTACGCGTGCGTGCGGACTGCGACATCGTTATATCGAACTGTGTCGTATTATGTCAAGCGGTGATAATAGATAAAAGGCTGGCTCAGATAGATCGGATACGATAAGAGTGCTTTGTTTTCTGCGACTATTAAACGATGTGAAGATCGAGCGTAGTACGACCGTCCGAAATAAATGCAAGTTAGTGATCACATTCTCTGTCGAATAATGTTTTACAAATTATCTCTTCGTTTTTAAATATTCATTTCCATCTAAAATAAAAAAAAAAAAACCTAATGCTCTCCACCATTTAGAAACTGAAAGTTATCCGCCATATTTTGGTAGTCTCACGTGAAAAAAAGGCGAGTTCGCAACGATATATAATTAAGAAAACTGTATGAATAAAGTTGTTATGAACTAAAATGCAAGAACTATACATTCTGAAAAGAACTGTTTGAAATGATAATAGAAATAAAATTTTCTGATCATACCATTAACTGATAATACTGTAAACATATTTTTATCGGTATGGTTTTATTCAAAAAGCGTGGTGGGTTTCACTGTCTCATTCTTAAATTTTCTCGAGATGAATTGTCGTAAATATAAGCAGTGACAGAAACAACTGTCATGTATTATTTACTAAAAGGGTAGCGCCTTGCTGCAGCCAATGTATTCTGTTTATAGTCAATTTTTTTATATTTATGTATATTAAACAGGTGATATACGCTTTCCAGTATGAAAGTGTTGGGTCTTTCTCTTTCAGTCTTTTACCTAGAATTTTATCTTCTATATTTTATATGAAATTATTCCCTATTACGTGCTCTAACAGTTTTATAACACATTTTTCTATACTGTTTATTATACTTCTTTTTTCATTTATTTTTTGCAAAATTTTATTAGGTATTTATTTTCTTTTCTGTCCATCAGACTTTTGCCACTCTACATCCGGCTCGTATGTCCATTGCTTTCAGTTTATTTCTCATGTTGTTAAAGCTCAATTTTCACATCTATTATTAAGAACGGTCCAAACATATATTTTAGCAATTTTTTTCCAAACTTCTATGCTAAGGTTTTTATTTATTACCGATTCAACTGCAGTATGAACAATTTTTTTCTCCTTTAATATTAAACAATTAGAGTTGATCATGAAAAATAGTAATATTTATATTAAAAAATCAGTTGTACTTGTTAAAAATTAAATTTTTATTTTTTATCAGCTTCTGAAAAAATAAATTAACATGGTAGTTAAACTTGTATTACATATTCTGCAAAATTGTTATTCTTCTAGAAATAATCTAAATTGATAAATGTATCTGGAACTGATAAAATTACTTGCTTGATCTTTTCTATAAGTCTACTATTATTTCCAGTTCAAGGAGCTTTTGTACTAGACGTATTTGTTATTACCACTACGATTCAAATAATGGACACTGTGTGGGAACATTTCTTATGATTAATATGTGGTAAAAATAACGGAACAGAAACGTAACAACACTATTCAATAATAATTGTTAAAGTCCAAGTAAAATTTTCAAATGGTATTTTGAAACGGCTGAAACATTTCGGTAAAAATAGGCTAGCGCAAGTAAAAGAACAGAAACAATTTTAAAACAATGTTCATGGCAGTTTTCAATTGCGCGGTCTAATTTGCTTCTAATTCATGCACCACTATAAACAGAGTATTCCACAAAAAAGTATATTTGAATAACTTTCAAAAAGAATTCATAAAGTTCGAAAAATGGTTTTTATTAGATGACATTGCACTTCGTATTCATCACATATTATTTCGAAAACTTTAGCAACGATCCATCGCTGTAATTAACAATCCATCATATTCATCAGATCTGAAAGCAGTAAATTTCTCTCTCTCTCTCCAAAAACTCACAGAAAGGTGAACAAAACCGTAGATTCAGAAAGTTTTGACCTCTTCTACTCGCCTCTTTAATTATTTTTTTGAAATAAGAATATTTGTACTTTTAATATTAAAAATATTATTGCTTTCACATGCTCATATTTTTAATTCTGTAATGTTTTTGTTTTTGAAATATTAAATTTTCTGTACGTTCTAAATACTTTAAATGAATATACACTTCAAATTGGTGTTCTACCGAAGTGTAATATGATGAACTGTTCATTTAGTTGCATTATACAGTTAATATAAACTTCGAAAAAGAATGAAATACTTACATAAGCGTTCTTTTAGAAAAATAGAATGAAAAAAATTACGTACAGAGCAAACGAGTAAAAATTATTTCTTCAGTATATTCGAATTTCCATAAAATAATTAGTCTAATTAAATGATTTTTCTTTCTTATCGTGGACAAATTTATTTTAAGACGCATTTTGAAACAATTGGAACCGTTACTTCACAAATCCCTCTTTTTTTTGTTCTAAATCAATTAATTTTTACGCATCTTTATTACAAAATAAGAATACGAACATGAGAAACTATAGCAAAAATATAAGCTAGCAAAATAATTATACAAAATAAAAATAATGTCAAATGTCGATAAGCAGTTGCATCTAGACCGCGTTTTGTTCACAAACGAGGCGCATTTTTATCTATGCGCGATGACGATAATAATCGAAATACGTTATTGGAGTGACGAGAATCAGCGCATCATTCTCGAAAAACCGTTTCACTTTTCACAGGTAACAGCCTGAATGGACGCCCGCCTTATGGTGTAATTGGTCCTTATTTCTTCTAAAAGACGCTAAAACAGAAAGCAGTATCGGCAGATGCTGGAAGAGTTCCTTGTGCCTGCTCAGCGGAAAAAAAGGAAACTTTCGGGTACTCTAGCAAGGTGGTGTCATATACTACATAACGACAGAAACCATGCAATTACTGCGAAAACATTTGGCAATTCATAATCTCACCTTGATCGCCAGATTTGTCATATTGTGACTTTTGTTTATGTGGGTACTTAAAGTCGAACGTATCTATCAAATAAACCACCGGACTCGGTGAACTTTGAGGGAACCTAGAACGAGAAATAAGCCAAATTCTCGTCCCTATGCTCAAAAGAGTGACTGCAAATTTCAAGAATCGGGTCGAGAATGCTATTAAAAATATTTGAGCGGTGTTTTTAAAACGAAGTAAATTTGTAATGCTTGTTCATTTAAAATATAAATAGATGAAATTCTGCGTCTTCCTGTAAAAAAAATTATTTTCTACCGCGCTAATTTGTCTCCGAGTTTGGCGATTGGAAATACAATTGCCGTATCCCATACAATTTACTATTGCAAATTTTCATGACTTTAATAAAAATTTATAATTTTACGGTATTTATTAACGCAAACTTACACAATTAAATTTAACGATTATATTACTATTAATTATTTGTATAATTTAGGCAAGCGAAGGGAGCCCGTATAATAGATAAAAATGACCCTTTCTTGTGATAAATTTTATAAAAAAACTGCTAAACACTTGGACAGGAAATTGAACATAATTATTTATATTCATATCTAGATGTGTTATCAACCATTATTTTAAAAAAAAATAATAATTTGTACAAATAAAAACTTCTATTTTATATTTTTCATACCTATAAACGTATATATACGTAAAAAATAAAATGCCGAGGACGTACACCGCAAATTGCGATATTTCAATTTGAAAGAATAATTATTTATTAAAAATAGTATAATTTAAAGGGCTAAAACTATTTTTTTTTAATTCGTTTGTTTTCGTTTGATCACTGAGTATATAATTAAAGATATTTAGCTTCATAAATTACAATTGTAAATGAAGTTTAAAAAAAACCAAAACTTCCTACCAACCTTAGGATTGAACCTGCGATCGCCAAATTATTGGTGGTGTATTTACATAATTGCACTATATTAACTCTGCGTTGTGCTAACTTTTTGTTGTAGCTATTTACATTATACTATTTTTAATAAATAATTATTCTTTGAAATTGCAATAGCGCAATTTAAGGTATATGTTCTATAATTTTTGCATTTCTGAAAATTACTATCTGTAAAATTTGTGTTTAGCTACTGCTGCCACCTGTAGGTTCTTTCAAGAATTAGTATGTAGTTTATCATAAAAAAGGCTTCGCTCAGAGTATATTCTTTGTGTAATATATAAATAGAGATCCTACTTATGTACACATCGTAATATTATAACAGAAAAAAACCTTATTAAACATTAAAATATTACCTCTAGCAGTTCCAAAGTGAATTATCTCTAGCAATTAATCGGTAACTTTTTTAATTTTTTAATTTTAAGGATATTCATACTAGAGACGGATTAAGGATTTATGGGGCCCGGAACTATTTTTGAATCAGGGGCACCCTTTTTGAAGAAAAATGTGGTGAAAAAATTTAGTATTATATATGTGCAAACAAGCAAAAAATACACCTACTGAGTGCGCATCAATGACATGAAAATTAAAATGATGTTCTCTTTACAAAATCAACTTTTTTACCCTAAGAAATTAAATACCTACATAAATTGAACGTCAAATAAGGAATTTTATATAAATATACATACATGTTTATATTTGTAATTTTTTATTAATAACATTATACTTTTTCCACAAAAAACTATTATATATATATATATACATATGTATATAGTAATTAAATATTGTGGGTAGCAAAAAAATAATCGTTTTTTTAACAAAAATAAAAAATTTATTTGTAATGCATTATCGAAGGCGACGGCACTTGCGGCGTTGTGCCGCTATTGTAGCGCAGCGATTTTCAAGCTAATTTTAATACTCTTATGCAATTTTTTTGGTCGTATTCTTTTCTTTATGTAAATTAAACATGCTTGTTTAAAATTCCGTAATTGTTTATCTGATCAGAAAAAAGATAATGAAACACAGAATCAGCAATCGATTAGTACTCGCTTTTATTTTAAATGGTTTTTATACAGTTCGAAATAAAACGTATTAACTTTAAATAATAATAAAAGATAAAATATTGTTAAAATTAAGAATATTTCAGATCGTAAAACGTTTTTACATAGAAACATTTACAACGATTGCAAGTTTATTGGGAAAAAAAGAGAAAGTTTTATAGAGAGAAAAAGTATATTATTTTTATAATGAACTTATATATTATTTTTTTACATATAAAAATTAACTGAATTATTTTTAAGATAAAAAACGCAATTAGAATTGATTTATTATACGTTTCTAACTTATTTTTCTCGTTTAAAATATTACAAGTGCAATTTAGTTATTATAAACAATTTCCAAGTGCATTACAATTATATATTCTTCTTTTTTGGAGAAGTCGGTAATAATTAAACTATAACAAACGTTACATAAAATCGGGACCTTAATGGGGGCCGGCCTAAGAATTACGTTGCAATTAATAGTATATACATATAAAGAAGAAAAGGAAAAAATAAAAAGTAATACAAAACGAGTGAATTGGATGAAAGCAAACTGATAATTCGGTTTTTGTTCATTCAGTTATTAGTAACTTACACACGGCGTTAACTTTTTGTCATTTGAGTATATATTTCTCGTATACTTTCTACCATAATTGCAGTTATTAAAAGATTGCATTTTCCGTTTTGATGACTGAAAAGTTCTTCGATAAATTTCATTGGTAGACTTGCCTGAATAGATTACAGCTCTCTTATGCATTCGCAGATAATAATATTTGACGTGACATTGGATAAATGTATTTAAATATTAAAAGAAATCTCGAAACGAACCCTAGATTATGCGATCTAATTTGTGTGTCTTCAAAATTAAGTATTATGTGTGTACAATTATATAGTAATATTGCTGTTTTAATTAGACGTAAAATATGCGTATGAAAATCACACCGAAAGCACCCGGTTTTATCATCACTATTATTAATTGATCACGGTTACGCTTGTAATTTTTTTTCTAATGGAAAATTTAAACACTTGCTTACGACCTGTTCACTCCTATGCGAAATTCTAATGTAACACTTAAATTATTGATAAGACTCCGTTTCGTTTGACACGAGCTTGAAGAATAAACGTTTATCCGGAGATCATGAACAAGTGCCAATTTTAAAAACAGATATATATTTTCGATTATCCAGACTTTAATCATAATGTACTTCATAGCAGTGTGAAATAAGCCGTTTAGAAAGTCTAGGGTATTAGCGTTTCGTACGATTACTTTGGCATCCAGTTTACTGTAATTGTTTAATCTCACCTGACGACTATAATCGAAAATACGGCGAAATACAGATTTTTTTCTAACTAATAAAATGAACAGATATTATACGTAATGAGAAATTTTATGCGAATATCGCACGTCGGTTGTGAATTTTCTACATTACCGGTAAAATAAAAGTGGTTTATGAAGAATATCGAATAATACAAAAGAGAACAGGCATAGAAATAAAAAGAATTAGTAACAGCTTATGAGGCAAAAAAGTTGTATAATTTACTTAGAGAACAGTCATTTTTTTTCTTTAATTTGCTTTGCACAGCTGAATAGTACCGCAACGTTAGTCGAGAATTTTGCCGATAACAGCGGAGCTGAATTATCTTACGCCGCTTACAAAATGACAAAGGATCAACGTAAAAGTATGATATAGCTTTACTACCGGGTTTCGAAAATTGCAGCCAAGATCAATTATTTTGGATTAGTTTTGTAAATACTTGGTACTCTAAAGCTACAGAAAAAGTACTCGATGACCGAAACCAAACACTCGCCCAGCAGATTTCGCATAATCGGAACTCCTGTCTAATCAAGAAGCATTTTCTCAAGCTTTCCATTGTCTCATTGAATCAGCAGCCATGAATTCGGATGTAAAGTACAAAATATGGCAAATGCAGTACGAAAAATTTAACTAAACTTTGTTACTTTTACTTACTTTTATTCGGATGGTTTGTCGGTATTGTTTAACTGTCGTTTAATTTCCTTTTAGTCCTACTTGTTTATTAAAAATTTTCGTTATTCACGTCGCTCTGTGCACTTCTTTAGTGCGCTCTTTATTTTGTATTATATATATATATATATAAAATTGAAATTATGCTTTTTTTTTGTTTGTAATTGCCTGCATTACTTATAACATTTGCTAACGTTAAATGCTTTACTAAATACTATGTTCAAAGGAACTGTTATATTTATAATCATTTGCGAAAAAGAAACAACCACAAATGATAAATTAATTTGAGGTTCACATTAAAAAAAAAAAAGCAAACCGTAATGGAAATTATAAACTGCGAGACAAGATAAAAAACGAAAATAAAAATTAAAAAATTAAAATCCATCAAAATAAACCATGAAATTATGTCGAATGTAATAAACCGAAACGCTCAAAGTTCTTTAAAGAAAGATAACATTTCAATAGTAAGATGTACCTATAGTGCGCAGTTAAAATTATTTAATTTAATCGAAATGATGTATCAGAAGAAAACGTGCTTTTATGAATTTTATTAAAAAATTAACAAAGTCAAAAAAAAACTGCTTAGCGTGTACGCGTTTATGTTTTATTTATTTACTTTCGAAGTTACGGTCATCAGTAAAAAAACTAATTTGTGGTAAGTTTAGTTATTTTCGTAATTCTTAAATCTACTCTTTTTAAATATTATATTTTTTCTCTTTTCAAATAATTAATATTTAAAAATAAAAAAAAAATAAAAAGTTTTCAGAAATCAAAGAACTATACGATTTTTTCAACTAAAAATGTTGAACCGATGTATCATCGTGTCGTTATATAATACGCGTTCGGTTACATTAATTCTAAACAGAAATGTGATGGGAATGAAAACGATTATTTTTTTCATTTTCAGCAAAATTAAAAGAAATACTTTATGTTCAATTTGAAATTTGTAAACTTTTGCGATTCTTTATAATATAGTTTCGACTTTTTGGGGAAAATTTTCTTTCTTCAAGTTTGACGATTATGAAGAAAATTTGTAGAAATCAATTTGTCGCATATGTATAATTAGATTTTTATTGTTCAAGGTTATAGTTTTTAAGATACTTTTTTTTTAATACGTTTATTTATTGTCGCTCAGCAACTCTGGCTATTTGCGACGAATACATAAAGTTTACATCTTATAAATAGATTACATAGCGATTGATTTTAAATATTTCATAGGATTTTACGACAGATTTAAATTTAAGTTAGTTTATATCTTATATTATACAGTACAAAGAGGTTGACTTTAAATATTTTATGAGATCTTTAGAAACCAATTCATCATCGCTCAAAATGTCGTAGAGCGATTTCCCCTCGAGGTTGCAGTTTTTTCTATGTTCCACATATTTTTTACATTTGCACAGTAGATGTTGTACGGTAATGATTTCGTTGCAAGTATGGCATTGAGGAGTTTGTGTTTTTTCTAAGATGTATTTATGCGTTATCGAACAATGACCAATTCGGAGACGTGCTAGAACGATTTCTTCTTGTCGATTGGTTCGATACGATGTTTCCCAATGTTGCAGTTCCTTTTTGATGAGAAATAATTTATTTGAACTTTGGGTTTGTTGCCATTCGGTTTGCCATTTTTTCTGAATAATTTTCCTAATTGATTTGGTTAACAACTTGTCCTCTTTTTTCGCCTTATTGATGCAAGAATTAGCGAGTTGAAAGGTAGAATACCATGGAGGTCGATCTGGCGAGTGGATGGTATAAATAGGTTGAGTGTAATTCAATTCTGCAATTAATCCCATACACTGTATCGGAAATGGCTTTTGGATTCTGGATTTTTTATCATACTGTTGTACAAAGTTTGGAAACATGTTCTTTTGGTTGGAAGGGTTTGCGGTGTTAGCTGTTAATTTGACGAAGTGTTTTAGCGACAAGAGACGTCTTCTGAGTTTTAAGGGTAAAATATTACTCTCAGCGTGTAGACTAGCGATAGGACTGGTATGAAATGCACCTGTAATGAGGCGTAGAGCGGTGTTTTGTACTGGATTTAATTTTTCGAGATGATTTGTCTTCGCGCTATTATATATGACTGATCCATAATCCAGCTTGGATAAAGTCAATGCCGTATATAGGTTTTTCAATGTTTTCCTGTCTCCGCCCCATTTTGTGTGTGCAACCATTTTTAGTACATTTAGGGATTTATAAGTTTTTATTTTCAAGTTTTGTAAATGATGTTTCCAAGACAACTTGCGGTCAAATGTCATTCCAAGGATTTTTATGGACTCGCAGCTTGATATGGGAATATTGTTTAGCTTGATGTTACATTCGGGAGGAGCAGAACGTTTGTTGCTGAATGTAATCGCTTTGGTTTTGCTTGTTGAGAAGGATAGCCCATTAGCTAGAGCCCATTCTTGCAGTTTATTGGTGGTGTTTTGTAAAGCGGTGTTCAAACTACATAAATTCGAAGATGTCATATAGATGACTAGGTCGTCGGCAAATACTTGATATTTAACTGGTGGTGCAACAAGCTTAGCTATGTCTGTTATACCTATGATGAATAAGGTAGGGCTGATTACCGATCCTTGTGGTGTACCACTTTCTTGAATTCTCGGGGAAGATAAGATGTCTTGGATCCGTACTTGGAATGTTCTAATTGATAAGAAATTTTTTATGAAGTACAGCATATTTCCTTTTATATTCCATTCTTCCAGCATTTTTAGAATTTTATATTGCCATATTCGATCAAAGGCTTTTTCAAGATCGAAGCTTACCAGCATAGTAAATTGATTAGTCACAAAACCATCACAGATTTGCTGATGGAGCCTAGCGGAAACCGTACTGCAGAGGGTCTAGAAGATTTTTTTGTTCGAGTGTCCATTTTAGCCGGTTGTTTATTATTTTCTCCATAACTTTGCATAGCGTATTTGTTAATGAAATAGGTCGATAGCTGGCTGGTAAGAGTGGGTCTTTTTCTGGTTTTAATAGGGGGATAATGTGAGCAACTTTCCAGCTATCTGGTATCTGGTTCGAACTCCATAAAAAGTTGAAATATTTGACTATAGTTTGAAGAGAACCAACATTCAATTTTTTGATCATTTCTATATGTGGATATTGTCCGGTCCAGCTGCCGACGATTTCATATGTTTTAAAGTGAAGAAGAGTTCATTATAGGTGAGGGGCAAATTGTATTCCTGAGGACTAGTCTCGATGCAATCGACTTCTTGTTGTTCGGCGGCCTGTTTTTTGTTTTGAAACGATATTGAATAATTTTGCTTGGATGATGATTGATAGAAATGATTCGCAAAGCATTCGGCTATGTCTTGCTTTTGCTGGATAAATTGTGAGGTTGGTTTAAGTACCGTGATCGAAGTAAAATGTTGCTTGTTTGAAATCATTTTTACTTTATTCCAGACTTCTTTTACCGGTGTATGGACGTTAAACGAGGATGTAAATTTGATCCAGGACTGTTTTTTTGCTTCTCAAATAGTATGTTTACAATTTGCTCGAGCGATTTTAAATTTACTTAAATTTTCCTCCGTAGGATGACGTTTAAAACGGGTGAGAAGGCGGTTTTTTTGTTTTATTGCAAATTTGCAATCGTTATTCCACCAGATTGTTTGTTTCCTTATTATGTTTGAACTATTTTTGGGAATATTTTTGTCTGCAGCACTGATGATTTGATTTACGATTACATTGTTCATCTCGTTGGCATCTGTGCAATTTCCCGGAAGCTGTAGGTTTATGGAGTTGGTAAAGTTAGGCCAGTCAGCATCCTTGATTCTCCATGTTGGGTATTTTTTATTTTGATTGATGTCGACGACCGTTTGTATAGAAATTAAGATGGGAAAATGGTCGCTTCCGAAAAGAGTGGGGAGAGTTTGCCACTCAAGCATCGGAGCTAGAGCACTGCTGCATATTGAGACATCTATAGCTGACAAGCTTCCGTTGAAAGAGTTGAAGTGAGTTTTGGCTCCATTGTTGAGCAGGGTTAGATTGTGACGGTCTATAATTTTTTCGATGATTCTTCCTCGATCATTTGTGTACTCCGAGCCCCATATAAAGTTATGAGCATTAAAATCCCCACTGATTATAAATGGAGTCGGTAATTGGTTTATTAGGTGGTCTATGCTGAATTCTGTAATTTCGTCGGAATGATGAAGGTACAAAGAGCACAGAGTAATTTTGAGTGGACTTCTTATAGTGATCGCCGCTGCTTGTAAACTTGTTCGAAGGGTTAATATGTGGTGGTATAGGTTATTTCTGACACCAATAAGCACGCCACCGTTAGCAATTGTATCAGTAGCTACGTCAGTACGACATAAAGTGAAGTTTTTTAAGTTATAAATTTCATTTTTTTTCAGTCTAGTCTCTTGTAGGAAGATGAAATCTGGGTTATTTTGAGCGATTATAATTTGTAGTTCCGGAAGTTTACTCCGAAGACTATTTAAGTTCCAATTTAAAATCTTCATAATAAATCTATCTGGGTGTGCCATTCTGCAAGTGGTCATGCTCCAGTTTTTTGATAATTTTTGTGAATTTAATTTTGGTACTTTTATGGGTAAGAGGAACGCGTATTTCTTTCAACATCTGAATCAGTGGGCGGACGTCGCTAATCTGCATGTCGTCTATTACTTGTGCCACATTTTGTGCATTTGGTCCTTTGCACATGTCAATGAAAATCATTAGATTCTTTTTAATATAAAAGATGAAAAAATTACTAGAATAACATCTATTATTTCAAATATGCAATATGTAAATGTTATATTCAAACAGAAATCGAAACTATTGAATGCACGGCTAACTTAATTTTCGTACGAAAACATTCTATGTGTTAGGTAGTAGTCGACGTATTAATACAAAATTATCGTATTCCTTTTTTTTTTTTTTAACAGACATTTCATCTTAAATTCTACGCACAGTTAACAGTAAATTCTTTTGCACAAAATAATTTGCGAATAGAATAATTTTAATTCGGTTAATTTCGAATTAATTATATCATTCTATTTGAACGGAAGTTTCCAATCATCACATAAAAAATTATTGAATTTATTTCGACATTTTATGCTTTAGAGAGGTAACTCATTTATTGTGTATTCAAAATTCGTCGTCATCTATGTTTTGTTTGAAGACAGGCCAATGGTAATAGTCTTAAAACTTTACAAACTGTGAGCAGCGTAAATGAATCCGACACTTGCATTTCTCTCCTGGAAAAGAGATCTGAAATTATCCATCATCTTCATTCTTCTTCTTGCTCCTTTCGAATTCCCTCTGCTCATGTCTTCAGGACTGTTTCCATTGGACCACTAACGAGAGTGAATTGAGGACATAAGAAAAATGGGTGTAAAAGGGAGGTATCTAAAATGGTTTTGGAGTTACATAAGAGGAAGAGAATTTTTAGTAAAGATCGGGAATGAACACAGTAGAAAAGCAATAATGAATTATGGAGTTGGACAAGGGACAATATTGGCACCTATACTATTTTTGATATATACGAATTCGCTCTACCGATATGTAAAGAACTCTCAAGTGTACGTTTATGCAGATGATACCGCACTAGTTATTAAACACTCTGACATTGAAAGTGCTGAAAAAATGTTACAAAAAGATCTCCATAATGTATGCAAATGGGCGCATGACAAAAAAGTATTAATTAATGCTAAAAAAAAAAAGTGATGCATATAAGGACTCCAAGCCGGTTTATTCGTCCCCAAATTAATTTTACACAATACAAAGTGTTTACATAGAAAGGAAATATGTGGTTGTGAAAAGTTAGAAAATGTGAATGAATTTAAATATCTCGGGATACCATTAGATAAAGGTTTAACATGGAGAAACCATATTGACAATATTACAGGGAAAGTTAGACAAACTATTCCAGCACTATATAAACTAAAACAAAGTATGACATACAAAAGCCTAAGGTTATATTTCGAACCTGTAATAATGTCCAGAATTAAATACGGAATCGGAATTTGGGGTGAGGCGAAAATTACAGAAATGAGGAAAATCAACAAATTGCAAAAAAATTGTTTAAAACTGGTCTTACACAGCGAGAGCAAGACGGACGCATTAGCTAGCATCACTTGGTGGAACAAAAATAACGAAATGTCACCAAAAATGTTATATTATTACAGCAAATTACTCAGTGCTAAACTAGAAGATAGACGGTTACCAATTAGAACAAGAACCTACAGGACTAGAAATTGCGATAAACCTTGCTATGTACGATCTAGGGGGATTAACAGTAAAATAGACAATGTAGAGGAAGAGGTATTAATAAAATTAATGGGGAACATACCAAAGGAAATTCGAAATGAAAAAATCTGGAGAGATGGTAAAGTAAGGTTAAAATTTGGTTGATAGCATGGTGTAAAATGCAATAGAAATAGTAACAAAAAAAAAAAAAAAAAAAAGTATCGTAATACTAGTAATAACCACTTATAACTTTGACGCTACGTTGACATGAGATTCGTTATTATCTTCAGTTTTAAGCTGCTAATGAGAGAGTGGTAGTTGTATAAAAATTATATTGTATTATTGTAATATATAAGTGTTATCATATTAAGGTATTGTAATAGGAAATATTATTTTAGATGATGGTATAATTGTGATATAAATGATAAATAATGAGAGTGTGGATTTTATAGTATAGTAATATATAAGTTAATACTTTTTATGTAGTAACAGAAAGTAGTACTTAAGTTGATGTTATATTGTACAAATAAATGATATAATTATGTTGGGAACCCACAGGCGGGCTAGTGCCATGTGGGACCCGAAAATGATTATTAAAAAAAAAAAAAAAACCAAAAGTTACAAATTTAGCTTCACGAAAAGCGTAACAGAAGAAATTACACTATTTTCGAAATAGCCAAGTTTGCTGACGGTTTATAGTTGACAGATATCTAGAAAATACTGCAAGAATGGAAATGCGCGTTAATACATACACTTCATAGAAACACGATAAGTCAGTGGTTAACAGTTATGGAGGAATATATAATCTACATTGTTGGTGGTACATGAAATCCCTTGAAAGAATATTATTAAATCGAATAGAAAGTAAAATCGAAGTAGAACTGGGAGAATACCAAACAGGTTTCAGAAAAAATCGATCTTGTGCAGAACAAATTTTTAATTTAAAATCAATATAGTAAGGGATAGAATGATTAGAAACAAACCATACGTTATAGTATTGTTAGACGTTGAAAAAGCGTATGATTCTGTCGATCGAGAAAGTTTAATGGAAATAATGAAGATGATAAATTAACGAGAATAATACAACCAAACGCTGTTAGACACTAAAGCCAAGGTAAAATTTGTAGATCAAATTTCTGAAGCTTTTGAGATTAAAATGGTTGCGCGACAAGGAGATGGACTATCGCCAATATTTTTCAATTGTGTCCTAGAACAGATTATAAGGGAATAAGAATAATTACTGGAAATAAAAAACATAAGTAAACAAATACCATTGGGATACAGGAAGGAGAATATAGTCATTAAATATTTAGCTTCTGCAGATGATTTGGCCATTTTCTCGCAGGATTTAACCCCGGGACGTAAAATACTTTCTAAAAGAAGTAGCAGAAAAACTGATTTACAGATTTCTTTTGAGAAGACAAAATATATGACTAACATTAGATTATGATAAAAATAAACTTTAACGCTTTTATAACAATTGTATAATTTTTAAAACCCCGACGCGTTTCGAAGCAAACACTTCATGTTCACGGGAGTAATTATAATATAAATAATGAAGGACGATAACTATGTTTAAAAATAACTGGAAAAGGTCGATTTTAAAGTCGATATTGAATTAGTACTAAATATATAATTTAAAAGTGAAAAATATAAAAATATAAAAATAAAAATGACTACAAATTTTAACAATGAAAATGGTAACGATATATATATAAAAATGGAAATTTAAAGATTTTAAAATTTTCAAAAATAAATATTATAAATAAATGAGTTGTATATGTGAAAAATGTTATATATAATGGTCGTTGTATAGTAATAGTGTGTACATAAGGAAGTGAACAGTTATAATTTATTTAAAGGTTAAATAAAGGGTTATCAGTATTGTAAAACTGAATTATTAATTGTCAGGTTTAGCATACTTTGGTTACGTTTTTTTGTAAACACCATGTACTTGGTTTTCTGCGGAGAAAACTGTAACCCCGTTGTCATGCTCCACTCCTGAAGGTTATCCAGGGATTTCTGCAACAGGTTTTGAGCGTACAGAAGGTCTGTCGTCCGAAGAGTAATGTTTACATCATCCGCAAACAATCTGGTTGAGATGGGAGATGGAATATGTTCAATAATCGTATTTATTAGGATCAAAAAACAGTACACACTTAGTACGCTGCCTTGAGGCACTCCATTTTCCATGGTAAAGTCTCGTGAAAGTTTACTTCCTATTCGGACTTTGATCGTACGGTTTGAGAGAAAGTTGTTTGTAAATTGGACTATTCGGCCCTTCAATCCCACCTTTATGAATAGTTGAATAATTTTGTATCTCCACGCTGTATCATACGCTTTTTGAATATCAAAAAATATTGATAAAAGGTATTGGTTATCTTCGAAAGCGCTTAGTATTTCCTGATTCAGATTGTACAGTTGAGTGAGGGTACTTCTATACTTCCGGAAACCTGTCTGATTTTCAGGGATGAGTTCCTTTTGTTCTAAGTGCCATAATAATCGACGCGCCACCAGTTTTTCCATTAGTTTGCCTGTAGCGCAGGTAAGTGAGATTGGCCTATAAGCCGATGGTTCAGTACGATCTTTGTTCGGTTTCAAAACGGAAATGATTACAGCCTTGCTCCACAGCCGGGGGTAACAGTTATCCATCCAGATTTTATTAAAAATATTTAGTAGGTGATTTAACATTTTTGTGGGTAGATTTTTGAGGAATAGAGGCGAAATTCCGTCCGGACCCGGCGCAGAGTTTTTAACCAGTTTGCTGATCGCCTCATTCAGTTCCTTTTCTGTGAATGGCGTATTATAATCCTCGTGGTTATCCGACTCAAAAAGCAATGAGTTCCGCTCTTTTTTTATTTTATAAGTCAAGAATCGCTTGTCATAACTTCCGTTTGACGACATTTCAGCAAAAAATTTCCCAAAGATATTGGCTACCTCTTCCGGCTCTTGAGTGAGCCCTGATGACTCTTTCAATGATATAGTAGGCGGAGTTCTTTTAGCTCTGTTTAGGATGTTAATTTTCCGCCAGATCTGAGGAATACTGGAGTTCTCATTAGTTTCGAAGATAAATTCCTCCCAGCTTTTCTTTTTACTTTGTTTAACGATTAGACGAGCTTGTACGCGGCATTAGCGAAAGTTGATTAAGTCCGAAATTTGCCTGGTGTCACGAAATGTCTTCAGCGCTCTGTTGCGGTTTTTAATAGCTATTTTTATGTTGTGATTCCACCAGGGAACATTGCGGATTTTTACTACCGGGGATGATTTTGGGATAGATTTCTCTGCCGCTCCGATTATGTGGTTATTGAAAATATCTAGTGCTCTGTCTATATCGTCCAGATTGGTACTGAAGGGTAATCTACACAGGTCTTGGAACTTACTCCAATCTGCTTTTTCCGTTATCCAACGCTGTGGTTTGTTGGCCATAACTTCCATATTTCCCCTATGTATTTGAAGGAAAATTGGAAAATGGTCGCTGTGGCATAAGTCCGAGTGGGTTGACCACCTAAATTTCGGAAAGATCTCTTTTGACGATAGTGTTAAATCTATGGCTGATAGTGTTCCTTTGAAAGAGTTAAATCTAGTTGGCTGGTTATTGTTTAGCGCTAATACCTGTATATTTTCATTTAGCAACTTTTCGAATATTTTTCCTTTTCTATTCGTTTTACCAGATCCCCAGCGCGGGCTGTGCGCATTCATATCACCGACAAGGATAAATGGTTCCGGGAGCTGAGATACTAGCATGTTTACTTCTTGGTATGACGGTTCCGCATCCGGGGGCAGATAGATATTACAAATAGTAAGTTGTCGGAAGGGAGTTGTTTTGTCAAAATGAGCCAGGACTGTTATATTCTGGATTGCGGTATTTATCCGTAATTCCTTTACAATTGGTACTGATTCGTGGATGAAAGTTGCCACACCTCCTGAAGCGTGTAATCCTGTAATATGATCGTATCGGAATGACTGGTAGTTTTTCAGCACCGGGCGCTGCTTAGGTCAAAGGTGAGTTTCTTGAAGGCAGATTATAGTTGGTCGTTTAAATGCAATTAATTGTTGAGGTTCTACCAAATTATTTTGTAAGCCATTAATGTTCCATTGGAGGGTGAAGTTATCCATCATCGTCATTTTTTATTACTAGTCCTTCAGTTATTTTGTTAGTCAGTTTAGTGATTCGTATCTTCGTGGAGTGATCGTTAATAACAGAGTAGACCGCTTTCATTTGGATAAATACTGTATCGGCGGAGTTAGGCGGGATATTTAGTTTTTTAAACAGTTCTTGCGCAGATGAAAACTTATTATTGTTCTGAATTAATTCGGCTATTTTATCCAGAGATATACTCTCTTTAAGAGTTTTTTGGTGGTTTTCAATACATTGTTTTGCTGGTAGTAGATTTGTTTTTAATTTCTTTAGTTCGTCACTATCTTCTTTCTTCTTTTTTTGTGGTTGCACTTTACTACTATTCTGGACACTGGAGGTCGACGATGATGAATTGTCTGACAGATTACGTTTGAATCCCTTGGTATTAGGCAATACTGAATTGGATTGGTTCGGTATAGTTTCAGAAGAAGCTGAGGCTTGAGTTAATTTGGATGATATTTGGTCACCGGATATGCCCAGATCAGTTGGTGTTTGTTTTAGGTCATTGGATACGATCATTTCGGAGTAGGTGACGCCTTCTGTTGTTAAGCTACCTTTTCGGGAGCTGATACTAATATCGGATCCATTTTCAGTTAGTGGCACTTCTTCCGTTTCCTCCTCTTCTTTTTCAGGACAATTATTATTTGTGTGGTCTCTTGTTTTGCAAATGCTACACCATCGATCATCAGTTGATAGAAAGACCCTAAATATCTCATTTTGATAGCTGATGTTTAATGATTCAGGGAGGTTGTCAGGATCATCATTGGCCGGTTGTATGTACACCTGACGTCTAAAGCTTTTGATGTGTTTAAATTCGTTGTCATTTAGGCCGGCCTTCATAAAGGTTATTGGTGAGGTTAGTTTCAAATTCGCCATTGACAGAGCTTTGTCGATAATGGTATGAGGTATATGTGGCGAGACATTAGAAATTATAATTCGTTTAGACGGATTAATTAATTTACGAATTCGGATAAGTACATTATCAACCGGAATGGAAGTATAGTTTTTAACGAGGTTATCAGCTATTTCTTTTGATTTTAAATACACGCAAATGCGATTATTAGATATTCGAGACGAGAAGATAATGTTCGACGGGTGGACAATTTGGCTGACCGCCGTAATGTATTCTTTGAATTTTATGTTTTCAACTGCATGTAGTATTATTGCTTGGTCACGCGACGGAAAGAATTCAGTTTGGGTAATCGAACTATACGTTGGCTGAGTGCTCGTCATGTTGCCACAACGGCACGTCGCCGTTCAATTGGCGTTATCAAAGTACGAGATTCGGTATCGCTGATTACAATAGAATAAATGAACGATCTTACCCGAGCTGATAAACAGTTGTTCAATCGCTGACCGAGTTTTATCGCACAAATCAGAATAGTCGAAACTTTTAAAACCGAATTACGATCAAACTAAGAACGTTGAAACACACGTCTTATCAATTTAACATTCAATTTTTCTGAATCTATCTGAAAATTAAATCTACAATTTAAAGAAATAAATTATTTATATAACCTATCACCAGCCAAGCTCAACATATTCCCACAATATTTCAACTCTGACGTGTACTGCAAATGTAATAACCGAAGTAAAATAAATATAAAGCTAGGTAAATGAATAAAATATAAAGATATACGTAAATAGATAAAAGATATAAATCAAGTAATGAACTAAATAGAATAAAAATATAAATAAGATAACTAAATATAAAATATATAAAATATGTAAATATAATGTAATAGTAAGAGTAATGTAACCCATTGAGTAGTATTTATAGAAGCTGGTACTTAAATGATAACACATTAAATTTATAAATATTCATATTAAATGATACAGTCTCGTTTAACAAAGGGGCTCAAATAAGATGTCATTTGAGAAAACATGTATTAATGTAGCCTGCAGTCATCCATATAACCCCCAGCATATTTTGGAGAAGCAGTCTCAATTTACGAAACATCCCGGCAGATATATTTGACTAAGAAAATTTCACTCGACATCTTTATAAATAATAATGGTAATAATATTAATAATACAGTAATAAACATAAGGATAAAACCAGTAACAATAATAATCATGCAGGTGACGTAGACAAATTTACTAATAATGGTTATCGTAATAATTATTATCAACAGATTCAGGTTTGAAAGATTAGAAACATAACGATTCAATTGTGCCGAAGAAACTACTCTGGCATTGAGGGCAACGAAGCAGCTGACTTCCTAGCTCGCTCAGCGTCTCTCAATGGTCCATTCCTTTCGCATTTTCCTGCCTCAGACATCCTTTTCCTCTCCGCAAGTCTCCATATCAGACTGTGGGTTGACATCTACCCTTCCTTTTTTGCCAATCGCTCCTCCTTCTACCTCCTCCTACAGCCTACTCCCAATTCACAGCCTTGGTACCAATTTCTTCCTTTTTCTCGGCGCTCGGCTATTGTTTCTTTAATCAGACTGAGACTTGGCCATTCCCTCCTTCCCTTTTCTCGTTTTTCTCTTTCTCTTTCATCTTCTCCCTTTTGCCCTCTCCACTCAACTGATCCTCCCTTTATATGTGACCCCAACCATATCCTTTTCGAATGCTCTGCTCTTTTTCCTCAGTGCTCTCATCTATACGCCGAACTTTTGGCGTTAGATCTTCCTACCCCTTTCAATGCTTCCTTTATCCTTTCCTTCCCATCTCCAGCCGTCATTCCCCTCCTTCTTTCCTTTATACTTTCTATCTCCGATCGCCTCAGAATCTGAGTAGGTGATCTAGGTCCATGTAGTTGGGTCAGTGTTAACACCGAGCCCATTTAAAAAAAAAAAAAAAAAAAGAAACTGCATGACCTATATATACAATTATAATATTTATGATAATTATATTAAATAATAATAATAGTAATGGTAATAGTAATAGTAATAATGATAAGTAACAACAATGAGAGCAAGGGCGTCGCCAGCCGATGAGCCAGGGAGGGGCAAGATGAGTTGCCAGCCGTCGGGGGGGGGGGCAAGATGATAGAAAGAGGATATGAGTTATAGGAAAAATAAAAGTTATAAGTTGTAAAGGCTTAATATTTTATTAGACAAGAATAAAATTCTAATTAAAACATAAGTTTTCCAAATTGTCCATGATTACGCTCCCAGGAATACTCATCAATGCCAGTTGATTAAAAAGTTTCAAGGCTCCAGGGGGGCAGCTGCCCCTCCCTGCCCCCTGCTGGCGACGCCCATGAATGAGAGTAAATAACAACGACACTTAACAACAGTAATAAACAAATACTCAAAATGAAGATTGTAATTAATGCCGGAGTATAAGAAAGGGTTTATCATATCTGCGATAATAACATTTATTGAGTCCCATTACCCGTGATGTATTGAAGTAGGTGTCTGTGTCTCTTTTTATAATTTAATAAATGTACTTTTAATGGCAATAGTAATAATAATGATCATAAAAACGGCTAATAATAATAAAACCAGCAGTGACAAATAATCAGAATAAAAATGGAAATAGTAATAACTGTCAAAGAACAACAAAGGATCTACTACATGTGTAAAAATATCATTTACTGAGTCCGGTTAGTTCTGATATATGTAACTAAATATTTGTGTCCTTTTTTTTATAGTTGATTAGATGTATTTTTAAGTGATGTGGTAAAGAGTTGAATGGAATAGCTTCATTATTATAGACTGCTTATGTACGGGTGAGTGAAATTTTCTAAAATCTAGAATAGGAGCAATTTCTGTAATTAAGAATAAGTGCCCCTAAAAAAGAATCACCGTTGATATGCCTGAAAAGGTATTTACGTCTTTCTATATAATTTAATAGTTAAATTTTGAGGGCCTCTGGCAGAGATTTATATAAGACAGCACCCTTGTATATAGGCCGGATGCGGGTATGAAATTTGTTGTATTTCAGAATGCAAGCCAGCTCCAGATTGGTGGACCGGGTTGTTCTATTTGTGTATGCAACTCTAAACTTTAATTTGTTCTTACAAACAAAGCTTAACATTTGCAATTTATACGGATTTGACACCCCCAATAAGGTTTTGTTATAAGTCTGTTCGATTAACTTTAGAACGGATGTTTGAAGAACAGTGATATTATTCAAATGGTAATTTGCTGTGCCGCCCCAGTGAATTATTCCATGCCCTGGAACGGGTTGATATATAGCTAAATAGAGATAGCGTAAATGCTCGGGAAAAAAAAAAATTGCTCAAATGATAGAAAATATAATTCAGCTTTTGTAGTTTCTTGGTGACAAAGTTTTGCATGTGCTCATTGACGAAAAGGCGCGAATTGTCAGCCGGATCGGCCAAGCCGAGAACATTTACCGACGGCCGTTTCATCCGGCTGCTTTTGATGAATTCTGCTATCTGTACGATCTGCGGCAGAATTTAACGACAATCGTCGGATGCCTTTGCGCACCACTTGTAGGCAAGCGGTGGCAGTGGTCAATGTCTTTTGCATCTATCGGCAGGCCTATAGCGGCGCCGATTTTCGATATGACACTCTCGATCTGTCCGCTAGCTAGCACCGACACTCCGCTGACGATGTCGTTGTTTCTGCGAGTGTACTCTTTAACTCAGGCACTTACACAATTCAGCATTCTGCTGTCTCAGCTGACTTGTCTCTTCGTTGACTGATTCAGTCAAATTAAGAGCACCGTTCAGTTTGATCGCCTTAATTGTGTGGCGCATCTCTTCGAAAGAAGAAATTACTAATTCGCCTAGCCCGATAATGTCTTTTCTGATAGATAGATAATCGACATTTCCGGACGTCAGTGGTCCCGCTCCGACCAACCCACCGGTTTGCGTACCACCCGGATTCACATGTATGTTAATACGGCAGTCTGGACAGCAGCACTTTGATTTAGTCGTCTGGCTCATCTTCGACCAGGTATCAGCTGATATGGAAGCGCAGGTAAAGTGCACATTTTGAAAATGCACTGAGCAAAAATCACCGTTCGCCGGCACATTGTTTCCACACTTACTACACTGCGACATACTGCTCGAAAATCGATTATCTCTAGCAAGCCGTATATTAGTTATCTTAAGCGAGTTAAAAACAAAAATTTACGCAATTCAAAAACCTGCTGGAAAAATCCTTGTTTCAGTGACTGCGTTGTAGAGAGTGCAAAATGTATTTCATGAATATTATAATTTAAGCTGTTATTTCACCAAGTACACTATATAATTATCGTTTACTTTGAAGAGCAAGTGGAACACAACCTTGCAAGACAATAACAACAATAAATAATAATAATTTTATGGCTACGGTAGTTACGAGACCGCGGTGGCATTCCTGAGGGTATAAAAAAAAAACGTTTTAAATGTTAAAACATTTTAAATTACAAAAGTTAATAATAAAGTTTATGACAGGAGGTGATTTACTTCTTCGCAGTTTAAATAGTTCTGATTTATAAAATTTATTTCACGTCATTTACGTTTGTAATCATACACGCTGATTTCAAGAGAGGTTTACAGAACTCAAGCCACTCTAAAATTATACTGAGAGAGGGTTCTTCAGCCTCTGAAAATAAATTGAAACTCGTAATAAAAAATTTTTTTACCTTTTCGATTAATATTTTAACTAAAATGTACTGGCCGTAAATACAAATCTCACTCATCGTAAAGATAGAGACCCTCCGTTATAGAAAAAGTCTTTTAATAAAAAAATTAGAGGCACATTGTAAAAGAATGACATTATTTTATACAAATAAGAAAGAATTTCTTTTTTTTTTTTTTTTTTTGTTATGGGTACGCCAACGAAGAGCAACAGCCCAATCAGCCAAGGAATCTAAGTAATAGTTCAAAAGGAGAATAACATACTAGATTTCGATCTGGTGCGAGATTGAATGAATGAAAGGAAGCTAGAAAAGGAACAACTGACAAGGAAGGAAATGAGAGAACATAAGAGTCATTGTATGGAGTAGGAAGACGAAGATCCAAAAGTCGAGAATAGAAGAGAGAACGTTCTGAAGAGAGTGAGGAACTTTCGAAGAAGACATGATTGATATTACACAGAAAAAAGAAATCCTCTGGGTGACGAAAGCACCGCGGAGAAGAGACGAGGGAAAAACGATAAAGTGACAAAGGGAAAAAGGTATGACCGAAACGAAGACGACATATAGCGGTGATCAGGGGACGACAAAGGGAAGAAAACATGTCGAACCATCTGGTCAAAGAAGGTAAGGGTTGAACGGAAAGATAAAAGGAATTCGGATTTGAGAAAAGGGAAAAATAAATATCCTTCCATAATCTAAGGTGAAACTGTTTGGAAATATGATTAATATTGTGAGCGGAAAATTTATGAAGAGGATGACCATTGGAGGCTCCTGAGCGAGCCAAGGAATCAGCCACCTCATTACCCTCAATTCCAGCATGGCTAGGAATCCACAATAAATCAATTTGGATCGAACGGAACAGGAATAATTCGTGAATTAGATTGTGAATAAGGAGAATGAAAGGATCAAACACCACCCCACCTGTACGATGAGAGTGGTTTTAAAAGATTAATCCTTTTAAGACAAGAAGTATACAGGCGACAAAGGAAAGACGGCCGTTAAGAAGCACACCCAAATAACAGAAACTCTCCACCAGAGGGACAGGATAATGACTTAAGGTTAGATTGATTGAGGAAGGATTATATGAACGGAAAGTAAAAACCATGGCCGCGGATTTATGAGGAGAGACAAAAAGATGAATATTGGAAAGAGCATTTTCTATAGTGGCTAATGACCTATTTAGTTCTAAGACAGCATCTGTTAAGTTGCGAGAAGAAGAGTAAATAAGGATATCATCAGCATAGAATAGAGACGATGAATTTAATGAAGAGAAGCAATATGAGAAGTATAGATGTTGAAGAGAGTAGGTCTAAGACAGGAACCCTGAGGAAGACCACAAAAAACTTTTCTTGAAGTGGAATAACAAGAAGTGGATAGATGTACAGTCCGGCTTTGGAAGAAATTAATAATAAGGGAAACAACACAGTCCGGAAGATGCAGTGACAGCATTATATTTCTGAGAGTAGGGAGGTGAACATTGTCAAATGCACTGGAAACATCAATAAAGGCTGCGATAGTAAAATTTTTGTTTATATAGGAATTATAAATGTCAGAAAGGAAAACACTAATGCAATCAGGAGGACTAAGACAGGGACGGAAACCGAACATATTATTAGGAATTAAGTTATTGTGTTCGAAAAACCAGACAAGCCGTTTATTTAACATGCTCTCAAAGAGCTTCCTTAAACAGGGAGCAAGTGAGATAGGACGAAAAGAAGAGGAGTTTTTCTTTGGTATGGGTATAACGATAAAGGCATTCCAAGAAGGAGGAGTGGAACAAGAAAGAAGAAAAGAATTATATATACTAAGAAGAATCTCAAGAGATTGAATAGAGAGGTTTTTTATAATGAGAAAAGATATACCATCAATACCAGGGGAGGATTTGGAGGAGGACTTACTTTAAGAAGCACGAAGTTCATTAAGACTAAAGCTAGAAGATAAAAAGTGAGAAGTAGAATTAATAGAAGGAGAAGGAAAATGAAACTCTTCGAGGCTAGGGACATAGGAAGGAGCTACGGAGTCCATGAATGAAATGAGTCTATCTTTCGGGATATTAAGATAAGAAGGTCGTTCCGATAAAGGAGTTCTAAACGCTTTAGCCATTTTCCAGACATGAGTCATTGGAGTAGAGCGGGAGAAAGAAGAACAGAACTTTATCCAAGCGGCTCTTTTTGAGCGTTTAAGAACGAACCTAGCCTTAGCATTAGCTTTTTTATGTGCAAGGAAGTTGGGAAAAGAAGGACAGGAGCGAAAAGATATAAAAGTGGAAGTACAGAGATCGAACGCAGACTTGCAATCATTATTCCAGCACAGGGATGAAGCATATATAGATCTATTTTTTAATGAAGAATGGTACGGAGGAGCAGATAAGGAAAGAGCAAAGGAAATAGATTGAGTGAATGACTGATATTGGGATATAGGATTCCTGTCAACATTGATAAAAGGAAGAAATGAATCGACAACACGGCGAAACATCGACCAATCGGTTTTAGGAAGGTACCATTGAGGTATATGAAGGAGTTCAGGCTGCACAGGAGGAGAAAAGTTGTTAAGGGATATGATAATGGGAACATGGTCGCTTCCAAACGTACCATTTAAGGTTTTCCACGAACAGTTAAAACCGAGGTTAGGAGATGTAAAGGTTAAGTCAATTGAACTAAATGTAGTTGGATTCCTATAAAAGGTAGGAGAATTATCATTCAGCAAAAAAAGATTATTACGGAGAAAAATGTCTTCAAGAATAACACCGTTACTATTATAATTGGAGCAACCCCAAAAAGGAGAACGAACGTTCCAGTCTCCTCCTATAATAAAAGGGGAAGGAAGCGAATCAAAAAAACCAGAAAAAGGAAAGTTCTGAAGATCAAAATTAGGAGAAATGTAGACAGAGATAAAGTTAAGAGGACAAGCAGAGTTGTTAGGGATGGAAATATGAACTAAATTAGGAAGTAGGGAGGAGGATGAACTGAATAAGCGAATATTGTGAGAATAGAAAAGAATGTCATTTCTAATCAAAACAGCAGCTCCTCCATAGCCATCATTTCGACAGGAACTGACTCAGGTGAAACCTTTAAAGTTGATGTCAAAAGAATCCTTTAACCATATCTCAGAAAGCAAAGCCACGCCGATTTTGTGAAAGTCCAGCAAGCCCTCCAAAGCATCCTTGTTGACTCTAAGACTGCGACAATTCCATTGCAGAATACTAAGTTTGTAAGCCATTATGAATATAGATCAGGAGTAAATTAAGATAGGCGAAGACATGATAATGAGAGTGAAGGTAGGTAAAAAAGTATAATGGGTTAATATAAAAATAATATGCCAGGGCAGTAGGGGAACAGGAAAAAAAAAAAAAAAAAGAGTAAGAGAATGGAACTCATGGAAAGGAAAAATGTACAATTTATAAAGGATGAAAAAGTGTAAAAGAGAAGAAAAAGAGAGAATAAAAAAACAAAAACAAATAAACAAATATAGTTCAGAATATAACAAAATTTTAAATGTTGTATATGTTAATATATTACAAGGTATGAGGCATAAAGCTCTGGAGCAAAAATTGAAGAGATTTTTCAAGTTCGGATGAAGCTGCAATGTTATGTCTAGCTAAGAGCTGTATAAATGCAGAGGAGAAAGACTCAACTGGGGAGGAAATTTGCAAGAGCGTCTCATTAAAAGAATCATCAGAAGTAACAAGATCAGCGTTTTTTATTAGATTGACGGTGAAAGTACTGGCCTTTTATTGGCCTTGGTGCTCCCATCTGAGGAAACATTTTTTCAGATGAAGGATTTGTTAATGAAGAGACTGGATCCCTGGGTTGAGCTGCGGCTCTGTCAGCTTAAGAAAAGGCTGATGATGCGAAAGATTTACTTTTCATATCGCAAGCTTCTTAGAACGGAATGTTCTCATAGGCCATAATACATTTTATCTCCTTTTGTCGAAGCCATTCAGGGCAGCGTCGATCCGAAGAACGATGATCCCCTCTGCAAT
The DNA here is from genome assembly GCA_039619475.1 of Icerya purchasi. Taxonomy (NCBI): domain Eukaryota; kingdom Metazoa; phylum Arthropoda; class Insecta; order Hemiptera; family Monophlebidae; genus Icerya; species Icerya purchasi. Next base: position 274,882,805 of record CM077116.1, read on the forward strand.
TTCGGCATACGGGAGCAGAATTAATCGAAGGGCATTCTGAGAATGAATGTTTGTCGCTGCAATGAACGCAGAAAGTTGAGGTACTACGACAAAGATTTGAAATATGACCAAAACGATGGCACTTATTACATTGAATAGGACATCTAATACTGGGCGATACCTGAAAAATTAATCTAAAAATAGAGATATGGGAAGGAAGAACAGAGGAAACAAATTTAATCTCTACCGAACGAGTGGGCAGACGGACACCATCCACCTTTTTAGAAATTCTATTAACTGAAGCAACAGGAATGGACGAGGAGATACCTTCCATGATATCTTCCTCCGAAAAGGAAGCATGCACATCAGAAATTATTCCGAATCGGAAGAAAACATGATTGGGTACGAATGCTTTAAGACTATTTTTCCTCATAAAATCATGTTGATCTAAGAATTTATTAGCCGTAACCGCAGAGGGGAATAAAACCGATAAGCGGTTCCCACCTTGTTTTTTGACGTTTAAACATTCCGTAGTTGATTTAAACAGCAACTTAGCTATGGCCAAGGGATATGCATTTGCAATCTTTTTTTCGAGATGCTCTAAATATATTAAAAAAGGGCCAGGATGGTCTAACGGAAAGGTAAGTTCTTTATTAATATTATTACTGACCATATCGTTGACATCATTATTATTATTATTATTATTATTATTATTATTATTATTATTATTGTCGTGTTCAGTCGTGTTTTGCTTGCTCCTTTTTAAAGTTTAAATTTCATATTTCGTTAAGATTCGTGAGTTTCAAAATTGAAGGTTTCTATTAGTTTTTGTGACGCTCTTTCCGGTGCTAATTTCAGAATTTACGTAGCATTATCCGTTCCACAGTTATAACGTTTTTTTTGCATATTGATTTTCACCGTAAACCGCCGCGTTAAATTTTGCTGTACCGGTAAGCTATTTTGTTAAAATCCTTCGCCTATTATTTCGTAGTCATGGTTTGTGTGTGTGCGAAATGTTCTCTCGATTTACCGGTCGACGGGGAATACATCACTTGTCCCCGATGTCAGCGCGCACTACATCATGGGTGTAGCAATGTGTCTCTTAAAACTTGGACTAGCATGTCAGCAGCAAACAAAGCGGGATGGCGATGTACTTACTGTCGTACCGCAGAGAAAGATAAGACCAACTGCCCCCCTGCCCGCAGTGATAGCGATAGTACGGCGGCGAACGATGTTGCTGAATCAGCGCTTCAGAGAATCAGCAACGAGTTGCGAGCACTGAACGAGCGCATATTCGAAATGCAAGCGTCATTCGATACGCGTATGACGGAAGTGCTGGCTGTGATTACGGCGAAGACGGAGGAGAACAGCGCTCTCCGCCGCGAAAATGCCGATCTGATTGCATGTGTGGACAAATTAGAACAGTACACCCGAAGAAATAACGTAATTGTTTCAAATATCCCGACTGCACCCGGCGAAAATTTGATCGATTTAGCGGTCAAACTCGGCCAAGCAACGAATACTTCCATCGATCCTAGAGACATTGACGCCTGCCATCGACTACCAAAGTCACCGGATCAGGCGTTCCCGAATGTGATTTTTAAGTTTTGTCGTAGAATTGTTAAAGAGGAACTAGTAAAGAACAGTCGTAAAAAACGACCGAAATTAGCGGACATTGGCCTAGCTGGTGATTCACAAATATATGTAAATGAGCACCTAACAATTGCAAACGCAAAACTGTTTACGGCCGCCAGAAGCCTTCGATCTGTTGGATGGAAGTTTGTTTGGGTGAGGGGAGGAAATATTCTCGCTCGGAAGGATGAAAGTTCACCAATTTTTTAGGATCATATCGTTTGAGCAAATCACTGGGCTGAAAAATTCATCAAAATGACTACCAGTATTTAGTGTAAATAGTTCTATCCTAATTTCCATTTTAAAGTATAAGCACCAGAAAACGGGTATTGTTTTTATCATTATTATTTTTATTTTAACTTTTTTTATGTTTATTTATAATAAGTTTACCCTCATAATACTGGGTTGCCATGCTCTTCATTATTTCAGTTTTAATGCTCAATTTTGCTTTTATCCTTATTGTAAGTTTTGTACCTTTCTCCATCTTTATAATAATATACTTACTTTCAGAATGTTTTTATCTATGACACTTTATAGTATTTACGGCGTCCTACAGTTCGTGAGTGAACCTGCGAATAACTATACTTATCTTTTATTGCGTAAGCCACCGTTTAATATAGTACGATATATTTCCAATAATCCTTATCTTTTATCTTTACATTTATGTATACCATGATTGAATTAAGCTTATGTAACAATAACAAATATGCTTATATTGTTTTATGTAATCTGACCAAGCTGCAAATATTATGTCATAATATTAACCTCAATATTATTACTCAAGTTCCGAGGCCCTAGCAGACACTCTAACAAGCTAATTAATCTAAATTCCCTATCTCTTATAAAAACCAATTTCATAATTAAGTTAACTTTCACATTAGCTAGTTGGCTTTATCACTGCTCATCAAGCTTCTGTTGGTACTATAAGTGGCACTACATTAAATAATTAGCTTTCTAAAATTTATAACTATATTCAATACTATTTAGAAAAATTGTTTTCGTATTTTTTTTAATGTAATTTAAGCAAAATTTCTCTGTTTAATTCTAAATACCATGGATATAAGCGCTCTTAAAATACTCACTTTAAATGTAAGAAGCTTGAGAGCTCACTTTAACGAGCTATTAATATTTTTAGATGGGCCCGGTAAAGAGTACGATATTTTAATCTTAACTGAAACTTGGTTAACTATGGAGGAAATATCATGCTATAATATTCCTGGTTACTATATCCGAGAAAAATGTAGGGAACATAAACGTTCAGGTGGTATACTAGTTTACATAAGGGAATATGTAGAAATTACTGACGTTAATATATCGATTACCACCGGGGGAACATTCTGTGTTTTAATGTCAAATTGCTACATAATAGGTATTTGTCAGTTGTCGGTATATATCGTTTTTGTAGTTCAACGCACTTTACTTTCCTGAACGAGTTAGATACGGTGATTAATTCCCTTAAAGAATTAGCTCTAATTACTGGAGATGTAAACATAAATTTACTAGATAATGTTAGTAGTACAAACTACCTAAATTTATTAAGTACGTATGGTTTCCGTAGTGTTGTAAATCAGGCCACATTTCATCGAAACCAAAGTACATATGCATCATGTTTAGATCACGTCTTCGTCCGCGGAACCAGTAACCCATATACAAAGCTAGTGGTATTAACAGAAATCATCCCTTGTACTTTCTCGGATCATTCTATCTTATCAACTAATTTAGAAATAGACTGTGATCATAAGACAAAAAATAATATCTCCTCAGCTTTTGTTGATAAAGTAATGTTCAAAAACAATCTGGCTAATAGTTCGTTAACTGAATTATATAATGATACTATTTCTATTGAGGAAAAATTCGACTATTTCATTTCAACCCTAAAAGGTATATTAAATCGCTCGAAACGACAGCCCTATAGACTTAAACCGCAACGAAAAAGATCTGAATCGATAACAAACGAACTAATTGCATTATCTTCGGAAAAAAATTCATTGTACAAATTAACAAAAAAATATCCACATGATACAAATCTGCTAGTCCGGTTCAAGCAAATTTCTAGGGAACTGCAAAAATTGATTAGGATAACCAAAAAAGACTTCTACACTAAAAAATTAGATGATTGCAAGAGCAATCCAAAAATATATTGGGCACTTATTAAGAATACTATTGGAAATAAAAAACAAATCTTAAAACAGATCAAAATAAACAACGTAATACTGCCCGTCGAGGCCAATGAACGATTTGTTTCTAATCAATTTAATAACTATTTTTCTGACATTGTAAAAACAATGGTTAGTAAATTAATTCCAAGTTCAATTGACTTTGTCGAGATTCAGCAAAATCTAAATTCCTTTGCTTTCCTAGACTTTACCAAAAACGACATAAAATCTGCAATATTATCTCTTCCTAATAAGCACTCATTTGGACTTGATGGCATTTCCATCATTCTCATAAAAGAAAATATCGGTTTTTTCTTAACACCATTAACTTATTTATTTAATGAATCCATAAAATCGGGAAAGTTTCCAAATGCTTTAAAGCTAGGAATAATTACACCCGTTTATAAAAATGGTGACGTTACAGAAGTGTCGAAATATAGACCAATCTGTTTGTTATCTACTTTCTCAAAAGTATTTGAAAAATGTGTTAAAGTGAAAATGCTAAGCTATTTGAATTATATAAACTTCTTCAGTAAAAATCAATACGGATTCTTACAAAATAAAAGTACAGATGATGCGTTATTTGACCACATATCGTACATAGCTGAAAATTTGGACTCTGGCCGTTCAGTTGCAGCGGTTTACTTTGATTTCGCTAAGGCATTTGATGTTGTTGACCATAACATATTGTTAAAAAAACTATTTGCGTGTGGTTTCCGAGGTTTCATCTACAACTGGTTTCATTCATATCTAACAGACAGGAGGTATGTTACAAAAATAAACAATGTAACAAGTAATATCACCATACAAAGTTTCGGCGTACCCCAGGGAAGCATATTAGGCCCTTTACTCTTTTTAATTCATATAAATGACTTATGTGAGCTAAACGTTGAGGGCAAAATCTTCTGTTACGCAGATGATACCGTTCTGACTGTAAGTTCACGTTTCCCAAACACATTACAACAACTAATACAATCAGATGTTAATAAAATAAATGAGTGGATGGTTAAAAATCGCATAAGCCTGAATGTAAATAAAACAAAATACCTAGTATACAGTAACCTTCCACAGAGTAAATGGGATAACATCAGTATAACCTGGGAAAATAATATCTCTATAGAAAGAGCATACACGATTAAATACCTAGGAATTCACATTGACTGTAAATTAACATGGAATAATCATTTAACATACTTAACCACTAAATTAAGGAGGTTAAATTATTTATTTTATTACCTAGAACAATTTTTCAGTCGATCTCAGTTAACGTTATTGTATCTAGCTTTATATCAATCTACTCTGTCTTACGGTTTAATAATCTGGGGGAACGCAGCCAGGTATCATACTTCGCCTGTAGCTTTCTTACAGAAATCATTAATTAAAAAGCTAACCTACTCTCCTCGAAATGATGGTGTAATTAAACTATTACCTTTCAGGTTATTATATACCATTCAACTACTAACTTACGTATTAAAAAATAAAAATAAATTTAATATAATTGTATATCCCGGAGTAACAAGGGACGCTGGCTCGGAGAAAGCTATCATGCCATCCTACTTTAAATATCATGCAAGATCGCAAGCAAGATATACAGGTGCAGTCCTATTTAACCGCTTACCAAAATTCTTAAAAATGTATTTGAATTCAGAGCAGAATAAAAATAGAAATCTGCGTAAAACTTTGATTAAGTCAATCACTTCGGACATACCATTACAAGACTTATTACTTACTCTTTAACATACCCTCGAAAGTATACACAATACCAACAAATGACTGAGTTATACATAAATAAGTAGAAGAGGGAAAAACTGTTCGAAAAGTTTGACAATATAACGAATTCCACTAACTGATATAGTTTAATAACGGTAAAAGAACCAATTTCACATGAAATCTAATAACCTATTTAACTAACAATTAAACACCCATAAGTTAAGTTATATTTTTGGAAAAATATGATGGAAATTAGTATTTGTTATCTAAAATATTTATAAATTAAGTGCCGTAAAATACACATTGAATTAAAGTAATATAATTAAACAAACATATACCTATATCCTTGCCAAACCATATAAGCACTGCCAAATTACAGTTACATAATCTTAATTTTTAATTTTAAAATTATTTTAATAATTACAGCACAATCTCCGTAATTTCTTTAATGTTAATTTAAAAACTTATATTTACATTTACCGTCACTATTAGTAATATTACTCTAATTTTATAACTGTGTAAACTTTCTCTGATTATTTTACCATATGTTTGCAATTATAAACTTTTTCACTTTAACTTACAATTATTACTATTATTAATAACTATTTTCGCCATTTTATCAATATTACTATTACTTTTATTATTACTATTAATATATAATCATTTAAGGTTACCGATATTTTTTTCTCTCATTTTTTCTTTTTGCTTTCTTCTCGACTTCAAATTATCTATATCTTTTAATTTTTAACTGTAACATTAATCTTGATATATTGAAGAGCTCCCGGGGTCAATGGGCGAAAGCATATGTAACGTTACATGTATATAATAAGTATATTGTGAACATGGGCCGAAGTCGTTTGTGGAAGTTGACAATAAACTAGACTTTTAAATTTGTTAATTTTCAATTATTTTTTATTTCTTTCTTTCTCTCCTTCTATAGACAAAGTTTGGCTCATGTGTATTAATAATGTATTTTCAGTTTTTCTTATAATAATAATCCCACTACTCGCGCAACTATGCGCATTTGTGGAATTTATATTGTTTCTTTGTTTGTATATATATTTTTGTCACAATAAATTTGATTTGATTTGATTATTATTATTATTACTGTTATTATTATTACTGTTATTATTATTATTATTATTATTATTATTATTATTATTATTATTATTGTTATTGTTCTGGTTGGACGTGTTTGCTTTTCTCTGCGATCAAGGTCTTTTATACAAAGTTTATTAAAAGTATCATTTGTTAAATTACAATATTCATATCTGTCTTTCTAAGCGGTTTTCAAATACGTAATTACTGCCTGGATACCTGTACTGTCACTCGAGTAATCAAAGAAAACAGTAAGTAAATTTTTGTGCGTTCATTTGAAACATTTTCGTTAGTAAAATATTAAAGATGGTGTCGTGTCGAAAATGTGGCGAAGCGCTACCTGCAGCAGGAGATTATGCGGTGTGTGGTGCCTGTTCTGCTCAGTTACACTTTCAGTGCAGTGGTGTAGCAGCGTCGACTTGGCGCCAAAAGGGCAGCCAGAAGAAAAGCGCGTGGAAGTGTCCTGAGTGCCGTGGCGAAACTACGAAAGGAGGCAGCAGTGATAAAGATGAGTGCAGCAGTAGCAAGCCGAGCACAGAGCAACTGTTGCTGACTATTCGGAGCGAGATAGCCGCGTTGCACGATAAGCTCGAGAGTGTGCACTTGTCGGTAGATCAGTTGCGGACCGAGAACGGACAGCTCCGTCAACTAGTCGAATCGCTGCGCGCCGAAAACGACCAGCTCCAGCTGACGAACGGACTGCTGCGTGATCGTGTCGCAGGACTAGAGCAGTACACGCGCAAGGATAATCTAATAATACGCAACGTGCCGCAGTTGCCCAACGAAAACTTATACGACATCGTCGCGAAGATCGCCACAGCTGCTGGCACTGAGCTGATAAATAGTGACCTGAGTGTGTGCCACCGACTGCCCAAGTTTAGCGGCCAGTCGCATGCAAGTGTTGTGGTTAAATTTACCCGCCGCGTGACCAAGCTCTCATTTCTAAAAGCATGTCGAACTAAGCGTCCGATATTGAAAGATATCGGATTCACCGAGCCGGCCTCCCTGGCAATCCAAAACATTTACGTTAACGAGCACCTGTCATCAGAAAACAGTAAACTGTTCCTTGCGGCCCGCGGTTTAAAAAAAAAAGGATGGAAGTTTATCTGGACTAGAGATGGGAAGATATTTGGCAGGCGGGACGAAGAGGCGCCAACTATTCTTCTTAAATCGTATGAGCAAATCGAGTCCTTTGATAGCAATAGTTGCTGACTATTAATATTCTTTACAGCTTGCAAAAAACGATTTATTTACGTATTAATTCCGTTTTATTTCTATCGTTCGTATATGGTGGTGTGTGTGTGTTTGTGTGCTCTCTTTAAAGTAAGTACTGAAATGTGTAGTGTGACGTGTTTTCGAAAATTGTATTCGTACAGCAGGAGTAATAACCATTCTAATCTTAACTCTAATCTTAATTTATTCTTATCAGTATTATTTTTATTTTCCTTATTTCTATTTTCCCAAGCTATTATTACTGGTACTTTATATTCTAACATTATGACATATTCTCGTAATAGATTATCAATATCTAGCTGATAGTAATGTTACATTTAAACCTACCTTTATCTTTATCGTTACTATTTATGGATAATTCTAAACGTCCATATGATTTATTTTTGTTTCCGTATTAAATTTAAAATTATTCTCTTTAATAATACACAATTAAACCCGATTGCATAAATAAAATTTTCAATATATAAATAAATTGATGGGACTAAAAATCAAAAATCAAAAATTAACGAATTTCACATACATTACTTTTCTTATAAATAAATGAAATTAGACATTTTTAATATATTTGTTTTGAATATTCGAAGCCTTCGTAAACATTTTGATGACCTCATTGTTTTACTAAAAAATAATACAGACTACCATTTCATCATTTTAACTGAAACATGGTTGTACACTGAGGAAGTAATTCGATACCGTATCCCAGGTTACATAGCTATTGACCAGTGTAATAATGAGAAAAGATCAGGAGGGGTAGTTATTTATGTTGTAGAATGGCTTCGATTTACAAACGTTAGATTAACTAGTATAACTAGTACCTTTGTTGGACTATGCATCTATGTTGAAAATGTAGGGAATATTACACTTATTGGTTGCTATAGGAACTGCGAGTCAAAGTATAAAGATTTTATTAATGATTTAAGCAAGATAATTGATAACTCATCTAGAAATTGTATTATAGCCGGTGACATGAATATAAATCTTTTAGAAAATCTAAGTTGCGGAGATTACCTAGAATTATTAAATTCAAAGGGATTTGATAGTATAATTAACCAACCTACCTATAGACGCCCCAGGGATTTGTACGTATCATGTCTCGATCACGTATTTGTCCGTGGGCTTAATAAGGACATTTTTGACTCTAAGTACGAATATGATATAATAGACACCGACTTTTCAGATCACTCTGCTATAAGTGTTAAACTTTCATTAAAATCACATATACGTATAAAAGCGAATGATCGTGCAAAGTGCTTTTTTAATAAACAACTGTTTCGAGAAGAATTATATAAACTTAATATTTCACCATTATATATTAGTTCCGCGACGGTAAAGGAGAAATTTGACTGGTTTATTAATAAAATTACGGGATTAATAAGTCAATTTAACAAATTTAAAAAATGTAAACCGAAAGAAAATAAACGATCACCGTGGGTAAATAACGAAATTCTTCATTTAACCAAGATCAAGAGTGAAGCTTATAAATTATCTAAGCTTTCCCCAAATAATACTGTCTTATTAAATAACTATAAAGCTGCGGCAAAAAGGGCTCAACAAACTGTTAGGAAAACCAAAAAACAATATTACACACGCCTCTTAGACAAGTGCAAATCAAATCAAAAAGACTACTGGTGCGTTGTGAAAAATGCAATTGGACAGAATGTGAGAGGAATTGAAGAAATAAATATTAATAATACGAAAATAGCGGTAAAGTCTAACGAATATTTGGTAGCGCAACATTTCAACACATATTTCGAAAATAGTGTGAAACAGATATCCGTCAACGAAAGCAATGTAGGTACAGTATCAGACGACTTGACACCACATCCACAATTGAATTCTTTTGCTTTTTTCGATTTCACGTTGGATGATATTAAGGGGGCTATTCTATCACTACCGAATAAATCTTCCTTTGGTTTGGATAATATATCAATTAAACTAATCAAAGATAATCTGAGCTATTTCATAAAACCTCTATGCTTCTTATTTAATGAATCTGTGAAAACTGGAATTTTTCCTGACATACTAAAAACAGGTATAATTACTCCAGTGTACAAAAGCGGGAGTAAAAATGAAGTATCTAACTACAGGCCAATATGTATTACTTCCACAATTTCTAAAATTTTTGAAAGATGTGTAAAGAAATTAGTAATAAATTTTCTAGATGATCAAAAATTTTTCAGTCCCAATCAATATGGCTTTTTACCGGATAAAGGAACTGACTTAGCAGTTTTTGAACACATTACATATATAACTAGGCATCTAGAAGAAGGCAGATCTGTGGTAGCTGTGTATTTCGATATAAGGAAAGCTTTCGATACGGTAAATCACCAAATTTTACTAAAGAAATTATACGCCTGCGGTTTTCGGGGTAATATTTATAACTGGTTCAGAACATACTTAACTAGTAGGAAAAATGTAACTAAAATTAATGGTGTCTTTAGCGACAGTACTATACAGGAAACTGGGGTTCCTCAGGGTAGTATCTTAGGTCCTTATCTATTTCTGGTATATATAAACGATCTGTGTAATTTGTCTGTAAATGGAAAAATATTTACCTATGCTGACGATACTGCACTAGTGCTGAATTCCCGCTTCCCAGAAAAATTGCATTCACCCATGCAAGAAGATATACAAAAAATCTGTACATGGTTACAACATAACAAATTATCCCTAAATGAAAATAAGACTAAATTTATGATTTACAGTTATCAGGATCAAAGGCTTTGGAACAGATTTTGTATTTCCTACGGTGGTAACATTTCAATTGAAAGGGTTTATGAAATAAAATACTTAGGTTTAATGCTGGACAGTAAACTCGCGTGGAATAAACATACCATATACTTGGCAAAAAAACTAAGAAGACTAAATTACATTTTTTACTACCTACGTGACTATTTCACAGCTCAGCATTTACGCAGATTATATTTAGGCCTATATCAGCCAGTACTTGGACATGGAATCATACATTGGGGAGGTGCAGCAGTAACTCATATAAGTCCCGTCGAAATATTACAGAGAGCAGTGAAACGGGCCATTGATCCGTCGACAAATAATGCTATTTTATCAGTTACAGAGTTATACACTTCACAAATACTAAATTTCGTTTTTAAATATAAGGATAGATTCAATATTTCAGTTGCCCATGGGAAAACAAGGTCTGCAAATGTAGAAATTGCCCCTGTTCCAGACTTTCGAAAATTTCACACACGTATACAAGCAGTTTATAAAGGGTCTATTATTTTCAACTCTTTACCGTCCAGCTTAAAAGTACACTTATTAAATTATAAAAAGAGACACAAACACCTACTTCAATACATCACGGGTAATGGGACTCAATAAATGTTGTTATCGCAGATATGATAAACCCTTTCTTATACTCCGGCATTAATTACAATCTTCATTTTCATTCTGAGTATTTGTTTATTACTGTTGTTAAGTGTCGTTGTTATTTACTCTCATTGCTGTTACTTATTACTATTACTATTACTATTATTATTACTATTACTATTATTTAATATAACTATCATAAATATTATAATTGTATATATGGGTCATGTAGTTTCTTCGGCACAATTGAATCGTTATGTTTCTAATCTTTCAAACCTGATTCTGTTGATAATAAATATTTTGATAACCATTATTAGTAACTATGTCTACGCCACTTGCATGATTATTATTGTTACTGGTTTTATCCTCATTTTTATTACTGTATTATTAATATTATTACCATTATTATTTTTAAAGATGTCAAGTGAAATTTTCTTAGTCAAATATATCTGCCGGGATGTTTCGTAAATTGAGACTGCTTCTCCATATGCTGGGGGTTATATGGATGACTGCAGGCTACATTAATACATGTTTTCTCAAATGACATCTCATTTAGGCCCCTTTGTTAAACGAGACTGTAGCATTTAATATAAATATTTATAAATTTAATGTGTTATCATTTAAGTACCAGCTTCTATAAATACTACTCAATAGGTTACATTACTTTTACTATTACGTTATATTTACATATTTTATATATTTCATATTTAGTTATCTTATTTATATTTTTATTCCATTTAGTTCATTACTTCATTTATTTCCTTTATCTATTTACGTATATCTTTACATTTTATTCATTTACCTAGCTTTATATTTATTTTATTTCGGTTATTACATTTGCAGTACACGTCAGAGTTGAAATATTGTGGGAATATGTTGAGCTTGGCTGGTGATAGGTTATATAAATAATTTATATACTTAAATTGTAGATTTAATTTTCAGATAGATTCAATTTTGTTAGTTTTTAAAATAGCATTATTTTTTCCTTTTTTATTTAATCATTTATATACTTTCTCCTGTTTTCAACAACATATTTATACAAACAATTTTTATTTTGTTTCAATTCAACTGATTATAATATATTTTTATCATTACTTCATTTAATTTCATGCATTTATCGCTATATTTCGCACTTCATTTGTAATCCGTATATGTTATTTTTAATTTTCGTATTTATTATTATCTCATTTATTTCATGCTTTTATCGCTATATTCGCACTTCATTGTAATTCGAAGATATTATGTTTAATTTAACTTTTTGTTTTTCACTATTCGCGCTACTTAGCGCATTTGTGAAATTTTGTAATAATAATAATAATAATAAATAAATTGAATTGTCACGTGCGGTCGTGTTTGCCGTCTCTCTGTATTTACCGTCAAATTTAAAAGTGCTTATAAGATTTTAATAATTTTGATTGATAATTAATAAATAACATTTTAATTAACTTTTAAGTGACGTTTTCGGATTGACTCTATCTCTTTTGGTTCGCGAGATATAACGATTCAATTATAATTATTTTGAGTGAAGGGTTTCCGCGTTCAAATTGGAACAATTTTCACAGCGATCGTAAGAACGGTGATTTTCTGTTATTTATCCGTAGCAATGAATGCATGTTCTCAGTGTTGTGTGATATTACCGGCAAATGGCGATCACGCTGTTTGCTCTCGGTGTAGTAATATACACTTTAAATGTGGTGGTATATCGGCCGGCACGTGGCGGCAAAAGTCAAAGAAAATGCGATCGAAATGGGTCTGTCAAAACTGTCGAGCCGAAAACACACAGCCATCCGCAACACCCCCCGCGAGCCCGATTAACAGCTGTCAAAACTGGGTGATGCTGCTGACAGCCATCAGGGACGATTTGGCCACACTGACCCAGCAAGTAACGGATCTTAGCAAGCAGCTAGCAGATCAGATGCAGGCGAATGACACCCTTCGCGCCGCAAACAATCAGATAGCTGAGGCAAATGTCGCTCTAAAGACACGAGTAGATAACCTTGAGCAATATACACGAAAAGACAACGTAATAATAACAAATATTCCGGTCTGCCAAAATGAAAACCTTCTTGAAATCGTCAAAAAAATCGGCGCGGCAACTGGAACAGCTATTTCTAACACCGACATTAGTGCCTGTCACCGTCTGCCAAAAACACCGCAACAACAGTTCCCTAATATAGTGGTAAGGTTTTGTCGTCGAACCATCAAGCAAGATCTTTTAAAGAACAACCGTCGAATGCGACCAACTCTTGATAAAATTGGGTTCGATAATAACATAACGGCAGCAAATCACCAGTTCTTCGTTAACGAACATCTTTCCTCCGAAAATCACAAACTGTTCTTGTCTGCCCGAACGCTGCGAAATCACGGCTGGAAATATGTGTGGATAAGGGAATGTAAAATTCTCGCAAGGAAAAGTGACAATACCGCATTTATCCGTATAAAATCAGAAGAGCAAATTATTGGCCTAAAAAGTAATTGTAACGCATGACTATTTATAGTAATTTTAATTCTTAGCCGTAACCATTTACAATCATATTTTACTTGTACTTATTATTCAATCCAGTTACCTCTGCCTAATCTTATACTATTACAAATTTCACTCTTTGGTTATTTCTTACATAAAAACTTAGGACGAACTTATTTTTTCCCCAAAATCCTCCACTGTTTTATCTGTTTTATATTGCCTCTCACGATCTTTCAATTGAATGTGTTATATTATATACTATTCTCTAAAATCAATATTCGATACTTCGATTTATTCTATTCTTATTTCATATTAATTAATTATTACAATTTATATTATTTTGCTTAAGCAAGCATGGAAAACAGACATCTTGATGAATTCCAAAAAATTAAAAATTTTACTTCTTAATATCCGAAGCTTACGTAAACATTTTAACGATATAAACACATTACTAATACAAGAATTAAAAAATTACAACATATTAATATTTACAGAAACCTGGTTATATGAGGAGGAAATAAATAGATATAATATCCCGGGCTTCATTCTACATGCGCAATGTCGCAATGAAAGAAGATCAGGTGGAGTAATTGTATACATAAATGAAAAATTTTCATATAAAAATATTGATTTAACAATCACTACCGGAAATATAGTAGGACTAATAATAAATCTTGAAAATAATAGCCATATAGCTCTTATAGCCATCTATAGATACTGTGATTCAAATTATAATGATTTCGTTTCAGAACTAAGCAATATAATTAATAATCTTCCTATAAATTCGATAATAAGTGGTGATATTAATATTAATTTATTAGATAATCGAAACTCTGGTGAATACATAAATCTCTTACATTCAAGTGGTTTCACTAATGTAAATACTAAACCAACTTTTAGGCGCAATGGTGATACACATATTTCCTGCATCGATCATATTTTCATTCGAGGACTAGGTACTGATATACTAAACCCAAATTTTAATTATAATCTAATCGAATTTGACTTCACTGATCATTGTGGTATAAGTTTGGATTTGCCACTATTAAACATCGGAAATCTTAAACACAAAAAAAGTAGAGAATATTTTTTTGATAAAAAACTATTTCAACTAGAACTAAGTAAGTATGATTTTTCTGCAATATATAAAAGCTGTGAATCCGTTAACGACAAATTTAACTGGTTTATTGAAAAACTAACAATGATTATAAATCGCTGTAATAAAATAAAAACTCACAAAAATTACAAACACAAAAGATCCCCATGGATAACCTCGGAAATTTTGCAATTAATTAAAATTAAAAATGACGAGTACAAATTATCTATCCAATTTCCAAATAATCCATTATTAAAAACCAAATACAAAGAAGCATCAAAAAAAGTCCAACAATCTGTGAGAAAAGCAAAAAAAATCTATTACACGAGTATTTTAGATAAATGTAAATCAAAACAAAAAAGTTACTGGTCTGTAGTCAAAAACACAATTGGCCAAAATGACAAAAGAATTAAAAATATTTTGGTTGGAAAAGATAATTTAACCGTAGATGGAAATGAACATAAAGTTGCAGAGTATTTTAATAATTACTTTGAAAATAGTGTTCGCAATATTGTTTGTAATATTCTAAACGACGTTCTATTGAACAAAGATGATATAACGCTATCTTCAAATATAAACTCTTTTGCGATTTTGGATTTCTTAAATGATGATATTAAACATGCAATATTATCCTTACCTAATAAATCGTCCTTCGGTTACGACAATATATCAATAAGATTAATAAAGGAAAATATACATTTCTTTGTTTACCCTTTAACATATCTATACAATGAATCTGTTATTGCTGGTGTTTTTCCTGAAATACTAAAAACTGGTATTATTACACCCGTCTTTAAAGGGGGAGATAAAAAGCTAGTATCTAACTATAGACCAATTTGTATTACATCTACTATAGGGAAAATTTTTGAAAACTGTATGAAAAAAGTTGTGCTGAAATTTTTGCAAAGTATAAATTACTTCAGTACTAACCAGTATGGTTTTCTACCAGGTAAAGGGACAGACGATGCTTTATTTGAACATATTACATATATATCTAAACATTTAGAACAAGGAAGATCAGTAGCGGCAATATATTTTGATATACGTAAAGCTTTCGATACTGTGGACCATAATATACTCTTAAAAAAATTGTATGCAACCGGTTTTAGAGGTAATATTTATAACTGGTTTAGAACTTATCTAACAAACAGAAAAAATACAACAAAGATTAACAATGTACAAAGTGGCGGTGTATTACAACATTTTGGTGTTCCACAAGGCAGCATCTTAGGCTCATACTTATTTTTGATTTACATAAACGACTTATGTAATCTAAATGTGACCGGAAAAATTTATAGTTATGCAGACGATACAGTACTAGTAATGAATTTCGCCAGAACGGCTTCAAATATTAATCCAGAATGACGTAGACAAAATAGCCCGATGGTTGAATAACAATAAATTAGTTTTAAATGAGAACAAAACGAAACTGATGATCTACACTCATCAAAAAGGACAATTATGGGAAAATTTTGAGATTTTTTGTGGTAACGGAGTAAAAATAAATAGAGTGCATGAAATTAAATACTTAGGCCTAATAATTGACAGTAAATTAATCTGGAATAAACAAGCAATATTGGTTGAACAGAAATTAAGAAAATTAAACTATATTTTCCATTATCTAAATAACTTCTTTTCTCCAACACAATTACAACAATTGTATCTAGCCTTATACCAACCTGTTTTAGGATATGGCATCGTACACTGGGGTGGAATAGCTGACTACCACTTAAAATCTATTACAGCTTTACAAGGAAGAATGCTTAAACTTATCGGGCAAGTTGCTAATAAAGATTTATTGAGAATGCAAGAATTATATAAAGTACAACTTCTAAACTTTGTCTACAAAAATAAAATGAAATTTAATATAACCGAGCCAGAAGGAATTACAAGATCTTCAACCTCAGAACGAGCAGATACTCCTCATTTTAATAAATATCACACGCGTATACAATCCCCTTGTATATATGTATAGAGGTGCAGTCTTATACAATGCATTACCGCACACATTATTAAAAGTTCAATTAAGAAACTATAGAAAAAAGGACGAAAACTTCTGACTGATTACCTCCTGTTCGTGAAAACTTAAATCTGGATGTCCATGTTTAAGACCAAATTATTATTATCACTACTACTATTACTATTTTTTATGTATAATGTGTGCGTGTAAGAAATAATAAATAAATAAATAAATAAAATAAAAGAGTTATTTTATGAAAACGCTACTATTAATTAATAGAAATATAATTAGTACTCGTACATACTGCCAAATTAGGCTAAATTGTTTTACACGTATGTAAATATCGTTACTATTGTAAAAATCGTTTATTTTATTAAATGCTAATTATGAGACTGCACTCATATTACACCTTGTTTCTTACCATATTTTAAGCGCCAAGTTCATGTCATAAATATCATTTATTTTTATTCTTTATTTTTATTCTTTATTTTGTTATCTTTTGTTTGTCTCACTTTTATTTTACATACATCAATGTATATTGTAATTTGAAAAATTAATTATATTACCATATGAATCCACTACTCGCGCAAAACTGCGCATTTGTGGAAATATTGTAAAATAATAATAATAAAGTTTGATTTGATTTGATTTGATTTGATTTGATTATTATTATTATTATTATTGTTATTGTTATTATTATTATTACTATTACCACTATTGTTAGTGTTCTCTTGTGAATTGCTAATATTAAAGTTTTTGATTGCTTCGAAGGCATTAGAATTATTACTATTTTTACTATTATTATTGTTTGCATTATTGTTATTATTGCTATTAATTTTGTTGGGAAGTTTGGATACATCGGACTGTGACAGTCGCAAATCCTTATTGGGGGATGACGTAACTGGCGAGAGAGGATCAGAAGGTTTGCGTTTCATGGAAACGTCAACTTCCATCAGGGGAAGCGATAGCCCCGTCTTTAACGGTTTAGTATCTTTGGAGAAGACCGCCTGGCGGCCCCCACTAGACGAGCTCATCGAATACGCAGATAAATAGGTAAATTAGAATAAAATAAATAAATAATTAAATAAAAAAAAAAAAAAAAAAAAAAAAAATAAACAACTGAAATAAAATAAATAAATAAACATAAATGAGACGAGTTAACTGTACGAAATAAAATGAATATTACAAATCAAAACTGAAACAGGAAAAATCCTTGTTTCAGTGACTGCGTTGTAGAGAGTGCAAAATGTATTTCATGAATATTATAATTTAAGCTGTTATTTCACCAAGTACACTATATAATTATCGTTTACTTTGAAGAGCAAGTGGAACACAACCTTGCAAGACAATAACAACAATAAATAATAATAATTTTATGGCTACGGTAGTTACGAGACCGCGGTGGCATTCCTGAGGGTATAAAAAAAAAACGTTTTAAATGTTAAAACATTTTAAATTACAAAAGTTAATAATAAAGTTTATGACAGGAGGTGATTTACTTCTTCGCAGTTTAAATAGTTCTGATTTATAAAATTTATTTCACGTCATTTACGTTTGTAATCATACACGCTAATTTCAAGAGAGGTTTACAGAACTCAAGCCACTCTAAAATTATACTGAGAGAGGGTTCTTCAGCCTCTGAAAATAAATTGAAACTCGTAATAAAAATTTTTTTTACCTTTTCGATTAATATTTTAACTAAAATGTACTGGCCGTAAATACAAATCTCACTCATCGTAAAGATAGAGACCCTCCGTTATAGAAAAAGTCTTTTAATAGAAAAATTAGAGGCACATTGTAAAAGAATGACATTATTTTATACAAATAAGAAAGAATTTCTTAATTTAATATCGTGTGAAGTAATTATCGTTTGGCTACTTTTGCTTTTTTTCCCCCGTTTTAGAAGAAAGTTGCTGGCTAATTCCCGGTTTTCCCGGGTGGGTGACCACCGCGTCGCGAGAAACACGTTATAGCATTTGAGATTTTTGGCGGGGAAAAAACAAAGAGCCGATAAAGATCGCGAAAATACCGAATAAACACAAAAGAACTTGGATCTGAAAGGTGAAATATAAGCAATTACAAATTATTTAACATATCAAAATTAAAAGACCAACAAGCGGGACAATAAATAAGGAATATACACAACACACTTGATGTAAATTAGATAAAATAAAATATAGACAAAGATAACATATCAAAATAAATTTTTAAAACTCCGATTGATTTTTTTTTTTTAAATTCCCTTAAATTGTATAACCCAGATCGTTCGGTTGCTTAAAAAGCTAGCGATATAATTGCCCATCTGGCCATTTATTCCTGCGGCTTTGAGCTTTAGCAATAATCCATGCCGCCATATGCGATCAAATGCTTTTTCTAAATCGAAAAAGACCGCATATGTATGTTGATGGCAGTGGAAGCTCGTTATTATTTGCCGTTGCAAAGTTATTAAGTGATCGCCTGTCGATCTCGCTTTACGCCTTCCGGCTTGTATAGGAGAAAGGATATTATTCTGTTCAAGGACAAAAAGGAGGCGCCTGTTTACCATTTTTCCCATTACTTTGGATAAGACGTTTAAAAGGGAAATTGGACGATAGCTTTCAGGACGGAATGGATCTTTATTTGGTTTTAATATAGGAATAATGTATGCCCTTTTCCAGAATTGAGGAATATCGCCAGATACCCATATTTGGTTATAAATATTAAGAAGAAACTCTTTTGCCCGCGCTGGCAAATACTTAACCATGTATGGATGAACAGAGTCGGGACCAGGTGCACTGTTTCGAGTATGAAATTTGAGTTGAAAGTTTAATTCAGCCAAGGAAAATTTGCTGTTGAAAGCATCCGTGGACTGTTGAAGGAAGGATAATTCTTGTTGTTCATAAGAAGCTTTTCTAGATGTAAACTTGGTGGAGTAGACTAAGGAGGAGAACTCATTCTGGTAGTGTCGAGCGAAGATATCCGCAACATTGCTTGGATCGGATACAACTGAGTTGTTATGGATTAATGAGGTAGGAGGTTTGGATCGATTAAGGCCATTCATCGATTTAATTTTTGCCCAAGTCATTTGGTTAGATGTGGATTGGGCTATTGAATTAATGAAAGAGGTCCAGGATTCTCGCTTCTTCATCTTAATTATGAAACGTGCTTTGGCGCGTAGCTTTTTAAATTCAATCAGGTCACTGAGTAATTGTGAAGATTTATATTTCCTGAGAGCTCGTTTACGGTTTCGTATTGCTACAGCAATTTCACTGCACCACCAGGGAACACGGCGTGAGCGGGGCGAGGGGGTAGATTTAGGGATCGCCGTTTCTGCTGCAGTAAACATAGCCTCAAGAAGTATCCTGATATTTTCTACCGCAGAGGTCCTGAGTTGATGTGGGACAGAGACCTTGTCACGAAACGTTTCCCAATTTTCTTTGTGGACTAAGAAGCGAGGAGTTGTTGATTTAGAAACGTTTGGTATAGCACTTGTGGAATGTATTATAATAGGGAAGTGGTCGCTGAAACACAAGTCGTTCAGTACTATCGACTCCAATTTAGGATATAGGACAGGGGAGGAGAACGCTAAGTCGATAGTCGAGAACACATGGTATGAGAGGTTAAAATGAGTGTGTGTAGGTTGGGGAATAAAGCATAAATCAGTATTTAAAAGAAGTTTAGTGAGGATTGCTCCATGTTTGTTTGTTTGTCTTGATCCCCAGATCGGGGAATGAGCATTGAAGTCCCCTAATAGTATTATCGGTTTAGGAAGTTGTGTTATAATGAACTCGAGTTCGTGGACACTATTCATGCTGTTCGGGGGAATATAACAGTTACATACTGTAACTGGAGAGTTCGATAAAAGAGGGGCATGTATGGTGACGGCAATAACTTGTAAAGAGGAGTTGAGACGGACTGGGTACGCGGGGATAGAGGTGTGGATAAGAGATAGAACACCTCCTTTCGCTCTCATACCCTGCGTATTGTCACATCTAAAGAGTTTATAGTTTTTTACTCTCGGTTGATGTTTTGATTTGAGGTGTGATTCTTGTAAGCATATAGCATAGGGGTTATGCCGTGCAATTAACTGCATCAGTTCAGCACGGTTGTTATTAAAACCGCGACAGTTTCACTGCATTAAACAAGATTCTACTGCCATCTTGGTTCTAAATAAGGTTGTAATATTGTATCTCTTTGTAAGATTTTATGGACAACGGAAGTTTATTAATTTGTGTTGGATACGTTGCTGTCGCTATGATGTCGCTCGTCTTCAGACGTCGTGATAGTTTGTTCCGATAATTTTCTTATAATTCGGGAGCAGCGACTTTTAATGCTTCTACCGGTAAGATATGGTTTAACTGCTGCAAGCATGTATACCAGCTCGTCATAGTTCCTTGTATAATCAGTTGCATAGGAAATGTACTTTGGGTTCGTCGCAACTGCCTGGATAAATGTTCTGAATTCTTCAAATCCCATCATAAACGTTGGTTGTTCAGCGTTGAAAAGGTGTTTGGCTTTTCCAGTTACGTCTCCTGGCTCTAGGGTTGGCTGTTCGTTATGCGCCTCAATTGGTACATGCTCCTCTGTGTTATCTGGTTGATTAATGTAGAGAGCTGGTCGTTTAGGTAGCGGCCGTGATGGGAAAACCGGCGGTTTCGGGTCAGTAACTGCTTCTGGGTGTCTTGGGATGAGGCCGTTTCAGCGGACTAGCGTCTGTGTTCATCTCTATTTCCGGCTGCTCAATTGTGGCATTTGAATTTATTTTGTCGGGACATCTGGTGTCTACCATTAAGGGGGAGACATGGGTTTCATTATGTACTGTTTGGGGCACGTCGCTATCATGGTCCGTGGTTGGCTGTTGAGGTTGGCAGATGGTGTCTGGACGGCTGGGATGACTTTCTTGTTGCATGTTCACCAGTTTATTCTCTTTTTTGCAGTTTGGACACACGTGGTCTTCGATTTGTATGAAAATTCTATGATCGTGGTCATTATTTCGTAGGAGAAATGATCTAGGAATATTTGCACAGTTCACATGCTCCACATACACCTGTCTTCGCCAGCTTATTACGTGTGCAAACTCATCGTCCGAGGGGTTGACTCTTAATATTGATATTGGTGACAGTAGCTTAAGGGATAGTGCAGAAGCGAG
Source organism: Icerya purchasi (assembly GCA_039619475.1). Classification (NCBI taxonomy): domain Eukaryota; kingdom Metazoa; phylum Arthropoda; class Insecta; order Hemiptera; family Monophlebidae; genus Icerya; species Icerya purchasi. The sequence continues at coordinate 274,904,588 of CM077116.1, forward strand.
ATATGACGAAAGTGTTTCATTTGGTATAGTGGCCGATACGTTTGATAAAACAACTCTATTAGCCGGTTGTCTAATTCGTGCTGCCTGAATTGTCCGCTCTGCTAATGTAATTGTTCCGCCTCCGGCAAAAAATTCGTCAGTTATTTTTTGCGATTTCAGGAAAATAATTATGCGGTCTCGACTGAAAGAGACCCCGCAATTATATCGAGATTACTGCCAGTGACTGATTTCACCGCAGTAAAATAGTCTCTGAGCGAATGAGGCGGGAAATATGGCAGGATGATGCCTTGTTCGTCTTTTGGGTGATTAAAAGCTGTTAGCTGTGTTATTTTTGTTGATTTCACTTTATCGGCGAAAGAGATATTTTGTTTATTTAACGAATTAAGATTTTCAGAAGAGTCGGTTTGAATTTTAATTTTATTAACTAACGTGCTTTTTAGTTGATTATTATCTGCATCCGCGGCGCGGGAGTGTGTAGTGTTTTGTTTGACGATAGCGGTTGACGATAATGCTACGGCTGCGGTGTGGAGTTGGTGTGTGTTGTCTGTTGATCGGATGATCGGTTGCGTGTGTGGGGTAGGTACTTGTGTAAGAGTGGTAGTGGCTTGTGTGTTCGGGTTAGTTGTGTACGTGTGAGAGGTGCTTGTGTGTGTAATCATCTTACTGTTCGCGTTACTCTGGTTTGGAGCGAGCAGAAGAGGACCTGCAGAGATCGACTGATTCTTATCAGCGGGTGTAGTGGCCGGCTTATGCGGAGGTGTGTTGTGTGTGTCGGTGTGGCTCTTACCTGGTTTGTGTGCTGCGTACTTACTACCGGTGGTCGTTTTGCTTCCGTCCGGTTTCAGTGCGGCGGCCAGCATGTTTGCTGGTGGTGGAGTGCGGGGCATCTCACGAGACAACCCCGAACGTAATATTTCTTATCAACAAGACGAAACGCGAGAAACACAACTGTGATTATCTAACTTCTGTAATCCCCCGATTGATTTAACTTCTAACAAACATTTAAAATTTCTTATAATATTATAAAGATCGCGTCCGCAAACACTACAATTACACACGAAAATCGAAAAAAGTAATACAAAACAGACATATCGAAAGAAGAAAAAAAAAATTGAGAATAAAATCGATTAGTCAAAATTCATAGGAAAAACAAATTATTTACACCAGTTAAAATCCTTAATAAACAGCTGAAAATAACAATATACATTACTTAAAACTGATTATTATTTAATAAATAACAAATATTCTAAATTTATTATAATATTATAAAGATCACAAAAAAAAAACAAAAAACGCAAAAGATCGCGCTTAGATAAATTACATCATTCGCACAGAAAAATAAAAATAAACAACACTGGAGAAGACGAAAATAATAGAACAAACCGATCGAGCACCTTGTTCACTCACACAAACACACACTAACATAGTAGTGTCTTATATTGATTAATAGCTAGTGGAGCCTATGCAGTATGATTAGGGTTGTGCCGGGATGATCAGAAATTAAATACTAGACGGTAAAAATATGTCTTGTACCATGTGCGAGTGTGTCGATTGCTAGATTGATAGTGTTTTCAATGCCGTTAGCCAAAGAATCATGTGATATGTTCATTCTCAGAGGATCCTCTTTAACAAAGAATGGAGCCGGTAGTGTTACAGTGTCGTGAATGTATGCGATGAATGTGCGGTGGCCAAATAATACACACGCGGCTGGAATATAACAGTAAAGGTGTGTAAATATACAAGTATTTGGCCGGACAGCTTGTTCGTTGTGCATGAGGGAGAGTGAATCTGGTTCGAAAGGTTTAGACTACCCGCTAAAATGATTATGGAATGTATGTAAAGTGTGACGATAAAAGGGTAGCAGGATGTGTATGTGTGTGTGTGTGTGAGCATTAAAACAGGTTAACTCCGAACGAACGTCTAGAATTCACCCCGCGCGCCGCGCGACCAGATCAATAACTACCCGAATCCACAGTCGCGTTGACTTAACCCCCCGCATGTAACAACAACCCCTCCCGACCACTGAGTAATAAGCAATAAAAAGACACTACTATGTTAGTGTGTGTTTGTGTGAGTGAACAAGGTGCTCGATCGGTTTGTTCTATTATTTTCGTCTTCTCCAGTGTTGTTTATTTTTATTTTTCTGTGCGAATGATGTAATTTATCTAAGCGCGATCTTTTGCGTTTTTTGTTTTTTTTTTGTGATCTTTATAATATTATAATAAATTTAGAATATTTGTTATTTATTAAATAATAATCAGTTTTAAGTAATGTATATTGTTATTTTCAGCTGTTTATTAAGGATTTTAACTGGTGTAAATAATTTGTTTTTCCTATGAATTTTTACTAATTGATTTTATTCTCTTTTTTTTTTTTTCTTCTTTAGATATGTCTGTTTTGCATTACTTTTTTCGATTTTCGTGTGTAATTGTAGTGTTTGCGGACGCGATCTTTACAATATTATAAGAAATTTTAAATGTTTGTTAGAAGTTAAATCAATCGGAGTTTTAAAAATTTATTTTGATATGTTATCTTTGTCTGTATTTTATTTTATCTAATTTAAATCAAGTGTGTTGTGTGTATTCCTTATTTATTGTCCCGCTTGTTGGTCTTTTAATTTTGATATGTTAAATAATTTGTAATTGCTTATATTTCACCTTTCAGATCCAAGTTCTTTTGTGTTTATTCGGTATTTTCGCGATCTTTATCGGCTCTTTGTTTTTTTTTTTTTTGTATTGTACGTTCTTTTATTTAATTTTAATTACGCCTCTGTTTTGTTTTTATTTTCCATTTTGTTCCTGCTTTGCTACTTTACATGTTTCCATTTTATTGTTAATATATGTTCGATCACTATTTTGAAAGGGGGTATTTTAGCTCTTTAAGTACTTTTTTTTTTATTGCTCGTTGATGGTTGTAGATTTAATTTCATGCCTATTTCGTTATTAGTTGCCTATAAAATTGTGTTTTGAATCGAAAATCGTATATTTAATTTTTGTGATTAATCGGTCGAAGTTTGCGATCTTTTTTTTTTTTTTTTTTTTGTGAATGCAACATCCTGTACCGTGTTTAACTGCTGTGGCTATTACAGTACGAAGATGCGCGGTTTGTTTTTATAGATATCTGCTTATTCCGCTAGATCTGACAAATTGTGTTACAGATTTGTTATTAATTGAAGGGGGCCGGTGAGGTGATAATGCTGGACAGTCGCATAGCATGTGAGGAGTTGAGGGAGCAACATCTTGACCACAGAAAGGACAATTCATAGGAGAGGGGGTTCTTTGCAAAATAACATTATGCGACATGGCCGTATGGCCTATGCGCAAGCGGCTAAGTGCACAGAAATCTCTGCGGGAAATGCTTTTTTCTGGCCACCATGGTTCCGTTGAGGGTTTAATTAACCTCGAGAAAGTCTGACACGAGGACCAATGGGTTTTCCATAAGGACGTGAGATTATTGAAGATTATGTTCGAGAGATAAGGTGGAGGTGGGCTGTTACTAGGCGAGGGGCAATATATTTCTGCTCGGGCGGATGTATCGACACGTTCATTTCCAGGAATCCCTGCATGGCTGGGCGCCCACAGAAAGGATACAGAGCACTGTCTCTTAATAAGTTCGTATAATACCTGCTGGGTTCGAATTGCTACAGGATGTTTGGTGAGGGGATTAGAAATTGTCAATAAGGCCGCGGATGAATCAGATACCAGCAGGGCTTTCTGTGATGTAGGCTCTGTAGAAAGAAAATATTCCAAACAGAAAAATACTGCGTATATTTCAGCATGCAGTACCGAGCAATTGTCATTCAGTTGAATGCTTCGAATCACGTCACAGACTTCAAAGGAACAGGCGGTTGGGGAAGAAGCAGCCTCTGGGGTAGCCTTGGCAGCATCCGTGTAAAAAAAAAGGTGGTCGGGGTATTTTTACATTGTTGCTGTTGTCAACTGAACGATATCCGGGTGCAGGGGTTTATTATATTTCGTCAGGGAAAAGTTAACATAAATGTTTAAAGGGGCCCACGGCGGAATCATGATGTCAGGAGCTAGGTTAGGAAAAGGGATAACGCTCACGGTGTGCTGCGATAGGAGAGCCAGGATTTCTGGGAGAGGGTCATTAGGGAACTCTGGGATGTTGGGGAGGTCATTTGTGTCAATAGGACAGGCGCGTTTACTAGAGAAAAGAGCGAGGGTCTCACAGTGGTAATAATAGGTTCGGAAATACTTTAGTGGGGGAGTGCCTAACAAGGCACACAAACTTACAGACGGGGAAGTTCTATGTGCGCCAAGTATCGTACGGAGTGCCGTGTGGTGTATTGAATCAAGGGATTTAAGTAAAGAGGGACTGGCTGACGCATACGCCTGGGACCCGTAGTTTATTCTGGAAATGACTAAGGATTTGTATATAGAGAGGAGAGTTTTCGGAGGTACATTATACTTTGTGTTTGATACATATTTAAGAATAGATAGGAATTTATGACATTTAACTTTAAGATTGGATATGTGGGATCGCCAAGTTAGCTTTTGATCGAACAGTAGTCCAAGGAAAGTAGCAGTAGGGTGGAAATGAAGTGAGTAATTTTCTAGATTGAGGCGAATGCTGGAAGAGTTTTGACGTCCCTTATAGAAATCAACACAGATAGACTTAGATGGAGAAAACACAAGACCATTATTGTTACACCAGGATTGTAGTTTTGAAATAGTTTTTTGTAGGATTTTTTGAGCATTTGCTGGAAAACTGGAAGAGAGCCAGGCGTTTACAGGCGGAGCAATACAATCATTTATATCATTGATATAAAAAATAAACAAGGTTGCACTAAGGGCAGATCCTTGTGGTAAGCCATTCTCGGTTTGAATGGTGCTCGATGTTGACGAACCAATCTTAACATGGAACGTTCTGTTTGTTACAAAATTATTCAGATACTTGGCCATGTTTCCACTTATACCAGCTGTTGTCAGCTTGGATAAGAGGCCGTATCGCCATACTCTGTCGAACGCCTTTTCTATATCGAAAAAGGCGGAGTATACATGTTGGCGTCTGTGAAATGCTGTTAATATTTGCCTTTGTAGGCTCAGCAGATGATTAACTGTAGTACGCTTCTTACGCCCTCCGGCTTGTGACGAGGATAGGAGATTATTCTGTTCAAGGAAGAAAAGGAGACGCCGATTAACCATTTTTTCCAGCGTTTTTGCGAGGACACTTATGAGGGATATAGGCCTGTAGTTTTGTGGAAAAAGAGGATCTTTATTTTGCTTCAGAATAGGAATAACAACTGCTAATTTCCATGGCTCAGGGATCGATCCGGAGAACCATATTTGGTTATAGATATGTAAGAGGAAATTTTTCGCTGACGGAGGTAAGTGTTTTAACATATAAGGATGGATGGAATCGGGCCCAGGCGCGCTGTTTGCAGTATGATACTGGAGTTGATAGTTCAGTTCAGAAATGGTGAAATGGCAATTATAGGAAAGTGAGGAGTCAGAGATGATAGTTATTGGTTGTTGTTCCATGGAATATTTCTTTAAAGAGAAGGCAGACGAATATGACGATGAGGATGACTCCATTGCAAAATGATTCGCAAAAACATTGGCGACTTTCAACGGATCGGATAACATGGAACCATTCTGATTTATCGAAAAGGAAGGGGTCGCACGATTAATACCGTTCAGTGCCTTAATTTTGTGCCAAATATTGTGACTAGAAGCATTTATGGAGATTGAATGCATAAATTGCTGCCAAGATTCCTGTTTTTTGCGCCTAATGAGGCTCCTCACAACTGCACGGCGTTTTTTAAATTCGATCAAATCAGGATATAAGCCTGTTGATTTAAACTTCCTAAGGGCATGTTTACGTTGGCGTATGGCTGTTCCTATTTCGGGGCACCACCATGGGACCCGTCGGGATCTGTTTGTTGGGACAGACCTAGGAATGGATGCTAGAGCAGCATTCGTAATAGCGTCGATAAAGGAGTTGATGTTCTCTGATGAAGATTCAGATGGCTCGCTGGGAACGTTTACTTTAACTGAAAACATATCCCAATCCGCCTTGTGGAATAGAAATTGAGGCTTAGTTGGGGGGGTTTGGGTTGGGAGAGCTTTGGACGGGCAAATGAGTATAGGAAAATGGTCGCTAGAGCATAAGTCCTGTAGCACAAAAGTGCTCAGGTGAGGGAAGATGGAAGTGGAAACAAGTTGTAGGTCGATTGTTGAGAATATATTATGGGACAGATTGAAATGGGTGTAACCTGGGGAGGGAAGCAGTATCAGATCGTTATCTAGGACCAGTTTATTGATGACAGAGCCATGTCTATTTTCCAGTGTTGCTCCCCACAAAGGTGAGTGGGCATTAAAATCACCGAGTAATATTAGTGGCGGGCTGACCTGTGATAGTACTGACTGAAACATATCTGCAGTGATTATATAATTCGGAGGCACATAGTAGTTACATAGAGTTATCGGGGTGGCAGATATCTGAGGAAGATGGACGACCACTGCAATCATTTGTAAGGGGGTACTAAAATTCAACTGTGTTGCTGGGACAGAGGAGTGGACCATAATGGTAACCCCTCCATTTGCTCTAAACCCTTGATCATTGCTGAAAGTGAAAAGGGAGTAGTTTTGTAGGGCTGGGTTGTCTGTGGGCTTCAAATGAGTTTCCTGTAGACATACCACAGCAGGGGAGTGATTTGAAATAAGTAGCTTTAATTCAGCAAGTTGAAGGTAGAATCCTCAACAGTTTCACTGCAGGATAATGTTATGAACCATGACCACTATTAGCTTTCAAATATGTTTAGTCTGCTGTTTGATCTGAATCCGACTGTCTAGCAAGTTTGTTGATTAGCTTAGTGAAACGTGTCTTCATTGATCGGTTTTGAAGCAAGGAGTAATTATCTGAGAGCATGTGAATAAATCCATCTATGTCTTCAGTGAAGTTGGCTACTATACTCGCCGGGTTGTGTTGTCCTTGAATCGTTTCCATTAAGGCTACGAAGTCATTGAAAGACAATGGATAGTCTTTATTGTTGATGTTGCTTTCTGCGGGCTTTAGGAGTTCAACAGTAGGCAATTTTTGTTTTTTCAATTTTGATGGTGGAGGTTTGAAGTCTACGTTTGCTCCATTGTCTCTGGTTTCTATCGCATTTGGATGCTCTCTGTTTTCTGGTTCGTTTGTCTGCATTTGTAGAGGGAAAAGAATAGCTCTTGTGCTATTTGTAAAGTCGGGCTCCGTAATCTTCTGAGAAGCATCAGGGGTTTGTGGGTGGGGTCGCTTAGTTGCTGCTGGGGTTTCCTCGGTGCTGACTGTTGTATTATTTTCAAAGATAGAGGCTTGAGTGTTTTCCTCAACGATGGCGGTTATGTTTTGCGGGGCTGGAGCGGCTTTAGTGTCTGTAGTGGGGGGAACACTATCTTCTACAGATGGGGCAATGGACGGCATATTCTGTATACCCGTTTGGATAAATATTCTGTGTTCACGTTCATTATGAACTATTATAGACGCAATTAACGTGCTGAAAAATGGAAAGTGTCCAGGGCCTGACGGTATCCCTGCCGAAGCCATAAAACTAATAGGTATAATGCGCCCCCATATCCTGCTGAATATGTTCAATAAATGCCTAACTGAAGGATACTTCCCAAAACAATGGAAACGGCAAAATCTTGTACTTATCAGTAAGGGGAAAGGCGATCGAGAGTCGCCATCCTCTTACAGAGCCCGATGCATGCTGGACACTGCTGGGAAACTGCTTGAACGCCTTCTTAAACCGATACTTGAATCCGCGGTCAACAACGCGGAGAGCCTCTATCCCCAAGGCAATATGACTTTCGGAAAGGTAGGTCTACGATAGACGCTGTACACGAAGTCACAAACAAGGCTATACTCACTCAGCAAGGCCCTCACCGCCCGCGGCCCGTTGTACTATTAGTGACATTAGACAATCGAAATGCTTTCAATAGCGTCAACTGGCAGGAGATACTTTCTGCTTACGAACAGAAATTTAAAACTCCTGGCTACCTTATGCGCATGCTTTGAAGCTACCTCAAAGAATGTGTGCTAATATATCAGACGCAATCAGGCTTGAGATACAAAAGCGTAACTGCCGGCGCCGCGCAAGACTCGATCTTAGGACCAGACCTTTGGAATGCAAGCTATGATGAAATACTTCGCCTGGAGCTTCCAGACGACTCATATCTAATAGGCTACGCAGACGATATAGCAGCAGTTATCACGTCCAGGGATACCATTGCAGCTCAGCAGAAACTAACGCGAGTGATGCTGAAAACGCCCGGAATGGCTGGAAAACCACGGACTCAGTCTAGTGGTCGAAAAAACGGAGCTCCTCCTAATTACAAGCAAGCGCACACAAATCGGTATCGATTTCAACATCGGGCAAACGACAGTCAAGACAAAGAGAGTGGTCAAGTGTACCTGGGAATACATGTCGACCCACAGCTCTCTTATAAAGTACAAATTCAACACGCAGCAGACAAGGCTAGCAAACAAGTAGCAATGCTGAGTCGATTAATGGCAAATGTAGACGGCCCAACTTCCAGCAAGCGACGACTGATGATGACAGCATGCACTTCGGCACTCTTATACAGTTCTGAAATGTGGGCCGACTCCCTAAGTGTGCAACAAAAAAGGAAACCTCTTGCAGTAATGCAGAGGACCGCGGCAATCCGTGTAGCTTCGGCTTACCGAACAGTGTCCGAAGCGGCCGTGTTGGTAGTCAGTGGCACACCACCAATCGATCTACTGGCCAAGGAAAGGAAACGTATGTGGGAGGCCAAAAAATCAGATCAACTTGACATCAATCGCTTTGCAGCGATTCGTCAGCTAACCATCTACAGCTGGCAACAACGACGGAATGAAGAAGCCGTTGGCAGATGTACTAAGCAGCTGATCCCAAATATAAAAGTGTGGATAAATAGGAAGCTGGGTGAGGTTAACTTCTACCTTACCCAGTTTCTCACAGGGCATGGCTACTTCAGTATCATATGTTTAGGAATCCATTACATACGTTTGACACAAGTAGAAACAATCTACGTTTTTATGTCGACCCATTGAAAAATATTGTTGCAAACAAGTTGAACTCTGCACGTCGGTATATCATCAAATATAAATATCGAATTTGCATTAATCGTGTCAGGTGTTATTAAATTTAGATCATCGGCAAATGTTTGATAACCAATCTTAGGCGTAGACTTTAACTAACAATTTATATTTCGGTTGATATAAAGAAGTACTGTATACGTAGACATTTTCATAACGCAATCCATTCGAATGTGTTAATAATGTAAATAACGAATTTGTTTTTCCACATCCGCTCGGACCGATAATTAAACATCTTATGTTATTCGGAAACAATGAACCGTGTTTATTATGCACTGATGTGTCACTAGGTTCTACCAATGACAATGCATTAGGTTTTGTTTTAAGTGTGTTTCTTGAATGTACGGAATAAGCGGGCTATAAATCGGTGTTATTTTTCTTTTGACTTTATCGGAATACGAGAGACTGCAGCGGTTTTTAGAATTTGGTTCGGATTGTTATAATTTGCGTTAGTAGTGTCAGTACGAGGACTAAGAAACGGAGTGGGATTGCAGGTTTCGGTTTGGTTATTTTCATTACGGCTTGTGTTAGTGTTGTTATGAACTGTAATGAAAGGAACGGACTCACCGCATCATTGTTTAGGTGAAAAACAGATTTGAATAGTATTTCGATTTGTTAAACAATTTAACGCACTATGCTAGTAAATGATTACAAAAAAATGTTTAATAATGGTTTAACGTATTGAGAGAGTCGAAAGAAAAAACCGAATTGTTAAAAAATCATCTCAGCACTCTTTATCACATCGCGAAATTATATCGACCTTTTTTAGTAAAGTAACCAGTTCGTCTTGCAACCGAAAGAAGTTTGATAACAAAGTAACCAAATCGTCTCGAAATTCGGTTTTCAAATTAGTAACATTTACAGAATTCGTAAACTATAATTTCGATTACCGTGTCTCCCCCTCCCATTCACCGAGAATCCAGGACGTAATCACCAACGTACACCAACCTGCTAGCAGAGAATACCAACATTCTAGCAGCCGCAGTAGAATAATACGTAGCATTAATATTATTTCTAATTAATCTTTTTTGCGTCTTTTCGGTTATATATTTATTAAGTATCTTTAACACGATCAATATAGCTGTAGGGAATAATGAAATTATACATTTAAAAAAAATCATAAAATCTTAATATTAGTATTATTGTATCTAAACCAATAATTTAAAAAAATAAATAAAAATTAAATAAATAAGAAAAGGATTTAATTAATTTTTCTTCGTAACCATTACATTGCACTTCAAATTAATAAGCCTTCGATTCAAATTAGTATTTTACTTTACTGTTTTAAATTATTATTAGAAAATATCTCTGAAATTTATTAAGATATTAAATTAAAATAATAAAATAAAAATGAAAGTTTATTCAAACAAATTTTCTTACATACTAAATAATTATAGTCATCGTTAACGTACATGCGGAATCCTCAGCGCATGAAATGCTTGACTGAACTTGTTATTATTACGTTATTTGCCTTCGCGTGCAGCATAGCTTAATTGCTCGGAAATTTCGGTGCTTTTAACGATTTTTAGCACGGAACTACATTTCTCCGATTACAGTGTTCTTTTCTGATATACTTTTTTCCCTTCACGTAGAAAATTAAGGCAATCGCTGTATTTTTTTTTTTTCATTTTTAAGTAAAAATAATGTGTTTTTTTTTTTTTAAAGCAGTAAGTAACTTTCTGAAAGCGAAAGATTATTTTATATTTAATTTTTACAGAAATTTTATATAGAAATTTGTACGGAAAATTTTTCTCCGTTGATCAACCCATGTATTTGAATTATGGGGCAATTGGGTTTGTAATTGCACATGAAATGACACACGGATTCGACGATCAGGTAAATATTACAATTGAAATTCAAAATAATTAACTTTGTTCTGTAACGAATCAAAGAGCTAATTTCTTAATTTAGATATTATTTGTATAAAAGTAGAAATAATAAAGAATTGTGAATAGTTTGCGTGTGCGATGTATGTATGATGAATCCGGAAATGTGGAATTTTGGTTGCGACGTAATCGGTTTTGCGTTAGAAAAAAATTCCGAATAGTCTAGTCTAGCGATCTCGCTAATACGTAAGATGGTGTGTGTGTGTGTGTGTGTGTCTGCGTTAGTAATAGAAGCGAGTGTGAATGACGTCGCGGTATTTGTCGAGGCTTGCGATCAAGTGTTAAAAATGGGAAATTTCGCATTAGAAGCGATGTCTAGGCAATTGCTCGGCTACGCAAATTATTAATATAAATACACACGTTTTTCGAACCGAGGGGCTTCTTCTGTTTTCTCGCCGGTCCGATCAAACGTGGTGATCGATCGGTGATCGTTTTGTGGCTAGTCAGACGAATAGCTAGTCGAGTGTAGTGCAATCGCAATAGAGTAATATATGTATGTTTTTTTCGTTTTATTTTAAATCTGTATTTTTTGTTCTGATTTTATTTCTTGTAGTCCGATCCTCGTGATTGGCGCTCGGGTAGTAGAGGATTGAGCAAAGGACACTGTAGACTGCTCTGCGGTGAGTAGGAAGGGTTCTCCTCTCCCATTTTTTGTTTCCGTGTTTTGTTTTTTTTTTTATACATATTTTTTTTTTTTTTGAAGAAGTTTTCTTCAATGGCGCGCGAACTCAATTGAATTATTAAAAAAGACTGAGGAAACCATAACCGTTCATAATTGTTTTTCAGTTTATCTTTTGCTTTTAAATAATTTTAGTTTCTTTATTACACGAACGGGTTCGTAAAGGAGAAACAAAAATTGCCCTAAAATATTTTAGCAATTTTTCATTTTTTTTTTCTCAGAAGAAGGATCGATGATTCTATTCGAAAAATATTATATTATTAAACTAAATGTATCAGATCAATCCTTGTTAGATTTCTGGCTACGCTGCAAGATAGTAAAGAAATAAAGTGAAATATTAAATTTAAATTCTTAAAACATTAATTTATCCGAAGTCGTTATGATTGGTAAAATTTAATTTTTGAGTAGTATAATTAATTTTAGAGATTTATTACAATACTAATCTCAGAACGTTTTAAATTTGAGTCAATGCCCTCTCGGTATTTTAAATCCAATGCGGACTTTTCTCAATCAATAGTAAATACATAATATTTCTTTTGCGCATACGAAAAAAAAAAAAAATTGAATCAGTTTTAATTTGCCGAATTGTTTCCAACTTTTTTTTTACATGCTATCATCAGCATTACTGATTGCAGAATTTTTGTCTTGTATTAATAGAAACGTTAATGGGTAATATTATCTTCGTTTTTATGGGGGAGAAAAGTCAATTAGATATAAACTCGGTCAGACATTGATAAAAAAAGAAATAATGATCGGAACAATGAAGATCGACGGGAATAATAAAGAATCACAGTAAGGATTGAGAAGCTTTAAATAATAACAGATCAGAATACAGAGCGGGGCACATTCATTCAAGGAAGATATGGTGAGAATCTCAGACAGCTCTGTCGTTAGGATAAAGAGGCTAATTAGAGGAAAGTGCGAACAGAAAACAAAAACGTGAGGAAGGAAGAAGAGCCATTATTAAGACGTAAACGAATAATAAAGACGATAGCGGAACGGCGAAATGAAAGAAAATCGGAAAGCATATTCAACTAACGATGCATTGAGTATCTTCTCCGGAATAAACGATTTCTACACTTCTGATTTTAATTCAGACTTATCGAACTTTCAGATAAAATTGAGCTAGTGATTTAAACATTGACTTAGGGAAACGGTTCCTATAAATAGCAAAATTTTTAACGTACACCAAATTAGCCGCCTGTAATTACCTCATGAAAGTCTTTTATTTGAAAAATTATCGTGTCGCATACTTCTTTAACAACAACAGAACTTTTACATTCTGCGATTCGCTTTCTTCGTTAACTGTAATTTAGACAACTTCGTCCGGCTTCGAAAATTTCAGATTTCGGATACGGGTTTTTGTCGAAATATTCTACGTTTTTCAGAAGAGCTATGTTTCTTTTTTTCTTTGTTGTATTGAAATTGATTGAACAGTCTATATCCGCCTGTGGAAAAATTTTATGAAATCGATTAAGTCGAAATAAAAAATCGATATTTTGAAATAATTTCTGTTATACAATTTCTTCTGGTGTACACGAATGCGACTTTAGAAAAAATTAGGCGTTGCAGATAAGTTCGAAAGAAAGTGTGTTCATTCGCAGCTTGATGTAATATCAACATTAACTGGTACACTAAACAGTGGACGAAGGGAGCATATTAGTATTTTAGTTTCGAGGTTTACTCGTATACCACTCATTCCGACGGACGTTACATTAGCCATTGTGAAATAAGCTTAATACGTGCTGAAATTAAGCATTTCAAATCATTCTTAATCGGCTTTGTTTAATCATTGGCTAAATGATCAGTACCTTCAAAAAATTCCAAAATCTATCATATACTCAACCGTTGCTCAAGTATGAGAATCATTTGATAATAGTTTCGTCACAATGAATTGCCAACAATTGATTTGCGTTAATTTATTAATTTCTTCTCGGCGTACAGAAAATAATATACTTTGTAAAATCACATTTTGAATAACGCGGTAGTTTTAAAATTACATCCGATACGGACGTCAAAGTAATTCACGAAAAAAACCGCGACTTTCGTTTTTTTTTGTTATGTTTCCATAATGCAAATTATATTTTTCCACAAAATTCTGCGCAGTTAATAACTATTTTTAGATATATCTGTTGCTTTTTTTTTTTTTGTTTTTTTTTTGGTGACTGTTCATAGTGTCTTACCATCATTTCTCATCATCTTAATATGCTACAAGGTTAGTAATAGCCTTGTCGAATACTTCGCATATAAATTTTCGAGAGGCCATTTTTTTTTTTTTTTTTTTTTTTTGGCTCTCTCGGGTAAATATTTCAAATGCAGGACCACTAGAAAAATATGTAAATACCCGAATTAAAATATCGATTACATTCACCGCTAAGCATTCTACTAAATCTATATACGTAATTTAATTTTGGTGTCGGTCTAACAAGCCCGGATCAAGTGTATAATAGATCCGGGGCTGCGGAAATATTAGGGGCCTCTTTCAGAAGTGACGAAATTATTATCAGTTTTATATAATAACTAAATTTTCTTTAATTTAATTTGATTATATTATTTCGAATTCACAAATTAACATATAATTATTAATGTAAACAAAACTAAATATCATATAGACAATAGGTAGAATTTTCGATGCCGAAAAAAAAAAAAAAAAATGTATGTATGTATAATTTTAAACAATGACATTTTTTCTTGTTTTCTTTTTTTTTCTACGAATTTTTGTATAATATCGTTAAATTCTACAGAACGGAGAAAATCTGTTTCGATCGTTAATCTTGATAATGCCGATAATCTGTCGTCTAGCTTGGTGTTGATCTTTACATGTTTTTTTCTATTCTTTTTAATATCGGAAAAAAAGATCTTTCCGCCTCACAATTTGTAATCTATATAATTACAAATATTCTATAATATGCAATATAAATGTTTTTTGATTATGCACGTTTAACTATCCACGTCGAAAGTGGGAGCCTCTCGTAGACCCCTTTAAAAGGCAGGGCCCGGGGCTGCAGCCTCCCCTAACCCTCCCCTAAATCCAGGCCTGCGGTCTAGCTAATATTTTTATTTAAATTATTTCCGATAACGACACCGACGAAAATTTGTAATACTTCTTATTGAGTTTTCGATAATTTTCCCAATTGAAACGAACGAAAGTGAAAAACAAGCCCAAAAACGGATAATAAGATTAATCGGCAAAATACCCTCGACAAAATTTTGACAAAAAAACAAAACATGCCCGACGACATACGTACGGAACCGTCTATTTCTATAGATTATATTGCATACAATTTCCAGCGTCTCCATGTCATTTAGTCCTACTACTTTGAACACAAGAATGTGTATGGTGTGCATCTTCGTTTTCGGTTGAAAATCAGGCATCAGAGGGCACCTTTTTGAGAATTCCAGAGGTCTAAATTGAGTTAGTCCTAACCGGCTCTAAGTAGCACGTGAAAATACCCACTATACCACCTCGAAGCGGTCGAGAGCAAACCGATGACTTTCAGATGGACACATATCACTGTTCGAATGATTTTTCCTACAATTCCGCAACAATACGTAACGAATTTTCCTGTATTTTTACTGAAATCGAAATTAAAATTTTCAGTAAAAGCCAAGTGTAGTCACTATTGAACATGTTATTTAACGTTTCGAACACGTTTCCCTTCATCAGAAATTAGACTAAAACTAACTCGGTTATTTCGGTAGATCCGGCTTCGTAAATTATATTTCCCCCCCTCCGACACCTCACGCAGATTTTCCCAAACAAATATAATAAACTAACAAATTTCCGTAAGGTTCCGACATCTCTCTCTTTTGTATAGTATTTCTCTTTTTGTCTTTATTATCAAATATGATGATTATCTTTAATAGACTAGGGCAATAGGTCTTCAAAACGAACTCACTTACAAACCCCTTTGCTGGAATTATTACGGATTATAGGATTTCAGTGATTCTCCAACTTGTCCCTTTTCAGATCCATCAATTTTCGCTAAAATTTCCGTTTTGTCAAATTGTAATACATGACCAGCAATTCCTTCGTGCTAATGCCGATTTTTCTACACGTTTATTTGTGTCTTTGGTACACGTCTACTAACAACCTTAATAATAATAACCCACTTTTTAATATAAAAGTTTAATTTTAGGTTGTTCTATCTTATTTTATAATTTGTATTGAGTATTAGTAATTTCACACTATTGACTTTTATACCTTCTATGTTTGTTCCTACTACCTATTTACTATATATACACCGGTATTCCTTATATTCTTTCCAGTGTGTTTTGAGTTTTGATTAAGTTAGTTTTAGCTGATGATGGGTTATACCCGAGAAAACGTTCCTAAATAAGGGGTATTTATTTAATTTATTATTATAAATTATTTTTACCCTTACATTTTGTTTGTTATTGAAGTTATAGATCATATTCAATCCCTCTGTTTCTACGGAAAATTTTAATTTTTGGTAAAATTGAATATTTACAACATTGCGAGAAAACTTGATGGGGCCAAAACTCATACACCCTTCGCTGAGTCACGAACAAAATATTAGGCATCGGGAGGAACGATGTGCGCATTCGACAATAGTTTAAGAAAAACATGATAATTTCCGTATTAAAAGTTCTTATAAATTTAAATAACCGAATGAAAATAAACGATTACAAAGTTTGTAATTTTTTTTTAACATGCCGAAAAATTGGTCACTAATGCAGAACAAGAGGATATTATTTTCTTTATTATTATTGTTTTTCTTAATTATAAAAAGATTACCATTCAGATTTGTTGGCAATACTAATGGTCACTAAATATTTGTAAATACAGGGCGGCATACAGTAGGATAAAAGTGGTATAACCTAGTGGATTGGTGCGATCCGGTGACGAAATAGCGTTACCTCGAAAAAACGAAATGCTTTAAAGAACATTATGCTAATTACTCAGTGGATGAAGTAAATTTAAACGTACGTATTGAGATTTTTCGGTTTTAATTAACGTTTTTATTGAAGTATCTATTTAATGATAATGCATAAGCCGTTTCTATCATCCCCGCGCTTTGTACTATTTAGTTATGCGCATTAGGCGGATTATAGCGAATGATAATTAAACCAGTTTTCGATTTTGCCACATCGTGCAGTGGCCGCAAGTTTGCAAAATATACACACTCTAGGAGTCGAAATTTTCCAATGAATTGTTGAAATTACGTTTGTAAATGGTCAGAATTCTTTTAACCATTCGAATTGCCCGTAAAATGTTTTTCCCCTCGACTAACGCGTTCCCATCCTAAACTGACGAAAATTATCGCTTTGATAATTTCAACTTACCAGAATTATCGCATATTCTGCTAACGACCGAAAGGAATTAGAAAGGGTAATTGAATAAATTCTACGAACTATTTACCTTAATACGTATTGGTATTATCACCGGTGTTTGTAAATTTCAAGACAATTATAATTGCATGTAAAATCATACAACGAGCATTTGCTTACGTTACACATTTCACAGAGAAACTTGTAAGAAATTTATTCTGAAGCGATGATTTCTTTGCTACCTCTTATTTCCTGAGAAATTTCCGCAATTCGCGTATATGTTTTATATGTACATTGAGACTGCTACGATTTATTTTGATTTCTAAACATGTTTATGGTATACCCTACATATGTGAATTAATGTAACTTAATTAAAAAGCTATAGCCTAAAAAGTCTTTCTTTGTTTACATGTTATCTATCCTGCGTGCGGTGACTTTAATGTCCGAAATAAGATCTGGGACGGTCGGGATTTTCACTCGAGAAGATCTAACATTTTTGAACAATTTATTCTTAGTAATAATCTTTTTGTCGCCAATGAACGAGATGAAATTACTTTTTCTAACGCCAATGGTTTCAGCGTTATTGACTTGACTTTGATCCACGGTCGATCTAACGTAATCAGTGACTGGAAGGTAGATAATAAAGCAATTTATTCAGACCACAGTCCGATTCAGTTTAAATTATCAGTAAAAATGAATATTACTAATAGCCTAACGCATCACATTATAAATTAAAAGAAATTTAATAAAATCGTTGTAGAACATTCGCACTTAAACTACGATTTTAAAACTGCTAATGATTCCCACCAACTGAAAATAATATTAGAAAATTTCCGTAACACACTTCATGATATTATTAGTAGCAGCACTGAAACGATTCAATTAAATAGGAATTCGTGGTGGAATATTAATTTAGAGATTTTACGAATAATTCTAAGGAAATTGCGCAAACGGGTTCAACGCTCACACAAGCCGGGAGCTAATGATCACAATGCGCGCCTGGTTATGAATTTCGTACGAAAAATTTTTAATAAAGAAATGCGAAACGCGAAAACCAAAAATTGGAAAAAATTTTGTTCCGATTCGAAACTATGGGGCCTTCCTTACAAGACTATTTTCAAAAATAAACGCCAGTTACAGATTCCTTCGTATTTTTTAGATCAGAATAATCAAAAAAAATTTTCGATAAGGATTCAAAGATAAAGGCCCTTCTTGATCATTTTTATCAAGTAAACTCAAACACAAATGGGGACGAAACCTTCTCATACAAGTTGCAAGAATTCCAGAGATTTAACCTTAGCGGCTTTAGTTTTAACAGCGAACTATTTATTTCCAAAGCGGAAATTAAGGATATTCTTCGCCGGACTAAAAATAAAGCTCCTGATTTAGACCAGCTGACGAATAAATGTTTGAAGATCTTGAATTTCCACTATCCTACTTTACTTCAGAGCTTATTCATCGCTCTGTTGAGGTTCGGAGTCTTCCCGGAAGCCTGGCGAGCAGGAAGGACAGTTTTTGTGCTAAAACCCGGACGTAGTCCTAGTCTTCCATCTTCGTACAGACCGATTGTCTTGTTAAGCGCTTTAGCCAAGGTGTTTGAATATGTTTTGTTGAATCGTATACTGCCGGTTATACCTCACGATGATCGGCAATTTGGATTTACTAAGTCCCGTTCTACGGCAACGCTTTTTGGCGAATTATCTAAGCAGATTGAACGTGCATTAAGTAAAAAGACTGCGATCGGCCTGCTGACGTTAGATATTAAAGGCGCCTTTGATAACTGTTCGTGGCCAGTCTTATTCCACAAAATTAGAGCACTCAGGCTCGATTATAGAATAATCTCAATTTTAAGACAATACTTAGATTCCAGAACTATTAAATTTATTTACGAACATCAAACATATTTTCGAAATGTTACTCGCGGATGCCCGCAAGGATTGATTTTGGGCCCGATTTTTTGGAATTTGTATATTTCAGACTTATCGTTGATGGAGTTCCCGTCGGCAGTAACCAGATATTTCTATGCAGATGATCTAGCATTCGCGGTCACTTCTAACCATCGTCTCTCCATTTGTAAATACTTCAAGATTACAATCAACAATATTTTAACCTATATGGAAAAACATCTTCTACAGTTGGACGAAAACAAGACTAATTTTTATTAATCATGCACAGGAAACGAAAAAGGGACTACTACAATTCGCTACATCTCTCTATACCGAACTTTAAAATGAATATCGTCGAATCACTGAAATATCTTGGTATTACATTAGACTGTCGCTACAGTTTTAATCAACATTTCAAAAATTTGTCCAGTAAAGCTACAACGGTTCTAAATAAATTGCACTCCGTGTCTGGACGCACGTATGGGATGAGCACTAAACACCGTTTAATAATTTGCTAATATGCTAGTTGTTCCATTATTCACGTACTGCGTATTTATGTTTGAAGAGGCTTTAAAGCGTAAAAGCATTCAGGAAGTACTAGTTAAATCCCAAAGGAAATTTCTAATGTTTATTCTCCGCGCGCATAGAACTACTTCCGGTGATGCGTTGCGAACAATAGCAGGACAATTGCCACTGCATTCCGTATTGCAGCATAAAATTTTGTATTTCAAAGGGTTAAATAATCTCAATTTGGAGTTGGATCTAAACAATAGATTTATTGAAATGCAAAATAGCTGGAACAATAGCTCAACTGGAAGATTAACATTTAGTTTCGTCCCCGAGGTTAAAACCAATCCAATCAAAATTAATAATATTAATACGTATGTGACGCAATTTCTTACTGGACATAGTAGATTTCAAAGTTATCTGCACCGTTTCCATCTAGCAGACACCAATTTGTGTTCCTGTGGAGATGCTCCTGAAACTGTCACCCATATCGTTAATGAGTGCGCCAAATGGAAATTCTTGTTTAAAGACGTAAATTGTTTTCCATTAAACAACGATAATTTATCAAAATTCCTGCACGCGGCGAATTTTATCATGGCTTCCAAATATTCGGATGTTGAAGATTTTTCATTTAATGTATAATTTTATTTTAATTTTTATATCGATTAATTTTTGTCTCTTTCATTTTCTTTTTATTGTTTCCAATCCATGAGGTGTTCATTCAACTGAGATACTCATGACTATGTTTCAATTACTATGTATTTATGTTATTATTCACCAAATAAATAAATAAAAAAAAAAATCCTGCGTATATACATCAACAACACCTAGGTAATGGAACTTAGCCGGTAATGTCAACCGAAAGCGCCCTAAGAGACATTATCACTAGTTCCGTTATTTGCACTATTCAATAAGGCGATTCCTACTCTATTTTTACTTTTATTTCTGAAGAGATTTTTTCGTTATTCTATTCTAGTCGTTTCGGTAATACCAAAAAGAATATTTTATATCTGTTTTCCACTTCTATATTTCTTTTTTCTCCTATCCGTAATGCCCCACATTTGGTTTCCAATAGTACCGTCAGATCTGTTCAGTGAAAAAATCGTTATCATTGTTTTAGAATAAACTCACGGAACAGTTAACAAAAACAGCATATAAAAATTTCTAATCTGGATATACGAATGGTCTATATAAGGAATTAAGTTCCAGTGGGGTAGTCGCGTACGCGGATGATATAGCAATAGTTACGTCACATAAAGATATGAAAGAGGCAGAAATAAGGATGCAAAAAGATCTAATAACAATAAGTAAATGGGCACACGATAAAAGTCTAAGAATAAATGTAAAAAAGACTAAAGCAATGGTACTGCGGAAAAAAAGAGACAGCTCTGATTTGTATTGTCCAAATATAATAATGCACTCAAATGAATGTGTACATTCAATGGGGGAAAGACGCGAATGCGAAATGAAAAACTGTCAACAGTTAGACATAGTAACGCAGTATAAACATTTTTGGACAGTAATGATGGATCAACACTTAAGACGGGACATACATATGGAATACATTGCAAAGAAAATAAGAGCAGTTTTACCAGCTTTATATACATTAAAGAAATATGCAACAAATGAAACATTAAAAGTAGTTTATTATGCGCTAGTAGAGTCGAGGATAAGATATGGAATTCAGGCGTGGGGAATGGCGAGAAAAGCATACTTGGGGAAAATAAATAAACTGCAAATTAAATGCTTGAAATTAATAGGAAATCATAAAGGAGAGACCGATAGTGAAATAATTAAAAAAGAAAACGTAATGAGCATAAGAGGAATGTACTTATTACTGAAGATATGGGAGTACATATCAGCAGAAAAGAAAATTGAATTGGAGGAAAGAATAAACACAGAATACGAGTTGAGGGAAAAACTTTCGTACCAATTGCCGTTAGCAAGAACAAAGATGGGGGAGCAAACGGATAAATATATTATAACTCAGATGTTGAATAAAATACCGAAAGAAATAATAGAGAAGGAAAAAATAGGGGAAAGAAAAAGGAAAATAAAGGAATGGCTTCAGGAAGAAGAAAATATAAAAAAAATAATAAACATAAAATAAGAAAACAAAGCGCAACAAAAAAGCTAGGAAAAAAGAAACAAAAAAAAAACTGAATATAGAAAATATAAATAGATTAGCAATTATTGATAAGTAAAATAGATAGATTAAGTAAATATTACACGATCATGTATATGTATAAGTTAATTTAAGATGGTAAAATGTCAAATAGGATAATTCGTCAACAAGCGTTTTAGCTTGACGAAAATTTTTGTATGTAAAAAATTATAAATACATATTTTTCAAAAAAAAAAAAAAAAAAAGAAAAGATAATGGTAAAGCGCAGACGATAAGATGGGCGACGGCGTTTATGGATTTATAAAACTTTATAATGATAAAATTGTAAAAAAAAAACAGCAACAAGTGAAAACTTTCAATAGTCTTGTTCTAGTAACCCCCTTAAACTGCAAGCTATTTTGTCGTTTTATTTTATAATCATTCGTTGTGCCACAGATTACTTCCCGTTCGCTTCTGTTGTTGATGTTCATTAGCATACTCTTATTTTGCCTCAACCAATGATTCATAAAGTTTTTTTCTTAAAAGTTGAATTTTATCAGTGTTTTTCAACTCAGAGCGCAGGCCTGTATGTTATTTAAACTGAACAATTGTTGTTAAAGATTCTTTTTCATAAATACTTCTGTAGACCATACAGCACACTTAATATAGGTCTGAGCTAGACAACCGAAAAATTCGGTTTTGTTCAATTTTGAAATAATTGATGTTTGCAGCCACGGTGATAATTTCATTTTTATTTAATTGTTGTTTTCTTCTTTGTTATTGTTTGCCTACTAATTAGCCGCATTGTTAAATTATATCAAGTAACAGAGTTTATATGCTACTTCTACTCCTGCATAATATTTCGTTAAGTTGATGGTAGTAATGTTTCATAAATTGGTAAAAATGATTTCTCGATCACGATTACAAATTTATCATATAAAATGTTCCAGAGATAATTCAGCGTATTCAGTTCGAGTTGTTTTTTATTTATTTATTTATTTTTTGACATAATTTGTCAACTATTCGTATATTAATTATAAATTCTCTATTCTTGATTGTTTAGTAATATCTTTCCTATGAGATTATTTTTTCCGTTTCTCTTTTTTCACGTTTTTCAAAGAAAAAAAAAATGCCGTTTATTGAAGGAATACATATTCAGTCCAACGTAATCTTTTATCATCCTTTCTTTTCGATGTTTTAAATTATATTCTCCACTGAATTTAATTGATAGCGACGATGTTACCAATTGAACATTTCAATAGTAATGTTATTTCGTACGAAAAAGCGATATAAAAAAATATAGAAATGCTAGCAGGCGCTTCTTTTCTAAAGGTCGACTTATTGTATTTCGTTAGTGTAAGGGGAGTTTCGTTACGGGTAGTCATTATTTCCCGCTATTATTTCTTTATTCGAATATCCATCAATACTGAAGCGTTGTGCTACGTTCTAATCGTTTCCCTTTGTTCTTTTTTATTCAAACAGTTAAACGGTATCAGTACTCAAAAGGAAAATATCGCCGATAACGGCGGAACAAAATTAGCGTATGTGGCTTATAACACGTGGGTGAAAAAGCACCAGCCCGAACACAGATTGTATGGACTACACAACTTCACGCCACAACAAATGTTCTGGGTCAGCCAGACGAACGTTTGGTGCGTGAAGCGTACACCAAAAGATTTAAAGCTCCACATTACCACTGATCTCCATTCGCCCGAAAGATTCCGCGCAATCGGAGCACTGTCAAATCAAGAATACTTTGCTCGCAATTTCAAATGTCTTATAGAATCAAACATGAACCCACCACAAAAGTGTAAAATATGGTAGGCAGGTAGTATAGTTCTTACCAAACTCCGTTTCGCGAAAGTTGCCTCAGGAGCAATATTGTTCCATTATAATTATTCTGTATTCTTTTAAATTTATACATAAGTTTTTTTTCATTTGCTTTGATTTTTTGCGCAAAGGTATTATATTGCTCACGTACCTATTCAATGCGTGCCTACGTAGGAACACGTGTTATTTTTAACTATTAAATTATATTGTGAATCTGTTTATTCAATAAAATCAGTCATAAATTATTAAAATAAGAGTATATTAAAAATGTCATCCGCACCAGAAAGAAAGTATTTACAGCTGAAGTAGGATCGCGCACCGAAGTTTATCATAAGTAAAAGCCGCTGAAACGTGTCGTCCAGTAAAGAAAACGTCGGAAACGGAGCGGTACAGCAATCATAATATTCGCCAGGAAGCCGGAATAAGATCAGAGTAGCAAGTTTTTCTCATTTGTAATATATGTTAATTGTAACCGTAATTAATCGTTGATGTGAATTGTGTGGTGCAACCGAAGTGGGTGTGAGTGTGCATGTGCAGGTAAATGAGTGGAACATAACAAGTGGCGACCACAACGGGATCTGGCCTTTTAACCGGTAGTCCGAATTAGTAATTTGGATAGTAGAAAAGGAATTCTATGTAATTATTCGTATTTTTTTGTGTTGAGTGCGTGTAGGCAGTATAAAGTAAAACTAATATTGTTTCTTGAATTTTTTTTCCGGTATATATATTGTGTGTATAGCATTTCGGCACAAATTAGGTTGATTGTTTTCAGATATTGTTATAGTTAAAACATGAATAAAAAAACGGATAGCGACTCGGAAGGAATTGCCACGAGGAGCAGAGGTATTGTTAAAAATGTAAAAGCTGATGAAAACGTCCCAATTAACACCGAAGGAAAAGATGGTGGTTCAAGGATTAATCAAAATAAACCAGAGATGGAAAGTAAAAGCAGCTCCACAGCAGGTAACCTGGAGCTAGGTCAGTTATACAATATGTTAAATTTAATGAATAATAACTTTTATGATGCATTTAAAAAACTAGAAACAAACATGAAAAACGATATAAAAATTTTAGAAACAAATATGCATAATAAAGTTAAAAAATTAGAAAAAAATATGATAGAAAATATTAACAACGAAAATAAAAATTTACATAAAAAATTAGATGAGAATAATGAAAGATTTAAACAAGAAATGGAAAAAATGTATCATAATTTAGATGGAAGAATTTTGGAGGTAGAGAATAGAGTTGATGGAGTTGATAATTGTATGAAAATTAATGCGCAAGATAGTGAACGTAGGTTAACTGATCTAGGTATAAGACATGGAAGTTTAAGTACCGAATTTTGGGAATATTAACCAGGAGTTTAAAGAGAAGATAAAAGTAGCTGACGAAAAGGTCGAAAATTTAAGTGAAAATATGAAATTAACGAACACGAAGATAATTGAACAGATAACAAGTGTAAAGGAACATCTACAAGAGCAGATTAGGACTGAAATAATTAGCAATGATAGTATAAAAAAATAAATGCTAAAATAACAAACTAATACGTAAGTAACAAAATTAATATAAGAATATCAAACTTGTTATCTTAGGAACGTTTTCGGGCATAACCCATCTTCAGCTAAAATATAATCGAACTAAATTAAAAACATAGTGTAACAGTGAACACAATTTAAAACTTCACTTTGAAGCTAAAATAAAATTAAATTAAAAATAAATTAAAATGAAAATAACATGAAACATAGCACACATGTGAATTGAACTACAGTCTAACACATATTGAAACTAAAAATTAAATCACAAGTTTAAAACGGTAATTAATGTGAAATAAAAATAAGAAATAAAATTGAAAAAATACATAAAAACATACAATACACTATGGAAAAAGAGATAAACAATAAAATTAACTTCTTAGACATCATAATAAATAAAACTACTAATAAATTACAATACAATATACACAGAAAACAAACAACAACCGACACTATAATAAACAAAACATCAAACCATCCAAATCAACATAAACACGCATACTTCATACACGCCATAAATAGATTACTAAACACCCCCATGAATCAAAACAAAAAACAAAATGAAATAAAAATATTAAAAACAATTGCAATAAATAATGGTTACACTGAACACATAATAGAAAAATTAATACAAAAAATAAAATTAAAATTAAAATATAAACCAAAAAATAACGATATTAACAAAGACAAAAACAAATTTATAACATTCACTTTCATAAATAAAAATATATACAAATTAAGTAATATATTTAAAAAACTAGGATTACAAATAGCTTATAAAACAAACAATACCCTAAAAAACAAAATAATTACTATGAATAAAGAAAATAATAATATATTTGAAACTAGTGGTATATACAAAATAAACTGTAATAATTGTGAAAAGGCATACATCGGTCAAACTGGTAGGAAAATAAAATATAGATACCTAGAACACATTAAATCATTTACAAATAACGAAACGGAAAAATCCACATATGCAGAACACTTAATAAAAAATAAACATACACCTGATTCACTAGAAAAAACAGTTACACTATTAGCCACATACAATAAAGGAAACCTAATGAACATAGCTGAAAACTATTACATAATTAAACACAAAAACAATATATTAAATGACCAAACTCCACACAATCAAAACCCACTCTTTAATATAATACTTTAATAAAAATTTTAAACTAGCCCTTCTTAGACAGGTTCTATTATTTATTTCTTATCTAATCTCCAAATATGTTTATCATTCATTTTTTATTTCAATTTTTTATTTCAATTTTATTTCTTATTTTTATTTCACATTAATTACCGTTTTAAACTTGTGATTTAATTTTTAGTTTCAATATGTGTTAGACTGTAGTTCAATTCACATGTGTGCTATGTTTCATGTTATTTTCATTTTAATTTATTTTTAATTTTATTTTATTTTAGCTTCAAAGTGAAGTTTTAAATTGTGTTCACTGTTACACTATGTTTTTAATTTAGTTCGATTATATTTTAGCTGAAGATGGGTTATGCCCGAAAACGTTCCTAAGATAACAAGTTTGATATTCTTATATTAATTTTGTTACTTACGTATTAGTTTATTTTAGCATTTATTTTTTTATACTATAATTACTAACAAACAGGATGATAAAATATTCTTTAATGAATTAGCAATGAAGTTGTAAAAGTAGTGTCAGAGAACAACAATAAAGTTGTTACAGGTAAAGAGAACAGTATTATGGTTTTCGGAGGGAAATTTTCAAGTGTACATATTATGGAATTTATTAAGAGTTTGGACTTGTATTATAAGGAGACGTCACTATCCGAGGAAGAGAAGATTTTTTATATGCTCCAAAAAATGACTGGTGCAGAGTATTTATGGGCAAAGGCTTTTCTTAAAGATTGTGAATCTTGGTCAGACGCGAAGAGTAAACTGAAAGAGCGATACTTAAGTAAAGAACAGCAGCTGCGTCTAAGGGCAAAATTTTTCTCGGAAAGACAAGATTACACGGAACCTGCGAATTATGAAACGTATGTGTTAGAATGGGCAGAGAAACTAGAGAATTTAGAAGAAACAATAACCGAGGAAGAATTTATTTTGGGAATTAGAAATAAACTACCACTGGAAGTGCGGAAAATGATAATAGGAACTAGGATACGTAAAAAAGAAGAACTGTTGGATAGACTGAGAGAATTGGAGGAGCTTAATCGGGGGGGGGGGGGGGGGGGGGGGGGTACCACAACCGATATAGAAACACAGATAGGAATAAGTGCATAAATAGGATTACTACAGTAGAAAAGAATTATAGTAGTGAGAATAGCGCAAGAAGTTTTTGTAATAGCAATATGAATGAAGAGTATAGTAAGAATAAGTTTGGAAACCGCGAGTCAGTATTATGGAGAAGTGTTCGTCCGAAATATAACGGGTATGAGTTACTGGGAGACAGTCAGTTAACGAGATTCTGTGAGAGAAAACTTGGGTTAAGCAGGGATAGAAGGTTTATGTGTTCCAGGAGTTACAATAGAGGAGTTATCTAGGTTGGTCGAGGAGAGTCCGAAAATAAGCGAGAAAGCAATTTTGTTAGTGGGAACAAATAATTGGATTAGGAACCACACAGGAGAAATTATATCTAATGAGTATAGGAAGTTGATTAAAATATTAAAAGAGAAAGGTGCAAAAAGGTTGATTTTAGTGGCCGTTCCTCCAGCGGCGATAAAAACGGATAGAGAAAGTATTAATAACTTGAAAGTTTTAAACAACTTTATTAGATCGCTGAAAGAAGAAAATGTAGAGATCGCTGACTTAGAATCAGTATGTATGTATACACAGGGAGAACGACCAGGAGAATCAGATTGTTTCAATGTTTACAGAAGCTATTCGAGAAATATATTAATAATAGGAGAGATGGAATCCATTTGAATAATCTCGGTGTTAACAGGCTGCAACAGCTGATTGAAGGGTGTTTTTAATAGCCCACGATGAAGTGAGATCTATTTTAGAGATGCGGAGTGCAAAATTGAAGAGAAATATAACAGAGTGAATATGCTCAGAGAAGAGGATTTATTACAAGAGGAATTGGAGAACGTCGAACAAGAATCGGAGGCGGAAACGCCTGAAATAATAGTGGAGATTTATAAAAAAAAATTTAAGGTGCTGATTGATACAGGAGCTGAGCTCACAGTTATGTCGCAAACGATTTGGCAGGAATTGAGTAGGAAATATGACGAAGAACACTTACCAAGATTACCAGTGACGAACATTAACGTAATATCTGCTTGTGGAAAAGGAAAACAAAAAATTGATATGCAAATTCTTTTGCCGTTGTTTATATCTGGACATAGATTCAATGTACATACATTTATAGTAAAAGGATTAAATGTGGGAATAATCTTGGGGTGTGATTTCCTTTCCAAACATATTACAAAAATAGATTTTGGGACTAAAATCATCTGTTTTAATACTGAATTGAATACGCAAGTAAAAGTTACTATTTGGAAGGGTGAAAAGAAATTTAACGTTAAAATATGTGAGGAAGGGGTAAATTGTTTAGAATCCACAAAGTACGAAAACATAGAACTAGATAGTTTTAGACAAATTTATACATTAAGTGAAGAAGTTGGGATCCTAGAAGAAATGTTGTGTAAAATCGAGAAGAATGCCATGAGCAAGTCAGCAAAGGAGCAGTTAGGAGAATTATTTAAGGAATTCCGGAACATTTTTTCAGATAAATCCGGACTGTGCAACAAATTCACGTATAAGATCAAAACGAAGAACCATGACATATTTAGGAATTATAAATGTTATCCAGTCTCGATGAATCGAAAATCGATGGTCCAAAAGGAAATAGAACGCCTCCTTAATCTGGGAATAATCAAACTATCAGAATCACCTTATCTGAACCCACTAGTGCCAGTAATAAAAAAACGGGAGAATGCAGATTATGTATAGATTCGAGAGAAATCAACAAAATAATTGAAAGAGATAATGAAAAGCCGCCTAGGATTGAAGAATTGTTATACAAACATCGAAATTTTCGTGTGATCAGCGCAATAGATCTTGTTGCCAGTTTCCACCAGGTAATGTTGCATGAGGATTCTAGGAAATATACAGCATTTACTTTTAATAGGAAGACATATGAGTATAAGGTGGTACCTTTTGGGTTATCAATTAGTACGGCTGCGTTTATGAAAGCTTTGAATAAGGTATTAGGTGAAGAAGCGGAAGATTTTATTTTAAATTATGTAGATGATGTTTGTGTGGTATCCTGTAGTGAAGAGGAACACATAAGTCATTTAAAAAGTATCTTTACGAAATTTTCCAACGCCGGAATGACAATTTATTATAAAAAATCTGAATTCGGAGTAAAGCAAACGAAATTTTTGGAATATATACTATCAAAGAAAGGGCTATCGATGCAAGAAGAAAAGATTAATTTAATAAAGAATTTTAGACCACCAAAGAATAAAAAAGAAGTCCAAGGGTTCATAGGATTATGTAACTTTTACAGGCATTTTATTGACAAATTTGCTAGTACTCTATAGCCCATCTTCAGATTGTTGCGATCAGGTACTGTTTTCTCTTGGGGCGAAGTTGAACAACAAACTTTTGATCAATTCAAGTCGTTTTTTTACAAATAGAATGAATCTGGAAATACCTGATTATTCAAAAAAATTCTACATTAGAACGGATGCATCTGATTTGGCTGTAGGTGCGGAATCATTTCAGTATCAGCGTGAAGAACCGAGGCCAATAATGTTTACTAGTCGAATAGTGGATAAACATGAGAGAAAATACTATGTAACCGAAAAAGAATTGTTGGCAATAGTGAATGCGTGCATTAGATTTAGGCTCTTTATAGAAGGATACAAGGTGGTTTTGCAGACGGATCATAAATGTATAAAATTCTTATGGGAGAGTAAGTGGAAGTCGCCTAGGTTAATCCGATAGATGATTTATTTACAACAGTTCGATCTAAATGTACAATATATTCAAGGAAAGGAAAATATAGTGGCTGACGTTTTATCGAGGTATATAACATATGATCAAGAAAATCGAGAAAATAATATTTTAATAGCGGGGATTCGGAAAAAGGTAAGGACTATGGAAACTCTATTAAGAAAAATAAAATATGAGCAAAAACTTGACAAGGCGTGGGGTTTAATTGAAGAGAAAATCAAAATTTACGGATCAGAAGGTTTTATCGAATTATCGACGGAGTGATATTTATTGACCCTAGTGGGTCACAAAAAAATTGGAAACTTTGTGTTCCCGACAGTCTAAGAACCGAACTAATAAGGTAATATCACATTGAATATGCACATCCCGGAATAACCAGGACAGTGTACCTGATCAAGGAAGAATGTTTCTTTTATAAAATGAGACCAGAGACAAGAGCAGTAATTAATAATTGCGAGATTTGTAAGAGAGTGAAGTATTACAAACAGGAACACAAGTCAGTGAAGTATATTCATGTATCGAAACCGTTGGAGCTTGTATGTTTGGATGTACTTGGGCCTACCGTCAGAAGGAGT
This sequence comes from Icerya purchasi, assembly GCA_039619475.1. Lineage (NCBI taxonomy): Eukaryota > Metazoa > Arthropoda > Insecta > Hemiptera > Monophlebidae > Icerya > Icerya purchasi. Next base: position 274,934,920 of record CM077116.1, read on the forward strand.
CGACAAAATATTAGTGATAGTTGATGTATTTTCAAAATTTGTTAAATTGTACCCAATGAGACGATTGTCGACAAGGAATATAATAGCGAAGGTAAAATTATACATAGAAAATTATGGGAAAATGGAATCGATTCTTTCCGATAATGCGTCGGTGTTTAGAAGCGGGTTATGGAATTCGTTCTTTAACGAGAGAGGAATTGTTGTCAAACATACAACCCCATATCACCCGCAGAGTAATCCGACGGAGAGATACAATCAAGAGATTACAAAGGTACTTAGACAATATTTGACTGATCGACATACGCTGTGAGGTAATTATGTGAGTAGGGTTGAAAAGCTTCTGAATGAGACGCCGCATTCAGTCACCCGGTTTCCGCCGATTCAGGTATTAACGGGTAAAAGAGTAAAAGGGTTGGTGGAGGAATTTATCAAGTTCCCAGAGTTCTTTCAGTGGGCACAGGGTGCTAAGAATTTCGCCGTCTGCTAAGGTTACAAAAATTGGAACGTAGAACGTAAGAAGCTTGTACCAAGGAGGAAAACTAGCTAATGTCAGGAAAGAGATGAAACGATTAAGGATAAAAATATTGGGCATTAGTGAACACCACTGGCCAGGTAATGGTGAAAACAACTGCGAAGATGGAAAAGTATATTACTCTGGTGACACATCAGCCAATCACAGAAATGGAGTAAGATTTATTGTAGATAAGAAGATAATGGCATATGTAGATATCTTTGTACCAGTATCGGATAGGATTGCAATACTTTGGTTAAAATCAGGCAGGCTGGCGATAAATTTAATTCAAGTATATGCGCCTACAGCAGACCTAAAATATGATGATGAAGTAATAGATTTTTATGAAGAACTACAGAAAATAGTTGATGGAACAAAAGATCGCGAGATGACAATAATAATGGGTGATCTAAATGCAAACGTTGGAGCTGGAAGAGATGGCAGTGCGGTAGGACCGTACGGACTGGGCGAAAGGAACGAACGAGGAGATAGATTAGTTCAATTTTTTAAAAGTAATAATCTCGTGATAAGTAATACTTGGTTTCGAATGCCGAACAGAAGGTTATTTGCCTGGAAATCTCCTCAGGACGGTTGCAATACAATAAGTAAAAATCAGATAGATTATATATTAATCAAACAGCGCTTTAGAAGCTCTATAAAATGTGCTAAGACGTACCCCGGAGCAGATATAGCGTCAGACCACAATCCAGTGATGGCAAAAATTGATCTCCGATGGCGGATAATGAAAAAGCAATCTGTAAATGGAATTAAAGAATAAATATTGAACAATTAGAGAAACAAAATGTTATGAAGACAGTGGAAACTGAAACTAACAAGATATTCAAAAGAGTATGTGAAGAGCAAATAGCAGAAACAGCAACAGAAAAAATCAGAATATTTGGAGAAAAAATAAAACAAATGTGTACAGAAGTAATGAAAAGTAAGAAACAGAAAAAGAAACCATGGATGACAGATAAAATTTTAGATTTAATGGAGAAACGCAGACTGAGAAAAGGCACAACAGAGTATAAAAAAGTGCATAAAGAAATAAAAAAAGAAATAAGAAAAGCCAAAGAATCCTGGATGAATAAAAAATGTGAAGAACTGGAAAAACTACAGAAGAAACACGATGCACTGAACATGCATAAGAAAATAAAAGAAATAGCGGGAATATACAGAAAAAAGATACCTTCCAAGCTGATAGCAGATAATGGGAAAATTAGTGTTGACACTTGATGAAAAGTTGAAATGCTGGAGAGATTATGTGGAAAGATTATACACTGAACAAAAAGAAAAAAATCGATATTATACCCCATGAGAATGAGAAGCTACCGATTTTGATGACAGAACTGAGATATGCAGAAGAGTTGCTGTTGGGCCTGATGGCAAACCAGGAGAAGTAATCAAAATGATCAGTGACGAAAACATTAAGAGTCTACTAGATATATTTAATGAAATATACGAAAATGGTCGGATACCTAAGGAGTGGTTAGATTCCACTTTTGTAATCCTACCAAAAAAAAAAAAAAGACAGCAAATAAATGCCATGAGTATCGCACAATAAGTTTAATGAGTCATCTCTTAAAAGTTTTTCTGAAAATCATTTATGGACGTATTAGAGGAAAATGCGAAAAAGAACTAAGCGAATTTCAGTTTGGCTTCAGACCAGGGCGCGGGACTTGAGAAGCGCTGACAGCATTAAACGTACTACTAAAAAAGTGTAGAGATCAGCAAAAAGATGTCTTCCTCTGCTTTTTGAACTACGAAAAGGCCTTCGACAGAGTGCAACATACAAAAATCTTAGAAATTCTCAAGGCAAAAAAGGTTAACGAATACGATCGCAGAATCATTAAAAATCTATATTGGGAACAAAAGGCAAAAATATTAGTGGATGGAAAGCAGACAGAAAATATTGAAATTCAGCGAGGGGTCAGGCAAGGATGTATCCTATCACCATTACTGTTCAATATATATGCGGATGAAATATTTGGCGAGGCTTTAGAGGATGCAAAATTAGGAATCAAAGTAAATGGAAGATATCTAAATAATGTGAGGTACGCAGATGATTCAGTTCTCTTCGCAGATTCAATGGAGGAGTTACAGGAATTGGTAAGATTAGTAAACGAAACTGGATTAAAATATGGGCTTAACATTAATGTAAAGAAAACTAAACTGTTATCGATTAGTAAGAATGATACAAAGGATATAATACTTCAGATCAATGGACAAGAAATCGAAAGAATACGAAAATACAAATATTTAGGATGTTACATATCCGAATCTCTCGACCCCGAAATGGAGATTAGAATGAGAATTGGATACGCCAAGACTGCTTTTCTGAAAATGAAAAATTTCTTTACAAGTCGCTCGATAAATTTGAAAACACGCCAGAGAATGATAATATGTTACATCTATAGTATTCTGTTATATGGAATAGAAGCAGCAACAATGACAGCAAAGACGTTAAAAAAATTGGAAGCGTGCCTAATGTGGCTGCATAGAAAACCGCTAAGAACTCTCCTTAGTCACAGAAGATGACCAACGAAAAAGGTATTGGAGCTGACAGGTGTTAAGAGATATGTAACGCAGACAATCAAGAATAGGAAAATCGAATATTTCGGGCATTTAATCAGAGGTCGAAGATACGAACCAATTAAGCTGATAATTGAAGGAAAAATTGAGGGACGCCGCGGAAGGGGGAAGAAGGAAAACTTCCTGGCTGAAGAATGTGCGGCAATGGACAGGATTAAACGCTGTTGGTGATCTTGTGCGAGCAGCGGAGGGACGAAAAATTTAAAATAGTGTTAGCCTAGTGCCAGTAGGATCGTCAACGCGCAGATATGTGTATGGCAATCGAAGAAGAAGAAGAATTTAGATCAAGACCATCGAACGCCTTCGCTATGTCTAGTGTCATTAGGCAACACAAATAGGAATTCCTTTTAAAGTAAATTATTATCTGTAAAATATTCCATATTACCTTCGTTACGTTATGCTGTAGAATAAAATCTTTTAATTTATTTAATATACACTTTTCATAAATTTTACAGTAATTTGACTAAAGGGAAATCGACGAACCAGATAATTTAAAATTTTTATTCGTTTTTGACAATATTACTGTCCTTGTTTTTTTCCATTTTTGTGGATAGTTTTCATATTGAAATAATAAATAAATTAATTCTGTGATCACTTCCGGGTATTTTCTATTAAAATTTCTTATCCAATCTACAAGCTACGTTATTCTTAAGATTATCAATAATTAATGAAACTTCTTTACTCACTACCGTCCTATCTCACTGATGAGTACCTTATCCAAAATCTTGGATAAAATGGCCAGCAGACGTCTCCTCTCCTTTTGTGAATCCAAAAATATCCTCTCCACAATACAAGCCGGAGGCCATAAGGCTAAATCAACGTCAAATCATCTGGTGAGCCTTCAAAGGCAGATTTTATCTGCGTTCAAAAGTCGACAGCACCTGATAACCATATTCTTCGATATTGAAAAAGCCTATGACCGCCTCTGGCGGCAAGGCCTTATAAACAAACTACGAGGATGGCAGGTGACAGGTAGAATGATAAGATTCATTCAAACTACTTGTCAGACCGAACTATACGGGTCAGAATCGACTCTCAAATCTCTAATGCAGTGAGCATCGAGAACGGCATACCTCAAGGCTCCGCGCTTAGCGTAACCTTGTTCATAATGTACATCAATGACATTGCTGATTGTGTTCAGCCACCAGTAACGGCCCGGCTCTTCATTGACGACCTTAGCATTTCCCTAGCGTCTCGTGATCCACAAATATCTCACACAATCCTTCAGAAAACTATCTTCAAACTCCAGAAATGGTCAGAAATCAATGGTCTAAACTTTTCCTCCGCAAAGACGGTATGCGTCGATTTCTATAGGGGACGTCCTGTGACCAACAGGATTCCTTTCCAAATAAACAACACCATAATTCCGAACTGTATTTCAGCCAGGTTCCTAGGCCTGGAGTTTGATAGCAGATTAACTTGGAGCCTACACATTAATAAGCTAAAATCTGAATGTATAAAGTTACTGTCAATAATCCGATACCTCTCCAATCCCCAACTTAATATTCGTCCCAAATTAATCTCTAATGTTTACAAAGCCTTGATCCTAAGTAAAATAAATTATGGGTGCCAGGTGTACTCCTCAGCATCTCTAAGTAACCTGAAAAAACTGGACGCAATTCACCACTCTGCACTACGAATCATCGCCGGAGCCCATTATAGAACACCCTGTAGGAGTATCTGTGCACTAACGGGCACTCCCCTACTGAAATTCTATCGCTCCCTGCATACCCTGCGGTGCAATATTCCATTCCTAAAGCTGCCTTATATCCATCCCGAAACCCCCTTACTCGCAGCGTTCACTAACGACCCACTACCAATTCTCACCAAGCTACTTCAGAATGTCAATGTCAACTACTCCACAGAATGCCAGGCAGCAGCCAACAACTCGTTACATCTGTGGCAACTTGGGCCTGTAGCAGTTAAACTATCGGTTCTGCAAAAGTATATGTCCTGCGGCATGTCAGAGCAACTTACCCAAGACGCGTGTGAAACAATAAGACAGTACGGCAACGCTATCCAATGTTATACAGATGGAGCAAAAGCAGCACTCGTCGAGGGGATGTCACCGACTGCGTGCGCCTTCGAAGTGAAGGGAGCAATAACAACCATCCGTCTGAACGATTACTGCTCTGTCCTAGATGCCGAATTATATGCAATACGCTTATGTCTGGAAATCATCCTGGCGTCCACAGAGACAATAAATGACATCCTATTGATAACAGACTCATTAGTGGCGACTAAGATGTTATGCGGGCGGGGGGGGGGGGGGTAACAAACCACGACCTGGCACTCATCATGGAGCTACAATCGAAGGGATATAATCTAATAGTGTTGTGGATCCCAAGTCACGCGGGAATCCCAGGAAATGAAAGGGTGAACACAGCAGCTCACTCAACCATTACAGCTCCCAGTCCGCAAAGCGTACTTGGGCCCCCTCAAATATCAGAAGCAGTAAAAATACAAATAATGGAACAGTGGAAACAAGAACACACCTTCACCCCGTCCCACCTCCAGAATATAAAGAAATCCGTAGAGCCATGGTGGCCCCCCCAGGGGACCTTACGAGTTTATTATCGCGCGCTCAACCGTTTACGCCTGGGCCACACGCGACTATCCCACGACTACCTGTTGGAAGACGCTCACCCTCCAATCACATGTCCTTTCTGTCGCGCACAAGAGCCACCGGCGGTTGAGCACATTCTCATAAATTGCCCTACATTCCAATCTTCCAGAACGAGACACGGATTTGAAAACCTCAGCCATGTTCTCTCAAACTCAGAAGCGAACCAAAGTGCAGTCTTCCAGTTCGTCAGGGACAGTGGATTAGGGGCATTCCTGTAACCGGAGACTCTCGGGCCGAAATAGTCTAGATATATTATTCACGGCCCGGGGTCTATCCACGGTTTGAGAAATTAAAAAAAAAAAAAAAAAAAAAAAATCTATCAATTACAGGAAGTTCAATTAATTTTATAGGCAGTCTACAACTCAGTCCGCGCCAATCTTTACACTGTTTAATCCCTTTACATTTCCGATGTTCTTTACTGTATTCATCCATTGACTACATTTTTTTAAACCTATTCATGTGTCACATTTCCGCATTTGTTGTCCCCGCCTTCCTGTTATGGCACGTAAAATAAAGTTTTTGATGTAGATCAAAAATTTTTCTCTTTTAATATACGGCAGTAACCGTGTTTCCTCGATAAAAAGATTATTGTTTCTCTCAAAATTCGAGTCATTAACAGAATATCGCATAATCATGCCATTTTTAGTAAAAATATTCAACATTCATCAAAATTTACTTTTTCTAGTTTACATTTTTCTGTATTTTCGGAATTCACCCGATGAAAAAAAAATGTTTAAGTTCCGTATAATTTAGAAATAATTACGAAGAATTTTTGTAATATCATAAGTTCACTAATTTGTGCAGCGATAAAAAGAATAAAATAAAATTATCATAAAGCTACATTGCACCAATACTCGTGGCACATGGGCGCGTGAGAAATGTTTAACGGTGCCGTTAAAAAATCGATATTTCTTTTGTTAGATAAAAGTTATTTTTAACTGATTGTTCAACTTTTTGTTGTTTTTTTTTTTTTAATTAACTAAAACGTCAACGATGCGTTAATTTCCTCGTTTTCCAAAATAACTATTTTTTGTTTATTTACACATCGTTTGTAACTGATTATTAAAAGGAATAAGTTCTACTAGAACACAAATTTTTTGAAATCTGTGAAGCAGATTCTAAGAATTTCAGTATAATTCCTCTCAAAGACTAAAGAGAAACCAACTGTTTTATTACTGATATCCGCCCTATTATAATTATAAAATTTAAACTGATGTCAATGGGAGAAAAAAATACAACCTATTTACATACAATGCGTCAATGGAGCGATTTTTTACGACCGTATTTTTTTTTGTACATGTAAATAGGAAAAACAGAAAAAAAAGCAGAAAACGAAAAGGGATAAAAAATTGGATGACCAAAGAAATATTAGAAAGAATAGAACTAAGAGACAAAGTGTACTCAAAATATAAGAAAAACCCAAAAAATGAGAAAATGAGGAAAAACTATCAAATTTTAAGAAACAAAGTAAACAAAGAAATTAGGATGCAAAAAGAAAAATTTATACAGCACGGATTTCAGCTAGTAAATGGGGACATGAGGAAAACTTGGATGAACATAAATAGGCTGATAGGAAAAGGGAAACCATTACAAGTAGATCAAATAATAAGGAAATACATAGGTAGAAATAAAAGCGTGAAGGAGATTGCAAACACATTTAACCAAACTTTTAAAAAGGAAGTTGAAAAAATTGAACATAAATGTGATAAAGATCTATTGAGGAAGGTAAAAGAGAAGATAAACGTAAATATGTATATCCCAAAGGCAAATGTAGAAGAAATTAAAAAAATAATTGAGCAACTCAACCCGCAAAAGGCAAGTGGTATAGACAAAATCAGAATAAAAGATTTAAGAAAAGTGAAAGATGGTGTAGCAAGTAAAATCACAGAATTAATAAATGATACGATTGAGACAGCAACTATTCCAGAAAAAATGAAAACGTTGTTAGTGAGGCCAATCTATAAAAAAGGAGAACACTCAGATTACAAAAACTACCGGCCCATAGCGATAATAAATGCGATCATGAAAATTTTGGAAAAATATATAAATTAGCAATTAGTAAAATATATAGAAGAAAATGAGATTATAGATAAACAACAATATGGGTTCCAGAAAAACAAATCAACCTCCAAAGCACTTGGAGATTTCGCAGAGAAAATTAGGGAAAACTTTGAAGCAGGAAATAAAGTCTTAGTGACATATATAGACCTGACAAAAGCATTTGACACAGTAAACCACCAGAAGCTTCTAGAAAAACTAGAGGATATTGGGATAACTGGTAAGGTAAAGGAATGGTTTAAAAACTATTTACAAAATAGGAAAACAATAGTTAGGATATTAGGGGAACAAGGTGAAGAAATAGTAGGAAATAAAGGGGTGCCTCAAGGCGGTATTTTGTCGCCGCTGCTGTTTATAATATACATAAACGGGTTGCATAAATTATTAAAGCAGAGCGAGTTATTTGCTTTTGCGGACGACTTAGCCATAATGGCAGCGCATAAAGATGCCAAGATATTAGAAACGCAAATGCAGCAGGATTTGGTGACAATAGGTAGATGGGCTCATGACAATGACTTAAGAATTAATATAACAAAGACCAAAATGATGCTGTTGACGCCAAAGAGAACAAAAGAAAGTTTTGAGCCGAAAGTTACAATGCATTCAAACGAATGTGTTCATGATATAGAAAGCAAAGAGGAAAGCAAAAGGATAAATTGTGAGAAAATTGAAAGAGTGCAAAGTTACAAGTATTTAGCAGTCATAATAGATGATCATTTAAGATGGGATAAACATACAGATTATGTAGCAAAAAAGGTAAGGGGAGTAATACCATCATTGTATACATTGAAGAAATATGTAAGTAATAAAACATTAAAGATGATATATTATGCCCTGGTTGAATCGCACTTAAGATATGGAGTACAAGCATGGGGAATAGCCGGGAAAACGTATATAGGCAAAGTAAACAAGTTACAAACGAAATGTATAAGATTAATATCAAAAAGAAATTATGTAAATTCAGAAGAGATTTTAAAAAAAGAAAATTTATTAAGCGTAAGAGGGTTGTACTTAAGTATAAAATTCTGGGAACACTTAAAAATAGACAGTAGAGCAAAGATAGAAAAAAGAATAGAGATAACTACAGAATTAAGAAATAGACCCAGATACAAACTCCCGAGAGTCAGAACAAAATATGGAGAGCAAACGGATAAATATGTGTTGGCGGCGCAAATGCTAAATAAAATGCCGGAAGAAATAATAAAGGAAAAAATGGAGAGGAAGCTGAAAGAGGGTGTTAGAAAGTGGTTACAAATGGAAAAGAATATAAACAAAATAATAAAATAAACGAAAGGGAAAATTAAATAAAGAAAACTATGTGGAAATGAAGTGTGGATGGATGGATAAAAATGCTGGATGACTGAGCGCTTATATACTTTAAAAACCTATAATAAGATAAATAATAAGAACTCCGTCGACAAGCGCAAGCTTGACGGACGTAAATATAAGATTGTAAAATGTTACAATTGAAATATACGTTTTTAAAAAAAAATACTCGATAAAACTGAAATTCCAAATAGTGCAATAATAGATAATATTTTTCTATTATATGTTTTAACGTGAGTTATATATGTATCTTTTCCAATTTAAATGTTCACTTCATTTGTGATATTTTTGCTATTCGTATTTAAACGTATTTAAAAATTACAATTAAAATATTTTTATTGTTTTGACATACATGGTGTACTTCTAATATATTTAAAAAATTTTACTATTTACTTTTAAACGTCAATTTCATACTAAGTAGCAGTGGCGCATTTAAGCCTAGGCCCGTGAGGCCTGCGACTAGGGCGGCAACATCTAAGGGGCACCGAAATTTAAAAGCTTGTTAAAATTTAAAAGGAGTCTGAACCTAAACATTCTTTTGCGGTCGTTTAAATGTTGAAATTTAAAAAAAATTCAGTCAACTGTGCGGTTGAATTTTACTATTTTAAACTGTGGAAAAATTACTAATACATAGAAAAATTCGATTAGCTCGAGAATTATTTCAATAAAATTTTGCAATTACGTTACAGTACGTTTTCTACATACACATATATATATATATATATATCAGGCACGTGCCTAGAATTATGGAAACATTGAGTTTTGAAAATTTTCTTCACATATTTATTTTATAAATAACACATTTTTCACTGATATTTGTACTATTAATAATTTCCATAATTTTGATTTATATATTAATAATTTACATAAATGAATTACTGTATAAACATTAATAAAAATTACATTTGTTATTAATTGTACTAAAATATGGAGCATACTTTTTTCTTTTTCTTCTAAAGGTACATAAGAAAATCCTAAAAAATCATCAGTTTTTATTTAAAATTTTTGGTTTTTTTTTCAGATTTTTGTATATTTATAATAACTATTTCAGTTCTCACGGCATGGGGAGGGTTGACACAGTCGTGATATATATATATATATATTTTTTTTTTCGTTACAAGAAAGGCGGCATATCAACACGGGCCTAGGACGCCATCACCATCAAATCCGTCACTGTTAAGTAGTATTTACCAAAAACAATATTTACGTTGATCATTAATCGCGTCTATTATTTTTTTTTTTTTTTTTTTTTTTTTTTTAATACTAAATTTAAAAATATAAATCTAGGCGCCGTGTGTAACTACCTGGGCTATTACGGTACCTAGACTCAATGGAAATTACAGAAGGCGGTGCAGTCTGTTCGATGCTGCAAAATTCAACACTGCCCGAACACAATCCGGGTAGTTCGACAACAGACGGTGGGATGAGGTATGACTAGAAGTACGGGAAGTATGCCGGCACCATTTTAGCAGATGCTCTACAGTTGGTGAGGCCATGAACCCGCACAGAGGGCAAGGGACCGGAGGGGGAGCTCCTTCAAAGACGTGATTGTGTGATAGTGCAGTGTGCCCCAGCCGCAGTCTCGATAGGATCGAGAAATCCCTACGTGTGACGGGGAACGGCGGCCACCATGGGTCGGTGTCCGACTTTATGGACCTGAGCCAGGTTGTTTGTTCTGACCATAATTTGCTTCACTCCTCAGCAAAGTGCATCAGCAAGACTGATGCGCCAAAACGAGGCAGTAAAGTGTTAAACGGCATCGGGCTAGATAGAGTTGCTTTAGCAGCCAAGTCAACCCGCTCATTGCCGGGAACCCCAACATGACCAGGAACCCATAAGAATGTGACATATACCTCAGATCGTGAAAGTTGGAATAGGAGGTTTTTTATTTTAATTATTAGAGAGTTGCAACTGTCTGGACTCTGGATGGCTTTTATAGATTGAAGTGAGTCTGTAATCAGAAGGGCATTTTGAGACGCTGGGTTGGAAGAGTATGTCTCAAGGCAAAGAAGGATCCCAAACATTTCTGCCTCTAAAGTAGAGCAGTAGTCGTTTAGGCGCTCGGTGTACATTACACCTCCAATTTCATAAGCGCATGCGGATGGTGAAGGAGAATTAGTAGGACTCGCTTTAGCTGCGTCTGTGTACATGTGAATGTAGTTAGGGAAGGAGGCGAGTTTATTTGATACTACTTGAGACATGGGTATAGAAAGGTTAGATGTTCCTAATGGATCTGCTAAAGATATGTTCATAGATGTTGAGACATGAATCCAAGGCGCTAAAGCGGTCGGATTAACGTGGTGATCGCTCCAATTTATGCCTACCTTAGAAAGAAAAGTTAAAGCCTTGACCAATGGATCGCCATGAAAGGATGGGAATGGGATTTGGAAGTTACTGGTGGAAAAATGATCTGGTAAGGAATAACGAAAAGAATCTCGAAAGGTTAGATAATCGCGAATAATAGATAAAGGAGGAAGGCCCACCAAAGCACAAACGCCCAACGAAGGAGAAGTTCGGTGCGCCCCAAGTATGATACGTAAAGAAGTATTATGGATAGGATCGATAGATTTTAGAAGAGTTTTATTAGCCGAAGAATACACCTGACAACCGTATGACAGTTTACTCAGGATATGGGCTTTGTATACTGATAACAGCAATTTTGGATCTATATTGTACTTGTGGTTGGATAAACATTTCAAGATGGACAAGGATTTCATGCAACTACGCTTAAGGATAGACATGTGTGGAGCCCACGATAATCTCTCATCGAACGTTAGACCCAGAAACTTTATGGAAGGAAGGAATGGGATAGGTATATGTTTTAGGTAGAGGATGATATCAGGATTGGAAATAGGACGACGCTTCTTTACGAATTTGACACATGCAGTTTTTGAGGATGAGAAATCCAAGCCATTCTTTTAAGCCCAGTTTTGTAATCTATTGATCGTTGACTGTAGGATAGACATCGCATTAGCGGGGAAGTTTGAAGGAAGAGATATGTTAAGGTCATCAATGAACAAACGGGCTGTTATCGGCGGGCTTATGCACTCTGCTATATCGTTTATATAAAGGATAAACAAGGTTACGCTTAAAGGCGAACCCTGTGGAATTCCATTTTCAGTCGTGAAGGATGAAGATACTGAAGAGCCTATTCTTACTTGAATAGTTCTATCAGTGAGGAAGCTCTGGATAAAATTGCCCATATTACCGCTAATTCCGGCGTTCTTCAGCTTTTTAAGCACTCCATATCGCCATATGCGGTCGTAAGCTTTCTCTATGTCAAAAGAGACTGAGTAGAGATGCTGTGATCTACTGTGGGCTGTTAGGATTTGCCTTTGTAGGCTAAGAAGATGAACGAGTGCAGATTTATATTTTCGGCCGCCTGCTTGGATTGGAGAAAGGATTTTCTTGGATTCAAGATAGAAATAGAGGCGTCGGTTCACCATTTTCTCCATTACCTTAGAAAGAACTGAGATCAACGAGATGGGTCTATAGCTTTGCGGAAGGAAGGGGTCTTTGTTCGACTTGACAATCGGAATAAGGAGAGTTGTTTTTAAGGATTGTGGGATAAAACCAGAAGACCAAATTTGGTTGTAGATGCCGAGCAGGAATAATCTAGCAGATGTAGGAAGATGTTTGAGCATAAAGGAATGTATAGAATCCACTCCAGGTGCGCTATTCCTTATGTTGCAGTTTAATTGATAATTTAACTCGTGGATTGTAAAAGGAAGATTTAAAGGATCATTTTCGTCGGAATTAAAAGATATTGTTTGTTGTTCCACGGTTAGTTTCATGGCTGCAAAGGAAGGATCATATAAGGAGGACGACGAGGAATTCTTAAAATGGAGCGCAAAGATTCTCACAACGTCAGACTCTTCTTTAATCAGCGAGCCATTCATGAGTAACGCAGGAGTCAAAGAATGATTCGAGGCTCCATTGAGAGACTTGATTCTTTTCCACATAATGGTGCTGGGTGTATCTTTCGTAATAGAAGAGACACATTAAATTTTATGTGCCATGTGCAGCAACTATGGCTAGAGACACGGGAGGAGAAGGAGGATTAGATCAGTGAGTAGAGTCCGGACTTATGAAGGAAAAGGATTAAACTGGATAATGATGAGGAGTTGTCTTTTCTTCTGTATTTCAAGTCATTGTTATAAATTTTTATAAATTATTATTATAAACTCATGTATAATGCCGAAGGACACAACCGGCAGATTAAGAGGAAGACCTCGAAGCGGAGGGTGTACCACACCATTAGAACCTACCACAGATCGCAAAAGGAGAAATTCCAGAAGTGATGAACAAAGACAACTTAAACTTCAGAAAAAAAATAGAACATTAGCGCAATCGCAGGCAAGACAGATTCAGGCAACAGTTACTGCAAGATAACAACTTTCTGTCATCCTCTTACCTACATAACCTCCATCAACATATTAGTGGGAATAGATAATTATATAATCTTCCGAAACTGTACAGGGGTAAACCTAACTGTGTGAACTATAATGATATTAAAAAATAGATTGATAACATAAACGGCTTGTGTAATTAAAACAATTCAGTAAAAATTAACACCGAATTAATTCATATTTTGCACTAAAACATAAGAAGTGTTAGGCATAATTAGGATGAATTTATAAGTTTCATTCACAAGACAACTTTAAGCGTTATCTTATTAACAGAAATATACATAAGAGAGAATGTATTGAATTTATATAGTGTAGTAGGCTATATGAGTATTGGACTTCAAAGACTAGTGGGAGATTTCAACCAGCTACAAACTATTATTGAAGAACCGATTCAAGAACATGAACTGAAACCGTTGAAGCTGTCAAAAAATACGTACAAGGGGTGTATGAATGAGGGTGAAAAAAATACATACACTGGTGTATTTTAAACAGCTCGCAAATGATCGGTCGTGTATTATGTTATATCTACTGCTGGTTAAATTACCACTGATACGGTAAACGAGTAAGAATCCTATTCAACGGGGATAATTCAAACGCGTAAGATTAATCAAATTATTACATTTTTACGTTTCATATTACTAATTTATTTACAATAGCAAAAGTTAAACCATTGGCTAATCGACAGTTAGGTTACTCAAGCTCACCGAGTACTAGTTATAAAAAACTTTACACTGGGGAGATTAATACTGAAGAATCATCAGTTTCGGAAGGAATTAAAAAATCTGCAATGATTTTGAGATTACGCAAATCTATGTCGTTACTAGTTTAGATACGGAATAAGGATATGTGTGTGTGTTTTCGTATGAGTGCGGGATTGTGTTTGATCAGATACACAGGTGGTAGGGCAGTGAGAAGGAGATGTACAGAAATCGAGCTGATAATGAAAGTGTGTGTGGGAGTGGTAAAAGCAGGCGTGACTAGAAAGTGTGAAATACTGATAAGGAACAAGCGGCTGCCTAGTATTATAATGAGGGCAGGGGTAAGGAACCTATAATGTGCGTTGTGGAGAGGAACCAGAGTTCAAATGAAAGGTGGTAGTGAAGGGGATATAGTGGCAGATCGAAACGAGACTGATTACACTGGCGAATGTGGAATAAAGCGAAAAGGAAGAGAGGATGTAGGTATGTACGTATGAAGTTCGGATCTCGTGAAGTGATGAACGGAAGAGCGTGAGCGATGGTATGTGGCTTTTCGACCATGTGCTTGCAGTACGGCCCACGTTCACTAGTTTTAAGGTGTGACCATGTTGAGAGAGTGGTATGCGGTGGTGTAGATGATATATGTGTGAGGGTGTATTTCAAGTTTTGTTTTCAGATTGCCGATAGCGATTATATTAGAATGAGTGGGTGCATGGATGTATCGCAGTGTTCACATGTAAATTCATTTATTTCTATATATACGTATATGTCGGTAATCAATATGTTAATTTGCTTTTTTTAAGAACGAAATACGAATTCCATGTGCCAGTTATGTGTGAGCAATTGTCTTTCGTCTTCATCCCGAATTTTTCATCCACCTGAGCATATTTATAAATAAGCTTACGTCTCAGATATGACTTCACTAATACAGTACCGGGATTAACATAGCTGTATGAATTATAGTGATATTAAAAAATGGACCGATAAAATAAACGGCGTATTAGTTTAAACATTTCAATAAAAATGAACACCAAATTATTTCATGTTTTGCACTAAAACATAAGAAGTGTTTGGCGTAATTAGGATAAATTTATAAGTTACATTCACAAGACAACTTTAAGTGTTATTGTATTAACAGAAATAAATATAAGAGAGAATGTATTAAATTTATATAATATAGGCTACATGAGCATTGGACTCCAAAGACCAGTGGGATACAAGGAAGAAATACTTGTGTTTGTAAATAATAAATTTAAATGCAATATTCAGGAAGTAAATAATAGGACAAGTATGGATCTGGTGATGGTTAACATAGATATGCGCGAAAATAATTCTTTACGTTTTATTGCTATATAATGAACACGGAGTAAAAACATAGGCGAATTAATGAATGAAATTCCAACACTTTTAAAGAAATTGAATAATAAAGATAATTTCCTGATTTGCAGTGATTTAAATATTTACTTATTGCTTCGTAATGCACAGGTGGAGAACTTTCTAAATGTAATTTATTGGGCAGAGGGAGTTCAGTTAATAAGTGAAATTACAAGAGAAGAAGATCGGATAGATAGAAATACTCACAATCAGTCCTGTATAGTTTACATATTTATGAAGTATAAAACAAATGAAATTACTTCGTTAATAGTTAGTAAGAAAATATCTGACCATTACATGATCTATTGCGCATTTGGTATCTCCAATCGGAAAATTCGACATTTAAAAAATTCCCTGAAGTATTTTTTTGATGAATATAATCTTCACAAAAAAATTGTTAAGTATAACTGGAGCCAGGTGAGTAACATTTCAATGGCAGAAGACATATACAATCACATACATTCAGTTTTAAGAAATATAAATAAAGAATGCAAATGGGAAGTAAGCGAGGATAAAAATGTAACTAAATATAAACCTAAAAATGAATGGATGAGTCAAAAAATAATAAATTTTATGAAAATTAGAGATCAGTATTTCAAACTTAGTAAAGGAAATAGAACCAGTATTCCATATAAAAACCTGTTCAGAAAATATCGAAATATAGTTAAAACACAAATAAGGAATGCTAAACAGAAGTTTTATCAAAGCCGTTAGCAAACAATAATAGTAAAAAGACATGGTGTATAATTAATAATATTGTTAATAAGAAAAAAACAAAACAACAATAGATGACTTTTTTTTTTTTTTTTTTTTTTAATTGGGCTCGTCAACCGAGGACCTTCACCCAGAAACAATTAAGGGAAAACGAAAGTTATACAGTTAGGCGATCAGCTATCGCTAATAAGAAGGAAAATAAATAATTTTGAAAATTTTACGTTAGTAATTGAACAATTTAGTGAATACTTCACACGTTCGGTTGAAGAGCAAAGACACAAATGTGACATTCAGCTACTGAATGATAACTGCAATAACTTTACAATGTCCTCTTTTTTCATTCCACCTGCAAATACATCTCAAATAGAAGCAATAATTAACGATCTAAAAGTACATAAGGCTCTTGGATGGGATGAAATTAGGGTAAAAGATATTAAACAAAATTCAAATATATTTATTCCTATTTTAACCAACATGATCAAAAGCTCTATAAAGGAAGTGAGCACGCAGGATGGGCTTAAAAATGCCGATCTATAAAAAAAGGGTGCAAAATCAATGTAAAAATTGCCGCCCAATGATAATAATACCTATAGTAGCTGAAATATTAAAATGCTACGTTGACAAACATTTAAGAAATGATATGGAAAAAACAATCTATTCTATAGAAATCAACACGGATTTAGAGAAAAGAAGTCCACGATAATGCTACTAAGAATGATAATAAATAAGATAAATATGGGACTATCGATGGGTAACCAATTTATAATTACCTTCATTGATCTGCCTAAAGCATTTGACTTAGTTGACCATGATCTACTGATTAGTAACTTAGAAAATCTGGGTTTTTAAATATTCAATTAATGTGGTTTAAGAATTATATTAAAAACAGGAAAAGCATAGTAAAAATCGCAGAGAGTAACAGTAATGAAAAAAGTATTCAATTCAGGGTAAGTCAGGGAACTGGCTCCTGTCAATTCATTATGCAGGCATATTAAAAATGCAAAAGTATATGTTTTTGCTAATGATAATGCCCTATTAATTGAACATAATAAGTTATAGGTGGCGGAAAAATTATTGCAAGAGTATATAGATAATTTTAGTAAATGGGCTCATGATAGGAGGTTATGTGTAAATATAAATAAATCCAAATTGTTACACATCCCATATGGAATTAGCAGTGGGAATAGGAATACCAGATGCACTGATGTTTATAAAAGTACGGTTAAAGGGGCGGAGACCAAAAGTTATGCAAGAAGGCTTGAAAGAAGAAAGAGAGAGATGAAGAGTAGAGAGAGCATTGCTAAAAAAGACAATGAATGATTTAACTCGTTGGTGGCGGAGGACAGATCATCTGAGGTGGAGAAAACTAAAATGTCATCAGCAAAAAGGAGCCAGAAAGAGGGAATAGGAAGAGAAGCAATATTGAAGGAGGAAATATTAAAAAGAGTCGGGCTAAGTCAGGAACCCTGGGGAAACCCACGATAGATGCATCTGAAGGTGGAAAGAGAAGGAGAAGATAGATAAAAAGTTCTATGTTGAAAGAGGTTGAGTATAAGAGTGATAAAAACCGGAGGAAGATTAAGAGAGAGAAGTTTGGAGCCCAGAGAAGGAAGATGCACATTACTCAATGCAGAGCAGACATCAACAAAAGAAGCGACAGTAAATTTCTTTGATAGGGAGCATTTATAGATATCTGGAAGGAAGTAACTGATGCAATCTACCGGGCCAAGTCTAGGGCGAAAACCGAACATATTAGAAGGAACTAGATTATTATGCTCAAGCCACCAAACGAGACGATTGTTTATTAAACCTTCAAAGAGTTTACGCAGACATGAGACTAGGGAGATAGGACGGAAAGAACATTGATCTTTTTTAGGAATTGAAATGACGATGAAGTCGCTCCAAGACTCAGGAGTAAAACCAGAGAGTAGGAAAGAGTTGAAAATATTCAGAAGGGAGAGAAGCGAGGAAGGAAAGAGTTTTTTAAGAATAAGGAAAGAAATGCCGTCCAAGCCAGGAACAAAAGGAGAGGATTTGTTAAGGACGGACAAGAGCATAGTGGGGAGGAGAAGATAGAAAATGATGTTCTGAGGTATTCGGGAGTGAAGGAATGTTCGATTCCTCGATGGTGGGGACATACGGAGGAGTAATAGAATCCAAGAAAGAGTGGAGTTTAGACCAAGAAGGATGGAAAAGGTGAGATCTAAAGGCCTTGGCCATTTTAAAGATCTTAGAAAAGAGCGTATCTCTAGAGAAAAAGGAACAAAATGATTTCCAAGAATTCCTCTTAGCAGATTTTAAAGTGTACTGAGCTTTTGCATCGGCTTTCTTGTCAGCTAAAAAGTTGGATATTGAGGAACAAGAGCGAAAGGCTTTAAAGGTAGCGGTGCTTCCTCGAAAAACAACTTTACACTCTTCATTCCACCAAAGAAAGGAGACATAAGGAGAAGAACGACCGTGCGAAAAGGAAGTAGGAGGGGAGGAAGCGAAAAGAGCAGAATATAGAGATTGAATGAAAAAATTGTACAGAGATGACGGATGGGGGATATCCAGAATAAGAGGGAGTGAGGAATCCATCAAAGATCGGAATTTAATCCAATCTGGTTTGAAAAGAAGCCAATGAGGAGTGTGCAGGGGCCTGAAAGGTTTAGAAGGAAGAGCGTTTTTGAGAGTTAGGAGAATGGGGACATGATCACTACCAAAAGTGCCGTCAAGAGTTCTCCAGGAACTTACAAGACCAAAATTCGAGATCAATTGCACTAGAGGGAGATGGATGTTTGAAGAAAGTAGGAGAACGATCATTGTGGAGAAAAAGATTATGGTTTAGGATAAGATTTTACAGGATCGCACCATTAGGATTGCGCCCTGTGCAGCCCCACAGAGAGGAGTGCGCATTCCAGTCTCCACCAATAATAAATGGATCAGATAGCGATGAAAGAAATGAAGGCAAAGGAAGACTAGAGAGGCTGGAGTTGGGAGGGATGTACACGCAAGCAATATGTATAGAATTCGGGAGAAGATTTTCAAGTGAAATATGAATCATGTTAGGTAGGTTAGGAAGGGGCGGATTAAGAAACGGGATATTGTGAGTGAGATAGGATAGATCGTGTCTAATAAGAATCGCAACAGCACCATACCCATCCACACGATCAGATCGAACTAGAGAATAACCGTTGAAATCAAGAGACGAGGAAGATTTAAGCCAAGTTTCAGATAACAGCGCTACAGGATATTGTATAAGTCTAATAGACACTCTCCACTTAGTTTATTAGCTCGTAAGCTGCGGCAATTCCATTGAAGGATGTTCAAGGCGCAAGACCGCAACATTCTAGCTAGAGGGAGAAGAAAAGGAACTAAAAGGATGAGAAAAAAAAGTATGAGGGCAGAGCTGGAATTTAAGTAAAAGAAAAGAATGCAAAGGTCATAGGAAGAGTATAATAAATAAAAGGAGATCGATTGTAGTCGATCTTCCAACTTAAAAGAGAAGTTGATAGAGGGAAAATGAGTAAAAAAGAGAAGACCTGTCTGAAGTTGGACGTAGGCCAAATTGAATGTACCACGCCATTAGGGGTACCGTCAGTGTTAAAAAAAAAAAAAACGGGAGAAATACCTGCACGAACTGGGTTGATGCCCAGTTTGTAGGCTTCCTTCCGAAATGGTGTTAAAAAAGATATGGGAGAAATACCTGCACGAACTGGGTTGATGCCCAGTTTGTAGGCTTCCTTCCGAAATAGTGTTAAAAAAGAGATGGGAGAAATACCTGCACGAACTGGGTTGACGACCAGTTTGTAGGCTTCCTTCCGTAATGAAATAACCATGTAACATAAAGAAAAAATTAATTAAAATTAGAACTGTGGAAAGTTTTAAGTTAATAATTCCTGAGCGAACAGTTATTTTTGGCAAAACGGAGGCAAGAGAAAAACAGAGGGATACGGACGACAAATAAAGAATGGGATGCAACATGAGGAAGATGGTCAAAAAGAAAAAAAAAAGGATGAAAGAGATGGTCTAGTTGAAATGAACGTGATTGAAAGACTGAAAGATTATCAAGGAACACGGAGGAAGGGGTTATGTTAAAAGAAACGAGGAGTTCCATGATAGCTGCGAAAAGACTGGAGACGACAAAAGAAGAATCGTTAAGAGAGGAATTAGAAGAAAGACTAATAGGAACTGGTAAGGGACTGGAAGATATGGAGGGATTGGATTGGGGGAAATCGCCATGATTCAGAGCGCAAACATTTGATAGGAAACGAGGAAAGCCATGATTCTTTTAATGTCCTTCTGCCGCTGTCATTCGGGACAGACTCGATCGGAAGAGCTGTGACTACCTTTGCAGTTGCGACAAAAGGGAGGCACCTGGAGATTCGTACAATCGGAGGAATGATGTTTGGAAGAACAATGGGAACATGAAGGAAGAGAGCTGCGACAATGACGTGCAATATGCCAGAAAAGGAAACATTTGGAGCACTAGGTGGGAGAACGGATACTTGGGGACACTGTAAAACGAAGTTTACAAAATTTAATACAAACTCAGGGAGAGAGGATTTGGCAAATTTTAGTTCGACACTTCTGATGGGAATTTTTGATCCATCGGAAGAGCGAAGGATACGACGAACAGATACTTCAGGAATAGAAGATTCAAGCGCTTCTTTAATTTCCTCAACAGAGAAAAAAGGATGAACTCCAGAAATAACACAAATTCTGTATAAAGTACATATTATGGGGAATGAAAGCATTGAGCTTGTGAGAATTGAAGAAGGAGCGATCGTTTAGAAAGTCGTTGGCGGCGGAAATGGAGGTTAAGACAATAGAGATACGCCCTCTACCCTGAGGAATAATGTCGGGGAAGGAGGTGGAAATTTTTGCTGATGAGCCTGACCAGAGCAAGCGGGTGGAAATTTCCAATATTTTTATCATCTGAGGAGTTCTTAACGAAATCTTTGAAAGGTCCTGGGTAATGGGACGGAAAAATGTTTTCAAAAATATCGTGGATATGATCGGTGCTGTTGACATTGATCGGCGAATTATTAGTGTTGGTAAAATTATTATTATTGTTGCTACAATTATTGTTATTATTGCCCCGAGCACTTTTGATATTGAAATTTTTGATGGCAATAGTGACACTGTTGATACTACTACCATTATTACTGTTATTTTTAGAGTTGGTGACTTTGTTGTTATTATTAAGATTACTGTTATTATTGTTGTTGTTGTTCTGGTTGGACGTCGCTCAAGTAATCAAAAAAAGAAGTAAGTAAATTTTTGCGCGTTGATTTTAAACATTCTCGTTTGTAAAATAATAAAAGATGGTGTCGTGCCGAAAATGTGGCGATGTGCTACCAGTAGCAGCAGGAGATTAGGGGGCATGTAGTGCCTGTTCGCGTCAGTTACACTTTCAGTGCAGCGGTGTAGCAGCGTCGACTTGGCGCCAAATGGGCACGCAGAAGAGAGGCACGTGCAAGTGTCCAGGTGCCGCGGCGAAACAGAAAAAGGAGGCAGCGGTGATAAAGATGAGTGCAGCAGTAGAAAGCAGAGCACAGAACAACTATTGCTGACTATTCGGAACGAGATAGGCGCGTTGCACGCTAGGATCGAGAGTGTCCACTTGTCGCCAGGTAGATCAGCTGCGCAACGAGAACGGACATGTGCGTCAGCTGGTCGAATCGCTGCGCGCCGAAAACGGCCAGCTCAGGTAGGCGAACGGGGCACTGCGTGACCGTGTCTCAAACCTAAAGCAGTACACACGAAAGGATAACTTGGTAATACGCAACGTGCCAAATTTATACGACATCGTCGAGAAGATCGCCGCAGCTGCCGGCACTGAGCTGAAAAATAGTCACCTTAGTGTATGCCACCGACTGCCTAAGTCTAGCAGGCAGGCATATGCAAATGTGGCTGTTAAGTTTACCCGCTGCGTGACCAAGTACTCGTTTCTAAAAGGCTGTCGAACTAAGCGTCCAGTCTTGAAAGATATCGGCTTCGCCGAACCGATCACCCTGGCAATTCAAAACATCTATGTGAATGAACATCTCTCATTGGAAAACAGTAAACTATTTTTAGAGGCTCCCGGCTTAAAACAGAGAGGCTGGAAGTTTACCTGGACTACGGATGGGAAGATATTTGGCAGGCTGGACGAAAATGCGCCAATTATACTTCTTAAATCGCAAGAACAAATCGAGTCTTTCAATAACAATAGTTATTGACTATTAATATTATTTAAACCTCGCAGTAAGCGATTTATTTACGGTTTATTATGGTGGCGTGTGGTTGTACTTTCTTGAAAGTGAATAGTAAAGTGTGTAGATGTGTTTTCGTATCTTGTATTCGTACGGCAGGAGTAGTAACCATTCTAATTATAATTTATTCTTATCTTTATTTCCTAAGCGAGTATTACTGGTACTTGTTTTTAGTACTATGATATATTCGCGTAACAGATTTGATTGTCTAAATCTTTAAAATAAACAGACTCTTAAATACTGTGGTTAGCTTTGAAGAACCACGAAAAGACTTTGGTTTAAAGCAGTGTAAGCGCTGTCAATTATTCGGCCATACAGCGAACTATTGTAACTTACCGAATCGATGTGTCAAGTGCGCAGTTATAGATCGACTTCTCCCCTAAATGGCAAATAATCCCAGTTTTATAACTCAACGATCATTCGTAATAATGTTGTGGAATGCCAATGGAATTACACAAAGAAAAAACGAACTTGAAATATTTTTGAACCAAAATGTGATCGATGTCGCACTAATATGCGAAACTCATTTAATTCATTCAAGCAGCTTTAAAATGCCGGGATATGTAACATATACGGCAAATCATCCAGATGGAACCGCGCATGGCGGCTCAATGATCTTGGTAAAAAAGTCATATATACAGCATATGCGTCTATCTCATGGTTCATATGCGTATCAGCTAGTTGCGGTTAACATTCGAACTGACAAAGATTTTATAACAATAGCTGCCATTTATCGTCATCCTGGTCTCCATATTCCAGATAGTGAATTTAGTGCTATATTTAGAAATCTTGGAAAAAGCTTTATCTGTGGGGGAGACTATAACGCTAAAAGTCGAACTTGGGGATCAAGGATCACAAATAAAGCAGGGCGGATACTAGATAAAACACTGCGTAATAATTCGCTGTCCGTTCTCTCTCCCACGTCCCCCACTTATTGGCCGGAACATGCAAATCGAACACCTGATATCCTAGATTTCTTTATTATACGAGGCCTACAAAGGTATCATAAAAAATGCGAGACAGTAGTCGATCTCTCTTCTGACCATGTTCCGGTTATTTCAATCCTGGATATTAACCCCATAGTCAAGCCCACGCAGCATAAACTGCATAATTACTCGACGGATTGGGAATATTTTGCAACTGCAATGGAAAATGGCACTGACCTGAAAATCAGTTTAAAAACCAAGGACAACATCGAAGCAGCGGTAGATGATATAACGGACTTAATACAGACAACATGTAGAAGTTCTACCACATATAAAACAGTACATAGTAACCAAAATAAATATGTTCCAGCGGAAATCAGGAAGTTAATAAAAGCTACTCGGGCAGCAAGGAGAAGATGGCAACAGAACCGCTATCCGGCATTAAAAGCTACATACAACAATCTCCGTTACAAGCTAAGAGAAGAAATTAAGAGATATAAAGAAAAAACATACAGTAGTTACTTGGAAACTCTAGATACACAGGATGGATCCTTATGGAAGGCAACCAAAAGAATACTGCGGCAATCTTCAGAGACTCACAACATTCGGATGCAAGACGGTAGTTGGGCTAGAACAGATAAACAGAAAGCAGACGCATTCGCTTCGTATTTAGAGGCTACGTTCATGCCTCACGGAAACATTGATTCAGAACATATTAACGTTATACAACGTTATCTAGAGCAACCACTACAGCTTAGCCTTCCCACCAGGCCATTCTCTCCAAATGAGGTATACAAATGTCTCAAAAAAGCTCCTCTAAGGAAATCTCCTGGACTCGATGGAGTAACGGGAGAAATTCTAATTCACCTGCCCAAAAAATCTGCCACTCTTCTCTGTTTTATATTTAATGCCATCCTACGAATAGGTCACTATCCGAAATCATGGAAAAAATCTAAAATAATTATGATACCAAAACCCTTGAAACCGTTGTCTCTCCTGTCATCCTATAGACCAATCAGTTTGCTAAATACTCTCTCAAAAGTTTTCGAGAAATTAATCCTACAAAGAATAATTCCGGTAATTGAAAATAAAAAATTGATACCAGTACATCAATTTGGTTTTCGAACACAGCATTCTACCATACAACAGTGCCATAGACTAGTGGATGCCATATCATCAGTGCTTGAAAAGGGAGAGGTATGCTCTGCGGTCTTTCTGGACGTCGCCCAGGCGTTTGACCGGGTTTGGCATACTGGGCTTTTATATAAACTCAAACAAATACTACCACCGGACTTATATTTATTTTTTCAGTCCTATCTATTAAATAGGTCATTTATAGTAAATGTCAATGGTTCAATGTCTACGGAAGGTATGGTATCGGCCTCTGTTCCGCAGGGTAGCCTCCTTGGCCCGATTCTATACTCCATCTACACGGCTGACCTTCCTGTATCAAATCAGACAATTCTGGCCACATTTGCTGATGATATAGCAATACTGTCCTCAGATACTAATTGTACATATGCGAATAATGCAGTTCAGGACCATTTAAACAGGATAATGATCTGGGCCAAAAAATGGGGAATTAAATTTAGTGAGGAAAAATGTCAGCACATAACCTTCACGAACAGATACGTTACATGCCCTAAATTACAAATAAACAATGTAGAGCTCAAACAGGTAGACACAGTCAAGTATCTAGGCATGTACCTTGACCGTCGCCTTACGTGGCGCTTCCACGTTGCACAAATACGGAGAAAGCTAATCGCACACACTAAAAAGCTATCCTCGCTGATAGGCAATAAATCTAAATTAAGTATAAGGTTAAAAAGATCTATCTACTTGATGATTATAGCTCCGGTGTGGAGGTATGGCCTAGAACTATATGGAAATACAAGTAGAAGCAACCTTGCTCGTATTCAGAGTCAGCAGTCCATTATCCTCCGAGGGATTGCAGCAGCACCAAAATATGTTTCAAACCTAACTCTCCATCGAGATCTGCATGTTCCTTTTGTTAAATCAGTTCATACTCAACAGTACAGCAAATTTTTTGAAAATCTAAATCTACATCCCAATCCTAAAGTTAGTAGCATGTTTATAAATACTCTTCCGGGTAATCCGAGAAGAAGGTTAAAGAGAAGGAAGTGGTGTCGTGACGCTCTTCCCATAACTTAAGTGCATTTAGTTTTAAATACGTTAGCATCAGTTATTATGACTCGAAACTTTTATCAAGTATTTACTTCACCGGACTCTGTTGTCCGACCAAACAGCAACGGTTACTATGGGATCCAGGTCATCTGACCCAAATAAACATGACATGTATGGGTCATTCTTAACTTAGTGATTACCATGGTGTTCGAATCTTTATCAGATATCATAAGAAGTAGACTTGCTACGTATGGATAACGTTCTACAATAAACTTGACATGTATGGGTCACTCTTAGCATAGTGATTGCCATGGTGTTCGAGTTTTTGTCAGATATCATAAGAAGTAGACTTGCTACGTATGGATAACGTTCCATAAGGCGATTGCTGTGGTGCTCGCACTCTTGCACACTAAATGCGTGCCGAGCTTTTATGAAATACACTAAATAGCACTGTTATCATGACGATTGTGCTCTAAATATTACATTGTACACGCTGCTGTACTAATCTCATGTTGTTCTCTATTAAAATCCATCCCATTCGCTTTTTATATCCTAAGGGCCATATGGTCAAAATTGTGCTGTACTGCTTATGTAGCTTTTCATCCTTCTCTAGACTTTGTATCCCTTTTTATAAGTTGTAGTGAACTATTATAAGCCAAACCCCTCACTGGAGGGCTTTGGATTGGTCACATTTCTATCATCATAATACATATATTAAAATTAATACTGGCGCTGTTTGTGGTCCCTCGACTGGTACAGTGGAAAAAAAAAAAGAAAAAAAGAAAAAAAAAAAAAAACTAATTTTAATGTAACATTTAATGTTATCTTTATCTTTATCGTTATGTTTTATGGTTATTTTATGCGGATATATGATTATTTATTTTAGTTTACATATTAAATTTAAAATTATTCTCATTAATAATACACATTTAACTCGACGACATAAATAGAATTTCCAATATATAAAATAAGTCGATAGGAATATAAATCAAAAATTAATGATATAATAATTAGTCTAAACTGGATATTAGATGTTAATTTTTTATCATTTAATTATAAGTAGTATTGTATTCTTATTGCTGATACTACTATTGTTTTATACTTTCATCTACTAGTAGAGTTAATGACTATTTTAATCAATGATTTTCACAAATAATTTTACTATACAGTTCAGTGACAGTAAAAATAGTTTGATATTGGCCAATAAAGTTTAACATTTTTCACTGCTCACTGAAATTTATAATTTTTCACATACATTTTTTCTCTTGTAATTGAATGAAATTATACACTTTTAATCTTTTCATTTTGAATATTTGAAGCCTGCGTAAACATTTTGACGACCTCAGTGTTTTTCTAAAAAATAATCAGACTACCATTTCATCATCTTAACTGAAACATGGTTATACACTGAAGAAGTGAATAGATGCCGTATCCCAGGTTACATAGCTATTGATCAGTGTAATAATGAAAAAATAGAAGGAGGGGTAGTGTTATTTATGTTGTAGAATGGCTTCGATTTACAAGCGTTAGATTAACAAGTAGAACTAGTAACTTTGTCGGACTATGCATCTATGCCGAAAATATAGGAAATATCACCTTAAATTTTTATGTCAACAAAAACGGTGAAGAGAAAGTGAAAGAATGTAAGAACAAAAGGGATAGAAAGATTAATAGTCAGTAATAATATAGAAAAAAAATCTCTGCGACAATCGACTAGGATATGGTTGGTGTGGGCAAATACAACTGTAATCTATTTGAAGGAGACAGTATATAATTGAGAGAGATCAGCCAAAAATGAAATTAACGCCGCAAAAAAGAGGAAAGTGGACGAATTCTAAAATAATGGGAGGATGAGCGCATTAAGAGGGAAAAATAATATTATTAGGTAGAAATGGTATCCTCTGTTAACAATTTTTTTGTGTGAAAAAGTATTTGTTGGGCACAAAATGAAGGGTGAACCAGGTCGTGAGTCCCAAAAAAAAACTTTTTGAGCCCTAGGGACCCAAAAACATAGATTTTTACGGTTCATTTTTTTTCTCACGTTCTAGTGATTAGAAAAATCTGAAGAAATTCATGACTCAACTAATAACTCTTATAAATGTAAACAATTTAAAAAAATGACCGTAATAACTTTTAGGTGAAAACTTTTTTGGAATGATAAAATATCAGTATGACCTCAAAAAAAGTTATTTAATATTTAAAATACGATTTTGACCATGTTTCAACGATCAGCATTGTTTTATTTTATTGCAGAACGAGAAAAAATATATCAAAATTGGATTTTTTCGGATTTTTTCTAGTGGTGGACCATCTCGAAAAATCCAAAAAACCGCATCATTACTTCCAACATGAAAGCATCGTCTTTCAAGCGATTAATTTTTTAAAGCGCCTCTAGTTTCTTATAATTTCCAACGAAAATTCACAAATACATTTGACTGCATTTGACTGCATTTGACTGCATTTGACTTTTCAAATAATTTTTTCTCATTTTAAATCACGTAAGAAATAAATACTGCACGTGTAATTGTAAGACAATTCGGATATATTATGATCGTGCAAGATAATTTTACCGAATGTTTCCTTTAATATATAATAAATTATCTAAATGTTGAAAACCATTCTTTAAAATCATTAATTATTAATTAACAATACTTTCTATTTACCTACCAATTATACAACTCGTAAGATATTTTTAGAACTTCATGCTTTTTCACGTATATTTTGAATTTGCGTCAGTCTGGTTATTATGAAAACGCTTATTTATTGCTTACTTAATTATAAAGGTATTATACTTCAGTAACATATTTTATCTTACTTTATTGCAGGTCAACTTATAGTTTATCAAAAAAAAACACTACCTTTGTGCTAGACCAATAGCATCACTGCACTTTACAACTTATAAAGGAGAGAGTAGTTGTGTTATTCTTTCGATTTCAGATTCATTATCTTCTGCTAGTTATTATCGTATTAATATAAGAAACGTTGGATTATAAAAAAGTAAAACTGTGGTAAAATCAAATTCTCATAAAAATACACACATATTTATTAAAATTATTATTTTAATTTTTAATATTTTTTATGCTACATTAAATTTTTTTGTCAATTAAAATCGATGTGAATCTTCATATGCTTTCTAAAATTGACTAAAAGAAATGTAATTAAAAATAATTTAGAGCCATTCTCTGCTAAAAAATCCCACCTGAGATTTTACATATTACGTCAGATGAGATTTCATATTAAGATCTCAAGAGAGATTTGTCCACAACATCGAAACCGTTTTTGTAAAAATATATTTAACTATGTTATTTCCACTGATAATCTTGTAAGTATTCGGCAATTTTTGCATTACATTTGTACAAATCTTGGAGCTTCAAATGACGAAGTGCCGTCAATTTATCGTGATAAAAAGAACAAAATAATATGTAAAAAAATTTAAAGAAAGGCCTTTATTTCTTTTTGCGATAAAAATTGTTTTTTTCATTTTTCTTGCACTAAAACAAATAAGAGACTTATTTTGATCTTTTTTTTTTTATATTATTTTCTTTTACAATTTTTAGTTACATTTGAGTGAGACTGCAAAAAAGAAACGAAAAAACGGTACGAATGCTGTACAATTAGGAAAGTTAACGATTTCAGTTTTAAACAACGTGATTTGCTTAATAGTCGAGAGCAATATAATATAATCGGTTAGATTTCTAATTTTATTTATCAGTCTTTTCCAACCTAAAAGCCTACACATATCTGTAACAAAATGATCAGAAACAACGACTTTTTGAAATGTTGTTTTTTTAAAATCTTCTATGGTGGTGCTCAGATCTAACCAGGCAGAAGTTTTTTATAAAAATTATGCTCCGCCTTTTTAGAAACCTTAGCGTTCTAAGATTTGCAAATACACGAGAATAGCAACACAAAGGTCAACGCCTTTAAAAATGCTTCTTGTGGTAACTGTTTGCTAAATTAGAAATAGAAAGCCGACTTTTTTTCATTTTTAAACACTCTTACGATTACCACGAATTCGAGACTTGTCTCGATCCGGGTCCTAGTCGCTTCCAGGTTTACCCGAGCTAAAATAATTGGGTATCAGAAATATCTGGTAAAGTAAAGGTGACTGAGAGAAAGGAACTCCTCCCCCCTACTCAAATTTGCGCTGTTGGGCTCAACGCACTGTCAACCTTAACCTACTAATCCCCGAAGCCCTACCAATGGTATGGGACTTGTTAATTTAATTTTTTTGTATTTCATTATCTAATTGAGAAAATGAAAACTCGGTTGAACAAAACCGAATCAACGAATGCTCTCAGAACTCTGCGAATGCCCTGTTATATATTTACGTGATTTGCATTAGATATATTAATGTTACACATTATTTTGCACGTGATTTAGATTAATCGTAATTATAATAGAGTTTATATTAAATGTAATAGACGTATGCTACGTGTTTGATGTTTCGTTTAATAGAATCGCGGTATTCGAAATAATTACGAAAGAAATAACTGATAAGAAAACAACAGATAAGAAGTTAAGAAGTAAGTCGAAACGGTATTTTATATATACGTAATTCATTATACAACAATCAGCTTATATTAACGTAAATTGTACATAATGGGAAAGGGAAGAACAAAGAGACAAATAAGCCTTGACAGTGTGGAGGAAAACGAGAAAAGACGAAAAAATCAAGATACAGCGGCTGGTCCAAGTGAAGAGCAAAATCATAGTCCCGAGATAAATGATAGATTAAAGCAAATTGATAACAACATTGCGGAAATGGTACACACCATGGAATTTCTATCGCACAAATACGACGAAACAATGAAAATTAACGAAACGATAATGGCGGAATTAAAATATTTGAGAGAGCAGGTGGCAAGGCTTACGTTAGAAACGCAAAAGAAAGATGAAAAAATTTTAGAACTAACGGCCACAGTACATCAATTAGAGCAGTACGGAAGGCGTGAGAATTTTGAGCTGCATATGGGGTGTGTCACAAGTTCAAAATGAAAATCTAGAAGATGTTGTAATTAAAATATGCGCAAAAGTGAACTGCCCAATGCAAAAGGATGATATCATCGTAGCAGTACATCGGCTCCCGGCTCGAAATAAAAACTTCCCCAGTCCGATAATAGTGAAGGCACATCGAAAAATTGTCGATGATTTGATGGTAAAAAAAAAAAGGCTCAGGTAATCTGGGACAAAGAGATAACAGGCAATGACAATTCCACGCTCAAAATTTTCGTGAACGAAAACTTATCACGTTACTATAGGGCCTTATTTTGGCAAACTAAACAGAAGACGAAAATATTAGATTATCAGTTCACCTGGTTAAAGAACGGAACAATTCACAAGAACGATCCTTCCAAATAAGAACTGCGCACGATCTTAATAAAATCGTATAGTAGTACTTATTATACTCGTATATACTCGTCTGTGTATAATCGATCCTTAATGTTTTCCAGATACCTTATTAGGTTAATAATATTTAAGAATAGCATCAATTAAGGTTCTCTCGTTATTATAGTTAAAATGCATAATTATTACTCTAGGTGTAATGGATGTGTTATATGTGCGTTGTGTCGTAATACGTCACCGGTTGGGCAGGGACGTGTTGTGCAGTGTGAGAGGTTTAAGAGAGGAGGTGGAAAGAGGAGGAAGTTTGCCGGTGTTGCTCTGTGGCTACACTGGTTGAGTAGAATGGCGATACGGTGGTTATATGGTAGTGATGTATGTGAAGGAGGTGATAATAATGTGACAGTGTGTGAGTGTATAATGTTGTATATATTTTCAACCAGTCGATTTAGTTACGGTAGAGGAAGAAGGAACGGGGGTAAGAAACGAAATGATGTAGATGAGAGAGAAAAGCGTGAGCGCGATCTTGCATCGAGTGCATCAGTCACGCCGGAGACGTATCTATATTTTAAGGGATTTCTGGTGGCGGTGGTATTTCGTTCTCTTTTCCCGATGTTGATATATTTCGCGTTATACTTGTCTATTGCTTACAGGGCGGTCGTCTGTAATGTGTGTGTGTCAGTATGCGGAATTGTGCATATCTATTTAAAATGCAGGTGTGCGAAGGAGGCGGTTTCATGTATATTTATGTGGATATATATATATGACGGTATATGTGTGTATATATAGATGTAAAGTAATGTATATAGACTGTTATGTGTATCTGTTAAGTACGGTGATTAACAGTGTAACGTCGATAACCATGTTCCGAATTACAATATGCGACAGCTTAATTTTTAGGCGAAATATGACCAATTCACCCCCTCTATCCCGTTATTTAACTTTCTAGTAACGTTTTCTACATCCCAATTATATATACATATATATATATATATATATGTTATGGAAAAAAAAATCCGATTAAGGTGGGAGAATACGAATTAAATAAGTATTATATCCCGTTCATATGACTTCTCTAATCCAGTATCGCAGTAAACAAAGCTGTAAGAATTATAGTAGTATCAAAAAATGGACTGATAACGTGAACAGCGTATTAAATGTAAATAACACACTCCAAATTAATACGGAATTATTTCATGTGTTACACTTAAACATAAGAACTGTGAGACGTAACTGGGATGAATTTATAACTTACATTCACAGGTCATCTTTAAGTGTAATTGTATTAACTGAAATTAATATAAGTAAGGATGAATTAAATTCATATAATATAAATGGATTCACGAATATTGGACTACAAAGACCTATTGGGTATAACGGAGGAATACTTGTGTTTATTAATAATAAGTTTAGATATCATATTCGGGAAGTTAATAATAGGCCAAATATGGACCTGGTGATGATAGATATAGATATTTGCGAAAACAACCCTTTACGACTAATTGCTATATACAGATCACCGAGCAAAAACGTAGGCGAATTTATAAACGAAACCGATTCACTTTTTAAAAAAATTAGGTAATAAAGATAATTTCCTGTTTTGTGGTGATTTTAATATCGATTTATTGCTTCATAATGCACAGGTTGAGAACTTTTTAAATGTAATTTATGGGGCAGGAGGAGTACAGTTAATAAATGGAATTACGAGAGAAGAAGAACGGGTCGATAGAAGTACTCAATCATGTATAGATAACATATTTATTAAGTATAATACAAATAAAATTACCTCGGGAATTATTAATTCGAAAATATCGGATCATTACATCATCTGTTGTGTGTTTAGTATCTTGAACCGGAATTGTAAAAATAATAGGAACTCTCTGAGATATGTTTTTGATGAAAAAAGGTTGCAGAATAAGATAATTAATTATAACTGGAAGGAGGTAACTACTTCCTCAACGATAGGAAATATGTATGAGCAGATACACTCAGTTTTTAAGGGCTTTTACAAAGAATGCAAGTTGGAAGTACGGGAGAGTAAAAAATTGACTAAATACTATCCTAAAAATGAATGGATGAGTCAAAAAATAATCAATTTTATGAAAATCAGAGATCACTACTTTAAACTTAGTAAAGGAAATAGAACCAATATTCGATATAAAAATTTATTTAGAAAATATCGAAATATAGTTACAACAGAAATAAGGAATGCAAAACAGAAATTTTACCAAAATCAAATAGTGAAGGCAAATAATGATAGTAAAAAAGTGTGGAATGTAATTAACAATATCGTTAATAAAAAAAACAAAACAACAATAGATGACTTCATTATAAAACATTTTGGGAATTCTGCTATAGTAGCTGATCAATTTAGTGACTACTTTATGCGTTCAGTAGAACAACATAGACACAAATGTCACATTCGGTTATTGAATACGAACTCTGATAATTTCATCTTGTCTTCCTTTTATATTCCACCTGCTAATAAATCCCAAATAGAAATAATAATTAACGATCTAAAAGTATATAAGGCACCTGGATGGGATGAAATTAGGGTGCAAGATATTAAACATAACTCAAATATCTTTATTCCTATTTTGACTAACATGGTCAACTATTCCATAAAGGAAGCTAACACTCCAGACGGGCTTACCAAAGGTATTATTAGACCGATATATAAAAATGGAGTGAAAAATCAATTTGAAAATTACCGACCAATAACAATAACATCTGTAATAGCTAAAATCTTAGAACACTACATTGATAAACATTTAAGAAATTATGTGGAAAAAAACAACTTACTATATGAAAATCAACACGGTTTTAGAGGAAAAAGATCCACGATAACATTATTGAGAACGATTGTAAATAATATTAATACAGGACTATCGATGGGGAATCAGTTTTTAATTACATTTATTGACCTATCCAAAGCGTTTGATTTAGTTGATCATGAATTATTGATCAAGGACCTAGAAAGTCTGGGCATTAAAAATAATCAACTTAAGTGGTTTCGAAATTATATAACAAATAGAAAAAACATGGTCAAAATTGCAGGGAATAAAAGTAATGAAAAAACTATTCAACATGGCATAGGTCAGGGTACCGTATTGGCTCCTATGCTTTTTCTCATTTATACTAACTCGTTATGCAAGCATATTAAAAATGCGAAGGTATACGCTTTTGCTGATGATATTGCTTTATTAATTGAGCACAAAAATTTAGAGATTATGGAAACATTATTACAAGAGGATGTAGATAATTTGAGTAAATGGGCACATGATAGGAAGTTATGTATAAATATAAACAAATCAAAAGTATTACACGTTCGGAATAATTCTAAACATACGCGACCCACGAATTGTCCTTCATAATAACGATTGCCTTCATGAGCTTCATAAAAATATCAGTGCACATCTATGTTTCTGTCCACCATTAGGGAACGTTCATGACATTAAATATCTAGGTATATATATTGATACGGATTCGGTATTTACGGCGCTATCTAGCGATGATGTCGAGCTAGAAATTATTCTCCGTTTAAAATCATTAATTTTCGATCTCTCGGCATCATCGTATTGTTCGTTGTCGGCGGAGAATACAGCCGGGATATTTACACGACCGAATTTGTTATTTCCGATTCTCGTCGAATTTCGGGTAGTGTTAGGGGTTGTGTAAGTGTCCTGGTATGTGTGGTCCGCGACAACAGGATAGTGCCTGTCGGCCGCGTGAGCCGTGTGTGAAGATCAGCGCTGTAGCGGCTATGCCATCTTAAGTGATAAGGATTTCGGCAATGTACCGTTAGTTTTGTTTAATTATTATCGAGCGAATTTGTACCGTTAATTACCGTTTGATTGATCACTAAACGAGTCGTCATAACAATAGTCAAAAGTTCGTTAATCGAGTCGTTCGTCATATATGTTAAATCTAGTTGCGCGGTCGAGTTACCTTTTCGATAAATATTAAAAATCTAGTCGAAGTCAGCGCCGCGAATGCAACGTTTATTTTTCTAGTCCTCACCGAATGAGTTTTTTTCTTTTTGGTACGCGGTGGTATTATTTTTTTTTGTTGTTATGTTCAATTTGTGACTATATACACGTATGTTCAAAAAAGAACGGCCTTATTATTTTTTTTATCTTTGTCGGCAAATTTCTTTCGCAAAAAGCCTGACGCTCTGCTTGGCAGAGTTAATTCGGTCGTGGTAGTCCGTAATTTACCACTGGCGCCCGCAAATAAAGAACGGTAAAGAAGTCAAATCGTAACATTAGGTTTCAGTAAAAGGGACGGGAAAATCCACGAGTCGTAACATTGGCCTCCCGTAACAGGGATAAGACGAAAATCCACATTTCGTAACAATATTGATAAATCCTTGAACTGGAAAAAACACATTCAAAGTTTAAACTCGAAATTATGACAGACAATTCCAGCTTTATATAAAATAAAGCAGGTTCTATCATATCGAATTCTACGTATATACTATAATTCAATAATAATGTCTAGAATATTATATGCAATTCAAATATGGGGTGAGGCTAAGAAAACAGAAATAAATAAAATAAGTGAAATACAGAAGAGGTGTTTGAAACTTATACGAAAAGGTAATTCGGTCGTGCTTTGTGTGTTTATCGGAACAAGTCAGTGTTATCTTATCTAATAATTCGTTCGTTTAGTTCCGATTGATAAATTCTTCTTCATTTAATATTACACATATACACACACATACGCAGACTTGGTATAATCTGCCCTTTTTATCTCATTCTTTGCGCTATTTGCCTCTCCTTCCCATCTGATGGACGATCCAGATCGTCCACCTGATCCGGGAGGGGGGAAACGTCGTGTTTCATTCGGTGGTACTAGCTGGGTTGACGACAGTACTCTTAATTATGCCTCCGATAATGATAACTATCGGGACATTGAGATGAACAACGATAGCACTAGTACAATTAATTCGGTAAGGCAAGTTAGCGATAGCGCTGTGGTGAATTCTTCTCCACTTCGGGAAGCTGATATAAGCAATTCGTACACGTCTACCGATAACAGAATCTCCGCTAATGATAATAATAACGACAATAGTAAAAATAATAAAAATAATAACGAGATAAATACTAATTTCACTGATTGTAGCGAAAATAATAATAGTAATAATAATAACGATAATGGTAGTAATAATAATAATAATAATAATAATAATAATAATAATAACAGAATCTATAAAAACAAGTATAACACCTTTTTAAATAATACTGATAATATTAAGAACTTCAAAGTTTATGTTGAAAAAACGCCTAATAATAACTTAGATCAAGCTGTGCGTCTATCAATAAGTGCACTTAAAGTCGCCGAAATTTTAAGAATTAATAATCTCTGTAAGGACATCATCGAAATCAAAAAAGTCGGACGGAATCGAGTGATTATTCACTTTTCCTCTCCCTCCGCTGCTAATAATTTAATAGATAGTCGCGTCTTCCTGTCGCGTGGTTACAACGCATACATTCCTTCTTACCTAGTTTCCAGATGTGGCGTTATAAAAGGAGTGGATACGGACTACACAGAGGAACAACTGATGGAAATGATTGACTGTAACCCGTATGTAATAAATTACATCAAAAGATTAAACAGACGATCAATCGTAGACAAAGAAGTCAAATATGTTCCTAGTGCTTCAGTCTTGATATCATTCGAGGGGCAGAGTTTGCCATCCTACGTTGCTATGTGGAACGTGCGGTTCATCTGCGAACCGTTCGTTAGAAAAACGAAGCAGTGCTACTGCTGCTTGAGGTACGGACATATATCAGCTCACTGCAAAAGTAGTCCAAGATATGCTAGATGTGGAGATAAAGATCACACCGAGGAACAGTGTAACAGCCAGACAGCAGCATGTGTATTTTGCGGCGATCTTCACAAATCCACCGATCCAGTTTGCCCGGAGAAGAAACGCCAAACAAACATTAATGAACTAATGGCTTCACGCAATCTCAGTTTCCAAGAGGCTTCCTTGGAAATACCTCAAACCTATAGACAGAGCCAGTTATTTTCAATAGAGTTAGTAACAGATTCAGTCTGCTGACAGATTACAACGAATATCCGGAGATTTCGTGCAAAGAAAATAATAATGATGTATACAATATTCCAGCATACAAACCGCCCCCTATATCAAAGAAAACAGGCTTCTTTGATAAAAATTTATTAGTTTTTAAGAGGGATCAAAACCTAAAGAGATCGAAATCCTTCCTTTCATCAGATGAAGAAAAAAGAAGTCTAGAACGGAAACATATTTCCAAGAGAACAACCTTCGAAAACTCAAATGTAAAGCCACCTTACGTAGACAATCGAACACACAATATGACATTCATGAATCAACCGTTGAAATCCGCTAATCCAGAAACTAGTGATCAAGCCCAAAAATCAAAGCAATTGTCTACTAAAAATAATTCAATTAATATCACTAAAAAAAGCGTAGATCTTAATCAAAAAAATAGAAACAGTAAAGATAATAAAACTAATATAAGTAAAAAGTAATATTCATTTCTGCTTTTCTCAATTATTATTATACTATATTTACTTAGTACTATGTGTGCCAATTTCTTTTGTGTACATATATTATTATTATAATTTATAATTTCTTTATATACTTCCAAATATGCTAAAAGTACTACAGTGGAATTCGAGAAGTGTTCTCTCGAATAAAGGTGATTTAGAAATATTTCTGGCAACACATGATACAGATATTGTGCTTTTAGCAGAGACCTGGTTATCGCCAGTAAAAACGTTTAACATCAACAACTATAACTGCTATCGGGATGACAGGGAGGATGGATATGGTGGAGTAGCATTACTAATTAAAAATGGTATTAACCATAAATTACTTTCCATGGACTTAACGAAGTGTAATAATAATACAAGATCAAACGCCATTTGTGTTTATGTTAGCTATAAACAGTTCAAAGGCATTTTTATCTCATATTATTCTCCTCCGGGGCATAATATTGATTCGGCATTTATTCTCAATGAATTAGACAGTCTAGGCAACATACCCATTATCTTCGCCGGTGATTTCAATGCGTTAAACTCCCTATGGGGCTGCAATCGAAATGACACGAAGGGCGGGGAAATTTTAAAAATTATTACTAATTCTCAGCTGTGTTTGATGAATGATGGTTCTCCTACTAGAATAGATGGTCCCGTTTATACCAGTAATCCAGTAGATTTAACATTAGTCTCATCCGATATTTATCTCGACTGCTCATGGATGGTCGCTCCCCTATCTCTGGGAAGCGACCATTTCCCAATAATGATTGAAATCTACTGTGGAACGTCAAGTACCTCGAATTCATATAATACTAGAGGAGTTGTCAGCCGAAAGGCCTGGAGATTTAGGGACGCAGATTGGGTTAAATTTAGAGATCTGATGGAACGAGATATTGGTAGTGTTGAATCTGCGAATTCGTTCTTAGAGAAATATAAAATTTTTTGTACAGTTCTGAACTGTTCCTTAGATAACTCTGTGCCTCTCGCTCACCCATATAAGGGGAAGAAATCCCCTTCTCCTTGGTGGAACGAAGACTGTAAAAATAAGATTAACGAGCGTAATGCTGCTCTACGGAGATTTCGAATGGATGGCTCAATGAACGCATACCTGAACTATAGAAGGATTTCAGCTGAAACTCGTAGAATTTTGAAGAGAGCTAAGAGGGACTCTTGGGAAAATTATTGTGCGAAGTTCAATAGAAACACCCCCTTGAACGAAATTTGGTCATTAGCCAAGAGATTTAAAAACAAAAACTACCATTCTAAAGATGCTGCAGACACCTCTTGGTTCGAAGACTTTACAGATAGAGTTGCTCCTCCTTACGTCCCCTCTGTAAAAGAAGTACCTGATTCTACAATCCCCCCATTTACCTCCCACTTTTTATCTAGCCCTATTAGTTATAATGAGCTATTCCTACCGATAAGAAATAAAAAAGACTCTTCTCCGGGTTTAGATGGCATAACATACTCTGTCATAAACAATCTAGGTGAAAACTCTAAACAGTACCTACTGGATATATTTAATGGTTTTTTACACGAACGTGTTTTTCCGCCACAGTGGTCGAAATTCCTGGTAGTTGCTATTCCCAAGGCCGGCAAACCTTCTAATAAAGCATCATCGTACAGACCGATTGCGCTGGCTTCGTGTTTCAGGAAATGTTTCGAGATTGTATTCAAGAACAGACTCACATGGTGGACTGAAAATAATAACATTTTCCCGCACGGTCTGTTTGGTTTCAGACCTGGCCTAGGAACCATAGATTGCATCGCCCATCTACTTAATGACATCTACCTCTCCTTTTTAAACAAAGAGTTTTTAGTTGCGACCTTCTTGGATATAGAGGGAGCCTTTGATAATGTATCGATTCCCATTTTAGTAGAAAGGTTAAGAAAATCGGGTATCCCTGATAGTTTTGCTAAATTCATCTGTTCACTTTTTTCAAAGAGAACCCTTTTTTTCCTTAATCCAGGCAAACACAAATTCATTATTAAGCATGCTTACACGGGTCTGGCTCAGGGCTCTGTTTTGAGTCCAATATTATTTAATTTTTATGTATTAGCTTTATTTCATACACCGATACCCCCAAACTCACGAATTTTGTCATATGCTGATGATTTTGTTATCTATAGTATTCATAAGAATGTCTCTCGCTGTGTTCGCGAAAATCAACTTTGTGTATCTCGTTGTAATGGAACATTACATGATATTGGGCTTAATGTATCTCCCGCTAAGTCAGCATTTTTCATCTGTACAACTAGATTATCCTTTTCTCGTGATCTTGCAATTCACATCGGTGATGAGCCTATTCCCATGGTTACTTGCGTTAAGTATTTGGGGATTCATTTGGATATGAAGCTTACCTGGTCTCGCCACATATTACTACTCCATAAACAAACCTTACAAATTACTAACTTGCTGAAAGCCATTGGTAACAGCTCCTGGGGCGCGGATCCAGCAATTCTTAACTTAATTTTTAGAACCCTAATTATTTCTCGTCTTGACTATGGTTCTATGTTCTACGGTTCGGCCTCCAGATCTAATCTGTCTAAACTTGATATTATACAAAACCTTTGCCTGCGAATTATTACCGGTAATCTGAGGTCTTCTCCGATTGCTCGTCTCCAGATCGAGAATAAAACACCTCCCCTATTTATAAGAAGGAATGTTCTTACTGATCGATATGCGCTCAAATATTGTAATTACCGATTTCCCTCTCTAGTACATCAACTCAAAGATATCAGCACCCATTGGAGATTTGTTTCTTCTAAGTTACCATTATTAGCAAGACGAATCTCGATCTATCACAAGTATTGCCTCGCTCTTATTCCTAAGGTTCCATCTCACTATTTCTCTTATACGTTTTTCATTAATATAATAAATATAAATATTAACACCACATTAGTTCAGAAAATTAAAGATACTAATCTATCGTTATCCGTACTGTGGTTCAATAATTTTATTAATAACAAATATCCGGATTGCATCAAAATATTTACAGATGGTGCTAAGCTCATAGGTCCCCATAGTCTCACTGGTTCCGCTTTCATTGTAGCTAACGTTACAATTCAAAAATTCAAGCTTCCTCCTGATGCATCTGTTTTTACCGCCGAACTGTTGGCTATCGATAAGGCTCTTGATTTCATATTAAATGTTCTTAACCCGGATAATAAATTTACAATTTTCTCCGATAGCCTGGGTGCCCTGATCGCCCTAGATCATAGTTCGTTTAATTATAAATGTCACCCGCTTATTTACGAGATCAAAACTAAATACCTTCAAATTATTAATAACAATGGCTGTTTAAACTTTTGTTGGATTCCCAGTCATCGCGGGATTGGGCTAAATGATGACGTTGATGCCGCGGCTAAATGCGCTGCCTTGAATGGAATTATATTCCCGTTCATTCCTTCCTCAGACTTATATCACAGGAGTCAGGTCACTGCCTTGGAGGATTGGATAACTTATAGAGATAGGCAGAATACTGGTAGATATTACAATATGGTTCAGTCTGATATACCTTCACTTCCTTGGTATTTCGATATTCCACAGTCTATCCCCGGTCGTCTTATTCGTAAGTATGTCACACTAGTTTGTAGATTGCGTATGGGGCATTCCCGAGTGCCTCTAAATTTTGCAGACTCCTCTGGATGCAACAGTAATCATACTAGGTCTACCTTCATTGATGACATTAATCATTTGCTGTTCAGCTGTGACAAATACGAGCACAATAGGAAAAGATTTTATAAAGAATTAATTTCATGCGGATTGTTCCCTCCATATAGTGTTCATTACTTACTGTGTTCTGGACATACAGCAATTTTTATTATGGTTCGCTTTATAATTAATAATAACATTTTGATTTAATTATAATATTAGTAAATAGAAAAAAAAATATATATATATAAATAAATAAATAAAAATAAAAAAAAAAGAACAAGATAGAGAAAAAAGAAAATTAAGGAAAGATTTTATTAAAGGAACCAGATTTTTTTTTTATTTTATTTT
Organism: Icerya purchasi; assembly: GCA_039619475.1. Classification (NCBI taxonomy): domain Eukaryota; kingdom Metazoa; phylum Arthropoda; class Insecta; order Hemiptera; family Monophlebidae; genus Icerya; species Icerya purchasi. Next base: position 274,976,412 of record CM077116.1, read on the forward strand.
ATTTACTTTTTTTTCTTTTTCGTTTCTTTTCTTATTTATTGAAGTTTATTACTTTATTGATGAAGTCAGTTAGTTTTATTTCATTTTATTCTTTATCAGTCTATTTGATACATTCTTTATTCAATTATTTATTTTTCTTACAACTTCCTTTTCCCATCAGGCATTGTGAACATTGCCAGGCAACTGTGGTCATATTGTAAGATGGGAATTTTTCAATTTTTTAATTTGTATTTCTCATTTTGTCTTTTTGTTTTTTGTTTTCTCCCCTAAAAGAAAAATCTGATCTCTGTTTATTAAGTTTCATCAGGCATTGTGGGCACTGCTCTGCAGTTGCGGCCATAATGTAGAAGGGTAACCTATTTTAATTTCTTCTTTGTTTTTCCTTGGTTAATTTCATTGCGCATTGTGGGCACTGCTCTGCAGTTGCGGCCATAATGTAGAATGATAACCCAATTTAATTTCTTCTTTGTTTTTCCTTGGTTAATTTCATTGCGCATTGTGGGCACTGCTCTGCAGTTGCGGCCATAATGTAGAATGATAACCCAATTTAATTTCTTCTTTGTTTTTCCTTGGTTAATTTCATTGCGCATTGTGGGCACTGCTCTGCAGTTGCGGCCATACTGTAGAATGATAACCTATTTTGATTTCTTATTTTATTTATTTTTTCTTTTTGGCTAATTTCATTGATCATTGTGGACACTACTCTGTAGATGCGGCCATAATGTAGAATAGAATGAAATTTCCTTCTCTGCTTTTTATTCCTTTTTCTGTTAATATTAATTTTCCATATCTATTCATAGTGTAGCTTGCTGGCCAAATGAACTGTATTTGTTCGGGCCAATAAAAAAAAAAAAAAAAAAAAAAAAAAAAACTTATACTTCCCTACTGGAAGAAAAACGACTCTGGATCAACATGGTGGAAGGAAAATGATGAAATGTCTCCCAAGATGTACTATTTCTATTATAGATTACTAGAATTTAATGTCAATAATATAAAATTACCATCCAGGGAAAAAATTCGGTTAACAAGAAACCAAAGTAATACATATTACATCTATCCCCGGGGGGTAAATTTACGAATTGACAACACTGATGACTCAGTGCTAATCAAATTAATAAGTACAATCCCTAATCATATACTAGAGGGAAAAAAAATTGGTGCGTGGAAAAAAGAGGTGCAAAAATGGTTGAAGGAATGGTGCAAAAACTGAAGATCCAAGTCTCGTACTTTATCACATTACTATTTGATGGTTCTTTTCTGTTTACGGTTTTGTTAGTTTTTGACTTTGTCGTGTCCTTCCTGGATTTTAGGCTCTCACTGATCATGCTTTATTTCAATTATAAATATTAAGCTGTCTGCATATATTGGTATTCAGATGGATATTACGCGGCATTTTTTATTTTTTTGCCATACATATATATGCTATTACTTTAATATAAATAATGCTAAGTCTGTTATTATTGTTAGTTTCGAAATAATTTAAGTTAGTTTTAATTTATTGTACTATATACCGATTATAATAAACGTTGATAAGAGTGTTGGGCACTCACACAACGGGCATATTTGCCCTGTGAGACCCACAACTTATTCTATAAAAAAAAAAAAAAAAAAAATTAAAATAATATCTAATGCTTTCAGATTGATCAAGCTGAATTAGGACAAGACCGTAAAAATTTAATTAAAGGGATGGAAGGAGAAATCGTTAAGGCTTATTAGAAATACATGGTGGATATAGCGGTGCTATTTGGAGCGGGTAAAGATACTGCTAGCAGAGATTTGAGGCATTCTTTAGAACTAGAAATAGCATTAGCGGATATATGTCACTTTAATTACTTAAAATTTATTTTTTGAAACTATCACGAATGATGTAAAAATTGCGATGAAAGCGAATGTGCACGCTGGTTAGTGTCTAGATTGACACACTTGAGATTGCTTTTTTATATCGATAAATTAAACTATCACAATATCAGTTTCAAGTACGATTTTGCGTCTACACTAACGTTGCATATATCAATTGCCATGACACTGTCGCCTATATCTTATTCAATCATTTGTGGTTAGGTGAATGTACTGTGCTGACGTGTTCATAAAATAATAATAAAAAAAAAAAAAAGGCACAACCACAGGTATAAAAGTAACACATCCGGCAAATAAATAGCCAACACCTATGACAAAAACACAACCCTCTTCTCAGTGCGATTTGCCTACAGAAGCTGCTGATAAGATCGTTTCAAGTAATAATTAACACACCAACACAAGAACACATTCACCGGCAGAAGATAATTAACATCGCCTGATAATAAAAATAAAACGAATAATATCGATGAAACAAGCCCGTTTAATTTTAAACAATATTTAAATTATAATTAAATAACGCACGAACACGACCCTCTCAAATTAACGAATGGAATATAAAAATGTCCTTTGTGGAAAAAGCGCCACCTATCGCTAAAAATAAAATATTTACGTTAAACGATCTGATAAATTACCCAAATGGCCCGCAAGGGCTAATGTCCCCCTATATCCAACCCCTGACCATCAATGACTATTTAGAGTCATTAAAAAATCAAGTTGAAGGGGCCCTCAATATCACTGCGGCAGGACGAATTTGTCAAAACAGATTAATAATATTTTTAATAACACACGAGCGTCACGGATAATTTCTTCGCTAATGGTGGAGAAATAAACATAGGCTCCCAAGTAATTCAAGGGAAGAGATTGCGTAACCCATCAAATAAATGAATTTTGTCGAATGTGTCCGCAACCATCCCTAATTATATAATAATTTCGTACCTAAATACATTACTACAATTGAAACTGCTCTCACCGATCTCGATATTCTGGTTAAACCCATCCAATGCTAAATTTGAGCATATAATTAGTTTTCAGTGTAAAGTTCACGTAGAGCAAGTAAACTGTGAAATAATTCCCGAATTCGTTGACATATGGTGATCGAGAGTACCGTTTATACTTACAACTGGAGAACCATATATGTAAAAATTGCAATGGAAACTCGAAGAAGTCAAAACAAGTAATTCTCAAAAATCGACCGATGGACCTCACAAATGAACAGACCACTAAACAAAATGAAACTACAATAAAGATTTTTGCTCCTACTCTCTTAACGTGCGAATAACCTGCTGAAGTGGAGATTGAACAGCCAGCGTGTACCATAAAACGCCCCCACCTGACTACACCTGATGAACCAGAAAATAATTCCGATCACCGACTAAGCATAAAACCTGTGCCGAAGAAAATAAATCTGATCTCCCTTAGTCAAGAAATCGAACAGTTATCCAATGAACTTAAAGAAGAAAACGGCCATAATAAAAAAAAAGGAAGCTTCCCTGTTCCGTTGTCATTTCTATGATTCGCTTGCGTTTTGGCCATTCTGCCCTTCCCTCCTCTTGTTTTCGCTTTTCCCTTGTTTCTTCTGCAAATTGTCCTCTTCGCCCTAATGAGGCGGCGAATTGCGACGCCAATCACGTATCTTCTTTGAATGTCCATCTCTTTCTGTTGAACGCGGTATCCTATATTCTTGTTTGCTGAAACTCAACCTACTCCTTATTGTGCATCTTATATTCTGTCCTTCTCTTCACCATTCATTATCTCATCCGTTAGTTCCTTTATATTGTCCATATCTGACCGAATCAAAATTTAACTGACGGCTCTTTTCTTTTTTGTTGTTTCTGAGTGTAGGTCCTTGGCTGACGTGCCCAAAGGAGGGATCTAAAAAAAAAAAAAAAAAAAAGACCATAGTCTAAGTACAGATCAAACAGAATAGACATCCCAGCCTAAGACAAAACATATGGTAAACCCTCAGACGAGTAGCAAACCTAAGTGTATTGTGAGTAAGACAAACCAAGTCAACACAGAACAGAATATCCTAACTAAATCGAGTTACACAATGATCATGAAAGCATATTAGAACGTGCAAAACCATTTATTACAGAAAATCAACCATCATTGATCATGGGGTGTGAAGAATTTAAGAACTTTTCAACATCATCAATAATACCGATTACACGAACTTTGCTCCTGATTACACAAAGGATAAAGAGGGACTGCTTCATACAATTATGACAATAAAGCCATATCTAAATGGGAAAATCATAAACGATAGGTGTACGCGTATAATTAGTAGGCTGTCGACTTCCCTGGAAGACTATTCAACAGACGAACAGAGTGAACTAAACTCAGTCTAAAAGTCCATGTTACCTACAACACCTTGATAAAGGATTTATGCGATTGTAATAATAAATAAAAGTAGTATAATACAATAGAATTGCCGAAGTTACCGAAGGAACAGCGATAAGTTAGAGCAAATGATTAATGTACTAGGTCCTGTCTTTATTTGTTTACAAGAAACCCGTCTAAGACCGTCAGATTACATATCGATCAAAGATTACAACATCTTTCGACATGATCACACTTGCAGTAACAGAGCGAATGGCGGTATAGCCACTTTGGTACACATGAACTACCCAGTGAAGAAAATAACAATATCGTCATCTTTTCAAGTAGTGACCGTGTCAGTTAAGATCCCTTCCCTGTCATCTGTTGAAATTGTAGTATGCAATTGTTATTTACCACCCAATAACAATGTATCAAAAACACTTTGTGACTCTCTTATAGAGCAGTTAGGATACCAATATATAATACTGGGCGACTTCAACGCTCACTCCCCATCATGAGGATCAGCATCAAAAAACCAGAATGGATCAGTAATATCAAAAAGTACGTTAGATAAGGATCTAGTATTACTCCCGCCAAACGCGCCAACCCATTTCAATTTTACTTACAGCACCGTTTCAACGCTAGATCTATTTTTCTGTTCAAGTGTACCCGCCGCAAAATTTAATGTAACAGTATCCGAAGACTTACGTTCCAGTGACCATTAATAAATTTCCAAAAACAAGTGTATAAAAATAACGAGGGGAGAGAGTCAAGATTTTAATATCACAAAGCAGACTGGGTAACGTATTCATTAAAAATAAAAGTTCCCCCTCAGATTCTCACATCATTAGAATCCAAGTAAGATACACTGATGAAAGTAATACTAGAAGCTGTCGAAACAGCAATTCCAAGAGCGACTTCAAGGAAGAGTAAGCGCTGGGTACCGTAGTGGTGTGAAGAGATCAGAGTTGTTATAGTCCAGAGGAAACAAGCTCAGATAAAATATGTATAAAATAACCAGACTACAAGAACACTTGAGTTTAAAAGACATCGTGGAGCTGCAAGAGATCTTATTGGGGCCAGGACGCAAGAAGTTTGGCAAAAATTTTTAGAGTCTATAACTAGTAATTAGCAATATAGTTCCTGGAACTAGATTTTGGAACTAGACAAGTAAATGTAGTGTGGGTGGTCCGTGAGCGAACTATTAAGTGGAACGTATTTTCAAAGTTGTGTAGTGGTCCCGGATGAATACGCGAGTACCGATCAATCCCTTTTCGGATGAAAAATAAACTAAAAATGTTCTGATTCGATTTCGCATTTATTTTACAAAAAAAAAACAAAAAAAAACGAACGAAATTGGTGATCGAATTACGCAGTAGTAACAAATGTAGAGATAAAGATTCGTTAGCCTGCGAAGACACGATTAGCGCTAACAATATGGTTTTGTTTTCAATGGTCAGAGGTCACTCTGAGGTCTGACAGTATGAATGAGTTGTGAATGTGCGAATTGAGCGTACCTATATCTGATTCTACCGCGTATGCCGTGTAACCGTTCCTACACCAAATTGTTCGGTGTGAGAGTTAAATAAGTTTAGTTCCACCGGAAGTATTTAGTTCCGTTGTCGGGAACTAGTTCTTATAGTTTCTTCAAAAGAATCGTTCATTTTACACATCTCTATCTATAACCCAAACGACAAATGATCACAGTATGTGGAGGAAAATCAAATCTATAAATGGAACGCCTAATACCCTTAAAAATCCAACAATAAATAATAATGGAGGCCAACTATTTTACGATGTACTTCTCTACAAAATTATCTACGTACAAATATACGAGTGAGTTTTAGGGGCTAAAAGCGCATATAGAGAAAAATAAAGTGAAATTCAAAGCTGATGATACTGAACAACCTACCTTTCACTTATTATGTACTCGAATTCCAACTTAAATTTCATATAAAAAATGGTGCACCTAGCATAGATCAAATCCACCTGTATATGATCAAACACGCGTCGTAGTCCGTTAAAGAATTACTATTAGACATATCAATACCAAAAGAAAACTTGAAGGTTGCTACGATTGTCCCAATCATAAAACCTAATAAAGATCCATGTTCGCCGCAGGATTGCAGACCAATTTCTTTAATAACATTATCCGATATATTAGAAAAAATGGTCAATAGATGCCTCCTACATCGTTTAGAATCTAATTTCCTCCTATCGCCTATACAAGCTGGAGGACGCAGGTCGAAATCAACTATCAGCCTTAGGTTTACAAAGACAAATTGTATCAGCCTTTCATCGCCAATCCCACCTATACTCAGTGTTCTTCGATTTAGGGAAGGCATTCGACCGTGTTCCGAGATTTTTATTGCTTCAGAAATTAAAAGCGGTCGGGGTGGACAGTAAGCTGGGGCGATACATTCAAAGCTTTTTAACTGAACGACTAATACAAGTAAAAATCGGTTCAGCAATCTCAGAACCTATCTCTATTGAGAATAGGGTTCCGCAGGGCTCTGCATTAAGTGCAACCCTATTTATATTATACACTTATGATATCGCTGACTGCATAAAATCTCCAGTAGTAGGAAGATTATAGATTGATGATCTCAATATATTTCTATCTTCTGATAATCCTTCTCTAGCTAAATCCTTATTACAAAATACAATCATTAATGAACTAAATAAATGGTCTGAGAACAACGGATTAGTATTTTTCAGTTAAAAATCTATGTGTGTTGATTTCCATCGAAAACTCCAACCTCAAAACCAAATACAACTATTCCTAAAAGAATCGCAACTCGAGATTAAATCATCAGCAACCTTCCTGGGTGTGTCGCTAGATCTCTCGTTGACATGGAGATACCATGTAACTAACCTAAAGTCAAAATTCTGTCATTCCTTAAATATAATGAAATGTATACCAACCGATATTTCAATATCCATCCAAAACTACTACTAAATATATACGAAACATTAATACTCAGTAAAATAAATTATGCATATCAGGTGTACTCATCAGCAAAGAAATCCGTATTAAAATAACTCGACCCGATACAAAACTCTGCGCTTCGCCCTGGGAGTACACCGTATTTCACCTTCATCCAGTTTGTGTTCATTATCGGAGCATTATCCCTAAAATACAGTCGCTCGTTTTAAAGTGGTCGATAAAAATCAAAATTGTTTACCCCTTGAAACCTGCTTTCCCCAATGATGTACTCCCAAAAGTAAACAAAATGCTATGTAAATATAATTTTCCCCTTCCGTACCTGGCGGAAGTTAATAGGTTGTTACTACTGCTGATAAATATATCATTATTAGAGTACAGTAACTCACAAACACCTGCAGAAAATCTCAAACAGAAGGCAATTGAGGTGATTAACGCGTATACAGACGGATCTAAGGCGTGTACAGATAAATTGATACCAGCAGCGTGCGCTTACGAAATTGATGGTGTACTAGTAGAGATTCGTTTAAATGATGCTTGTTCGGCACTGGATGCAGAAATGTTTGCAATTCTGCTCAGCTTCCAGGAGTACCACAGTTCTAAAGCTCAACAGAAAAAGATACTGGTTATTACAGATTCTCTGGTCACCATAAAAAGTCTACAAAATAAAAACGCAGAAGAATCAATCGCGCAAAAAATTCAATTGACTCTGCTATTGATAGACTAGAAGATCGAGTTTCTGTGGGTCCCTGCACATACTCAGATCCAAGGGAATGAGCGCGCAAATCTAGAATGCTATGTTATCCCCGATGCCGCATAAATCTCAAGGCCCCAACAAGGCTCGATACATTTCTACAAGAAAGAATAACTGAACAATGGAGCAAAAAATGGATGTCCAAGACTACGTTACGTCAAATAAAGCCGAGATCAAATCGTGGTGGCCGCCAACTGATAGCCTGCGTGTCAAATACACAACGATCGATCGACTAAGACTAGGACATACAGCTAAAAGTCATGACCACATACTGCTAAGGATAACTCCGCCTAACACATGTCCATATTGTGCTGAATTAAAATATCCGTTAGTACCTCATAATTGAATACCGCAGTTTTGATGCAGTACAAGCACTTTCATATCGTTAACAAAAATATTAAACAACAAATAATCGTATAACACTTTGAAGAAGTACATTCAGGATGGCGGACTGTTGGGTGGTCTTTAAGTAGCCTAGGCAGCTCTCATCATGATAACCTTAGTAGTTAAAAATGGTAATTTAATGAAGAAAAAACCAAAAAAAGTTTCAATGTGTGGCAGCTGGATTGAGTCCTAGGTCCTACCCGAAAAAAATATCGCTGCCTAATCAACTACGCGACCGTAACTGACCGATATTCCGGTAGTTCGATAAATTAGCCTGGTCATTTCCATGAGGAACCTTTATTATAAAGAATTTATGTATTACCTTTTTATCGCATTTTTACCGACATTCCAAAGGTTCGATGGTTTGTTCGCGTATAACTTGCACCCATGTAAACCTTTTTAATGATTTTGTAAGTGTGCATTACATTGTACAGAATATAAAAAAATAAATTATAAAATTTTAAAAAGAAAAACTTCGTGAGAGAAAATGTGAGTGTGTGTGAGATCCTGTTGTCGGTCGAGGTTAGACGATCATCGACCACCGCTAAAAGAAGCGTGTACCTAATTCGATAAAGGTAGCGGTCACGAGGCGGAAAGAAAGAAGTCACGGCGATAGATCTAATGAAAATTTTTTAGTAGAATCAATCGCGTTTTTACCATTGGTTAAGACACTCATCTTAAAGCCAGTTCCTGTCTACAATCGAAGATGTAGTTTCTCCATTCTTAGCAAGTCACTTGTTTTGTTTTGTTTCCGGATAATCGTACATATTGAAATAAGTTGACGCTTTCCCGAATTTATTGTTGCATACAAGAAAGTTTTTAAATCGCAGTTAATTGAAAGTCCGCAGTAATAAAAGTACCATTCGCGTTGGTCGCGTAAATTGAACTAAAAATCAAAAAGTATCTTCTCCATCAACGATATTTTAAATAATCTATTTTTTCAAAAATAATAATAAAATAAAAGAATAAATTTACGTCCGCGTTATTAAGGAGTCATGTACGGACATCCATGATGGCTTTAAAAACAAAATATAAACGTTACAGTTTATTGTGAGGGAATTAAGAGGCTATTTTCGAAATGAAGTACAAAAAATATTACAATTAATTAAGATTTACGTAATTTTATTAAACGGAAATGTTAGAAATGTCAAAATGACCTAGCGGATGAATATATTGCTGATAGTTCGTGCGATTAGTGTACGTTAATTATGCATTTTAAACCGTTAACTTTTTTTTTTTTTTTTCTAGTGCACACACTATTAATTATTTAAGATGAGGAATTCTTTCGTCATCTTCAATAATTAATAGTTTGTGCACTAGAAAGAAAAAAAAAAAGTTAACGGTTTGAAATGCATTAATGAATACTTTTGATATTTGTTATCGCCAATTATTTTAAATTAATGAATTATTTTTAAATTTTTTTTCTTATTCAGAGTACAAGTGATTTACGTAATGTAGAGAGCAATAGCCTCTTCGATTAGTTACCTATCGAAAGCAGCAAGAAAATGTCGTCTAAAGTGTGAAGAAGTATGGGGAATAGCCAGGAAAACATGAGTGGGGAAAATAAGTAAACTGCGAATAAAATGCTTGAAATTAATATCAGATCATAAATTACATTTACAGGTTTCCTGAACTCTAGAGAATATTCATTTTGCGAGAACAATAAAAATATTTTTTATAATTCTGCTTCAAATTTCAAAAAAATAATGTTCTCTCTTTAATGCACTAAACAGTTTAATATAATTTCGCAAGTTCTGTATAGTATTTATACACTTTTCCAATTTTTGACTTTTTGTTCAGTTGTCATGCTCATCAGTTAGAACAATATGGAAGAAGAGAAAATATAGAATTACACGGAATAACCGAAAAAACAAATGTAAATTTAAGAGAAATAGTGGTATAGACGGCAGGGAAAATCAACGTAAATATAAAAGAGGAAGGCATTAGTGCGGTGCACATATTACCGACAAGAAACAACAAATTGCCAAAAGAAATACGAAAAATGTAGAATGAACAGTTTTAAGTTTAAATATAACGTAAGGTAATATAATCTTGATCCTCACCTGGAGCACGGCCCCGCAATTCTTGAATCCGAAGTAAGGCAGGCTATCAGACTTATCAAGTGCAGGAAAGCCACTGGTCCAGATAAAGTTCCTGGAGATGTAATTCGGCTCTTGAATGAAGACAATATTAAACACCTGACAAAACTTTTCAATCGAATCTATAATTCTGGAGAAATTCCAAAAGATTAGCTGAAATCGTCATTTGTACCCATTCCCAAAAAGCAGCTACCAAAAGAATGTGGAGACTATCGCACCATCAGTCTGATGAGCCACTTACTGAAGGTCTTCCTGAGGATTATTCAACACCGAATACGAGCCAAATGAGAAGCGGAATTATCAGATACCCAATTCGGATTCCGTCCTTGTGTTGGAACAAGAGAAGCTATTGCAGCTGTCAACATCTTGCTACAGAAAAGTAGGGAAATGAATAGCTGGAGAGAATTGGAATCGACGGAAACGACCTATAAATCGTCAGGAACCTGTACTAGAGTCAAGAAGCCGAGCTAATCTTGGGAACAAACCAAGGCAGCGTGGATTTTGAAGTTCAACGGGGTGTGCGACAGGGCTGCATGCTTTCTCCCCTGCTTTTTAACATATATGCGGAGCAAATATTCAAGGAATCAATCATCAACTCCCCACATGGAGTCAAGATTAATGGGAGAATTATCAGCAACATAAGATACGCTGACGATACTGCAATCCTGGGTGATAACCTAAAGGACCTACAATACTTGCTGGATCACCTGAGCTCTACTGGAAAGAGATACAACCTAAGTATCAATGTGAAGAAAACGAAGTGCATGGCAGTCAGCAAATACCAAATAAATACAGATGGAATTCTTATCAATGTCGAACAGTTGGAGCGAGTGAATAGGTTCAAGTACCTTGGCTGTACCATCACAGAAAACTTGGATCTAGACACGGAGGTCAAAATTAGATACCGACAGGCGCGGATGGTTTTTAAGAAAATGAGAAAATTGCTTTACGACAGATCACTGAACCTGAACCTGAGACAACGTATAGTGCAATGCTATGTATACCCCATTCTTTTATACGGCACAGAGGCAGCCACACTCAACAAACGACAAATGGAGCGCTTTGAAGCTATGGAGATGTGTTTGCACAGGAGAATGCTCAAGATCTCATGGATCACCAAGACATCTAATAAAAAAGTCCTGGAAATGGGTGACGATGTTGACGAAACGTATTTAGTAAGACTGTAGAAAATTTAGTGAACTTATGGTGTGTTGTGTACGCCTGATAAAAACAATAGAGAAAATATCAAGTATATCGCTATATCGATGGCGATGGAAAATGTGGGAATATGTGATCATCGGAGGATGTGTAGGTGTGTGTGGAGATGGGTGCGAATGTGTGTGCGGTTATGTGAGAGTTTGGGCGGAGAGAATGTATGAATGGGGTGAATATGCGAGTGTGTGCTAGAGGTTTACGTGCGTACACCTCGTACGGGGTAGCGTCGTTTGCGGGTAACGGTGTTGGAAAATGAGAAAGGAATGGACCATTGAGAGACGCCGAGCGATCTAGAAAGTCAGCTGCTTCGTTACCCTCAATGCCAGAGTGGCTAGGAACCCATAAAAAGTCAATAAGGATAGAACGTGCTAAGCGCAAGTTGGAGATAGAGGCACGAACAGAAAGAATGATATCAATAGTTGAGTGGGAAGGAGGAGAAGAGATAGCTTGTAGCACAGATTTGGAATCAGTAATAATAAGAAATTTACAGATCCCTCTTAAAGAGGAAATAAGGGAGACAGCACGGAGTCGGAGATTGCTTCATCAGAAAAAATGGAACAAAAGGAAGGAAGTTTGAAGGATTCCGAGTGATTAAGCGAGGAGGCCGTAAAAGCACCGCCCACCCCGTTATCATTTTTGGAACCATCGATGAAGATTTTTACATGACGGGGAAATGAAAAATTTAAGATGTGGAAATATTCACTGACCACTGTACTCTGGGGAGTGAAGTTAAAGCGAAGAGAAAGAGAGGAAAATGAGATGAGGAGGCATATTCTATTGAAATCAAAAGAAAAGTTATTGCGGGAAAAGACATAAGGAGAAAACTTAGAGACCCAAGCAGCTATGTGCGCAAGAACCGGGATTTTGTGAGGAACGAAGCGCCAGTGGTCACTGATATACAGATAGGAAGAAATAAGTTTAGATGAAGAGATCGGGAGGCGTTTAATTAGAAAATGGTAACTAAGCAGAGATCTGCGGATAAACAGGGGTTTAATATTAGATTCGAACAAAATAGCAGGAATGGGAGAAGACTTTAGAGCCCCAATGCAGAGCCGAAGACAGGGGTTTTGGATTCTATCAAGTTTGCGCAGGAGAGAGTTTGAGGCATTGCCGTATAAGAAGGAGCAGTAGTTCAGTTTGGAACGAATGATGGATTTGTAGAGAATTAGGAGAATATATGTATTACCGTCCCACTTAAAAAGTTTAACGGACTGTCGCAAAGAATATCGACCGAAGAAATGATCGGCAATGACCGAAAACAATTAAGAGAGTTTAGAAAAATATAAAAATAATATCCGATTCCTAAGATCGGTAACGGAAAACGGTCATTAAGGTGAAATAGTGGTGTAGGTCCGGGCAAACAATACCGGAATATTCGCAAAAGAAAGAAACCAGATAATAGTGTTAGCAAACGTCAGTGCAGATTTTACGAACAATGAAGTCTTACAACATGTGTAGACTGGATCTAATATTGGACAAACAATTTGAGAATCCGCATCAATGAACAGAAATTCCGCAATCTCGATCAGTCAAGTATCTAGGTATTATTCTAGATAAGCATCTTACTTGGAGATTTCACATTTCACAAGTTCGAACAAAGGTGCGAGTGCGTGCCGGGTCACTCTACCCATTATTGGGGCGGAAGTCCTCATTAACCCTAAATTTAAAAAAGCTTCTTTACTTGACAGTCACCGCCCCAATCTGGAAATACGGAATTGAAATATACGGTAGCGCCAGCAGATCAAATACTCGGATAATTCAGCGCCAACAATCCAAGATATTACGCACGATAACATCGGCACAAAAATACGTATCCAATGAGACGTTACATCACGATCTCCACATTCCATCTATCGATAAATTTCATACGGCACAATATCAGAAACTTTTTAATCAACTACTATCCCATGGTAACGCCAACATTAGGAAACTGTACACATGGACTCTGCCCGGAAACCCTGCGAGACGATTAAAAAGAAGATGGTGTCTGGATGTCCTACAAACGTTGACCAGTACCGTTTTAATATTAATACTATACAACTAGTTTAAGTTTTTCATATTCGAACTAAAGTAACGTAATAAAAGCTCTAATACTCCCAATAGGGAGAAGGAACGAACAACAAGTTACGTTTTGTTTACCCTCATCGCTGGTTATAGTATAGTATACCGGTATAGTGTACAAAAAACAAAAAAATAAGGATAAAAAATGATTAGTAGGCACAAGAAAGCCTGTTCCTTATTTTACATTGATCATGAGCTAAAAGATAATAATAATAATATATATGTAATTACCCTCTTCGTTTATACTTCAGTTAAAATCGAAGAACCGCACAAAAATTCTGCGATTGCTCAATACAAACGATGTCAAAGATGGAACCATACTAAACAAGTGTGTTTTCGTCCAGCTAAGTGTCTTAAATGTGCCCAAAATCATGAGTCCGCATCATGTTTATTAAAAGATCAAACTAAATTTAAATGCGTCAACTGCGGGCTTAATCACACAGGCGCAACTATCAAGGTTGTCAAGTCTACGGTGATGTTGAAAAAATGTTAAAAAAACAAAAACCTTCTATTGTGCAACGGGTGCAACAGAAGAAAGCGTTACCCAGACAAGTACAAAATAATGTAACGTTCGCTTCTGTAATAAGTAGTGATACCATAACACAAAAACCGAATGAACAATCAAAACCACAAAGAAAGAATACATAACTACCAGAGCGATCATGCACTGACATCATGTCTGCACTGAATAATATAACTAAAGAAATGGCTTCTTTTTCTAGTGAACATAGCAAACGGGAAGGAAACTCAGACAGTTAGCAATAAACGTAAGAAAAATCGTAAAAATTACTGATCACTCAGTTTTATTAATTAATTCTCGTTATCTAGGTATCTTGCCAAATCTTGCTTAATCGGGAATTGATTCTGTAATTGATTGGTTAAACAATAATAGATTAATTGTAAATTTATCAAAGAATAAATATATGTTGTATAGCTCTTATAATTACTTGCCCCAGTGAAAGTATGAATCTGAAAATTACAAGAAATCTGGAAATTGATAGTGTTGGATATTAAATATTTAGGTATAGAATTTGACGGTAAGTTAAGTTGGGTTTTGCACGCGTCATTTATCGCTGGTAAAATAAGGAAGTTAAATATTTTATTCTATTATTTATCATTCCAATATTTTCCGCCCTATCATTTACGTAGAATTTACTTTGCGTTATATCAACCGGTCATTTCATATGGTGTAATTTTTTTTTGGAGAGGTGCAGCTAAATGTTATTTAAAACTCTCAAAAATTCTACTAGAGGCAGTTCTAAAAATTATAAATCGTGGTATGAGAAATACTTCACTTATTCCATTACTGAAGTTAAGTAATATAATTAAATTACAATTACTTATGTACGTGATTAATTCAAGGAAAACCACTCAGAGGAAGGAAAAGAATGGAACTAACCAACACAAACATGGAATTTAATGGTTTTTTCCAGTTAATAGAATCAGCCAGATGCCGACGTATATAGTGTTCGTCATGTGCAACCTCCCGAATAGGAGATGCTACCTTTATGATGATGATGTACGTGATTGCAAATAGGAGAAAATTTAAGATTGCTTTTAAATCTGGTTCAACTAGGTCTGCTAAAGATTATTATGCCATAATTCCCAGACATAATAAATTTCATACAAGAATTCAAGCTAGAGGATGTAAAAACTTTACTAAACAAGCCCAAACACAGGCGTAAATTATTGAGTCCTTATACCTATGCTCTAGTTATGTTCTAGTACTTTGTAAATAAATAAATAAATCGAAATAAAAATAAATGGAATTATAAATAATTCTCTTCTCGTACGTATCTATTGTACTTCACTGTTCACGCTTTTTTGCGCACGCGTGGAATTTTATAATAAAAATTTTTGATTTGATTTGATTAGATTTGAATAATTACATGAAATGCAAATGGATTAACAAATTGTCTTCTTGAATTAGAAACATTCCTTAATTTTCATGAGATCGATATTGCTCTAGTATCAGAGACACATTCCACAACGAAAAAATGTCCTAAGATTAAACATTACATTATCTACCACACTACTCACTCCGATGGTGGTGCACACGGAGGATCAGCTGTAATAATAAAACAAAATATAC
The DNA here is from genome assembly GCA_039619475.1 of Icerya purchasi. Classification (NCBI taxonomy): domain Eukaryota; kingdom Metazoa; phylum Arthropoda; class Insecta; order Hemiptera; family Monophlebidae; genus Icerya; species Icerya purchasi. The sequence continues at coordinate 274,992,137 of CM077116.1, forward strand.
AACATTTCCTTGAAAAAGAGTATTATAAGAGTATGCACAAGCGACATCGGTAGCTATTCAACGGAACGGCGTAATAGTTAATATTGCAGCTGCATACTTTCCACCTAGGCGCAACCTAAATAATGGCAATTATGAACACTTTCTTAGTCATTTCGGTGGACGATATGTAATAGGCGGTGATTTTAATGCTAACAACTGCGGTGCTGAAGTCCGGACACAAGTCCATGCCGAGGGGCCGTCAGGTGGTCAATTGAACTATCTGTGTCGATGCAAAGACGCGAGTCGAGATGGTGGCGGCTAAACGGGTCGCCGTTGGTTGGCACAGTTGCGGGGTGGCAGACTCTTTGAAGGTGCCACAATGCTACAAATGTCTTTGGTTCGGGCACGTAACGAGGGCGTGTGATCGGGCTTTGGTGGTGTACAAGCACTGCGGCGGAGGCGGGCACAGGTTGGCCGACTGTAAAAAGAAGGCCGGTGCCGCCTCCTGTCCGCTTTGTTGGGCCACCGGGCACGACCACGCACATAAGTTTAACGGTGTCCGATGCCTTCCATTACGCCGAGCTAAGCTGGCCTTAATCAAGAAAACCGCGGACATCGCGGGAACTGGTGCCTCCCGCGATGGACAGTAATCCGTCAGTGTACATTGGTCAGTTTAATGCAGGGAGATCGTCTCTGGTCTCACATGAACTTCGGGCAGTGGTCGTTGACCGAAGGATTAACGCGCTCTTCCTGCAGGAGACGTACGTCCTCGCCAGCAGTCTTTCGTATCTTGGTGGCAGGAGAATACTGGCTGTTGAGACAGGCGACATTTAGTCTGCGGTTGTTATTACAAACCCAAAGATAGATGTGATAAGAACCGTTTACGCCAACTCTCACATCGAATATGTGGGCTGTGGTACCGGACATTAAAATTTCATGCTGTGTCCGTGTATTGCCGGTCCAGCCAAGAGATTGAGACGTTCCTGAGCGGACTCGAGCAGATCCTCCGGGAACTGCCGGGCCGCAAAATGATCATCCGGGGCGACATCAATGCCCGTTCGCCAATATGGCACAATGTTGACACCTGTCAAAAGGGAGAGGAGGTCAAGACGCTCCTTGGTGCCTGTCCTCTTCATGTGTTGAATCTTCCAGGTGAGTTAACCATTCATCAGAGGGGAAATAACCTGGAGGTGATTATGTGCACCGGGAACTTTCTGACCTCCGTCTACAGTTGGTTGTTATCCTATGAGGTCCAGTCGGATCACGCCTTGATAACGTACGGTTTGCGAAACACTTCCGATTATTCCACGGAGAGCCGGTGAGGCCGGCATCAAATTGCAAAAGCGGACTGGGGACGTTTCCAGCTATGCGCAAAGGCAGCGGCATTGGTGGTGACACCGACGACGAGGCGGAATGGATAACGGACGCGATTCATTTCTCGGCGTTTGGGACGATCCCTCGCCGCCGGAAATGGCTCGTCCGTCATACCAACTGGTGGAACGTCGAAATCGCTAACTTCTGTGCTGAGGTGAATAGAACCAGAAGACGGTACCAACGGTGCACCAGGACACCGGAAAGAGAAAATAGACTCAGCGAATATCAGCGGCAAAAATTAAGGTAAGCTCGCCCGATCCGCGCCCAAAAAGCAGCGTCATTGCGGAAGCTTGTGCGGGAATCCAGTGCCCAACATTCGTGAGAATTGTGGTAAAAACTGGTCTCTGAGCAGGTCGGCCAGATGGCCGGAATTACACAAATAATGCATGGACCAGCGCGCGGCAAAGATGTTGAAGGCGGCGACATACAGACCAAGAAGGTCACTGTTAGATGCGTTAATACCGTTGTGACTACAACGGGGGACGCGGCCCCCGGTTCAAGGCTAACCTCGTGACTACCTTAGCAGCAAGTGCAGACGAGTTCGACCAGTACGAGGAGGGAGCCAGCCGGCGACCATGCGAACTGGCCAGGTCACGGGACTCGATGAAGAGCCGGTGGAATTTCTCAGAAAGTATCGGGAAGCAGACGCGGCCTGCTTCGTCCGTCTCTTCAACATCTGCCACAGCCCAGGAAACTTACCGGCCATTTGGAAAGCGGCCGAAGTGTGTCCGATTTTTAAATCGGCTTACAAGAACTTCCGGTCCATTACTAGTAATGGGCAAATGGTTGGGTGCTTGATGTTGGGTGGTCTGATGGCCGTCTTGGATAGTAAGACCTAGTTAGACGGGCGGCAATTTATTTACCGGACGGGTACGAGCACAGAAGGTGCTGAGAACTACATCCTGGAGAATATCGATGGGGCGGCTGCAAAGTACGCTATCGGGCTGTTCTTTGATAAGACGGGCGTATTCGACGTGGCCAGCTTGGGTCGGACTGTTCAAGATGTCTGCAGGACGGTTATGGAAGGTAAATTGCCGGCTTTGCTCGCGAGATACTTTTCCGACCGTCGGGTGGATCTCTCCTCCGGGGACGGTCAGTCTGTTGAGAAGTAGCTGGATAGAGGCAGCCCGCAGGGGTCTCGCATCGGACCCACAATGTGGCGGCTGCTGTTCAACCGTCTTCTTCAACAGCACTGGCTGGAAGGCGTGCAGCATGTGGCTCACGCAGATGTTTAGAAGGCGGCAGACGAAGATCCAACCAATCTCAAGTCGTTTCGTCTCATCATCGTTTTACCTGTAATGGGCAAATGGGTCTGACTGCCGTCTTGGAGTAGGTCCTGGTTAGACGCCCGGCAGTTTGGTTATCGGCTGGGATAGAACACAGATGACTCCTCATTTGTCGAAGGGGTGGCGACTGAATTCGTTATGGGGCTGTTCTTTGACATCACGGGCGCATTTGATATGGCCAGCTGGATTCAGATGGTTCATGAGATTTGTAGGGCAGGCGTGGAATGTAACTGGCTGGCTCTGTTTGCAAGTTACTTTTCTCATCGTCGAGCAACCATTTGCTCTGAAGACGGTCAGCCTGCTGAAAAGTGACTGGGCAGGGGCTGCCCACAGGGTTCGCGCACCGGGCCTGTGATGCGGCTGCTTCTGTTCAACCGTCTCCTTCAACTAATACCTTCCAGATGTCCGGGAGAGACTGGAGAGGAAGTGGCTGGTGACGACCAAGTACACTTTGATTTTAGCCAATAGGCCGAGGATGGCTTCTCAGTGAAGCTGCCTACAGGTCATTCCTCGGCGCTCTCGCCGGCGCATTTTCCAACGCCGGAATTATAACCAATGGGCGCTAACTAACTGATCTAACTGGTAAGTTCATTTGTTAGCCATATGGTTTTGGTATTGGTGCAAGGTGTGTGAAGACATAAAGCCATGTAGCACATCGGGTGGCTGGCGGGTATTATAACAGCTAGTCCATGGTGCCGACCAAGTACCTTACTTGGAGGATCATCGGACATGGATTTGATGAGGTTCAAGCGCAATGAGACTCCACCGTCCGAGTAACAACTGCGGAGCATGTTCTCGAATTTCATGTTACTGTAGTCTCTGGGTCTTCTGACCCAGACGGCACTGGTGAGCCCGAGTTGTCGGCTACACTCCCAGCAAGTGTCAACTCTGCAATGGCTGAGGTTGGACGCGATAGACAGCTGTAGTTTTCGTAATTATATATGATGCGAAATCTGGGATCTCTGCGTATTCGTGTATATTTTTTAATTAAAAAGCGATAGTTCAAAATTAAAAGTAATGAAAAATTATCCTGCTCTTCGTAACGAACGCTACCTTTTATACAGTCAGCTCCTGTCATTAGGTCTCCCTACTCCCTATAACTCTTCCTTTATCCTCTCCTTTCCTTCATCTTCTGTGGTGTCGGCACTGCTGTCCTTTGTTGCGTCCATTTCGGACCGCTTAGTTATTTAATTTATTAGCTTAGTTTTCTTGTTGTTGGGTCAATGCCGCTGGCGCGCCCAAAAAACAAAAAAAAAAAAAGAAAAATTATAAAAACAAGTTCGGTCAAGCATGATGGGATTCCGTATGTTAAGTTAACGCTAACTATAATCATAATATTGAATTCAAAAAAAAAAAAGGAATTTGATTTTTCCCGCTACAAAGAGGACGAGGAAGGTAATTTTTGGTGATTTTTTGAAATTATCGCCATCTTGAAAATTTCGTTAAAAAAATGAAATACTAGTTCGTTCCCGATAAATAGCGATCTTTCCAACGATATATCACATGTCCTGCAAAAAAAATAGTTTTTTCCAAAATTTCGAGCTATTAACGCTCTGAGGGTCTAATTTTAAAGCTGGAAACCCATATGTTCCAAACTAGAATACGCGAATGCGCATATTTTTAACCGCGTTCAAAATTTTTATCTTTAATACTGGCAGCGCTAAGCAAGGGAGGACATGTCATTTTCCGCGCTTTTTTGAACTTTTCGGCATCTTTGAAAGTTTCGTTAAGGAAATATAATGTACACATATAATGTCCTAGTAATGCATTGTTCGTAGATTTTCCACTTCGGGAGCATACCGTTTTGATATGATGGAAGATTTTGTGGAAATTATATTAATGTGATACGATATGTTCTTGTTTATATAACAGAGAAAAGTGATTTAAATATTAATAATATATACTTGGATAATTTTTAAAAAAATAAAAATTAATTTTCTCGTCTATCGTAAGTGATTTCTTGGCGTGCGCTAATATCCTAGCGACTAAGTAGTGAGTCTACGATGATATGTATAGTTTGGATAGTTAATGGGACAAAAGAATATCAATCAAGGACGAACAAGAGAACTGGTGGCGTGTTAAATACAAGCTTGATAATGCATTGCAAAAAATATATATATTGTAGCCATTTTTGATGTGTAAAAATCTTCATTATTGCATGTTTTGGAGAAGAGCGTGTTCGATCAGTATTGCAGCATAGAACCACATTGCTTTCCTACCTGAAATTAATGTTAGTAGAATTTGAGGTGTGTGAGACATGATCGAAGGTTTATGATAGAATAAAATATATATGAATATTAAGGAACTGTATCAATGAGTACCGAAATTGATAGTGCACTTTCATAAGGTATTACAATAATACCGATACAGAAAAGTTATGAACGATTACTAAAAATGTGATGAGGATCAAAGTTAATTTTTAGTGTCGGGATAGTATGCTACAGTTAATTTTGAAAATTTACCACAGGATTGTTTTGGGGAAACGTATAATAGAAGGAGAAAAAAGAGTAATATATTAATTTAAATAGCATAAGTGTATACTTAAACTAATTTGATGTCATAGCACTGAATTTTTAAAATGTATAACAGGAGGAAAAAATCATGAGGACTTCAGTGTGTGTAAAAACTGATGGAGCGATTTTGTAGGATTTTGCAATAATGAAGATATTAAAAAAGTTGTGTACTATCAGTAGAAATGATATGAGGAGTAAGTTCATTTTTGGTACTGAGTTAGTATGCTTAAACTAATCCTAAAAAATGTACTGTGGAAAGAAAAAGAAAACGATGTATGATATTAATTCTTAGTAGCGAGATAGTATACTTAGATTGATTTTGAAAATTGATAATTTATTACCTGACAAGTATGATGTGTGCAGATATAGAGAGGGTACGTTTGCATGGTTCTGTGGCAGTGATGGAGTTGGAAAAATATTATATGCAATAGATTAAAAAGATTGTTTTTTTTTGGTTGTTTTGGGGCACGTCAATAGTGGAACTTACCCAACGCAAGGAATTGTACATTATATAAGGAAAAGATTAGAAATTGAAGAAATAAAGAAGTCCAACAAAGGAACTATATTGAGAGAGGGGAATGCAAGAATGGAGTGGACACTATAAGGAGTAGGAAGGTCAAGGCGCTGAAGACTAGAATACAGAGTAGAACGTTAAGGTAAAGAGAAGAGTTGAATTAACTTTTTGATATTGGGATAGTATACTTGGATTAATTTGAAATATCTCTCGTCGGAATTTCTTTTTATACCCTCAAGAATGCCATCGCGGTTTTATAACTAACCTCGAAGCGCAAATGAAATCAGTAAAAATTCAGCTGCGGAAGAAAGGTCTAAGCCGGTATTAACCGGTTTGTATTTGTTTGCGTTGGTTTTCGGAAGGTGTTTTTTGCACCGATCATACTGTCTAAAGGATTTTTTTATTTCCTACGTCCATCTACATTTAAGAAAGAAGAATTAATTATTAAACGATAACTAAAAACGGAGGGAGAAAGGTTTAAGAAAATTGTTTTTAATAAATATATATATATATAAATGAATGTTTGATTGTACGTTTGCATGTTTGTTTGTCCCATATGCGCTCCTGTACTGCTGGACAAATCATGATAAAATTATCAGGGTGTACACGAGTTGTCCCAATGTAGGTTTTAAGGTAAGGCTGTGTTTTCTACCCCCTCTCCTTCATGATATATAAGGTTTTAAGTAGTTGAGATGCGCGAATAAAAAAATAATTGCTTTTTATAAAAATTTAAATTAAATGATTACCATGGTAAATAATAGCTAGCTTAATTACAGTAATCTACAATCTATATTCAAATCAAGAGGCTGTGGTCCGGTACAATGGAATCGAATCGGAAAAGATTAGAATTGGAAAGGGTGTAAGGCAGGGGTGCTTGTTATCGCCTGATTTATTTAACGGCTTCGCAGAGTTGATATTGAAGGAAACGTTTAACGGAAATAAATACGGAGTAAAGACAGCTGGTAACAGAATACATGCAATTAAATTTGCCGACGATCAAGTATTGTTAGCGGAAAGCCCGAGAGCGCTGGCAAACATGGTTAGTGAATTATACACCAAAATGGTGAAGCATGGGATGCGTATCAATATCTCAAAGACAAAAGCGATGGTTATAAGCAGAACGCAGCAGCAAGTCCATATCGTGCTGGAAAATAAAGTCATTGAGCAAGTACCTACTTTTAAATACTTGGGACAAATAATAACCCAGAACGTTCATTGTACGCCAGAAATACGTAAAAGAATGGCAATAGGCAAGCAGGCGTTTAAAGATAAATACTCGCTACTGACACAGCGAGCAATTTCAATGCAATTGCGGAAACAACTCATGAAAATTTTCGTCTGGTCAGTCGCACTGTATGGTGCGGAAACATGGGTGCTGAAACGAGCTGATTGTAAACATTTGAAATGTGGTGCTGGCGGAAGCTACTGCGAATAAGTTGGACGGAGAAAATTAGTAACCAAGAAGTGCTCGATAGAATCGAAGAGAGAAAAACTATACTGGAGCGGATATGTAAAACTCGGCTGGATTGGTTAAGGCATTGCGGTCAGAACATAGTATAATCAAAATCAGTATCGAAGGAAGAATAGTATAGGAAAGAGACCGCGTGGGCGTCCTCGGATGACATTAGTGGACGCATTTTTAAAAGAAACCAGCTTACGGAACTACACGGAATTGAAGAGGACAGCAATGGACCGTATCAAGTGGAGGCAAATAGTGCTGGGGCGAATCAGCCAGACGGCTGTCACATGATGATGATGATGATGGTAAATAATGAACTTTAGATAACATTTTAAATTAATTTCTAGCGTAAGTAAATATATATCGTTCTGTTACTTCTCTTTTTTTTCGTTACTGAAATCATTAAACCTCCATGACATGTTTCGACATACAAGTCGCCCTTCTAGCCTAAGTTCTGTACCCAGCGCGAAGATTTTAAAAAAAGGGTAGTGTGTTCTATTCAAGGCCGTGTCCACGGGGGGGTTTTGGGGGGTTACCCCCCCCCATGAGAACTGAAATAGTTATTATAAATACAAAAAAATCTGAAAAAAATCACAAATTTAAAATAAATATTGATGATTTTTTAGGGTGTTTTTACCTACTTTTAAAAGAAAAAAGAAAAATATGCTGCATATTTTTAGGTACTTCATTAATATTTTATGCAAAAAAAATTTTATTACGAGTATAATTAATAACATATGTAATTTTTATTAATGTTCATATACGGGGTAATTCATTTATGTAAATTATTAATATATAAATCAAAATGATGGAAATTATTAATAGTATAAATATTAGTGAAAAATGTATTATAAAATAAATATGCAAAGAAAATTTTCAACCCCCCCCCCCCCTTCCAAAATTCTGGGCACGGACCTGGTTCTATTCGTTCTTACACAAAAATAAAGAATTCTGCATACTCATCTTATTTAAATCTGATGTCAAACACAATACATTTACTCAATGTGCTGAAAACGTTTGTAGGACACTAGAGCTTCTCTTCAGTTTATTATTTGTGCACTCTCCCTACTACATGAAATCTATTTTAGGCGTTTAGCCTCGGTGCTTAGACATATTTGAGAAACATAAATTATAAAATGAAATCGTAACAAACCGACAGGATATAAAAAGGCGCGGAATTAAAGGTAACTGTGGTTCATTCAACGGAAATGTACGGATAGAAATAATTCGATAAAATTCGAGGTTGTTGCTGAATGTTTAATATTGTTCATATTCGAATTGGGGTTCTTATTTCTTTACTTAAGATAATGTATTGTTCAGAAATATTTAAAACCTGTTATTAAGAAAAAAAAATACTAACGCACGTGCCTTAATTTATTAATTCAATTGATTAGTCTTTTTATTTTCCTATTCCCGAAACGTCACGTTATTTATTTACTGAAATATTGATTTATTATAATAACGGAATTAATATAACCCATCCAATTAAGTATTTGGTATTATATTAATTTCCATTTTACAGTTTTTTACAATATATATAGTATATTTTTACTATTAACTTAAAACTAAATTATTTTTTCGCGATTTTATTTCTTCAATTGCAAATTTATTTCGTACAAGTTATTTTATATCATAATTACAGAGTGTCTATTATTATTATTATTATTATTATTATTATTATTATTACAGTATATGAAAAACATCATCTCTAAAATTACATATTACACAGTATTCAGAACCAAAAATCTTAAATTTATATAAATATACCTTAAATAAAGTTGATCATTTTTAAATCTATCTAGTGTACTTGGGCAAAATTGATACGTTGTTCCATTATAATTACTATTCCGTATTTCTTGAAATTTATTTATATAAAATTTATCCATAAATTTTTTCATTTGTTTTACTTTAAGTAGTTTTTCTTCATATTCGAAAAATGGTATATTATACATGTATATTAAGTTATTGAACGGATGATCTATATTAATATTATTTTTAATTGTGATCATGCTTATATGTTTTTGTATTTTATATTCAATTGGCTTAATACCAGCTATAACGGTAGCCGACAAATAACTGATTGTTCTATACGATTTAATCATTTTTATAACTCTATAAGCCTTTCAAAAGTTTTTAACATCTTTTGAAATTTATTAGTTTTTAACATTTCTACATATATTATACTATTATAAAGTAAGTTAGGTAAAATTACACTTTTATAATTTATACAGTTTTAATTATTATACAACTTAATTAAAAATTATATTATGAATTTGTTTATTTTGGTTTTAACATAAGTAAAATGCTCATAAAATTTTAAATTACTGTTTATTATTACATGCTCAAGTATTTTATTTGTTTTACATAGTAATGGTCTATTACTATATTTTTTATTAAATATCATATATAATTTTATTTAGTTTCGTTAATTTTAAGATTAAATTTGTTCAGCCAATTCGCTATTTCTATGTACACTAAATTTATTTTATTTTCTGAAACTTTTTCATTTCTATCTGCAAGTACAACTGCAATATCATCTACAAAGGATCTTGACATGGTTAGGTAATATATCTTATATAATTGAGAAAAAACTACATTCCGCAGATATGGGCTCAACACGGACCCTTGTAATACACCCATATCTAATTTTTGCTTTTTTTGTACGTTACCTATTTCAATATAAGTATATCTATTTGCGCAGTATTTATTAATATGATTTAGTATATTATAATCTATGCCTATTTCCTTTAATAATTTGATTAAACTATTTAAATCAAAACTATCGAAAACCTTCGCTATGTCTAGAGTGGCATTAGGCAACACAAATAGGAATTGCTTTTAAAGTAAGTTATTATCTTTAAAATATTCCATATTGCCAATTCTGTTGATTTCCCCGGCAAAGCACCGTACTGGTCTTCGTTAATTACGTTATGCTGTAGAATAAAGTCTTTTAATTTATTTAATATACACTTTTCATAAATTTTACTATAATTTGATAAAAGGGAAATCGCTCTATACGAACCAGATAATTTAAAATTTTTATTCGTTTTTGGCAATATTACTGTCTTTGCTATTTTCCATTTTTGTGGATAGTGTTCATATTGAAATAATAAATTAATTAATTTTGTAATAACTTCCGGGTATTTTCTATTAAAATTTCTCAGAAATCCATTTGATATTTTATCCAACCCACAAGCTACGCTATTCTTAAGATTATCAATAATTAATGAAGCTTCTTTATTCACTGAACCTGTTACGTTATTTTTATGTAATTTCTGTTTAAACGGTTTAGAATTTAAATATAATGTCTTATACTAAATAGATTTACTTTTTATTGATCACTATGAGCATAGTTATCTAACGTAGGTATATTTAACTTTGCATTCTTACCAAGTAAAATCTTATATTTCAATCCAAAAACTGCCTTATCATTTAGCAGGTTCTTCCAAGCTTACAGTTTTGTCCGTTTTATCATAAGTTTATGTTTCTTGAAATTGTTCTTATAATCCTTATAAAAATTTGCTTTTACATTAAAATTTTAAAAATTCTTATATAAGTTACTAATTAAATACTTTAATCTATGTAATGTAGGGTTCCACCAATAAACTGCCGTTTTCGTGAGTACTTTACTAGAGTTCTGTATTATACTATATTTACATATTCTCGGAATTTATCTAACCATTTGACTATATCATTTATTGAATTACATGCTACAGTTAAATCTATTATATGATTAAATTTAGTGATATTTACATCTAACTTATTATAATTAATCTTTGTAATAAATTCTTTATTATATTCAATATTAATTCGCAATTCAAACGTTATGTAAAAATTATCACTATAATTTATTTCGCAAGATACTTTCCAATTTCTAATTACCTGTATAATATTATTTGTTATTAGCGTTAGGTCAATTGTACTGCATTGTTTGTTTCTTTTGAAAGTATATTTATCTTTAATATTTAATATATATAAGTCAAAATATTGTATTAAACTATATATAGTTCTTTACCTCTTGAATTCTTAACTTTATCCCAAAGTGAATATCTTGCATTTAAATCACCAAGCATTACAAATTTACGTATGTTATTATTACTTATATATATATATACACTTAAAAACTGAAAATAATAGCTAAATCCCTTCAATCTTTAAGGGTGATCAAGTTCCGGTCAAATTTCAAATTTAACGTCCAACCAAAGCTTCTTCTAAATATTTAGCAAAATCAATTATGGGAGTCAGTTGTACTCGTCAGCGAGTGATTCCTTATTAAAAACACTTGGCCCAATTCATAACGCCGCTATTCGCATGATACTTGGCGCCCATCGTACATCCTCAGCTAAAAGCCTATGTCCGTTAGCTGGTGTCCCACCTTTATCTTAAAGCAGAAAATTCTTCGTTTACCGCGATATGCTTTCATGGGCTGCGGTGAGTCACAGTGACGTAATTATAGAGCCTGACATTCCCAAAGATAATCTACCTGAAGTCAATGCAATTTTGTTCCAAAATAACATAAAGCCTAACTTTACACCCAGAATGGACTATTCAAAACTACCTCCACCCTGGGCTTCTTTTCAGGTAGAAGCTATTACAACCCTCACCGATAACTACTGCGTGAAGTCAATGATGCTCAAAATTATTTTCAAACAGAGAGACTAAATATACATCAATGTGCTCAGAAAATAAGTGCTTTACAGAGCGTATTAGAAGAAAAACGAAAGAAATTCGTGGATGACGCTTTAAGATATGCTAAAAGTTTATGTGAAGAGATTGAAATTTCTTTTCAGCATATATTTGGCGACGGAAGTAAACATGTTGAGATTTCGTTCGAAGATGACTTGAGGCGAACAATGTTTTCTTCAATAGACGGAGTAATTGCTGAAATTCGAGAAAGATTCCAACAGCTGCAGAATCTAGCGCAAAAATATGATTATTTAAGACCATCTGTGATATCAAGCTCCTCAAGACATTAATAAAGAACAATTCCAGCTCGAGCGCGTACGTTTACGAGCTTTCGTAGCTGCAACAGACCCAGATTGTAAAAAAGAGCTCATTAAGTCCGGCTCTCTGGATTTATTAAAATATATTATCGAGTCCAAACTTGAAGATGGCTTACCAAACATTGTCATAATATTAAGAATTTTTTTAACATCTGTCATCAGTAATGCCAGTTGCGAGAGAAGCTTCTCTAAACTAAAGTTAATCAAAAATTATCTCAGATCGATTATGTCCGCGTTGAGGCTATCAAATTTAGCTATTCTGGCAACTGAACATGCATATTGATATTGACAGTTGTATAAAAGATTTTTCTATGAAAAAAACACGCAAAGTTCATTTTTAATTAATAAAAAAATTTAAAGTTGCTTTATTTGACTTTTACTAATTTTCTTGACTAATAATTAACATAGAGGGGGCGGCAAAAACCCACGCTACGCCACTGCATAATCATAAGTATTATTTATGAAAAAACCGTTATATTACAAATAATTTTTTAATAATAATATTTGTTACTTTATTTTAAATATTCGGATACGCAATTTAGCGAATATACCATTTATCAGTTCTATAAAAAAAGTTCATTTCATCAGAATATTTTCGAAACCGAAGTTACAAAGAAACTATTGAACGATCCTGCAACAGTATTAAGTTCCGACGTAGACGTTTCGGAGGGTTTGAACCCTAGAGCCTCCCTCAGATACGGCTCTGATTGTATATGTAATAAAAGAAATAAATAGAAAGAAAATATCGAGATTATTTAATTATTTTTCTCAATACCTGAGTGCATTGGTTACAACGAGTACATGTATGTGTGTTATGAATAACAGAATATTTTTACATCGTCATTTTTATTACGATATAGATGTAGTTCTAGTAATTATATATGATGCGAAATCTGGGATCTCTGCGTATTCGTGTATATTTTTTAATTAAAAAGCGAGAGTTCAAAATTAACAGTAATGAAAAATTATAAAAACAAGTTCGGTCAAGCATGATGGAATTCCGTATGTTAAATTAACGATAACTATAATCATAATACGAGTATTGAATTCAAAAAAAAAAAAGAAAAGGAATTTGATTTTTCCCGCTGCAAAGAGGACGAGGAAGGTAATTTTTGGTGATTTTTTGAAATTATCGCCATCTTGAGAATTTCGTTAAAAAAATGAAATACGAGTTCGTTCCCGATAAATAGCGATTTTTCCAAAAATATATCACATGCCCTGCAAAAAAAAAAAATATTTTTTTCCAAAATTTCGAGCTATTGGCGCTCTGAGGGTCTAATTTTAAAGCTGGAAACTCATATGTTTCAAACTAGAGAAATATACGCGAATGCGCATATTTTTAACCGCGTTCAAAATTTTTATCTTTAATACTGCAGGCGCTAAGGAAGGGAGGACATGTCATTTTCCGCGCTTTTTTGAACTTTTCGGCAACTTTGAAAGTTTCGTTAAGGAAATGAAATGTACACATATATCTTACAGAATCCTAATAATGCATTGTTCGCAGATTTTCCACTTCGGGAGCATATCGTTTTGATATGATGGAAGATTTCTTGGAAATGATGTATTAATGCAGTGGTGGATCCACTGGGCGATAGGGGACACTCCTTCCTCCCAAAGAACCAAAGCCTCTATGAAAAAATTTGTTAAAACAGAGAAACTTAATTTATGCTATAAAAGATTTGTATGAGTTTTATCCACGGATTTAATTATAATTAATATTTAATACTATTTTCTAGTAAAACGATTAATGTTCCTTTTTTATTCTACTTTAAACACAACCGTCGTTGATCTTTCGCCGTTTTTATTTATTTTTAATTTTTATTTTGTAATATATATGAAAATTGTTCAGTGAGAAATATATATATTTTTTTTACTTCCTCACGAACATAGAATTCGGAACTGATTACTAACAAAAAAAAAAAAAAAAATGAAGTAAAGTCTAATAAAAATACTATTTTTCTTATTATTTCTTAACTACCATTTTAGCTAGAATGTTATAATTTCGTTTTATTTTTCACCTAAAAATAAAACTGAATTTAAATTAAATTGTAATAATTATGTATTTTTAAAACATTTTTAAATTTCTATAAAGGTGGCTATTTGATTTTCTTTATGAAATAAGGGGTATTTCTCAAATCTACTGCCTACCGTAGAAGATTTTGCGTAATTATATAATCCCCCCCCCCTAATGCCCTACTAGATCCTCTCCTGATTAATGTGATGTATACGCGATATGTTCTTGTTTGTATAACAGAGAAAAGTGATTTAAATATTAATAATAGATACTTCGATAATTTAAAAGGAAATAAAAATTCATGTTCTCCAGCCTATCATAATGTATCGAATCACACTCTACATACAGACTTAGATGTTCCATACGTAAACGATTTATACTTAAAACAATACAAACACTTTTATGAGGCTCTTCAACTCAATCAAAATCCAGAGGTATCGAACATCAGTCACTGGGATCAGCCAAGGAGGCTCAAAAGAACATGGGCCGGTGACGCCCTAGGTGTCAGATGCGATAGATAACATCGTCGTTAATACCTCAGCCGTCGAACGAACAAAATCCAGCGCTATAGTAAACAGTATTATATATCAGAAGCAGAAGATAACTCCGCCACTAACATCTCGGACGTGAAAGGAATGAACTCCAAATTATAGTAATCAGTTTTTCCGATCGACTAATGCTTATGCTGCGGCTGGGCAACTAAGCATGAAAAAAAAAGTAAATAAATAAAAAAAAAATAGAAATAAAATAATAGCCTCGTCAATTATGGTCTTAGGACCGGTGTGATGTAAAAAAAAAAAAGTTTCCAACAATATATTACATACTCGGTGGAAACAAATTTTGAACTTTCGGCACTTTGAGGGTCTAATTTTAAAGCTGGAAATCTGGATGTTGCAAGCTAGAGAAATATACGTGGAAGCGCATATTTTTAACCGTGTTTATAACTTTTAGCTATAATACTCACAGCGCTAATGGGGGGCACGTCATTTTTCGCACTTTTTTGAACTTTTCGGCAACTTTGAACGTTTTGTTAAGGAAATGAAATGTGGTTTTGTTCCCGACAAATAGCGATCTTTCCAATGACATATCACATGCCGGAGAAAAAAAATATTTTATTCAAAATTTTTGAGCTTTCGGGGCTCCAAGGATCTGAATAGAAAGTTGTAAGCTTGGCTATATTTTTCCTATGAAGCGGTCCGTTACTCATATGTTTGAAATATCTTTTGATTTCTCCAACGTTTTTACTCGGGCTAATACTTACGTGAACTTTCATTTTTTTTTTTGTTGTTTTGGACCCTTGGAGCTTAACCCTTAAATGGTCCGGCGTCGTCTGACAGACGACTGGATATAAATAATTATTTCTCATTGCTTAATGAAACAACCCACACACTTCTCCGTTACCTAATCCTTCCTCTATTGGTCCGTGATAGACGGCCATATTTGTGATGAGTTTGCGATATTTTCTTAAAAGTTACAGCTGACAATTGGTATTCTTCAATACAATTAGTGAACGTCCTTCTGAAGAACAATTTGACATATGTGGGCACAATGAAAAGAAATAAGGCCGAAATACCACCATATTTTCTACCCAATAGAAAAAGAACTGTGGGGTCAACACTCTATGGATTTAGGGAAGAATGCACGTTAATTTCCCACGTCGGAAAGATTGGCAAAGCAACATGTTGTCTTCCATGCACAACAGACGCTTTACTGATCTATCTAACAATAAACCAAAAATGATTTCTTACTATATATAATGGAAATAAGGCCGGAGTTGATTCTCTTGACGAGAAGCGTCCCAAGAGCACTTCAAATCGCCAAACACGAAGATGGCCTTTAGCAATTTTTTTTCGCGTTTTGGATATTTCTGTGATAAATTCATATATCTTTCATCAGTGTTACAAAAATAATCCTACAATAAAATAAAAAATCTATTTGCAATGCAACTAGCGATGCAATTAGTACAAGTTAATGTGAAAAGGCGTTTGACGATAACAAGAAGGCACCCACAAAGATAATCTCATTCTAGAAAAACGTAAGGTTTGTCACTTATATCCTAGTAAAAGACGTAGAATGACAAAATACCTGTGCCTGCAGTGCAAAAAGCCGGTTTTTATCTAGAGTGCACAAATCCACTATGCAAAAATTGTTCTTCAAAGTAACTAACTTTGGCTCATGCTGGAATCCGGAATATTTGTTACATTTTTATTTTTCTTGTTTTTTGGTTTATACAATGGCTTATAAGCTTAACAGTATGAAATAATACGTTTTATTTGCTTTCTCTTGGTTTCTTTAAGACTTAGTTTGCAAATAAGTTTTTGTTTTCCATTTATCGGCATCATATTTTATTTACTATAATATTTTTCTAATTTTTGCTTTAATTACTTCAATTTTAACATACCTAAGTTTAGTAATGCTTATAATATGTATATCAAATAAAATATTTAGTTTATTTGTATGTTTGCCTTTCTTTTTGGCCTCCCAAAATGAGTAGTCTCACAGAATACGCAGGACTGTTTATGTTACAAATATAGCTTCGGACCAGTTAAGGATTAAGTAATTTTTTTACAGTAATTTTTTGATTTTATGAAAGGACTTTTGCATTTTATTTTATATTTCGAATTTCACCTTTAAAGGTTTATCTGGTGATGAGTTATGACTTTTTAAGTGATTTTTGAGGTCGTTTTAAATACCATATTGTATATTCTCGACGGGTTTTTTGATTTTTATGCCGCCCAGGGTAATCGGTCATTTTGAAGTTATAGATCGTTTTAAAGAGAATTTTAATTGTAATCGATGTTTCAAAAAATGAAGTTTATAAGTCAAACTGTTCGTGAGTTATTGATTTTTATTTGATATTTTTTTCGTTTCTGAACTATCTTATTAGGATTCCGTACATTATGTGTGTATGGAATCCTAATAAGCCAGTTTCAAATACCTACATTAGATGAATACGCTTATTCTGATGAAGAAAAAATAAATTTCTTGAGTGCTAAATTGTATTTAAGATCAAATCTTTTTACACCTGCTTTTATTAGTACTAGTATTTCAGATAATGTAACGGTGAGTGTAACACTGAAATATCCTTTATAATTAAAAACCTTAAAAATAAAATTTCCACAGGTTTGGATAATACTTCCAATGGATTTTTAAAATTAATTTTAACAATCAGTTTCCTCATGTTATACCGAAATTTTTGTTTAAACATAACTATTTTCCGGAACACTGGAAAATATCTAAGAACGTAATATTACCTAAAATAAATAATCCGCTAACTGATTATTCTTCGCGTAGAGCTGCCCTTTACGAGCGCATGACAGAATCGACAGCAGAGATTATAAAGACTTTGAACAGAGGAAGAGGGATTAGGCTCAAATGAATGAGTTCCGTTAAAAATAAACATGAAAATGGAAGAATAATTTCCTAAAAGTAATAAACAAATTTTTTTAGCAGTTTTTCACAATCATTAAAGTTAATTTAATTTTAATTTTTTGTGAATGTAAAAATTTATTATAAAGCACATGGATTTCCTTCGAAAGCAGAAAATCTGTTATATAGGGAAATTATTACCATGATCTACTAATTCTTTCTGAAATTTTTTATTGAAGTAATCCGCTAAACGAATACATAATCAGAACTTCAAGTCTTTATAACCGAAAATAATTCTTTTTGCGATATACGAACAAAAAAAAAGCATTGAAAACCGTTGGATTATTTTCTAAACAAATTAATTACTAATTTCACGGGTGTTTTTTTGATTCATTACGCCTTAAATATGATAATTATAGAAGAAAAAAAAATTAAAAACTCACTAAGGCTAAACTAGGTCTACTTGGAAAAAGGACCAAGTCGAAACGTAACGAGGCGATAAAAAGATTATAAAAAACTGCGATTACTCCCATACTCGGCATAAACATATAGGTTACTAATTATGCCTTTGTAGCTAGAAAATAAAAAAAAATCGTGATAGTGCATTTTTAATTTTGCGAAAACTATCCGCCAAGGTACGCCAGTTTATTAATTAATAAATATCCCAAAAACTTTCAATTATTATATGTATAAAAACTTTCACTGACTGTTTTTACTCGGACTTTGAACGTTAATGTTCACCACACTAAAATTAATAATCATATAATTACTAAGTAATTAACATTTTTGAATTAATTCTAAAACGGGGAATGTGGTAATTTATATATTTTTGCTTGTGCACAATTTTAGGTAAGTTTAAAAAGATAATAAAAAACCGTGATTTTAATTCGTCATTTAATTAGATGAGTCCATGCTATTCAGTGGAAGTGTTATTCTGGATTGATTAAATCATTCTGCATCATTTCGCTGTAGATGTATCTCATATATTTACAATTTTCCACTTCAGTCACGTGTTTATAAATACTAGCGTTCCCCCAATGGTCGAAATTCGACCATAATTATCATTAAATATTTGAGGAAAATATATATAAATTTGCATATTTCCAAATTTTTTTTCCACTCTTATATATTCGTTCATTATATATCTGAGAACATACACTTTTATATGTACTTAAAATACAAAACAGTTCAGTAACATTGTAATTGAATTAAAAATAAATTCAATAAAATAACAGTAAATCACAATTTAAAACCCCTCATTTACTGATATTAAATGATACCGTCAGGTTTAGTACACTGTAAAAAAGCCAATAATGACGATGATTATTAAGAAAAATTAAAATAGCTGATAGTTAACTGAAGCCGGGCCAAAAAAAAAAAAAAAGAAAAAAGAAACATTAAAACATTTCAATAAGAACAGATTTACTGGCTGCAGCGATTTATTTTTTCATTTTTTATTTAAATAAGAAAAAAAAATAACTGTCTCCAAAAATTTTTTACTGATAACACTAAAGATCATCAATAGCTACTAAACAGAAAAAGAAAAAAAAGGAAAATTGATTAATAAACAGAGGAGAAAACGGTACCGAACAGTTTTGTCTTTCCCATTTATAGGAAGATTATCCACTTTTTTTTTAAACAGAATTTCCCGCAGTGCATTTATCGGGAATATTGAAACGAATGCAAGGTTTGAAAGCTTCTTTTTTACTGTCTCTATTACAATTTTTACGAAAACAAGATAATCAGTCTAGTGCTTTGAAAATCAAATATTTTCTTAAACGAACTTAAAAGAGAAAAAAATGTGGTCAGCCAGACAGGATATTTCACATACTGAATATTCTGCGTGTTAATTTAAAGATTACCATAATTTACATTTACATAGTACTAAATTCAAAATAAAGATATTTAATTTTTAATTTGTAATACCGTATATATTTCTCGCCTAGTATTAACGTAAATGTATTTATTTATGTGCTTACAAATGTTTGCGCCTTTATTTGTCTAAACGATTACAAAGTTTGTAATTTTTTTTAACATGCCGAGAAACTGGTCATTCATACAGAACAAAAGGATATTGTTTTTTTTTTATTATTATTGTTTTTCTTAATTATAAAAAGATTACCATTCAGATTTGTTGAAGACACTAATGGTCATTACATATTTGTAAATACAGGGCATACAGTAGGATAAAAGTGGTATAACCTAGTGGATTGGTGCGATCCGGTGACGAAACAGCGTTACCTCGAAAAAACGAAATGCTTTATAGAACATTATGCTAATTACTCAGTGGATGAAGTAAATTTAAACGTACGTATTGAGATTCTGCGGTTTTAATTAACGCTTTTAAATAACGCTTTTATCGAAATATCTATTTAATCGTAATGCATAAGCTGTTTCTATCATCCCCGCTTTTAGCTATGCGTATTAAGCGTATTATGGCGAATAATTTTGCCACATCGTGTAGTGGCCGTAAGTTTGCAAAATATACACACTCCAGGAGTCGAAATTTTCAAATGAATTACTGAAATTACGTTTGTAAATGGTCAAAATTCTTTTAAGCATTTGAATTGCCCGTAAAATGTTTTTCCCCTCGACTAATGTGGAACTAAACTGACGAAGATTATCATTTTGATAATTTCAATTTACCAGAATTATCGCATATTCTGCTAACGACGGAAAATAATTAAAAAGGGTAATTAAATAAATTCTATATATTATTTACCTTAATACATATCGGTATTATCACCAGTATTTGTAAATTTAAGCTTAATTATAATAATATGTAATCACATAACGGTAGGGGCGGATCCAAAAGGACATTTGGCGGGTGGGTTATATAATTACGTAAAATATTCTATGGTAGGTAGTAGATTTGAGAAATAACCCTTGTTTCATAAAGAAAATCAATGTTATAACAAATTTTTTCATGGAAGCTTTGGTTCGGAGGGGGGGGGGGGGGATGCTCCCTATTTCACTCCCCGTAGATCTACCTCTGCATAACGGGCATTTGCTTATGTAGCGCATGTCACAGAGAAACTTTCACAAACTCTTCCTGAAGCCACGGTTTCTTTGCGACCTCTTATTTCCTGAAAAGTGTTCATAATAAGCATACATGTACTTTTACATTGAGACTGCTATGATTTCGTTTGATTTCTAAATGCGTTCCTACATATATAAATTAATGCAACTTAATTAAAACGGTATAGCCTAAAAAGTCTTTCTTTGTTTACATGTTTTCTATCCTGTGTATATGCTATATTTGTTATTCCGATACGTATGAATATGAGTAGTCAATAAAAGCGGGGACTTTGAGGTCCGCTAATCCGAACCCCAATTCCTGTCCCGGAGGCGAAAATTCACCCCAGACCGGTAATCCGAACACGAAATTCACCCCAATTCATGTCCAGGTGGTCAAAATTCACCCAAGTTTCCTCCGATTCCTCGGAGTTTCCCCCGGACGGTTCCCGCTCATTTCCGATAAACCGTACGTCCAAACAGTGTCCCGAGGTCAATAAACTATCCAAAGTGTTATTCTGGGGCGCAAGTAACCCCAATTAGTGTCCAGGTGCTGAAAGTTCCCCCAAGTTCCCCAAATTTCTCCGAAATTCCCCCGTACGCGTCCCGCTCGTTCCCGATAAACCGAACCGATTATTAATTAACATAAGTATATTAATTAATGTCTGAAAGTAACCCCAGTCTCCGCTCGCCCCACCCTCCCACTGCTTTACCACAATTTTTTTTCAAAATTCCGAGGCCTAAGTAAGAAAATTCCAAAATTTAACCCCAATATGTTATTTAAAGCGTAAATCCAACATATAACTCCAGTTCACACCTCTCACACGCATATTTCGTTCCCGCGCACGCTCTGGTCGCCGTCGCGAAAGCGCACGCGCTGATCCCACGCATACCCCGATCTCCGCCGCGATATCACACCCACACACACACCCACACACACGTGCTCCGTTCCCGATACCGCGATTATTTCTTTAATATATTTCAAAGTCTAAATTTTAATTTATTTCAAACTATATGTAATATATTATTATACATACGATACATATATATTTTTTTTTAACGATCTTTCATATTTTTACAAGTATAGACGCACCCGCGACGAAAAATGCTCCAATCATATTCTTGCATGCAAACACTACCGCGTTATAGTACTTTTTTTTATCTATAATTTTATTTTATCGTATTATATAATTATTTTTATTATAATTTCTTATCGCGTGAATATATAGCTATGTGGCGGTATGATGGGAAAGGATATGGATAAATAAGATGTGAATTAGTTCCCGGAGAACTGAAAAAATTAAACATATCGTAATATATATGGAATATACATTTAATAAAAATATGCGTGCATGATTCTCGCATTAATTAATATTTTATATTTCGTAAATTATTTTTCCGCGATATACACGAGTGTGTGTAAGTTTCGCCAATGCTGAATGTGTAGAGAGAGAGAGAGAGAGAGAGAGAGAGAGTGAGATGGAAAGACAGACAGATCGAAAAATCCTGCTAGTTTTACAAGACATGCTGTGTTGGAAGAAAAAACGCGGATCGAAGGAAAAAAATGTCGCTAATTGTGATGAACGAGTGAGTGAGAGAGTGTATGTGTGTGTGTGATATAGAATATTATATTCTCCGACGCATCGATGCGATCGTGAAAAAACAAAAAATACATCGAAAAAAGGCTCCGGATGTCTCCGAACAACAACATTTGCGTTGTAAGGCTATCCATTTGTAAAAATGTACCGTTACAATACCGATCTTCGAAGAAATTAACGAAAACGACTTCTGAAGGTATATGTACCGAAGAAACATGTTTTTTTCTTCATTGCATGCATGCAGGTATGATACACATTTGTCCCTTACGGACATCTTCGTTTGAACAAAGGGGCTAATGATCTGAGACCGCTACAACATGACTAATGATTGTTATAGCACAACCTGAAGATCAACAGTTTTCAAAGTTTTTAAAACGATTTTTAAAAAGATTTTTTCAAAGTTTTATTTAATCATCCGTCCATCATTTAATTTGGTAAGTACATTCATACATTTATTTACTTATTTATTTAAATTATTTTCTATGTGATCATTATTTTAAACGATACGGTACCATAAAAAATTAGCGTTCTATTCAATATTAAAATATCAAAGATTCTTCTTCTAATACTCATACAAACAAATAATTTATTTCTCTTTTGTGAATTACTTTTTTTGATTTCCTACAATACTCATTATCATTGATTTATTAAAAAATATATCCGTAAAACTTAAACGAAGTATACATTTAATATATTTTTCTTTCCCATAGAAGTAATGAAATATATTTACCTGAGATAAAATTATTTTACTTTTTTTGTTTACGATAGAATTTCATACATTTTTATTTTATTTTACATTATATTAATTACCTCATGTGTATGAATCACATTTCTTTTAGTGTATTCCTGGATTTTTCTTTAGAAAAATAATTTGGTGTGAGCAGTTTCGTGAGTGACAGCAGATCATTATAGATACAGATTTATATTCACAGCCATCCACGTGGCAAATTACACTCAGCACGGGATTGATCTGTTCACAAAAGCGGATTTTCACGACCTAGCCTTCAAAACACATTTTTCATTTTTTGGATCTTTTGCTGTTTGTGAGTACTTAACTTATCTATTTATTTACATTTAATATATAGCACATTTGATATCCATGAAATCGATTTATTTTTCCGATTTTACTTCTCTACCATATCTCCTTTTACCTGTGAATATGTTGTTGATTTATATTTATGTTATTTCATTATGTGATGTTTTATCTCACTACATTTTTTATTTACGTCTACGAAACCAAAATGGTGAAAAAAAGAAAATTCTGACTTAATACATGATGATTTTCTTTTTAGAAAAAGAAAAAATGATACAATATTGATTACTATGCTAAAATATACTTCCCTTCTTTATAAAATAAAAAAAAAAATGTAAAAAAAATAAAACTAAAGATCGCACCATACGTTTCTTTTTTATTTTTTCAGATAACAATCACATTCAACTTCTCTATCAACATCATGAAACTATTTTTATATTCATTAATTTTATCTTGTTTTAAGCTCAAAAAAAATAAAAAAAGTCATGAAACATACGTATGCAAAGAAGTTGTAAACAATAAATATTATAATAATTTACATCATAATATAAAATGTTATTGTAATAAAAGTGTAAATTATAAGAAATTGCTTTGCATAAATTATCACATGCTTAACAATTTGGATGATCACATTTTCAATTATGATCACGTTTTAAATCGTTTATTCCCCCTACTCCCAGCAAATATTGTTAGACCCGTATATATTAAGGAAATAGAAATTATGTTAGCTATATTAGAGTTAGATCTCCGTAAATATTATGAAACAGTATTTGCGATATGCCCCACACCCAAACATCAACATTATAAAAATAAATTAAAATCTCGTACATATCGTTATAGAACTCTACCCTATAGTGATATGGTAAAACAACTATTCAATAAAAATAAAATACTCAATTTAAATTTATCAAGTTATATATCAAATATTCACATATTTAGTACTGTAAAAGATCATAAATATTTTTGCAATACATCCCCGAAAGATATGCATACAGTCATGCACAATGTAGGGTTATTGTTTTCCAATAACATCCCGAAATATGTAGATCCTTTTGCAATGTATTGCAAAAACTTTATTGATCATAAACTACTTCTAAGATGTAATGCTAAAACAATTAATTTTACCAATTATTCAAAATTTACACGTATAAATAAAAATAAAATAGATTTATTATTCAGCACTTACACATTTAACATTAAAAAGAATTATGTATATAAGATAGATTGTGAGGAAGAGGATCATGTTTATATTATTAATTTATTAAACAATGTAATAAATAATTTTAATTTTAATAATAATATGTTTTATGACGATGAAAATATATTTACAAATGATTATATTTATGACATAATTGATTACAACTCGATCGACGACAAAGTTTTTTTCAATATTTTTTCTAAAATGTTGGATTACGAGTCGTCGTATAATTATCGTGTTAATTTATTACTTATTTTTACATTTAATATAAAAAATTTTAAAAGTACAATTAATAAATATAATATTAATATTGATGAAAGCAAATATGTTAAAAAAATTTAAAAAAAATAAAAAATTACGCATTTTAGACAACTTAAATATTTTTATAAATAACAAAAATTCTGTATATACACTATAAATATATTTTTATGTTTTATTCAATGAGTTTTATTATTTCATATATAATATTTTAGCATATATGCATACGTAAAAAATTATAATCTCGCATAAATAAAAAGAAAAAAAGTTATACAATAGTTTAGGGTTCGTGCTTATTTTCAAAAGCCGTTTTCCAAGAACGGGGGTAAAAAGGGTCTATTTCTATCGTTTATGTACCAAATTGAGCTGATCAATTTCATGTTAAATTAACATCCTTAAATAACATCTTATTCAATATTTTAAAAAGGTTCTTTTCAAACAATGGAATAAAAAAAGGTCACTGCACCGGATGTCCGTAGCCATGAATGGGTCATAAATAACCGTTTAGAATGTCACTTTTCAGGCTCTTACATGATCTAAATACGTCGTTAAAATAAAGATATATTGCGAAAGCGGATTTTACAGGTATATTTTGTGGAAAAACTTGATTTGACATGTTGCAAAGGAGAAATACGAGGGTGGTAGTTTGAGAAATCAAATTTCTCCGATCACTTGAGTTTGCAAGTTCGTGCGATATAGTTTTGTGTTTCACACAGCGTTCTAATTATTTTTCAAAGTGTTTTTTTTTTAATTGTATAAATACGTTCCGTGTTACTAACCTTTTTGTGTAGCAAAATAATATTTTTGTTAACGTTTGTTTTTTTGTTTTGTTAATAGCGATTATAATGGCCGCATCAAACGCGGAGTTAGTTAAAATGTTCCCGACGCGTGTATTATTCCACGTGGAAAATATGGATACTAAATTTCGTAAAAGACTCGCAACGTTCCGGATTGTTAACGATAATTTTAATATTCGCAATATCGATAAATATTTAGAAAAAGTACAACCGATCATTTTAGATTTAATTTCTAATAACGTAGATACCGGGATAAAATGCAGTATGGTATTGCATTCGACGTTCCGCCGCGCGACCGCGATTACCAAAGGTGATCATATCGCTCAAACGTACTTTTCGTCGGATTGTAAACATTTAGTCGCGGGAGACGATTTCGACGACTTTTTCGATACGTCGTTCCGTAAAATTAAAGAAAAAATATCGAATTTCGATCACGTGAAAGGCTCCGGTTGGACGATTGACCGGATCGTATACCTCGAGGTAAAATTAAATTTTGCTAATATTTTGTCGCGCGCGTCTTCGTTTTTACCGCTACCGAAAATTATTAGTGCTCGTAAAGCCGTAATTAACGTACAAAATCATGACAATTTATGTTTTAAATATTCTATGCTCGCAAAGTTCGTGAATATAAGACCCCACGAAATGCACAATTATAGAAACAAGCCCGAGCTTGACGCGAAGTACGACTGGCAGGGAATTTCGTTCCCAGCCAGTCTCGATGACGTTAAATTGTTCGAAAAAAATAACGCGAATTCGTCGATTAACGTTTACGGGCTCGACGAAAATAATTTTGTGTACCCTGTTAAAATATGCAAAGAAGAACGCTCAGACCACACCGATTTATTACTAATATCTCAAGGTGAGAAGCGTCATTACTGCTACATCAAAGATCTGGAACGTTTGGTTGGTCAACAGATTTCAGATCATAAGGGACGCATTCATATATGCAGACGGTGTTTGTGGCACGTGGATAGCGCTGAAAAATTAGCGGAACATCGAAAAATTTGTGGCGATCATTCAGCGGTGGCAGTAGAAATGCCTAAACCAGGTAAAAATATATTACAGTTTGACAAGTTCCGGCAGCAACAATATGTGGGGTTTTCAATCTATGCGGATTTCGAGTGTTTTATTCAACACATTACGGATGAAAATCGTGAAAACGAAGATGAGGAAGATGGAGAAAAAGAAGAAGAAGAAGAACCGTGTGTACGGAGAACTCAAAGTGAGTTGGCGCAATCGAATACCGTTAAAGTTCATAGGCACGTGGCTATGAGCTACTCGTACTTAATCGTTTCGCGTGCTGAAGGTTACGAATTGCCTCAGTGTTTACGTGGTCAAAGACTTTATCGCGGCCCTGAGGCTGCGAAAAAATTTGTCGAGAGTCTCGTTGAAGACGCGAAAACGGTGTACGACATTTACAAACAGAAAAAACCAATCGTTATGACCGCGAGTGATATTGTAGCGTTCGATAACGCTACAATTTGCAATATTTGCTCGAAAGCAATTATAAACACCGATAAAGTTCGTGATCACGACCATTTGACGGGTAAATTCCGCGGCGCAGCGCACTCAAAATGTAATTTGTAAATGCGGCTTCCGTATTTCCTCCCCGTAATTATTCACAATCTTACCGGTTACGACAGTCATCTCATCGTCCGCGAGTTGGCTTACGATACATTAGACATTAACGTACTTGCAAACAGCGAAGAAAAGTTTAAAGGATTTTCAAAACAAATCGTACCGGGAAAATTCCAGCTTCGATTCATTGACTCGTTCAATTTCATGGCGTCGAGTTTGGAAAAATTGGCGAGTTACCTGCCCGACAATGGATTTCATCATACCGTTTCGAACATCAAAGACCCTGGATTACTCTCCCTTTTCCGACGAAAAGGATATTTCCCGTACGAATACTGTAGCGATCCTTCGAAACTTGAAGAAGAAACGTTGCCTTCGCGGTCTGCTTTCTACAGTTCGTTATCGAAATCAACAATCACGGAGGATGCGTATCAACATGCACAGAATGTATGGAATATTCTTAGAGTTCGGAATTTGGGCGAGTACTCCGACGAATATTTACGAACTGATGTATTATTATTAGCGGACATATTCGAAAATTTTAGAACGGTATGTTTTAATATTTATAAATTAGACCCGGCATGGTCATATACTGTGCCAGGGTTTAGTTTTAATGCGATGTTTAAAATGACCGGTATTCGTCTAGAATTATTAACGGATTATGATATGTATATGTTTTTCGAATCGGGAATACGCGGTGGTTTAACGCAATGTGTACAAAGATATTGCGAGGCCCGTAACCCATACATTACGAATAATAATGTACCGTCCCAGCCTTCGTCATTTTCTTCATCGCTCAATCAAATGTGTAATCCATACAGAAATTTTACATCAAAATTTCATATTATCGGGAATAATAATAATAATTTACATATTTAGTTTTATTCGTACTGTTTGTATATATTTTTTATGATTCATTGCATGCACATAATTTCATATCATCGCTCGCTTTTTGTATCCTCGTTCGTCGCTCATTTCATGTATATATTTTACGTTTTTATGAGGCATGTAATAAATGTTTTCTCTCATTTCATTATTTACACGTTCATTATATTTTTTACCATTATTATTTACGCGCTTGTGTGTGTGTGTGTATGTGTTTGTTTAGAATTAATGCGAAGGTTATGAGGAAGATGTGTGGAAAAAAAGTAAAAAACGCTATATATGAAAATAAATCAAGTATATTTCATAATTTTATATATAAATTTACAAAACATCATATGTTAAAAAAGAAAATACAATTCAAAAAATCTTATTAACTAAAATATTAACGAAATTTTTAAAAAGAAAAAAATAAAATTTAATCGTCCGGAAACAGTTTAAAAACAACTTCGCATTTTCCGCAATCGCAAACGACGTTTTCATCGAAAAATGTGCTATCTTTAGTTTCATGAATCATTTCTCGTATAAAATCAGTAAAAGATTCATGTTTGCATTGTTTACAATCTTTAATTAATGATGCATGCACTCTAGTAAGAGGATATGAATCTGGTATATCAAAACTGTTATGTTTAGAACATGGTAAATATTTTTTAATATTTTCATTATTCTTCATCATTTCAGGTAGTTTATCATATAATTCGAAAATTTTATCCGGGCATTCTGCGATTAATATCTCCGCGGTAGTTTTCTCCAGCATTTCATGTATGGGGTATTTTAATGCAGATAAAACTGGTCTAACATTCATATCAAACCATTTCACCATTACATGCGCATTTTGTAACGAACATGCATTAGTTTTTCCGTCAGTGTGCGCGTCACATTTTACAACATTTGAAATAGCGTGGTACTTATTGTTTAAATTTCGTAAATTTGGCATAGCATAACGTGTTTCTAAATTAATTATTTCGTAATTTGAAATCGATGATTCCATAAATTTTTCCCATATAGTTTCAACTTTTGCGTCTCCTTTAACGTAAATTTTTAACGGCTGGAATCTAATTAAAACATTTTCCAAATCGATCGATATATTTCTATAATCAGAATCTCCGGCATTCCACGGAATAGAATGATAATTTCGCGTAAGCCACCAATTTGTACGTCTTTTACTATTTGATAATATATCCCAATCGAACGGTGGTTTATAAATTTGATGAAATTGTATTTCACCATCCAGACTTAAAATCGCTAGTTCCTTAATTATGTAGGCATTATCATTATTTTTAAAACATTGAAAATCGATTATAACATCGTACATATTATTATTCATCGTTATTAACATCCAATTACAACAGCGAAACAAACTTTTTATAAAAACTTTATTACTTTAAAAAATACAAACGGAAAAAACTTAACGCGAGCAAGAACAGTACTTTCACAAACATAAAACAACAAATACTAAATTGTAAAACGAGGTTCTTTTGTATTCACAACTCTAATACATTATAACTGGTTGATTTATCGTGTATAATAAGAGCGTAACATGACATGTTTGAAGGTACATTATTGAGAGTCTTAAAATCAAGTCTAATCTGCAGCGTACTACCGTCATTTAAGAGCTCGTTTTGAAAGTTACACGGTATGATGAAAAGGGGGTATTTACTAAGAAAATCTTCTACACTCACAGCAGGGTGCGACGGTTCTTTTCCATAATACATTGTTTGAAAATTGGCATATAACAAGTAGAGGTTCCCGAACCTTTTTCGAGCAAAATCTAAATTCATTACTTCGTAAGGATATCTCGTTGAATTTATGTAGGCGCAAATTTCAGTTATATTCAAATGATCGAATGTTGAACTATCTTTGGTTAAATTATTTTGTTTATTCGTTTGAAATCCAATAATAATGAAACGAGGACGTTCTACAGTTGATGATGATTTAATTATCCAACTGTGTTCCGAAACAGTGGGCAGAGCCGGTTGATGAGAAAGTGTCCATGCTCTAAATTGAATAGGCACGTACTTTATCTTCTTTATTCTGTTAAGTAAGGATATTTTTGCGCGATCGCTCAATTTAACAAACGGTAGTTGCCATGCAATTGTTTGAAATGTTACATTAATTGACTTATCGTTTGTTGCGGTAAAGGCATTTTTGTCACTGTTGGCACGGATGAGAACAATTTCTTGACTTGCGTGTACGATAGCACGCCTATAGTCCTCTGCAAAACCAAATATGTACCATAAAGGAATAATAAATTGAAATTCCAACAACATTTTAGCTCCGGTGTCTGCTGATGTTGAGGGGGTTGATGGATCTGTAATTTCTCGTGTAAATACTTTTAATTCTTCCGTATTTAGAGCGCATGTACTATAATTGTAATCTGATTTGATATCTTCCGAATATAATAATCTACGCATGAGAGTCGTAATTCCAGGGTGTCGTACACATTCTATAGTATTTCCATTAATTTCATACCGTAATTCAGAGAACAAAAATAGCGGACCATTCATTGAAAAATTTACAGATGGGGAAACTGTACCTTGTAGAAGTAGATAACTTTCTGACGGTAAAGTAATAACATCCTTTTGCTGAACAGGTATTCGTATTTCATCGCTAAGATCAAATTTTGAACTGGCATAAGGTTTGTGAGTATGTATTTCATAACTGGCAACCGTATCGTCCGTAAGTGTATTGGGTGAATCAATTTGTAATATATGTTCCATTATACTGCACTGCACTAATATATACGATTTATCTTATTCAACTAACACGCTGTAACCCAACGACTTAAGCACACGAATACTTTTACTACTCAACGTGATTCTTCTTTTTCTTTCTCTATTTATATAATTTTCTTCGCTTCGAACAGGCGTTTGAGAGCGTATATATATATACTTTTATTAGTGTATATGATAGGCATTTTAAACGTTATTAAAAGCCTTATTAAGATGATTACGAACTGGTTAGATGCAAATTTATAATCAAATCTTCACTAGCAAAATCAACGATATTCCCGTTTTGGACCTTTATATATACATTTAACTCTGAAATATAATCCGTGCTCACGGGTAAATAAATAATCGTTTTCGGGGTTTCAGAAATCTTATATCCGGGAGCTATATTTAAAGGAAAACTGTAAATGAGATGAGACGATGTTCCATTCGTATATCCTCCTGATGCTATGCTACAATATACATTCAATATATTAATCAGTGTAATTTGTACCGTGTTAGGACTCGTATGTTTCATTAGAGGATGTAAAACATCTGAAACACCATCAAAACCCAATAATGGGCCAATACTCCGCGGACCGGTAAATTGTATGTAATATTTGCTTTGTATAACACACTTTAACGTTCTTTCGTCACCTTTTATAATAATACCGTCATCTAAATGTTCTCGTAAGTATTCTTCGATATCGCTCACTTCATAACATCCGCTAGGTAATATAATAGATTTCGGAGGTTCATTCACGTTTTCCACATAAGCAGAATCATAGTAATATAGCGTATAACATTCAGACGTGATATTATGTATAGAATGATATGTTGTTAACGATACTAATCCAATACTCCACTGACGATTATTTGCTAATAATAATGGTGGATATACATATATTACTAATCAAATTACCTTTTTTACCACTTAACTGAAATAAGTACGACATGGCGATATAATAATAAAAATAATCGTAAACTATATTTTTTTTAAATAAACTTGTATTCGTATACAATAATCGAAAAAATTTTATAAATGTACATGCTTATATATAAATTTTAACGTTTTCGAACATCAAATGGGGCGGGTAATGTATTTGTTAGAAATCTTAAACATAGTTCTCCGCAATTAACCGTATTATAACTTTGATATGCACATCTATTGTATAAAATCTCAATCTTTGGATCGTAATTGCGTAAATAATTAACTATCTCTATGGAGGGTGGTAGATTACCATAACTATCGAAATATTCTGCACGTTTTGCATTCTTTCTGTATGCAATCCAGTGAGTTCCAGGACCTTTTTGCAAATCCATATTAACAATCGCGCACTCATTTTTCTTAGGTTTGGTAGGCAGCCCATCTCGATCAAAAACTCCTCTAAAATTTGGAATTTTTAACTTTTTCGCGTAAAATATAATATCTAAATTTGTTAAAGCTCTATTGTCAGGTATAGAGTTAACCTCGAAAAAACTGATTACGTCTCGGTCCGCCACTATATGGAGCTAAATATAAACCAAGACCACTTCGATATGGTCGTAAATAAAGTCCTTTGCCAATCTTTTTATCAATTTTTAGACCTTTGCCTGATTTAAAACTTTTTCGAGCATCATTTACATCCTTCACAGCTTTTGCCATTGATGATACTGACGATGAAATTCCACCCAATGTAGCAATACCAGCTAATAAGGGGATAAGGGGTAGAGCTCCTCCAGTTTTGGTAATCGGAATAATTCGAACATTTTCGTTATCAGCTACTATAGGATTTAATTTTTTAACGGCTGTAATCGCTTGTTTCATACGTCCTTTAAGAGTTTTTTCTTTACGAACAGCCTTCCGCGCTACATTTAACACGTCTCTGAAATATAAGTTTTTTCTTTTCGATGATTTTGATTTAGTTTTCCGTTTCGCCGCTTGTTTTTTCCCGGAACGACATCCACCTCCTAATTTACGTTTTACTTTCATAGCGTTCGTAGTTATCCAAGCAGCCGCTTTCTCCCCGAAACTATTATCTGATGCTTTAACACGTTCCCAAGCTTTATTTTCTAATAATCTGTCCGCTTCAGCTCGATTTTTATTATCAGAATACTTGCTATATGCTATATCGTGTGCTTTAGCAGCTTCATCCAGTGGGTTTATGTATACCTGTTACACCACGACTTAGTTGACGATCTAACTTTGTACCGGGTCCCAAATAATTATAACCAGGATAATGTAATTGTACTGGAAGGTTGTCTATAACTCTATTCAACACAGTTCCCAGACCACGATCACGCTTTATATTCTTTTTTAACACGTTAACTTTTCGTTGCTTTCTCGCCATATTCAGAAATATTTTTCTATATATATACTTTTTATCACATGACTCTGCGAGTTTTAACGCTATATATAGGTGTATTTACACTTTTTATCCGGTGTTGATGGTGATTATTAAATCAGTAAAATAAGCTAAAATGAAAATTGAAAAGCAATCAACTATATTACCTATAAGTAACGTGCTAACACTAGTAGAAGGTAGTGATACGTCAGAACGATATAAACATGGCTCGTTGTTCCCAAATAATATAAGATGTTTAATTATTGGTCCGAGCGGATGTGGAAAAACAAATTCGTTATTTACGTTATTAACACATTCGAATGGGTTGCGATACGAAAATGTCTACATATATAGTACTTCTTTATATCAACCGAAATATAAATTGTTAGATACGATATACAAGTCTACGCCTGAAATTGGTTATCAAACATTTGACAAGGAGGATGATGTAATAAAGCCTGATGCGATTAATCGGAATTCTATATTTATATTTGACGATGTACCTGCAAATACTTCTCACCCTGTTCTACAACAGTATTTTTCGATGGGGCGGCATAAAAATGTGGATTGTTTTTACTTGTGCCAAACATATGTAAAGATCCCTAAACATATTATACGTGATAACGCTAATTTCATACTTGTCTTTGCGCAAGATGATATAAATATACGTCATATATACGATGAACACGTTAATGGTGCTTGTTCGATTAAGACTTTTAAGAAGCTTTGTAATGTATGCTGGAAGAATAAGCACGGATTTCTAGTGATTGATAAAGAGTGCGAAGTATATAAAGGGCGGTTTCGTCGTGGTTTCGATGAGTTTATAGTGATTGAAGACATAAAAGATGGCTATGAATAGCGTTAAAAGAAATATAGAAGATGAATTACAACTTAAAACTGAATTGGAAAAGATACGTACTGATATAATGAATAAATATAATGCGTTAAAGTATGCGACTAAATCTATTACAAATACTTCAGCTGCAATGCTAGAACCTATTACGAAACCATTGTCTGAGATTCGAGAAGCAATACAAAAACCAAAAGGAATGAAAAAGTCTGATGTTACAATAATTAATTCTCCAGTTGCAAAACGAAAACTAGTACATGGTACTCCCAGGAAAGATTTCGATGAAGAATTGGAAAAAGACACGTTTAATCTAAGTGAAATAGGCCCCTTTCGTATTGATGGAGATGAAGTTGAACCTAGAGATCAAATTTACGGAATAAAGTATAATCCTATTCTCGATGAGTATATGCTGGGTACAACAACAATTTCATGGAATAAAGATCGCGGAGAAATATATTTAGGAAAAGGAAACAATCGCATGAAATTTCCTTTCACGGAGGGTGTACTGCATTTACTATTGGAGACTAAAGTAGATAAAAACAACTATGATGACGATGATTTGGAGATATATAAACAATTATTGCAATTTACTGGAGCTCATTTGCGTGGTAATGGTATGATGAAAGGTCTTGACAATGTGAAATATAAGAATATAATTCGCCCGTTGTTTCGAACTGCAGAGCACAGTGGAAAAGGTTATAACGAAAATTTATCGAGTACGACGCATAAGAAAAAGAAGCAGAATCGTATATATAATGATGTCAACGCTGGGATAAGTCTTAAAAGACCGCGATTCGAGTATTGGAACGATCCTAATGAATTAGTTGAACGATTACAACTGTTACACGCGTCTAAACAAAGTGGTAATACAGGTGTAGATAATGAAATTTTAGCGATCGAGGAAGAGTTGGCTGAAGAAGGATATATTAAGTTACCTTATTGATTATTAGTATTAGAAAAAAATATGCCTACGAAAAAATCATCTACATCAAAATCCTTACAACGTGGTATAGCTGACGAACTTCATAAACCTGCGCGAAAACGATATCCTACGCGATGTGTGCAACTTTTAGGCATAAACGATTTATGGCAAGCTGATTTGATTGATATGGCTCAATATGCAATATTTAATCGAGGACATAAATTTATATTAACCGTAATAAATGCATTTTCTAAATATGCGTGGACCATTCCCGTAAAGAAAAAGAGTGGGTCGATAATTGCTAAAGCGTTAGAAAAAATTTTAGCTGAAAGAGGTGTTGAAGCCCCTAATCATTTGCAAACAGATCAGGGTACAGAATTTTATAATCCACAAGTACGAGCTATTTTAAATCGTAATAATATTAATTTGTATAGCACCCATTCACCGCTTAAAGCGAGTATTGTAGAACGTTTTAATCGTACAATAAAGAATTGGATATGGAAAGAATTTACTGTTAATCGTAATAAACGTTGGTTACAAGTTTTACCTGAACTTACCCGAAAATACAATCTGAAAATACATCGCACGATCAAATTTGCACCTGCCAATGTAAATAAGAACGTTGAAAGACAAGTTGCAGAAAATATTGCAAGAGAATGTAGTAAAGCTGTTGATCGATTCTCTCTCCCGAGCAAATCAAAAATTTTTAAAGTTGGTGACGTAGTACGTATAAGTAAAGTTAAAACGTTATTGGAGAAAGGTTATACCCCTAACTGGACCGGAGAATTATTTACTATAAATACAGTGAATTCTACTTTCCCCACGACGTATACGTTAAAAGATAGGGGTGGTAAACCGTTAGTTGGTACTTTTTATGCGGAAGAATTACAAAAAACATCTTACCCCGACGTGTATTTAATTGAACGTGTTATTAGACGTCAGGGCGGAAAATCGTTAGTTAAGTGGTTAGGATTCCCGAGTTCGGAAAATTCCTGGATCGATAATAGCGTTTTAGTAAATATTTAGTCATGCCACTTCATAAGAGCGGAAAATATATGCCCGATGGTGCATCTTCAGAAAGTGTAAGTATTGTTTTAGATTCGAACGGAAATTATAATTTTAAAGGAAAACGGTTATTAAACGTTAGTATGTTACAACGAGAGCCATCAGAGTCTGAGGTTGTATCTTACAAACAGATGAAAACTCTCACAGCTGCGGAAATACGTGATGTACATGAAAAAGTAGAGCAGTTGAATTCGCTTGTTACGGAGAAAAATGCTGCATTACACGCTCAAGTTATGTTTTTGCATAAAGATTTAGATAAAAAAATTAGCGATAGTATTATGAAAATCGAGATTCATAAGGGTAATATTGATATGTTGAGTGAAGACGCTGGAAAATTTAAAGATGATACGAAATTTAAGTTTTCAACCTACGAAGATCAAATTAAAAATCTAACGGATAAACTAAATACGGTTTCAAAGTATCTTTCAGCATTACCTACACGCGTTTCAAAACATGAAAATGATGTGAAAGCCACAATTGAAATATTGGGAGGTTTAATAAACGAGTTAAGTGCAAAAGTGAGCGTATTGACAGAAAAGCAGATTACTAAGGAAATAATTGATAAACAACGTGAAGAAATAGAAAAACATTTTAAGGAGGTGATTGCAAAAGTTCGTGGTGAAATTAGAAAAGTAAAAGTACAACGTGGTGTAGATACGGTTCCAGTAGCTGCAAAAACTGATAATATGCCTGAACGGTTACACGATATTGATTCGAGTAATCAACAGAATGATCAAGAGGCATCAATACAAGCTTGAATTGGGAATATATTATCAACGATAGTAAAATTAAAAATATATATTAAATTGACTTTTTGTTTATGAAATAATAAATGTATATATGTGATATAATTTGTATGAAATAATGTAAATATATACACGAATAAGAAAAATACGTCTTTATTTATTTATTTTAAAAAAATACTATAACGCGGTGGTGTTTGCATGCAAGAATATGATTGGAGCATTTTTCGTCGCGGGTGCGTCTATACTTGTAAAAATATGAAAGATCGTTAAAAAAAATATATATGTATCGTATGTATAATTTTATATTACATATACTTTGAAATAAATTAAAATTTAGACTTTGAAATATATTAAAGAAATAATCGCGGTATCGGGAACGGAGCACGTGTGTGTGGGTGTGTGTTTGTGTGTGTGTGTGTGTGTGGGTGTGATATCGCGGCGGAAATCGGGGTATGCGTGGGATCAGCGCGTGCGCTTTCGCGACGGCGACCAGAGCGTGCGCGGGTACGAAATATGCGTGTGAGAGGTGTGAACTGGAGTTATATGTTGGATTTACGCTTTAAATAATATATTGGGGTTAAATTTTGGAATTTTCTTACTTAGGCCTCGGAATTTTGAAAAAAAAATTGTGGTAAAGCAGTGGGAGGGTGGGGCGAGCGGAGACTGGGGTTACTTTCAGACATTAATTAATATACTTATGTTAATTAATAATCGGTTCGGTTTATCGGGAACGAGCGGGACGCGTACGGGGGAATTTTGGAGAAATTTGGGGAACTTGGGGGAACTTTCAGCACCTGGACACTAATTGGGGTTACTTGCGCCCCAGAATAACACTTTGGATAGTTTATTGACCTCGGGACACTGTTTGGACGTACGGTTTATCGGAAACGAGCGGGAACCGTCCGGGGGAAACTCTGGGGAATCGGGGGAAACTTGGGTGAATTTTGACCACCTGGACATGAATTGGGGTGAATTTCGTGTTCGGATTACCGGTCTGGGGTGAATTTTCGCCTCCGGGACAGGAATTGGGGTTCGGATTAGCGGACCTCCCAGTCCCCGCTTTTATTGACTACTAATATGTTTGTTTCTTTTTTCGTATAACTAATGGGACAACTATTTAATGAAGATTCGCGTGACGGGGAATGAGCTAAAATATCATAACAGATCACTTTTGAGAAATTATTTACGGAATCATTACGAAATGCCGCGATGCGATAAATAAAATTTAAAATTACGTGACCGTCTATTACAAGCGGTGATATATTATAGTAGGAATGCAAAAAAAAAATATTATTATCATACACACCGATTCAATATAGAAATATGCCCCCCCCCCTGAAGATTATGATGTGGGAAAGTAACGAAATTTATGATTTAAATAATATAGAAGCAACAAACTCGATTAATATTATATACATATATGGCAATAATGTGAAATTAAATTGAGGGTAAAAACTTATCTGTCTTCTGCTCAGTAGTCGGCTCCGGGGTTCTTGTTCCTCGATGAAACGCTGACGTCGAAGTCCCTGTTCGCCGCGCCAATATTGCGAACCCACCTTTTCTTGATGCGCTACTGATTAAGGGAAAACGTGACGGAAAAGTTATGTAAAGACAAAAAAAAAAAAAAAACGAGAAAAAGATGAAGAAAACAAAAAAATAGACAAAACGACCAAAAAAAAAAAACTACAAATATACCGCGGGTAACTTGCGTCTTCTAAACGTCGGTCGGTGAGCATTGGGTTTTTTATTTTAGACGGATATACATATATTCGAAAAGGAAGAGATGAATTAAAATACATTGTTTAAAGGGCACGAAGAAGAACGCGATCACAACTTGCTTTTATTTCGGACGAACATACTACGCTCGATCTCTAACTCGCTTAACAGTTGCAGATAACAATGCGTTCTTATCGTATCCAATCTACCTGAGCGGTCTTTTATCCCTTATCACTGCTCGATATAGTACAACACAGTTCGATATAACGGTACGTGTTGTAGTCTGCGCGCACACGCGTATGCCACCAGCCCTTACATAAAGACACTGACGAGAGCCGATAATCGACGACGTTTTCGAAAAACATAATAATACTAAAAACAGAAATAATCATTTGTTATTTTATCGTCGAAAGATCGCGCAACCAACCCTGATTCGTATCACTGTGAATTTATGGATGTAATGATGTAATAAAATTTATTATCAAACTAATAAAGAACGCATATTATTTTTACTGGCGCCAAAAATTAGTAAAATATTACCTAGGGACTATAGTTACATTTACCGTATTATTTAATTTAAAATTTTACGTTTAATTGATACTTACCATGATAATCATTTTACTTAAATCTTTTATATTTAGTTTTTCCATGGTACACGTTTTATTAAATTTTTTTTGAAAGTTGAATGGAATTATTTTAACTTTTTTTTTCTCTACTCTATTACAAAAACCATTACAGGTCGGTTAGCACACACTGACAAAGAGGCAAACAAATTTCTCGACTTTGAAAAATATACATTAAAATTAAAGAGAAATTAATAAATAATCCCGAAATATAAGTTTTAATAATTGCTACGGAAATATTATTTACACTTAAGTCTTAAAACCTTGTCAACTAATTAGGTTTGCCATTATGGAGTGCAGGGCCGTATCTACTCCAAAATTGGGGGAGGACGCAAATATTTGTACTAATACACATATATATATATATATACATATATATATGCGTGTGAATGTGTGTGTACGTTTTATCATGAAATATATTTATTTATAAATGATACACTAAAGCCTTGTAGTCAGTTATTGTATATGCAATATTCAAACACTGCAATAAAAACAAATAAAGATAGTCGTTTCCATAGAATTCATAAAAAGTTTAGTTTTGTTTTCTTTTGTCAAAAATTGAAAAGAAATAAATTTATTCTGAATTTCGGTCCATTTAATTCAAACAATTATTATTTCGCAGACATTTCGGTGCGGTTTAAACCCAGAACGCCCCCCCCCCCCCGATACAGCCCTGATGGAGGGTACCTAAAGTGTGTTGTAGTTATTACAGAGCCCTGGTTTAGATATTTGTGAAGGCAACAAGTTAATTGTGTCATTAACCCCTTAACGCCCAAGCTATTTTAAAATGAGAATGAAGTTTTATTAATTTACTGTAATTAACAGTTGAGATAATAGGTGATCTATAAATAGATCGCTGGGCGCTACTGGTAATAAAAAAGCAAATAACTTTCCTCTGAATTTATGTTTAAAAATTAGCGAATTTAGTAAAAAAAAAATGAAATTTTTGTAAAATTAAAAACAACTAAAGAGAATTCAAAGAAAAAATATTATTTTACTGATCTAAACTTACATAGTTACATTTTTATAGAGAAAATTTGCAATAATTAAGTGTGATATAACGGAAAACATTTCATACAAAGCGTTATATTGCATTTTGTACAAAACGTAAGACCTCACATTTCTGAAATTGTTATCTTTTTTGGTTTTGTCTTTTACCTATAACATGGTCTTTTCTATCCAAACGCACAGGGTCTATCACTTTTGATCTAGATGACTTCATCGGAGGTCTTCTAATGCTTTTTGTAGAATGTGTTCCTCGTTTGAGGTACGCAACAGCAATATATCTTCGGATGTCTTTTATACTTTTCTTTTCGCAATTTGTTAAATTGAACAGAATATAAGTATTTACGACAGCCATATCAATAACTCTTGTAAAGATTGGCCAGTACCATTTTTTTCCACGGACTTGATTCACTGGGTAGTAGCCGGAGAAAATCAAAAAACCAATACAACTCTTCAAATCATCAACTGTAACTGAAAATTCTGACTTGTTTTTACACTCTTTTACATATCTTTCTGTTTCATTTCTTATGAATTCGTAAAATTCGGGAGTTTGAAATTTTTCGAAAATTTCAAGTGGATTCATATTTCCTAAAATACTTAAAATGCTTTCAAGATTTTCACCGGACAAATTACCTTCTTCGTTAAAAGTATAAATAGGGTTATTTTTTGACAAATTTGCTTTCGGCTCTTTTTTTGATTTTTTCGTGCATTTTTTTT
The DNA here is from genome assembly GCA_039619475.1 of Icerya purchasi. Classification (NCBI taxonomy): domain Eukaryota; kingdom Metazoa; phylum Arthropoda; class Insecta; order Hemiptera; family Monophlebidae; genus Icerya; species Icerya purchasi. The sequence goes on from CM077116.1 coordinate 275,032,680, forward strand.
GATAAATTCGAATCAACTCGTTTTTTATTTTCATTATTGGGCTAGATGGCTGCTGCTCTGTAATATTAGGGTCAAAATCATTTACGTTATTCGATTCATATTGTTCCTTTTCTTCTATTTCTTCCACCGGTAAAAATATTTCTACTTCACCTGACAGATCTTTCACTGATGGGGTAGTCATTTCATCATCATTAAAACACTCTTCGTCAGTTAATTCATTCACATCAGGCGGTATGGCAATTATATCTGATTCAATTTCCTTAGAAAACATATATTCTAATGCTTCTTCGACGGTGTGAAACACTTTACGCTGAGACATTCTGGAAGAAATGAAAAGGAAAAAAAGCGATATTAGTTACCACTAACGCCCAGCGATCTATTTATAGACCAGCATGTTTAAACTTAAATTTCAATAATAAAAACAGTTCTTTTTTAATCTAAATAACGCAGAATAATTAAAGAGGTATTGAAAATGTAGAACACGTAAAAAAAATTTAACTCACTTTTAAATTTTTTTCTGTTGGACACAAAATCGAACACTGCATTATGACGCTTCGAAATGGCAAACTTCAGACCTTAACTACTGGACTGATGTGGAAAAGAATGTTTCAAAATTCGTTTGGGGGTGCGACTACACGTGTAAGGAAACCAAACAATGACAGTAAGAAGTGATAAAGGATTTCGTTTTCAGTGGGCGTTCAGAAAAGTAGGTGATCTATAAATAGATCACTGGGCGGTTACGGGTTAAAAGAGTTCGTGAGGCACCAATCAGATCAGAAGCTAAAGGAATACAAAGAGAAAGCGGAAAAATTAAGTACCAGTGTTGGAACAGACTACAGTGACATAAACAAGAGACGTATTACTTCAAAATTTTCAGATGAGTCTACAGATAAAGTCTCAGTATACGGCGCAGAAAAATTTAAAAGGGACGCGCTAAACGTTGCGTTGGATAAGATGATTATGGATTTAAATAAAAGAAGCCAAGTCTATGAGACGTAGAGCAAAAAATTCAAATTTTGAATGGGGATTTGCAGGACAAAAATATGGAAAACATACGATCTGGAAAGTGTACGTAATGTTATTGATTATTATCCAGATGACATAGACGAACATTTAGCATGTGAGTGCATTCAGTTAAAATCGTATTTACTACAGTCTAAGCTAAAGTCTTACACCTCTCGCAGTGAAATTTTTATGCTAATTTATGAAAAGAAACTTGTTAATGTTTTCCCAAATTGCTATACCATCTTAAAGATTTTGTAACGTTGCCAATCACTAGCTGTGAAAACAAATTTGATGATATTCAACTGCAGAAAAATCAACACGAACTTAAATAAATACAGACTACGGATCGCAGTAAAGGACCAAGTAAAATACACTTCGGCATGCTGATAGATAAAAACCCAGAAATTTGACAATCACTGCAAGTACGTAAATGAAAAAATTACGAAATTTATTAGTATATATTCACAAAGCTGTTTAATGATAACAATCAGATGAATTACAAAAAAAAGGAATAATATTATCTAAAACAGTGATATTATCTAATCTATTATATAGTAGTATTATTTATTAGGATATGGTAAAGTTCAATAAATTTCGAAAATCTTTAGCAAGCATGCATAGCAGGCGCCTGTGCTTAGGATTTGGGGGGGGTTCTTCACATATTTATTTTATAAATAACAATACGTTTTTCACTAATATTCGTATTATTAATAATTTCCATAATTTTAATTTATATATTAATAATTTACATAAATGAATTACCCCGTATAAAGATATTAATAAAAATTACGTATGTCATTAATTATACTCGTAATAAAAAATTTTGCATAAAATATTAATGAAGTACCTAAAAATATACAGCATATTTTTTCTTTTTTCTTTTAAAAGTAGGTAAGAACACCCTAAAAAATCATCAATATTTATTTTAAATTTTTGATTTTTTCAGATTTTTGTGTATTTATAATAACTATTTCAGTTCTCATGGGGGGTACTCCCCCCCCCCCCCCCCCCCGTGGATACGGCCTTGATACATAGTACCATAATAATCAAACTAATCAAAGCTTACAAAACAATAAATTATACAAATGCATTAGTCATAGCTGGACTTTATACTTAGAAATAGAAAAACATATCACAGTATTTGCAATTAAAAATGAATTAAAGGTAGAACAGACTTTCGAAAAAATCACATATATAAATAAAAAATATATAGTAGAGAATAAAATAATAACAGACAGACAATTCAAAAAATTTGTCATAGAAGAATATGCGGAGAAGTTTGAAGCGGTGTCGACGAATCGTAGTGGAATAACGAAGGCTTTTTCCCCAACATTCAAGCAGAGATTAAACAACAATTATTATACACCAAATTACTTCAATGTACAATTTATATCAGGCCATGGGAATTAAAAAATATATCTGAAAAGATTCAAGATAGCAGAAACCGAAAATTGCATTGAAGACAGTGTCCAGCATTTACTGAATGGATGTAACATTTTAAATATGGAGATCGCGGAGGACTGTGGTGAATTGGTACGGGAAAAAATAAATATATTCAATAATTTGGCCAAAAAGGAGTTGGAATACAGAAAATACAATATCAAGAAATATTAGATCAATAATGATACGGATTCGTGGTATTTGACGCTAGAAAATATTATTCGATTAAAATCATTACTACGAGTATGTTCACGATTTCTCAAACGTCGTTCAATAGTGCTCCGTTACTGGCTTTATTATTCCAAGCTTGCTTACTCGGCTAAGAAACCGTAATTCCCGAATATATAATCGAACGTTCGAGAATATTCTGGGGCGGACACTGTCAAAGTGTGTTGCTGGTGGCAGTGGTCGAGTACAGCGATATTTTGTCAGTGGTGGATGCTGTCTATATAGTATACCACCGAGTATTAGCGAACAGAGGGCAGATTTTATGATTACCCGAAATGCCTAGGCAGGCGAGAGCGGGTGGTGTAAGAAAATATAAAGTTAATTGTTGGTAGCCGCGTATTCTGTCAATGTCGCATCTCGGTACCGAATGATCAGGCGATACGGGAATATAAATATTTATCTAGTCAAGGTCACGTTTTCCCATTTTATAAATGTTAAGTTAGTTTTGCCGTATTTTGTTGTTTGTATAAAAAATTGTTATTTTTAAGATAAATTTAAGTAATTAATTAATGAATAGATTAAGAATCTAAAAAAAGAATATAGAAAAAAGAAAAAAACGAAAATCGTTTTGCTGGACCTGTTCGAAATCGGGGCCTCGAAGAAATCAATGAAATTCGTTTTACTGGCAGCCCGAACTGAGGGCCTCGGAAGTACCAAACCTGCGGAAACCCATTAGGTCAGAATATTTAAAATTCATTTTTATTATAATACATTTTATTTCGTGTCATAATTTATATATATATATATATATATATATATATGTTTTTTTTTTCGATCATTTATTAAGCTAATTCAACGGTTGCGTATATATATATATATATATATATATAGAAGGAGAAGAGGGTTTTCCCGATACGTGAAGTATGCTGAAAAGGTTATTAGAAGAAAATACGAAAAAACTGATAGAACATCAGGATAGGAAATCAGAAGAATTTAGAAAAAAACTGATAGAACATCTAGATAGGAAGTCAGAAGAATTCAGAAATGATCTCCGGAAAGGTTGGCGGGAACTAAATATTGATGAAGGGTATAGAAGGAGAAGAGGGTTTGCCCGATATGTGAAGTATGCTGAAAAGGTTATTAGAAGAAAATACGAAAAAACTGATAGAACATCAGGATAGGAAATCAGAAGAATTTAGAAAAAAACTGATAGAACATCTAGATAGGAAGTCAGAATAATTCAGAAATGATCTCCGGAAAGGTTGGCGGGAACTAAATATTGATGAAGGGTCTGAAAATAACGATAATTATAACGATATTAAATTGAATATTAATGACACGAACAGTAATAATGATAATAATAGTAGCAGTAGTGGTAATAATAGTGGTATTTATGGCAAAAAAAATAATAATGTAACCGATGATCGTAATAGCGCAAATTATGTTAAAATAACTCGGACGGACGGAACTAGAAATTTAAAAAATAATCGTAAGGCACGGCCTAAAAGGAAAATAAGACGTAAGCGAAAAAAACTGAATATAACCCCTCCTCAAAAAAAAAAAAAAAAAAAATCGGGTATAGTAAAATAAATGACCATTATTTTTTTGGTAGAAGTTTCTTTGAAGTAGTGTGGAATAAAAGTGTAACGTGAAAATGCGCGGAGAATTTATTTTTTAACAATGGACAAAACACGTTTATATATTAAAATGAATACTTTTGATATTCATTATGGCCAATTTTTTCAAATGAATGAATTTTTTTTAAATATTTTTTCTTATTCAGGGTACAAGCAAATTACGTAATGCGGGGAGCAGTAGCCTTTTCGATTAGTTACCTATCGAAAGCAGCAAGAAGACATCATCTAAAGTACGAAAGAGTATTATTCGGAAAAATGGAAATAGAACCACGACATGCGGGGTGTGTAGATAACGTAGCCGAACGGTATGATTTCGAAATTTATAAACAATAATAAAAATTAGCAATAAAAAATTTAAAAAAAAAATATTTTGTTTATACTCTAATGTAGCGTTAATTATAACATGAAACAGAGTTCGACATGATAAACGGTTTTCCACTTACAAAGAGCAGCTTTGTGCCATTTTAGAGTCCGCGGGGACATAAGTTTCTCATTGTAATGTAAATGGTTACTAATATCTTCGCTTTATGTGTTGATAGGGCTTTAAATCCGTGATGACGGTCCAAGGAAAATACGAAAGAGGATAATTAGCAAAATCTTTTATAACGTTCTACTGCCGCCATAGTTCTCACCAGCGTAGTCATTATAGTAATTTTTCAAACAATCAAATCGAAAAATTTAACACGCACAATAGAACATTTTAATGATTTCGTTCTCTTCCTGTTAACACTTGTACGCTTTTTATAACTGAAAAAATAAAGATCAGCTAAAGCGCTAAAGATTGCTATTTTGAACCTTTGTTCTTGTTGCGAAATGTTAAACTTTTTAGACTTTAAAAAGGATAAGTACTATTTTTAATTAATTTTAAAACAATCAAGAGATAAGATTGTTAACGGTAGTTCTATAATTATTTTGTGTGTGTGTGTGTGTGGGGGGCCATATGTAGATGAAGAATCATATATTTTAAAATCAAAATAATTTCTAGAAAAAAAAAAGGAATTAATAATTATTATGTTGCACAACTCGTGCTTTTTAGCCGACATACTGAAGTCTTCTTCAAATTACATTTATGTAAACAAATGTTTTTACTCATTTTAATATTAAAATAATCGCACTTCAATTTTTTTAATACAATGAAAAGAGCCGCGATACTATTTTCGATAGTGGTATGCAATCCCAGTTCATTCGTACTTTCGCAGAAAAACAAAAATAAGTTAGAAAGTTACTTCTACTTTCTGGCAAAAAAAAAAAAAAAACATTTTCAAAGTAGAAAGATTTTCAGGCCAAAAAACTCGAATATTTTAATAATATTTAATTGAATGTGTTAGAGTAATGTTGTTTTTTTAATAATTGAAGCACATTGAGAGGGGTAGATTTTAAGATTCTGATATTTGTTAGATTAGATTTGATTGCCTTTCGTTTTTTTTAATCTTGCAGTTTTTTTCCCGCAGATTATTAGATTAAATTCCAAAAGACGATTGTAAATAATTTGAAGTGTTAATGAAAAGTTTTATTTTTATGCCTTGCAGCTTTTCATCAGCAGTCGGATCTGTGCATATAAAGAGACATTTCAATCAAACTGTCAAACGTGCTGTTCTCAGAATGGTAAACTCAATTCAAGATGAAATGTATAACATTTTAGAGAACGTGGATTGGATTGATGGAAGTACGAGATTATGAAAAATTAATTAACGAAGCTACCGGTGACTTTATTCGTATAATTTATTTGGGCTTATTTCTTAAATTTGATCTCTTTCGGCTCACTGATTGATACAACGTGGGGTTGGCCTGTTTCGATGGGTCCCAAGAATCCAATCGATATGTAATACGATGAGATAGTCTTCCTTGGAGGGACCCCACCATTATGATTTCAATTTGGGCGCCGCAATCATTAGAAACGACTCAAAATTAATTTGTTTATTTTTGTTCTTTATTTTATTTAATTTTACGGGCTTAAAAAATGTTTAGACACTGACTAAACAAAAACCGGGAAAAAAAAAAAAAAGAAAGAAAAAACATTCGGAATTGACTATGAAGGTATATTAAAGTTGCGATACAACACATTCTAGTTCTCTAAAAAAACATTCCAATACCGACGGCGGATTTTAAGAAACATGTTACTCGTTGTCTAGATAAAAAATTCCATGACACGTGGCTGGAAGTTCCATCAACAAATAAATTAAAAAGAATTAAACATCGTTCAGTGCCATGGTTAACCTCAACTAGATGCAGCCGAAGAGAGGAAACGGCCCTTTGTCGGGTTCGCATTGGCCATACTGCTATCACACATTCATTCCTTCTAAATAAGCATGTTCCTCCTCAATGTGATTACTGCACTGTTCCGCTGACCGTTCAACACCTGCTTATCGATTGTACGAAATTCCAAACGGCATGAGAAAAATTCGCTCTGCCTTCATCACTTACAGAACTTCTTGGTGATGATGAAAGGATAATTTCCAGACTTTTCGGATTTCTTAAAGAATCAGATCTGTTACAATACATCTTTACCGTGCCTCTAGCCTAGTCGCTGTATACGGCACGTTAAATTAAATAAAAAAAAAAAAAAAAGTTCTCTAAAAAAAAATTTAATCTAACATGAACGGGTGTGTAGAAACGTGTCCAAGTCGTTTTCAAGCGAACAGTGTTATATCGCAGTATTAAATACTTAACCAACTATTTCAGTTTCTAAATTCTTCTAATTTATTAAAGTTGTTATAATTTTGCTAATCCTTGTTAATTTCTGTTTATTTTCCTTTTTTCCTTTCTTTCAACTTTCATAATTTTGTAATTTCTTGCCGTGTCTCTAGCCTAAGTTGCTGTGTACGACACGTAAAATAAATAAATAAATAATAAAAATACATCTACACCACGGTAAAGATAATCTAATTTTTCACCGTACTTATCTGTGGACACTATTAATGATCACTCTGCGTCAGTTGTCATAAAACAGAGTCACCTACACATGTACACTAGGATCGTAGATTACATGACCCCTGGCTCGGCAACCTCATCAGGTCTGCACAGGTATTGCCTGAGATAAAACGAATTTACAATATCGCCGAAAAACGTTTAAACTGCCACCTGTAGAGGTTTTTTTTAATTTAGCGGTTATCATTATCACTGCCGAATATTATTTCAACAATTCAGAATACTACTAAGCTACAATGTACGCTTATCAAATTATACGAATTCAAAAATAACGGAAGGAGGAAAATTTTTATATGTATTTTAAATTTTTCTCAAATAATTCATTAAAAATGTTTTCCCGTATTAAAATAGATATTATCACGTATGAAATAACATTCTATCCTTTCTTTTTTCTAGAATTTTTCGTTTTCTGCAAATGAAATATATCTCTTGTATTTCAAGTATTTATTGTTCTCAGCCGAACATTCTGGTCCTTTCACCGTTCACATTGAAAGCTGTTCCACAGATAAAAGTTTAGGCAACATCCATCCACCAGAACTTGCCAGGCTAACTAATTCCGTTCCCTCTCCCACGCAAGCATTTTTTTCCGAGGCAGAGGTCGTATCTTGGTCAAGCTCCCCTTCATCTCTTCCATTGATTCCTTTCTAGCTCATCCGAATTTTTTCGCATCGCATCCATCGGTCCTTTTCCAAAGATGAAATCTTGGAAGGAATTGAATCATCTATTTCTATCACCTCTGTCCTCCGCATACATTGTTCCTCTAATGATAATAAAATTCGGATTGGTTCTGTTGAAATCAGATTTCACACACTGCCAAATAGTGCCTTAGTTCCTTTAGGATTTGTTCTCACTGTGCTTCTAAGCACCCAGAGCCTCGGAATACAACAACCTTCAGGTTCCTCCCACTTGCCGTAATCGTAAAGGTACACATTGCGTCAATGATCGATCTTGTTCCGAGTGTATAAGGCAAAAAGAAATTAAACGCACTATGGCATTTGAAAATATCTCGTTCCAAGAGGGTTCACAATTCAATAGACCTTTTCATACGCTGACCGAGCCTCAACTTCCAATTTTTCCAACAATATTTTTTCTAATCCTCCTTCGATTCCTCTCTCTCACTTTAGACCTAAATCTCCCACCTTTCACAAACTCCGTAATTCAAAACCACTCCATAAATCCCTTTCTCAATTTCTTCCCCTTCAATCTAATCGTATCCCATCTCCTTCTAATAGTTGGGCTCTTAATAAATCCTTCTCTCCAAATAATTATCTTTCCTCAAATCCTGCCAGTGTTATACCTGTCTCCTTGGTTACTCCTAATTCCTCTTGCTCAAATTCTTCACCTCCTAATTAAGGATATTTCTGTGACCATCGTAGAGCTACTTTCTTCAAATAACATTGCTTTCTCTTCATCCTTTGCTGACTTTCTTTCTTGTTTCCTCACCAGTAATATTCACTTTAAGTAATTTCTCCTTCTAAAACTTTATGGAAAAAAAACAAAAAGAAAGGTGAGAAAAATCGGGACTGAATTTTCTTCATCCTAATACCTAATATCTTTACTCTTTTTTTCTATTCCTCCGTTTTTTCCTTTTCGTTTAATCTTCACTATACAATGCGGAACGGATTAACCAGTTGATCAACGATTTTATTGTAGTACTTTTTGCCTTTTGTCCTACCTTTTTCGTTCTTATTTTTGAATATGTTGATATTGAATTCAAAACTCTTGACTTCGACTTTGTCTTTGCGCTCTTAAATCCTCTCCAATCTTCGCTATTCTTGCTGAATCTAGTACACCACCCTGTCCATTCGTAGATCCCATTTGGGTTATCGTATCCTTTTTAAACGTCTTCCACTCACGTCTTCTACTATTATTCTTCCTTTCGATTTATAATGGGTAGAAAAGTTCTATTCTAGCTTTTATTTCCCATCTCATTTTTGCTTTACATAATCTCCTTTAATAATCTCCCTTATTTTTCTTTCAACTACACTGATCTCTGTCATCCTTCTAAGATATTTATTCTTCCCTCATTTTCTGAACACCTCCTCCAAATCGTAATTAAGCAGGTATTCTACAGCACTGCCAATTCTGTATCTCCTTCTCATGTTTTCATTTATACGAATGGTGCGAGGGGGTCTGGTGATGTTGGAGCTCCCTTTATCCTTCCAGATTTTAACTTGCCCTAATCTTTTCGTCTTCTTTCTTTCTGTTCTATATTCATAGCTGAGCTGATGACTATCCTACGTTCTATTATTTCCATTTTCTCTGATCACCTTTCCTCCAATTTTTTAATTATCTCGGACTTCTTGAATGCCCTTCAGGTCACATCTTTTCCCTTCCTGATCATTCTTGTGATCTTATTATCCCCCGTATACGTTCACTCATCCATAGTCTCTTTCCATTCAATTAACATTGATTTTCTATGAATACATAGCCACTCGAGCATTTTTGATAATAAAGCGGCTGATCCTTGACTTGCTTCTTCCTGCCTTTTTAAGAAATGAATTCCATCTGCTAATCTCCTACTAATGCGTCAAAGTTTTTATATCATATTTTGGTCGGACATCTATGCTTCCTCTTTTTACAACAGCCGCTCGTGTTATCTGTCTGTTCAGCCTACTCTTCCTTCCAATTTATGGTTTCTTTTGTATCCTTCACTTCGCCACTTTGATGTTATTCCATTATTTGTCTGAATTATGGCTACTCTCTGCTGCCCTTCTCCCGATTTCGCTTTTCCCTGATTTCATCCCCATATTGTGCTGTTCATCCTGATGATGCAGTTATTTACGACGCCGATCATATGTTCTTTAAGTGTTCATCACTTTTTGTGGAACGTTCTGCTTTGTATTCCTATCTGTTATGGCTGGCGCTTCCTGCTCCTCATTGTGCCTCTTACATATATCCTTTCTTTCCCTTAACTATTAATTATTTCCGCTATTTGTTCCTTTTTATCAAAGATTTCTGATCGGATTAAAATATGTATAACCGACTTCTTTCCCTTCTACCTGTTTCTGGATAAGATCCTTGGTTGACGAGCCCAAGAAAAAAAGAGTATTAATAATTTTTTGCCTCTATCTTAATACTGACCGAGTTTTTGTCCCCTAGTTCACGCCATAATCGTGAATTGGATTTATATTTTAATTTCTATCGTACACTGGTATTAATTCTTAAAGTGCGTATATTAATTTATTTTTTTTTAAATTTAACATCAATACATCTGGGAAGTTATATCTATTTCAAAAACACGCCGTTTTAAACCAAAGACCCATAATATATAATTATCTAAACGTATAAAATGGGCGGCGATACAGCCATAATTTCATTTAGCCTTAATGATTTTCTAAGAACACACACTTTGATAGCGAATTACAATGTAAATAAGAGTTAACACCATATGGACAAATCTAATATGCGTTTAAAATTTAAACTTAATAATTAGATGAAAAAAAGTATATACTTTAGAACCCGTTTAAAATCATTTTAATTGTAATAAGTCACTCAATATGTGTATGGCTTAGTTGTTTGAAAGTTACACTACCGCCAGCACAGCTCTTAACATCATTAAAGCACACAAGCCCCCTCATAGACGTGATAAACAGATTACTGAATACACCTGTGAAAATCGAAAAACAGCAAAATGAATTGACGTATTACAAACTATATCAAAGAATAGCCAATGTGCTACTAGAAAGGTGTGTTATCGCATAGAAATTCAAATTTACCTCTTCTCAATGACAATGGCGATTGTGCTAAAACTGAGCCTGAAAAAGCCGAACTGTTCGCGTCTTGTCTATATATAAAACGTTCCAACCTCATCCAGACATTATAAATCAAGATCATGTACGCACGATACTTCACGATTTGGATGGTTCTCTCCGATTACCTCACATTCGTAAATTTATATGTTTGTCTGAAGTCAAAAACACAACTATGAACCTACCAATCAAGAAGACCCCAGGATATGACCTCTTTACAGCCTCAGCGCTGCGTCTTCTCCCTAAAAAAGGAATTCTGCTATTAACCTATATTTACAATTCCACGCTCCGGTTAAGCTACTTCACAATTCAGTGGAAGTACTTTATAATAAAAATGGTCCACAATGGACCTCATAAACCCTCTCATTTGTACACGTATTTTAGATCTATTAGTCTACTCCCGCTGACGGTTAAAGAATCCCAGTGAAGTATTCTGTGTACCTTTGCTGATGATACATGCATAATTTCTTCTGATTCTGATGTGACTAAAGCAACAAATTACTTGCAGCAACAACTTACCCCTTTAGAATCATGCTTGACGGACAAGGGTCAACGAAGTGAAAATCAGCCGTATCACTTTTGCATTGCGAAGTGGGGCATCACACCTCCAGTTTATCTAAATCGGAATGTTATCTCGCAGGTAAGTAATGTAAGATACTTAGGCTTGTGCCTAGATAAACGCCTTACGTGGGCTCGACATATTACCGTAAAAGTTAGCGAAATAAGAAATATGGACTACTCCTGCGATCCAGATAATCATTAGATAACAAAACATAAATATGCAATAGTGTAATTAAGCCGATCTGGACATATGATGTCGAACTTTGGGGAACTGCTAAAAATTCACATATACGTTGTCTTCAATCAGTTGAGTGCAAGATGTTTCGCAAGATAGTCGGTGCACCGTGGTTCGTATGGAATACATTGATAAGAAGATATCTTCGAATTCCTTCTGTTACTGAAGTAGTAAAATCGCGATACAAGGCCTTGATTGAAAGGCTCGTGGATCGTACAAACGTGATGATTACTGACCTCGCAGATCAATATATCACCTGATCTCTCAACTCGTCGATTAAAAAGACCGTGACCGCATGATATTTTGAATAATCTGTAAATTTATTTAGATCTAATACAGCAAGGAGACTGCGGTCATTGGATGGACCAGTCGTATTAAGTTATTTGCTGCATGCTATTCCGCCTAGATCACTTATAGTGATCGAAATATTTTCAGATTGTCGAAAAAAAGAAAAATGTTTTTATATGTTTTTAATGCACATACTATATATATATAGCCTTGTTTAAGCATTAGCGTGTAAACTCAATAGACAAACTTTGCTTAAAACATTTCTACACAGTTTATTAGAATGAATTTTGGCTTGTTATAAATTTTGCAATGCTGTTACTTTAATATGATTTACTTTAACAAATAGTGTAGAGTTTTGCACTGCATTTAAAAAGACCTGAATTTTTCAAACTTACTTTGAAATTTAGTTAGTAGAAAGTACATTTGTTTTGAGTCGTGGAAGTTTATATTTATGATTCGTTATGTCTACAGTGTGCGATGTGTAATTCACATTTTTATTATTACGTTACTCGCCTTTGCGTGCAGCATAACTTTATCGCTCGGAAATTTCGATGTTTTTAACGACTTTTAACATGGAACTTCATTTCTCGGATTACAATATTCTTTTCTGATCAACTTTTTCCCCTTTATGTAGAAAATTAAAGCAAACGCTCGTAAAACTTGTATTTATTTTTTATTTTCAAATAAAAATAATGTATTTTTAAAAAAAGCTGTAAGTAACTTTCTGAAAGCGAGCGATTTTATTTTACATTTAATTTTTACAGAATTTCCATATGCAATTTTGCACGGAAAATTATTCTCCCCTGATCGACCTATGTATTTAAATTACGGAGCAATCGGTTTTTTTATTAGACATGAAATAATACGCAGATTCGACGATGAGAGGTAAATATTACAATTGAAATTCAAAATTTAACCTCGTTCATAATTTTTTTTTCAGTTTATCTTTTGTTTTTAATTAATTTTAGTTTCTATGTTACGCAAGCGGATTCGTAGAGGAGAAACAGATATCGCCATTTGTTGCCTCAAAAGTATTTCAGCAATTTTGCACTTTTTTTTCTCAGAAGAAGACTCGATGATTCCATTTGAAAAATATTACATTATCAAACTCTAATCTTATATATAAAAATAAGTTGCCAAATATATAATAAAAATATGTGGGAGAACAATGGAGGCGAATGATTGTTTAGCGAGTACGGTGCAAACCGGTCTGCATTTCTCTTAAACACGGTACACCCTAAATCGGGAAAAAGAAAAGAAAATAATAAGCGACCCGACTTCACAAGTACCGCGAGAACTACAAAAAAAATGAAACACATGTCCGGAAATCAGGTAACGAAAGAAATTTGAGGAGCACAAAGAGATTGCCCTAATAATGAGAAATTTATAACAACTGAAAGGTCCTTGATCAGATAAATTAGCGACCGGGAGGAAATAGAAAGATTGACTGCGAACATTACAATAAGTGCATTAACCATTTTTTGTGTGTTTTTCCTGTTCTCAGTTATTCAGACCTATTCGTATTTTCATTTCGGTAAATGTGCTTCATTCGTAAGTTACTCGCATATTATCCACGTATGTATATTCGTTTTTAAAGTACGTTCGGTATTTTCGCAATTTTTGATAATATTGCACGAGTACAAGGTCGTCGCCAGCAAATGAGCCAAGGGAGGCAAGATTATAGAAAGAGGAAATAAAATTTATAAGTTGTAAAGGCTTAATATTTTATTAAACAAGAATAAAATCTTAATTAAAACATAGTTTTCGTGGGTTTCTGGCAAATTGTACTACTACTTTATTATAAAAGTCAAACTGTCTATGATTACGTGCCTATGAATACTCATCATGGCCAGTTAGTTAAAAAGTTCCGAAGCTCCAGGAGGGGGAGAGCAACGACCCTTTCCTGGCCCCCCTTGGTGTCACACATGTATGAATATATTCACATTTGTGCGGTGAGTGTCAATTTTATATTTCAGTCGTAAAAATATTGCGACGTATTATTTATCTTAGCCAGGAAAAAAATTTTAAAATGTTGTAAAAAGGCTGTATATAAAAAGATGATGCCTATCACTTCAACTGCTAAATGCCTGTAAAAAACACATAGAAATATATTCATAAAAGTCAACGTGTACAGTCATTGGAAACATTTTCCAATCATCCGGAAAGTGAATTCAAAGGATCTCTAGATTTTTGTTACGTTCAGTATTGAAAAGCAAAGTTGTATGGGAAGAGCCTTTAAATTCATAAATGTGTCCATGAATTAGTTTTAAAATATTTCATGTTTTGTGAATATCTATAAGATTGAAATAAAGTTAAGAAGTATGTGATTCTTATCTAAGTATATTTTTGGAAAAAACACGATTTTACAAAAAAAAAAGTGTATTTAGATACATTTACGAAATTTTAAATAAACTACGACAAACATGCAAAGTGTTTCAAAAATTATTCGTTAGATAATGCATCATTATAAATTTGTAACACTGTTAGCAACACAGAACTCTAATCTAACTTAGACTACGAAATGTATGATTTTGTTCTAGAAATTCTAATTTTAATTCAGCGCAAAATTATTTAAAACGTTTTAAAACTATTCCCAAATATAAAAGGCTATGTATTTTTAAAATGAGTTAGATATGTTTTTCAAATTTGTAGATACAAGAAAGGGATCTCGAAAATTATTTAAAACGTTTTAAAATTATATTCCCAAATATTGTACATTTATTGAACTTAATTAATTTTGAGTATTAATTTTATCTTAGTAAAAAAATGAATTTAATTCAGCTAATAAGTTAACAGAACATTTAATGATTATGAGGCGGTACAAAGTTCCCCGGGTCAGCTAGTGAATCAATAATTTTTACTTATAACGATCAGATCAATCCTTGCTAGATTTCTGGCTACGCTACAAGACCGTAAAAGAATAAAGTGGAATATTAAATTTAAATTTCTTAAAACATTAATTTATCCAAAATCGTTATGGTTGGTAAAATTTAATTTTTGATTAGTATAATTAATTTTACAGATTTATTACAATACTAATCTCATAACGTTTCAAATTTGAATCAATGCTCTCTCGTTATTCTAAATCTAATGCGGACTTTTCCCGATCATCAATGGTAAATACATAATATTTCTTTTGCGCATACTACGAAAAAAAATTTAATTAAGATATAAGAATCACAGTAGGGATTGAGAAGCTTTAAGTAATAACAGGTCGGAATACGGAGTGGGGCGCGTTCATTCAAGGAAGATATGGTGAGAATCTCAGACGGCTTTGTCGTTAGGATAAAGAGGCTAATTAGAGGAAAGTGCGAACAGAAAACAAAAACGCGAGGAAGGAAGGAGAGCATCATTAAGATGTAAACGAATAATAAAGATGATAGCCGAACGGCGAAACGAAAGAAAATCGGCAATGCATTGAATATCTTCTCCGGAATAAAAATAATTTCTACACTTCTGATTTTAATTCAAACTTATCAAAATTTTAGATAAAATTGAGCGAGTGATTTAAACATTGACTTAGGGAAACGGTTCCTATAAATAGCAAAATTTTTAACATATACCAAATAAGCTACTTCTAAATTACCTCTATATCAGGGGTGGCCAACTCAAATGATCTTACGGGTCAATTTAGAAATGCATCACAACTCCGCGGGCCGCATGTAAAATCATATATCCCCATATTAGATTTAGACCCACTACAGACATTCTTTATAGTGAAAAAAATTGTGAAACATAATGCGAGTTATTATTATTATTATTCTGTTTACTAGTATTCTTACATGTAAACATAGATAGTATAGTAATAATGATACTAGGATGGTCACTACGTCACTGAGGTCACTTAACAGTGAAACGTAAAACTTGTTATACTAAATGTTCCAACATGCGCACACAATATGAGTTCGCAGAACATAATTTTTTACTACTTTGGTCATCTTGTGGACCGCAAAAATGTTCAAGGCGGGCCGCGGATTGGCCACCCCTGCTCTACATGAAAGTCTTTTATTTGAAAAATTATCGTGTCGCATACTTCTTTAACAACAACAGAACTCTTATATTCTGCGATTCACTTTCTTCGTTTACTACAATTTAGAAAATTTCGAATTTCAGAAATGGTTTTTTGTCGAAACATTCCATGTTTTTTAGAAGAGCTATATTTTTTTCTCTTTTTTGTATTGAACTGATTGAACAGTGTATGTCTGCATGCGGAAAAATTTTATGAAATCGATTAAGCCGAGATAAAAAATCGATATTTTATAAACTGACTTGAAAACATTCTATTAACTTTGCACGGTTTTCATGAATCGTATTTACATTCGGATGTTGTAGTTCGAGCTGGTTTGACAAGCCTTCGGCAATTTCTGTTGTACAATTTCTTCTGATGTATGCGAATGTGAGTTGAACTTTAGAAAAAGTCAGGCATTGCAGATAAGTTCGATTTCCTGGCAATTAAAAGCGTCCCAACAAAAAAAAAAAAAAAAAAAAAAAAAAAAAAAAAAAAGAAAGTGTTCATTCGCCGATTGATGTAATATCAACTTTAACTGGTAAGTCTAACAATGGACAAAGGGAGAATATTTGTATTTTAGTTTCGAGTTTTACTCGTACGCCACTCGTACTGCCGAACGTTGCATTAGCGCCGTCGTAGCATTTGCAATGAGCTTAAAATGTGCTGAAATTAAGCATTTCAATTCACTCTTAATCGGTTTTGTTTAATCATTGACTGATGATCAGGACTCTCAAAAAACTTCAAAATCGTTCATACACGCAACCGTTGCTCAAGTATAAGAATCATTTGATAATAGTTTCGTCACAATGAATTGACAACAATTGATTTCCGTGAATTTATTAATTTCTTCTAGGCGTACAGAAAATAATATACTTTGTAAAATCACATTTTGAATAACACGATTGTCTTAAAATTATATCTGACACAGACGTTAAAGTAATTCACGAAAGAAACCGCGACTTTCGGTTTTTTCATTATGTCTCTGTAATGCAAATTACGGTTTTCCGCAAAATTCTGCGTAGTTAATTATTTTTTTTAGACATATCTGTTTGTTTTTTTTTTGGTCACTGTTCACAGTGTTTTACTATCGTTTCTCTTCATCTCAATATGCTACGGGCATAGTAATAGCCTTGTCGAATACTTCACATATAAAAATTTTCGAGAGGCCATATTTTTTTGTTTTTCTTTTTTTTGGCTCTCTCGGGTAAATATTTCAAATGCAGGACCACTAGAAAAAGATGTAAATACCCGAATTAAAATATCGATTACATTCACCGCTACCTACTCTAAATTTATATACGTTGTTTAATTTTGGTGTCGGTCTAGATAATCTTTTTATTTAAATTATTTCCGATGACGACACTGACGAAAACTCGTAATACTTCTTACTGAGTTTTCGGTAATTTTCTCAATTGAAACGAACGGAAGTGAAAAACAAGCCCAAAAACGGATAATAAGATTAATCCGCAAAATATCCTCGGCAAAATTTTGACAAAAAAACAAAACATAAAGGACGACATGCGTACGGAACCGTCTATTTCTACAGATTATACTGCATGCAATTGCAAGCGTCTCCATGTCATTTAGTCCTACTACTTCGAACATAAAATTTAACTGATCCTTCTCCCTCGTGTCGTTTCTAGGCGAAGATCCTTTGTTAACATGCCCAAAGGGGGTTTAAAAAAAAAAAAAAAGAAAAAAAAAAGGAAAATAAAAATGTGTGTGGTGTGCATCTTGGTTTCCAGTTGAAAATCAGGCATCAGGGTACTATTTTGAGAATTCCACAGGTCTAAATTGAGTTAGTCCTAACCGGCTCTAAGTAGTACGTGAAAAAATACCCGCTACAGCTCGAAGCGGTCGAGAGCAAACCGATCACTTTCAGCTGGACACAGATGACATCTGGCAGGGTGTATATATCACTGTTCAAACGATTTTTCCTACAAATTCTGCAACAATACGTAACGATTTTTCCTGTATTTTTACTGAAATCGAAATTAAAATTTTCAGTAAAAGCCAAGTGTAGTCTCTATTGAACATGTTATTTAACGTTTCGAACACGTTTCCCTTCATCAGAAATTAGACTAAAACTAACTCGGTTATTTCGGTAGATCCGGCTTCGTAAATTATATTTCCCCCCCTCCGACACCTCACGCAGATTTTCCCAAACAAATATAATAAACTAACAAATTTCCGTAAGGTTCCGACATCTCTCTCTTTTGTATAGTATTTCTCTTTTTGTCTTTATTATCAAATATGATGATTATCTTTAATAGACTAGGGCAATAGGTCTTCAAAACGAACTCACTTACAAACCCCTTTGCTGGAATTATTACGGATTGTAGGATTTCAGTGATTCTCCAACTTGTCCCTTTTCAGATCCATCAATTTTCGCTAAAATTTCCGTTTTGTCAAATTGTAATACATGACCAGCAATTCCTTCGTGCTAATGCCGATTTTTCTACACGTTTATTTGTGTCTTTGGTACGTTTCTATCTATTTATCCGACATAGTAGTGCTATCGCATGTCAAGTCTTGTAAACACCGGTCACGCGATAATTTTTAATTTTTACGCACCTGTCAAACACCGGTCGAATATTATTTTGCATTCGGCAATAGTTTAACAATAACGTGATAATTTCCGTGGGCGGTTGGTTGATAACGTGCGTATCAGTCGTTGTTTTCTGTGTTCATTGTTGTTTGGAAGTGTATCAGTTTAACTGTATTCTCGTCAGTGGATATTATCGGCTGATCTCGGTCAGCTGATAGTACTATTCATCCGACTATGTCCGTATGGGGTAGGTCGTCGAATACAGCGGCGGGGACCGTTCCCAATTTCAATGATTTTCCGATTAATGAATTGCACGAGCAGCGCGATAGCAATGCGGCTGGTCCGTCAAACGGTAATAAATACGTCCCGCAGTTAAGCGAATACGAGGAAGATTCGGATTCAAGCTTTACTACAGTGCTAAAACGTAAATGTGCGACAAAGAAATCGAAACCTGATAAGAGCCAGGTAATATTTACATCTAATCGCTATAGTCCGCTACAAGTAGATGAAGATGCGATAAAGCATGCGTTATTTAATAATACCGTTGTACCAGCTACGAAATATCCTCCGATAACTATTTTACACCCCGATAGTTCAATAAACCTTAAGCAATTAATTAGTAATTTAAAACCTCTAGTAAATTCGGAATTTAAAATAAAATACTATAATAATAAAACTTTAATTTACGTCTACACCAGTGCACATTACGATGCAGTAATTTCTACTCTTAAAATTAATAATATTCACTTCTATACACATTTGCCGAGAGAGCATAAGCCCCTAAAACTTGTTTTGAAAGGACTTCCGACTACATTTACAATAGAAGATATCAAGGTTCAACTAGAATCATATTGCACGGTATTAAGTATCACGCAACTTACAAAAAAGCATGAGAAGACGAGTGAACGGATTCCCCTTCCTGTTTTCATCGCTACGTTCCCTCCTGGGACAAATAGTAAAGACATTTTTAATATTAAACATATAAACTATTGTTTAATTCGATGGGAAAAATACGTAAGAAAAAGTCCGGTAATTCAGTGCTATAAATGTCAACGTTTTGGACATGTGTCACTAAATTGCAACCTACCTGATAGGTGTGTTCGTTGTGCACACACCCATCCCCCTGGTGCTTGTATCAGCTCTAATTTAATCAAGTGTGCCAATTGCGATGGTCCTCATGCTGCAAATTCCAGCGAATGTGCACATTTTGTGCGTATCATTCGTGCCAGGGAGGAAAAGAGGCCTTCTCTTCGTCAAACTGGTTTACCTACAGCACAAAAATTAAAGACTTGCCCTTCCAATGCAGGCAAATTTCCACAAAGAACTTATGCGCAGGTGACTAGACATAATAGTCCGAATAACTCTGAACCTGATCATTTTTCGTTTGTTTTTTTTCGTTATTAAATAAATTTGGAAATATTAATGTAAATAAACTTTTTTGCGTAATTAAGCTCATATTAAATGAATTTAATGGCATGCATCAAACGAGCATTTTTAGTGTATTCGGTAAGGTTACGGAAATTACAAGTAAGAATTATTTCTAATTGTGACTAATGATTGTCAATAATAACGGGATACGACTAGTTGCTTGGAATTGTAACTCAATCGCTAATAAGTATGAGGAATTGTATGAATTTATTTGCAATAACCAGATTCACATAACTGCCCTTTCCGAAACTAAATTGCACTCTTCATATAACCTTAAATTTCCTGGTTTGAAATTGTATAGAGAAGATGTTAATCGTAGAAGTGGTGGAGTAGCATTGATTATAAACAATAATATTAAACATGTCTTACTGCGTTTACCTCGTTTAATGCACGTACAATGCATTGCTGTTAAAATATATTCTGATTCTTTATGTCATGGTAATCAAAATTTAAACTCGTTTGTTGTTTGCACCGTATATAAGCCACCTAGATTTACACAAAAATTCGCTGATGACATTAGATCACTTCTTAACTTACATCCAAAGGTTATTTTAGTTGGCGATCTAAATGCTAAAAGTAGAATATGGGGTTGCTTCAACAACAATTTAGCAGGTAATATTTTATTCAATATGTCCATTCGGGATAATTTTCAAATAATAGCTCCTCGAGAACCTACTTACTTTCCTTCTTCAAATCAGATTCGATGCAGTGTTTTAGATCTAATCGTAGCAAAAAATGTTAGTGCAAAACTCCCCGTTACGTTTGATCATCTTCTCTCTGATCATAAGCCAATTTTTACGATTATTAATAATGTAAAACCGCTCTTAAATAGTAGGTCGTATCTAGACTTTAATAATGCGGATTGGGATAGTTTCAAACAATATATCACAGATAATATTAATTTAAATCAACCAATTAAAGATAATTCTGATATTGATAGCAGGTTGAATAACTTTACTAAATTAATTACTGACAGTATTAATCTATTTATACCAAAAAAGACGTGTCAGATGTTCCCGCAAGTTTACGCTCCGAGTTTTGTCCGTAATATAATTAAACTTAAAAACTATGTTCGGAGGATTTATACAAAATACCGATTTCACTCTAATATTGGTTATCTGAAACCTGTAATCAAATTCTTAACAAAAATAGTCAGATTTGTACTTAGAAAAACCAAAAATGATGAATTTCAAAAATTTCTGACGAATGTTAATACACAAGATAAAAGTTTATGGAAAGTATGTTCGTGGTATAGTAAGAGCGATGGGATTTGATTCTGATCTTAACACGTCTGTTTATAAGGATCAAGTAAAAGCGAAGTTGTTAGCCGAGTATTACTCAAATATTCATAAAACGAGCACGCGTCTTGCATCTACATATCAAAATAAGTTAGTTACTAATACAGTAAAACGTTTACTAACTGGTTCTGATTTCAATAACATTACAGGTTCTCCTATTTTTCATTCTGAGTTTTGTCCTGCCTCACCTGCTGAAATATTTAGGTACCTCAAGAAATCTAAAGCAAAAGACTCTTGTGGTGATGATAATATCCCGGCAGAAATCTTAAATAAGATTCCTCGGAAGCGAGTACTAGAGTTAACGCACATAATTAATGCTACAATGTGGTTCGGCTATTTTCCAAAGTTCTGGAAAGTAGCCAAAATCATTGCGCTACCTAAACCAGACAAAAACTCTTCCCAAATGAATAATATACGACCCATTTGTTTACTTAGCAATTTAAGCAAAATAGCGGAAAAAGTTATGCTACACAGGCTTCGTAATTTCATCGATGGTAATAACATACTTTCAGCGAAACAATTTGGTTTCAGACCAGATTATTCTACTACGCATAACTTTAATATAAACAAACACACTGGATTAATTCTATTTCACATTGCAAAAGCATTTGACACGACCTGGCACGACGGGCTGATTTACAAAATGTTAAAATATAATTTTCCGAAATATCTAATCAAATTAATTAGAAGTTTTTTACGCAATAGAACTTTTTACGTTTCATTACAAGAAGGTAAATCAATGACCAAAACTGCCGTTGCAGGAGATCCTCAAGTTAGTGTGCTGGGGCCTTTTCTCTTTTCAGTCTACTCGTCCGATCTCCCTAAGTTGCAACACACGAGTTTAGCTTTATATGCTGATAATACGGCTATATACTGTAGCTCGTATAGAACGTCTACTATTTATAATCGTCTACAGCTGCATAGTTTTCGGGTTTTAAAATTTTTGGAAAAATGGAAAATTGAAATTAATCCAACTAAAACAGAAGCTACACTTTTTACTCGTAGATGTCCCATCCCTCCAAGGCAATTGATTATTAATGGCACCAGGACTAAATGGACTAATCATGTTCGATATCTTGGTGTAATTCTAGATAAAAGATTATCTTTTAAGGAACACTTAAAATACGCTGAAGCGAAAACAAATAGTACCATTGCAGCTTTCTACCCAATTATCAATCAGAGATCTTACTTAAACACCGCAAACAAGCTTATTATCTATAAAAGTATTATTAGACCAATATTGACTTATTCAGCTCCAGTTTGGTGCTCGATTTCAAACTCCGATTTTAATAAACTTCAGTTGCTGCAGAATAGATGTTGTCGGTGTATTTTAAACGTTCCCCGCTGGACTAAAATAGATAATATGCATGACTGGTTACAATTGCCTTATGTAAAAGATTTTATAATTAATACAGCAAAAACTTTTTTCATGGCTGTTCCTATCATAGCAATATGCTTATCAGGAATATAGGCGATTATAATTCCGAGCAACTAACCCGGATGTACGTTAAATATAAGCTTCGTCGGATTAAACACAATTTAGTTAGTTAGTGATATCTCTAGGCTGTTAAGTAATGTTTTCAATGATAACAATTGGTTGTAATTTTTGATTATTTTGGGTTTTTTGTTATACTTTTTTTTTTGCCCTTTGTATTTTTTTTTTATAGTATTTATATTTTTGTTAACATACGTAAATATTCTATTTTATCACTCTAATGTAATGCGGTTAAGTCTCTTTCGAGCTATTACTGTACTTAGCTAAATATACGTTCTGTTCTGTTCTGATATATCACATGGCCGACAAAGGATTTACACAGAATGGAGTACTGTGCTAAATGGAGACTCGTATTAAATCCATTAAAAACAAAAACCTCGATTTTCCATCTTAACTCACAGATGAAAATGAGGAAACGTTTTTTCGATATTCTAATTTTCTACTGTTGCCCAAAGTAAAATCCAAAAAATAAGTGTAATTTCTCGTTATGTTTCGCCGTTCAATTCTCGTGAAACTTAAAATTTTTTCCACAAATTTAATGAAATCGTAAAAAAAGAGCGTGCTCAGCTGGAATGTGAATGAGTGCGATATAATAACAGTTAGATGATAGTAACAGGT
The DNA here is from genome assembly GCA_039619475.1 of Icerya purchasi. Classification (NCBI taxonomy): domain Eukaryota; kingdom Metazoa; phylum Arthropoda; class Insecta; order Hemiptera; family Monophlebidae; genus Icerya; species Icerya purchasi. The sequence continues at coordinate 275,056,090 of CM077116.1, forward strand.
AGGTCAACAATTTGGACCGGGACAGCAGTCCATTTTTTCGATTCTTTATTTTTTATATGTAACCTTTTCATCATTTTTTCTTTCTTTAACTTACCAAAAATCTAAACGATTAAACAACAGCAAACAAAACAAAATGTACACGTGTCTTTTTTAAACATAGTATCACCCTAAACAAAAGACAACAGAAAAAAATTTATCAAACATTATTTTGTTGTTTTCACTATTCACTTACACTTCCACTGCTACTTTAGACCTGAAATGCAACGGCCATTTAGCAATCGATGTGATAGACGTCATTTTATATATAGCCTTTTTACAAAAAATTTTAATTTTTTTTCTTGCTAAGATAAATAATAAATCGCAATATTTTTACAACTGGAATATAAAAATATCGTTCATCGCACAAATGTGAATATTTATGAACCAAAAGTTGCGAAAATACCGAACAAACATTAAACCACGAATATCTGTATTTTATATTTCCCTGTGTTCTTAAGACCTTAGCATGCAGTTTAAAAGGGAAATCAGTAGCGAAACTCATATAGAACCGGTTGTGCAATTTTTTTAAATTTTTTTTCTTAAAACTTAATTTTCAAATTTTTCAAAATTTGGGTTTATCAGTTTTCAAACTATAGGGGTTTCGTATTTTTCCTATATTCTAGCGATTGAAATACATCATTAAAAAAAATGAGCTACCTTCTAGCTACCATGGAAAGAACTGTGAATTTTTTTTTAGTTCTCAGTATTTCTGCTTTAAGCGTGTATTTTTCAAAATTACGGTCCCTAAATATCAAAATTTATCAAATTTTATATTTTCCCCGTATTCTGGAGACCTCTTTTTTTTTCCCCCGGTGGCGCCCATGCACTATTCTTAACTCCAATGGTCATTACGGCACTGGGCCAGGGTGAAAAAGCTACTTTATAATTTACTTATTAAACTGTTGGTTCTAAGAAAAACGAGTAGCATTTGAATGCGCGTTGGGTCATTTAACAGTATAGTTGAAAGTGGAATATCGGCAAAAGCGGAGCGAGCGAACGCTGCACATTGTTGTAACAGGTGTTCCACCGAAGGATAAGAAGAGCCAGAACAGAAAGGGCACGTGGTTGGGAGAAGGGTACCTTCAAGTATGTAATTGTGTGAGACCGCCGTATTCCCAACTCGCAACTGATTTAACACAGCATATTCCCGACGCGTAAGAGAAAGAGAAGGAAACCATGGATCAGCTGTAAATTGTATGCTTTTCATAAAGGATGGTTCTCTTTGCCACTGGTTGATCCACTCAGCCATCATACGTTCATGGAAATAAACCTTCATTTTGCAGATTGGTGACACCGCAAACGGCATTGGTGCAAGCAGAGCTGACTTGGACGCCTAATCAACTCGCTCGTTGCCTTGAATTCCCATATGACTTGGCACCCATAAGAGCGTTACCCGATTTCTTACTTGATGGAGCAGCTTCAACGTATAATTGACTTTCAGGGCGAAGATATCCATGTTGTTCTGCGAGGAAATCGATTTTAGAGAAGCCGAAGAGTCAGTTATTAAAAGTATGCTTCTACCTATACATCCTGTCTGCAAACAAGCTACGAGGCTACTGTATATGGCATACAATCCTGCTTCCTGCACCGAGCAGTAATTGGCGATGAGGAAATATGCGGATCCGCTTTTGAAGTATCAGTGTATAGGTGCAAAGAGTTGGGATGACTATTCTTACCGTCGGTTGCGTTGTCAAACGAACCAAAACAGGTCCAGGATATACTACACTATATTAGATCGGCTAACCTATTAAAACACTTCTGATCTTGCACTGATCCATGTGCTGTAATATTCCCGGCAATTACGCACACCACATGGACCATATCAATTTAAAAAAAAAAAAATTATGGTCTGCAGTACACGTATTACTATATATAGTTCATCACTTCATTTTGTGAATTTATTTTAACTTCGCAATTTAAATCGATCGTCTCATCACAATCTTACAGATGCCTCAGTTTGTATACTTTAGTAGCACTTGATAAACAAACTGGTTGGAAATTTCATATCGACTGACATTATTTTGTGTTTTTAACAGATTTTACTTATCACTGTTTATCATCATCGGCTTTTTAAGAACCTGGACCGGCTTGACGGGGAAATGTATAAATGGTGATAAATATATACATATATATATATTTCCAAAAAAAAAAAAAAAGAAAGGAATGGAGAGAAATTTTTTTCGTAGAAAGCAGTTTCATCTGTTTACAATACCTTTTTTAAACCATCATTCAGCACATAGTGGATGTTTAGAACTTGGCAAGTTCCCGGGGTCTAGGAAGGCAACAGGCGCGGCTTTCATAACGGGAGAGAACTTTATATTTAAGTTTAAGCTTCCGCCTAAGGCTTCTGTGTTTACTGCTGAGTTGCTCGCCATTGACAAGTCCTGAGATTTTATTCTAAATGCTGCAGACGGTAGAGGAAAAACGATAACATGCTCAGACACTCTAAGCAGCCTTTTGGCCCTTAGGAACAGTCACTTCGGGACAATAGGGATACAGTAAAGTTTTGTTGGATCCCTAATCACTGTGGGATCATTTTGAACTAATCAGGCAGCTAAAAACGTTGCCTGGGGCGGGATAATATATCCTTATATGCCATCTACAGATCTTTTAGAGAAGGTTACAAGAGATAACTTAACTGAATAGGAAAATATTATCAAGAGTGCGCCTAATGTAGGCAAGTCTTACGAATTGGTCCAATCGACTCTTTCAGTTTGACCCTGGTATTACTCTATTTCTAATGTTCCGGATAGTTTGGTGCGAAGGTTTGTAACTACTATCTGCAGACTTCGTACGGATCATAACAGGGTGCGACTAAATTTTGGAGTTGAAGCCCCTCTACATTCCAACTGTAATGAACATTTTACCACAGTTTATCGTGAGGAAATTAATCACCTGTTGTTTAATTGTGAGACGCTAGCCGGAGACAGAGTCTTCCTTTCGGAGGATTTAAAGGTCTGCGGTTTGTTTCTTACTTACTGTATTTTTCCCTTACTCGCTTCAGGTAATCCTGTGTTGATAATAATATTTACATTTAGTTTTTTGTTTTTGTTTTTATGGCCCGGCTTCAGTTAACTATCAAGCCGTTTGGCCATCATGGATTAATAGCGCAAAGAAATCTCAGATTATAAAAAAAATATAATTTTTAGTAGTAATAATAATAGTATACATTTAAAGAAGGGGGGAAATTGTGGAGAGAGAAAGAAAGAAAACAAACAAATGAGGTAAATAAAATAAAGTATTATTAGATCCTAGCCACGAAATAGCACTGTGCTGCTCCATTTTTTCTTGCTTATTTTCTTATGTTTTACTGTTCAGTCGTGATCAAGTGCTCGTCGTACTTTGGTCACCATATGGCCAGTTTATAGTTCTATTTATCTTATTTCGGTATCTATGGCCATCGTGTGATCCACGATGGCCATGGTTGAAAGTCTGTTACAAAAAGAAAATTCCACAACTTCTTTTTGTGTTTTTATAATGCCACAACGATTCCTTAAATAACAGCATAATGATAATTGTAATAATAATAATACTGGAAAAGTAAATGGTAGAGTTGTTCCTTTTACCTGTCAGTTCAGCCTACTCTTCCTGCGTATTCATGGTTTCTTTTGCATCCCTCCCTTCGGCGTTCTGATGTTATATCCATTGTTCGTATACGCTTCGGCCATTCTTTGCTGCCTTCCTCCAGATTTCGTTTTTCCTTGATTTCTTCTCCACACTGTCCTCTCCATCGAGATGATGCAGTTATTTGCGACGCCGATCATGTATTTTTCCAGTGTTCATCTCTCTCCGTGGAGCATTCTGCCTTATATTCTTATTTGCTGAAGCTTAGACTTCCTACTCCTTATTGTACTTCTTATATCCTGTCCTTTCTTTTCCCACTAATTATTCCTGCTATTTGTTCCTTTTTAGATAAAATTTCTGGTCGGATCAAAATATAACCGACTTCTTTCCTTACCTTTTATTTCTGGGTAAAGATGGTTGACGAGCCTAAAAAAAAAAAAAAAATGGAAAAGTTGGCATTTAATAAAAGGGTAGTTAATATAAATGAAAGATTTGGTTGATAGCCAAATAGTTTTACGCCGGGCCAGAAAAAAAAAAAAAAAAAACTTTTAATCTTCCAGTTCTAGAAATTTCTGCTGTAAATTTTAACAAAAAAAAAAATGCTGTAATAAATTTAAGACATTACATCGTTGTTTGTAAATACGTTTAAAAGAATTATTTTTTGCTTTTATAAATTGGGAACGAATTTCGAATTTCGTTTAAACCGCAATTTTCTTATTTCGACTGTAGACGGCAAAATTACACGAATTACGGAAAATACAGGTGTCACTACTTAAATATACTTATATTAACACGTGAAAAACACATTGAAGGTCGTGGTTTGTTTTGTTTTTTTTTTTAAATAAACGTAAGACTCTAGACTATGCTTACGTCATAACATTTTTTTCCATTCGTAAACGATTGAATCAAATCTCTTTTTTTCTCTTTTCGTTGATCCATTCAATCCGTCAGCTTTTAGACAACTATTTTCTGCGTTATAATTATCTTTACTAGTTGCGAAAGATTTAAACAGGTACACGTGTTATTATTTATCTTTCGCCGCGATTGTTAGTTAGTTTACACGGCTATGAACGTTCGGTTATAGTTCGTTCATTTATTTAATCACTGTCCATTGATTAAAGATAATGCAAACAGGAAATTTTTTTTAACCTTTTCTAATCTCGATACGTTTTATTAATTTTACATGTTAATAATCCGTTGACCAAAATCGTATTAGAAAGAAATAAACTTGTAAAAGACTTGAAAGATGTATAAGAGTATCTTCTTCTTCTTCGACGTGTCGTACGCAGTGTTCTGCGCGTAGACGATCATATATTATGGCTTCTTGCCGCCTGCATCAGTTGAAAGACCCGAAACTGCCAGCTAAATGTGGTCTATGTAATGGATCGCATCCGGCAAATTATAAAGGCTGCGACGTTTACCAGAAGTTAGCGCAAGGTAGACAAGGAATCGTGAGAAAAGGTAAAGACTTTTTACAATCCAGCTCGAGGCAGCCAGGAATTAGCTATTCACACATTACTACGAAAAATATCAATTCCAACTTAAATGTAAATTCAAATATTCCAAACAGTCTAGTATCTTCGGGAGATCAGTTAAATAATCCAAAAAATTTATCATTTTCAAAGCCAGTCCATTCGGAGGAGTCCGAACAAATCAATTATAACGGGACGGGGCAAATGCCAACAATCACTGAGCAGTTAACAGGTTTTTTAGCTGACTTCAAAATCATGTTTCAACAGCTAATACAGCAAAATAGCACAATTCTTACCATGTTAACTTCTGTCATTAATAAACTGATTAAATAATGGTTAAGTATTTAACGATAGCGACATGGAATGCAAATGGTTTAAAAAACCATAAAGCCGAAATCGAAGTATTTTTGAATAACAATTCTATAGATATATGTTTAATATCAGAGTCACATTTAACCGTATTAGATTACTTTAAAATAAATAATTATACAACATATCATTGTACTCATCCGTCTGGGAAAGCGCGGGGGGGGGGTTCCGCTATTTTAATAAAATCAAACATAAGACATCATGAACTGGATCACTTCAGGGAGGAGTATCTTCAAGGAACCAATATTAAAGTATGTACAGTAAATGGACAGATAGTGATATCAGCAGTTTATTGTCCTCCACGTCACAAGCTAACTATTCCGAAGCTTTCAAATTACTTTGATTCTCTGGGTAGCAGGTATATAGCAGCTGGAGACTGGAATTCCAAACATACAGCTTGGGGATCTAGACTTACAACTCCCAGAGGTAGGATTCTCAAAAATACTATGGATAATAAGAATATATCTTACATCTCATCAGGGCAACCTACATATTGGCCAGCCGATCCGAACAAATTGCCTGATCTTCTGGATTTTTATATTACAAAAGATGTAGCATATCAGTATACAGATATCAATTCTTCCTTTGATCTTTCTTCTGATCATTCGCCCGTTGTATTAACACTAAGCGACACTGTTATATATAAAGAAGCTCAATTATTTCTACATAATTACAAAACTGATTGGGAAGCCTATAGAGAACATTTGCAGCTAAATTTAAATTTGAAAATTCCACTTAAGAGCAAAGAAAACATCGAGAACGCAGTGCAGTACCTTACTTGTGAAATACAGACAGCAGCTACTTTAAACACACCCTATAGTGAACAGAAAAAAGTAAATAACAGATATCCAAAAATAGTTAGGGATCTTGTATTGGAGAAAAGGCGACTACGAAAAAAGTGGTTTCTAACCAGATATCCGAACGACAAAACCTTATTTAATAAAAGAGCTAAGCAATTAAAGAAATTACTAACAGATATAAAGAATCAGTCATTTAAAGATTATTTATTAAAACTGTCGCCGCTGCCTGAAGATGATTACTCGCTGTGGAAGTGTTGCAAAAATATTAAAAAACCGGTTAAGAGCATACTGCCGATAAGAGATAATAATAGTGGATGCTGGGCTAGGAATGAAAAAGGAAAAGCGAACTTATTTGCTGCTTACTTGGCGAATATATTTAAGTCTGACGTAATGTCAGATCTAACAAATTCCACATCGGATACTAGCTCAACATATTCAGCGACACAATTGCGGTCATCGTCGCTAATAAATCTTCCGACAGCGTTTACTTCGCCGCTAGAGGTGAAAAGCGTAATAAAGTCGTTGAAGAACAAAAAATGTCCAGGCTATGACCTGATTACAGCGAAGTTACTCAAAGAGCTGCCACATAAAGCTCTTATGTTGATTACATTTATTTGTAACGCTATTTTTCGCCTACGATATTTTCCGAAGCAGTGGAAGTTTGCGCAAATTATTATGATTCCTAAGCCCGGAAAAGATCCACATAATGTATCTTCTTATCGGCCTATATCGCTACTACCAATGTTGTCTAAAGTAATGGAGAAATTAATATTAAATCGGTTACGGCCATATTTGCAACAAAATAATATAATTCCAAATCATCAATTTGGTTTTGTTAAACAACACTCCACAGTGGATCAGTTACATAGGGTAGTAAATATAATTGAAAATAGTCTAGAAACAAAGCAGGTATGTACGGCTGCGTTTATTGATGTTGCTCAGGCCTTTGACAAGGTGTGTCACGGAAGTTTACAGTACAAATTAAAAATACTTCTTCCGGAAAATTTATCACAATTGATGAATTCTTACATCAATGACCGATATTTTCAGGTACGCTTTGAACATGAACTTTCTGAGATTCATCCTGTGTTAGCCGGGGTGCCCCAGGGTTCAGTGTTGGGACCCACGCTGTATTTACTATACACTGCCGACTTTCCGGTAATGGACAGTGTGCATGTAGGTACATTCGCTGATGACACAGCCTTGCTTTTATGTAGCACGGATCCTGTCACTGCCAGTGGTAATCTACAGAATGCGTTACACAAAGCGGAAGATTGGTTCAGAAAATGGAAAATAAAGATAAATGAAGAAAAATCGGTTAATGTCCACTTTACCAATAGAAAAGTTACGGTTCCATCTGTTAAAATCTGTAATACAACTATACCAATTCAAACCAGTGTGAAATATTTGGGTATGCATTTGGACAGGCGACTAACCTGGAGGCAACATATTGATAAGAAGAAAAAGGAAATTAACATTCGAGTTAGGACAATGAACCGGCTTATAGGTAGAAATAGCGTGTTGTCAATGGAAAATAAGCGCTTGCTGTACACCACTGTCATCAGACCAATATGGACGTACGGGCTGCAGCTTTGGGGCTGTGCTAAGCCAACAAATATAAAAATAATTCAAACTGTACAGAATAAACTCTTAAGGACCCTAACAAATGCACCATGGTATGTAGCCAATGATGCTCTGCACAAAGACTTACATTGTGCTCAGAGACACGCATCCAGACTGGAAGGTCACCCAAATAACCTGGCTGTACAATTGCTGAATACCACCGGTAATATACGTAGATTAAGGCGTCATAAACCCCTAGACCTTTTGTAGGATTACAGATTGTGGGTGAGTGCCGGTGGGTGCTTTTCCCTTCACGTCAGTTCAGGGTCAAAAAATTCGCTAAATGGCCACTTTGGCCAGATCGTGATGGGAAAAAAAAAAAAAAAAAGTTGTCCTATCGATGATTTTTTATAGTCCATTGTCGGACATTTCTGGTCCATGATATTCTTCTTCGACCTCTTTCTCGTTTCCCTTCTATTTTTCCTTGAATGATCAACCGTAATAGTTCATATTTTTGTCCTCGTATAATATGCCCATAATAAACTAGGGCTTTTCTTGCTTTTATTTCTTTAATTATTCTCCTTTCCGTTCTAGCTCTCTTTAGCACCTCTTCATTAGACATTTTCTGTACCCAAGATATCTTCAAGGCTCTTCTATATAACCACATTTCGCACGCTTCGAAATATTTGAGTGTTCTTACGGTATATGTCATTGCTTCGACCCCATACATTAGAATCGAATATATATAGCATTTTATGAAGTTCTGTCTTATGCGGAGACTTAGTGATTGGTCCGTTAACAATTTTTTAAACTTCTCAAACGTTGTTTTGGCTTGCCCACATTTTCTTTTAACTTCAGTATTTGGATCAAGCTTCTCTATAATATAACATCCTAGATACTTAAATTGTTTAACTTCTTCGATGTTTTTCCCATTAATCTGAATAGTTGTGTTTCGATGTTGTTTGCGACTGACTACCATAAATTTTGTTTTGTTTTCATTTATCCCTAGTCCATATTTTTTACCTGCTTCATTAACTTCGTTAATAATATTTTGTAACTGTTCACAAGAATCAGCCAGAAGAACGGTGTCGTCTGCATAGCGGATGTTATTTATGTACTTTCCATTTATCTGAATCCCAGCTCTGAGATTCCATAACGCTTGCTCAAAGATACTGTCTGCATATAGGTTAAACAGGAGCGGTGACAGTATACATCCTTGTCTGACTCCTCTATTTATACGGACGCTTTCTGACATTTTGTTTTCTACTAAAATCTTGGCGCTCTGTTCCCAATACAATTTCTGGATGATTCTCATATCATATTGATTTATTCCTTTGTTTTTTAAAATTCTTATTAAATGGTCGTGCTTGACTCTGTCAAAAGCCTTCTCGTAATCCAAGAAACATACAAATACATCTTTTTGTTGATCGTAGCATTTCTGTAGAGCTATATTTACTACTACCAATGCTTCCCTAGTACCGTATCCTTGTCTGAAGCCGAACTGACATTCATCCATATCTCTTTCACATATATTTCTTATTCTGGCGTGCACTATTCGTAGTAAAATTTTCAGAAGATGACTCATTAAGCTAATCATTCTATAGTTGTTGCAAGTATTAGAGTTTGTTGTCTTTGGTAATGTAATAAATGTTGATTCTAACCACTCTTATGGTATATCGCCAGTATTGTAGATTTCATTGTAGATTTCCGTTAATTTTTCAATATTCTCATCATTTAATAATTTAATTATATCTATTGGGATACCATCGGGACCTACTGCTTTTCTTACTTTTGCTTGTTGTATAGCATATTTTACTTCGGACTCTAGTATCTCTAAATGTTCTTCATCGTTCATCGTTTCAGTTGATTGCTCCGTCCTTATATCACTAAATACTTTTTCTATGTATTGTGTCCATACCTTTATTTTATCCTCAGTATCTGTAATTAATGTGCCTTCTTCTGTAAATAACTTTGCGGGTACTTTCTTTTTGTAGATACCGGTAATAATCTTTAACTTTTTTATGCAGATTAAAAGCATCGTGTTTTTTCTCCAGATCTTCCACTTCCTGACAGCGCTCAGACATCCATTTATTCTTTGCTTTCCGTATTTTTCCTTTTATATTTCTCTGAATATCTCTGTATATTATTTTATTTCTTTTTTGTTTCCGTCGTTCTTCCATTAATTTTAGGATTTCATCAGTCATCCATGGATTTTTCTTCCTACCAGTGGTTCTTCCTATATTTTGATTACATATTGTAACCATTTGTTCTGTGATTTTCTTAATTCTTCCTTTTATTCCATCTGTTTTTGTTTCTTCATATGCTTTTGTGAATGTTTCGTTTATCTTCATACGCATTTTTTCTTTCGTTTTTTCATCTTGTAGCCTGGTTACATCTATTACCGGGTTGTTATTTGTTCCTCTCTTCTTCATTTTTTTCCAGTGTAGTTCAAACCTTGCCACCACTGGGTTATGATCTGATCCTACATCTGCACCTGGGTACGCTGTTACTCTTTTAATTGCGTTCCTGTATCTTTCATTAATTATAATATAATCGATCTGGTTCCTTATTACCCTATTTTCAGTACTGCTCGGCGACTCCCATGTATATAATCTCCTTTTGGGCATTTTGTACCACGTATTGCTTACTACTAAATTGTGATGCTTGCAAAACTCAAATAATCGGTCTCCCCTTTCATTGGGATGTCCCAATCCGAACGGTCCTACCCAATTTTGTTGTCTGCCTTCTCCTATTTTCGCATTAAAATCACCCATTATTATCAAAATTTCATTTGGTTTTGTGACTGTCTTAAGCTTTTCTATATGGTTGTATTGCTCCTCCGTCTCTTCATCATATTTCGGATCGGCAGTTGGAAAATACACCTGTATAATATTCATGATGACGTTTCCGAATTTCATTTTAATTAGCATCAGTCTTTCTGAGAATGGTGTAAATCCTATTACGAAGGGGATATATTGTTTACAGATAATCATTCCGAGTCCATTTATGTGTTTCAAATTATTATTTCCGGAGTAGTAGAATTTTCCTTCTCTTGTATTTATTTCTCCATTTCCAGGCCAGTGATGTTCACTTATTCCAAGTGTGCCAATTTCCATTCTTTTCATTTCTTCTAACACATTCTCTAATTTTCCCGGTTGATATAAACTTCGGATGTTCCATGTGGCGATTTGTATCTGTTGTTGCGTTTTCCTAATATTATCCTTAGCAGACGGTGGTATTCTTCGCACCCTGTGCCCCCTAAAGGGCCGCACCGGACTCAGGGCCATTTTCTTGTGATTTTCTGCCATATATGATAACCTGGGAAAATTACAGCGGTGGTTTCCCTCTTGCCTTCCGCCGGATTTTTCTGTAGGGGTTGTCTCCCTTAGCACGAGGGGACCCGGTTATAAGGCGCCGGGTGCTCGCCTACTCGCCCTGAGTTGATATTCATCAACTCGACTGAGGCACATAGTCACGGGCGAGCTTCTGGTAGTCTGCTAGATATATATGCAGAAAAAACTTAACGGTATTTAAAAGCAGGCGTATTATCGGCATCTACACCTCCTTCCGTTTTCCTACCAGCGTATAATGTGAGTTCTGATTTAGCTTTTCTGATCAATTCTAAGCCCATCGAACAGAAAATTTCCACCCCGCACGACGTGAACGTACAGAACTCACGAGGTTGTTGTTTCGTATCTATGTCAATGGGACTAGCACTACAGACATAGAGTGACTACTTACTAGAGAAGGATGCTCTAGTTACAACAACCTGTGCCTCGCGGGGCTATACTGTTTTAATTTAACGGCATGATTATGGCTATTCGTAATCGAAATTAATTAGTAAATTTACATTTTTAAATGATAATTTAGTGAGGTTTTATGTATTCGAATATTTACGGATCATACAACTATTATTTTAAGATATTTCTCTTCTAATATGCTCTTAATAAATTTACTGTTTAATATTATTTTCGAGAAACAGTTATACCCAGTGGCATGCCTAGACATTGCTTGCGACGAGCGTTAAGATATAAAAATGAACAACATATAACTCTTTATGAAATAATAATGTTAATATATTTAAGAAATTTATGCTTACGCGTTTCGAAGCAATAGCGTCATGATCACAGCATTACACTAACGTTAAATTTTTTAAATTGATAAAGGAACAGATATTTGAATAGGTCGATTATAAAAACGAGATCGATTATTAATTTAACAAATATATAAAAAATTATTATTAATCATAAAATAGGAAAAAATATAATACATACTAGCAAAATTGGTAAGATTGAAAATATATAAGATAAAATAATATAATATTGAGAATGCTATGTTACATTAAAATGTTTTAAATTTAAATTAATTATAATGTAAGATTTATTAAATATTGAATAATGGATTATCCTGTACAGGTAAATTATGGTTAAAAAATATATCTTTATATTTATTAATATAATAGTTATCGGCAAAATTTATATAATTATTAATATATTTTAGAATGGATAAACCTTTTGTAATATCATATGTGAGAATATGGTTATTGGTAATAATGTGTTCTGCTATTGATGATTTTTCTATATATTTATATTTTACAGTATAGATATGTTCTTTATTTCTGCGTTGATACATATTTATAACAGTTCTTTTTTAAACTAATTAAAAAAAAAGAAAATAAAAAGATTATTCTCAGTTAGAGATATTAATAAAAATTCGTTTCATTCTTTTGCGATGAGTTATTATTATAAAGTATAAATATATGAAGTAAATATCAATTTTTAGCAAAAAATCAAATTAAAGAAGGCACGTTGATTATTTTCAAGATTTTGTTTTTGTATTCCGGAGGTGGGGGGACACACATATGACTACGTCACTGGCAGGCCCGTGCCCAAAATTTTGAAAAGAGGGGGGGTTTTGAAAATTTTCCTCGCATATTTATTTTATAAATAACAATACATTGACTCATTCGTTCCTCATATCTAAAAAACCGCCCAACCTGTGTCAACGCTGCAACATGCCTATATCGGTGAGGCATCTTTTGATCGAGTGTAATCACTACCAGCAGGTCAGATAACAAGCGGGTATTACCAACGGCCTTCCAGAGATGTTTTCGGACGCCGAGAAGTGTAAAAAAATCGTAGCCTTTCTCGAATACATCTCAGTATTCCAACTTATCTAACTTCCTCAGCCTTTAGCTGACTTTTTTGATTATTTTGTTGTTTCGCGCATTTTCCACTATTCAACATAAAATGTTATAATTCTCTGTAAAACCGTAGTCGCTAATGACCTTGTAGTCCAAAAGCGACTTGTAAATACAATAAATAAATAATACTCGTAATAATACATTTTTCACTAATATTCATACTGTTAATAATTTCCATAATTTTGATTTATATATTAATAATTTACATTAATGAATTACCGTATAAACATTAATAAAAATTACATATATTATTTATTATACTCATAATAAAACATTTTTCCTTAAGATATTAATGAAGTACCTAAAAATATGGAGCATATTTTTTCTTTTCTATTTTGAAGGTAAGAATATCCTAAAAAATCATCAATATTTATTTTAAATTTTTGCTTTTTTTAAAATTTTTGTGTATTTACAATAACTATTTCAGTTCTCACCAATTAAGAGTAGCCACAAAGATCATTAAACGAAATATTAAAATTGTTCAATCAATATTTTTGATCGGTGTTCTTGATGGTTATTTGGAGTCAGCAATTGGAAAACTTATACTTATAGGGAATAAATTAAGGAATGTGTGATGCAAAAAGTGTTTTTTTTTCACACGTATATCTTAGTACAATCATATTACAGTAAATAAATTAGCACTACTTTTAAAACAGTGTTACAACTTAATCTAACTAATTTGTAACATGAACAGAGTAGAAACTCTATGTTCAATTACATAACTTCTAATGTATACATATATATAAATAATCATACGCGCATATAAATACTCACACGCACGCACACCAAGTATATGCACATAACCGCAAAATGCATACGAATATGTTACAGAATAAATTAAGTGACTAACTCATAAAGCTTTGTGCGCTTAAGGCGCCTTCAGTCATCATCGGAAAGTAGCAGTTCTAAAGTTTCTAGATTTGGGTCACTATGAAGTCGGTGTTCGTGCGCTTCTGCAATATAACCTATGACTTCATCGATCCATGGAATATTTAAATCGGAATGTATTTCTTCGTTTCATTGGTACCAGAATGCTCCTCGGTGATGTTTCGGAGACACTTGTTTTGAGCGCGCTGAATAATCAACCGATTGGATGTCTTTGCACAGCCCCAGAGTTGAATACCATACATCCATATCGGTCTGATGATTTGACAATAAATCATACGTTTACTAGACAGATTGAGTTTAGAGTGACGTCCAATCAACCAATAAATCTGTCTTAATTCATGCATGGTTTGTTCTTTTTTCATCTCGACATGCGTCTTCCAATTCAGTCTGGAATCTAAATACATACCCATGTATTTAACGGAGTCCAATCTCGGAATAGGAAGGCGATCAAGGTATATTTTTCTTTTTTTTTTATTTATTTATTTGGTGAATAATAACATAAATACATAGTAATTGAAACATAGCCATGAGTATCTCAGTTGAATGAACACCTCATGGATTGGAAACAATAAAAAGAAAATGAAAGAGACAAAAATTAACCGATATAAAAATTAAAATAAAATTATACATTAAATGAAAAATCTTCAACATCCGAATATTTGGAAGCCATGATAAAATTCGCCGCGTGCAGGAATTTTGATAAATTATCGTTGTTTAATGGAAAACAATTTACGTCTTTAAACAAGAATTTCCATTTGGCGCACTCATTAACGACATGGGTGACAGTTTCAGGAGCATCTCCACAGGAACACAAATTGGTGTCTGCTGGATGGAAACGGTGCAGATAACTTTGAAATCTACCATATCCAGTAAGAAATTGCGTCACATACGTATTAATATTATTAATTTTGATTGGATTGGTTTTAACCTCGGGGACGAAACTAAATGTTAATCTTCCAGTTGAGCTATTGTTCCAGCTATTTTGCATTTCAATAAATCTATTGTTTAGATCCAACTCCAAATTGAGATTATTTGACCCTTTGAAATACAAAATTTTATGCTGCAATACGGAATGCAGTGGCAATTGTCCTGCTATTGTTCGCAACGCATCATCGGAAGTAGTTCTATGCGCGCGGAGAATAAACATTAGAAATTTCCTTTGGGATTTAACTAGTACTTCCTGAATGCTTTTACGCTTTAAAGCCTCTTGAATAATGGAACAACTAGCATATTAGCAAATTATTAAACGGTGTTTAGTGCTCATCCCATACGTGCGTCCAGACACGGAGTGCAATTTATTTAGAACCGTTGTAGCTTTACTGGACAAATTTTTGAAATGTTGATTAAAACTGTAGCGACAGTCTAATGTAATACCAAGATATTTCAGTGATTCGACGATATTCATTTTAAAGTTCGGTATAGAGAGATGTAGCGAATTGTAGTAGTCCCTTTTTCGTTTCCTGTGCATGATTAATAAAAATTAGTCTTGTTTTCGTCCAACTGTAGAAGATGTTTTTCCATATAGGTTAAAGTATTGTTGATTGTAATCTTGAAGTATTTACAAATGGAGGGACGATGGTTAGAAGTGACCGCGAATGCTAGATCATCTGCATAGAAATATCTGGTTACTGCCGACGGGAACTCCATCAACGATAAGTCTGAAATATACAAATTCCAAAAAATCGGGCCCAAAATCGAGATCAAGGTATATAGGACAGGTCTTAGATTTACGAATCGTAAACATAACGTGCACCGATTATTCTTGATTAATCTTGATCTTCCAATCACATGTTCATTTGCTAATTTTAGTCATAGCCAATTCTGGGGAATCGCCAACTGACAAGATGGCTGTGTCATCTGCAAAGGTAGCCTTGGCTGTTGTTGGAATGTCAGCTTTATACAATAAATACAGAGAAGGTCCTGAGACACTACCTTGTGGAACACCAGCCTGTATTGGATGAAATGTGGACTTCGCTTCTTCATAAGAAATTCTGAAGGATCTGTCAGAGCTATATGATTCAAGAAGTTGGTACATATTTTCCGGTAGCAGGTTGTTCATTTTATAAATCAACCCTTCGTGCCAGACTCGGTCAAAAGCTTGCGATACGTCTAAAAAAACCGCCGGACAGTATTTTTTTTCTTCAAAGGCTGTTTTAATTAACTTAGTTATACGATTGGTCAATCGTAGAGTGCTGATTGCGAAAGCCAAACTGATGATCTGGTATCTTTAATAAGGGCTTGAGTCGCTTAAGGAGTAGTTTTTCTAATAATTTTGATATAGAAGGTAACAAAGAGATTGGTCGATACGAAGTTACTACTTCTGTTGGTTTCCCAGGTTTCGGTAACATGATGATTTGAGCGATTTTGAAACATTTTGGTACGTATCTCATTCTGAAACAGGCATTAAAGACATATATGTCAGCATGATAATTCCTTTACGTGGTAATTCTCTAAGCGCTCCGGGTGAAATTTCATGGATTCCAGGAGCCATTTTGGGATTCATATTATTATCTAACTTTTGTGCAACTTCAAGAGAAGTTAGTGATTTTATTCGTTGGAAAGGTTGGTAATTTTTCGTTACATCGATCTGGAAATTTATATTATATGTTGTAAAGACTGAAGCTAAATGAGAAGTCAGCTTTACTGTTGTCGTCGCGAATCCACTGCCCTTGTTCATCCTTGAGAGGAGGAATTTGAAGTAGTGAAAGTTTGAAGCGTCGCGTTGCACGCCACAATGAATAATTTGTGTCCGCTGCAGGACTTAAATTTTCTAAGTAGTTTGCGACGCTTTTCTGTTTGAAATCCTTAATTAGCCTATTAACTTTATTGCTTGTTTTATCCGATGGATGACGGAAGCGTTGCCATAATTTCCGTGCACGTCTTCTCTCTTTTATTAGTTTCCTAACTTCGATAGGATACAGTACTTCATTTGAAACGTTTTCTTTAAGAGCTGGAGTGGCCCGGCTAGCAGTTCTTCGCACCAAGTTGATAAAGTGCGCTGGGCTTACTGTTCCAAATCACTAGTAGTTTTAAGCCTGATTTTAAGTTCGATTGAAGAATCAAGGCTTTTTCTAAATTGATTCCAATTAGTATATTTATTGGTGAAATTTAGCGGAATTATTTTTTTAATCACTACAGAACTTAGTGTCATAAGTATCGGAGTATGATCTGACGATAAGTCCGTAATTCCTTCTACTTGCACATAATTTGAAGCGATTCCTTTAGTAATGAAAAAGTCAAGGAGATCGGGATTCTTCGCGCTATCTATTGGCCAGTAAGTTGGTTTCCGTGATGAAAAGAACTTGCACGAACATATATTGATAGCGTTGAGAAGTTTAGCACCTTTTTTTTGGTGTAATCAAATGTGACCCCCATATAATATGTTTTACATTAAAGTCACCTGCAAGTATAAAACTAAGACCGAGTAGGTTGAAGACATTAATAAATTGACCTTTTTCAAATTTACTATTGGGCGGACGGTATGCTGCAGCTAGATTAAGGTCCGCGCCATTATAGTTTATTGCGACAACTGTGGGTTGTAGGAAATTCAGTTGTATTTCTTCCTGTAAATAGTGTTTGATATTCTGTTTAATTATCGCTGCTGTTCCTCGTCGTCCTCTGCCACTTGGGTGGTTAGTCCAATATGTAGTGTAGCCGTGAATTCTGATAAAACTTTTTATTGTAAAATGTGTTTCCGAGATTAATGCGACGTCAACAAGATTTGTGTTAAGAAAAGCCTCGAGTTCTTGAGCTCTTCGACTCAAGCCATTGACATTCCGGGTTAGTATTCGAAACGAGGAGTCAGTCATTTCACTTTTTTTCCCTGACTTTTTTGTGTTGACTCAAAGGTTTAGTTTTTAATTTAAAAACAAAAAAACTGGCAACATGTGCTTTATTAACGTTAATAATGCCACTAAAATTATGCACTCTGTGTCATCTACGAGCATCTACAGCCCCATACTTTTTATTTCCTATTAAATTGCTGCATTCTTAAACGGCTTTTATTAAGCCCATTGGATTCATCACTGTCATAATATATTATGTATTAATGGTTACGCCATTTTTATGCCAGGGGTCATCGGGAAAAGTGTGCTGTCACGAAATTTGTCCCAAAAAAATGTCACGATTTTATATAACGAAATATGTAACGAAAATGTAACGAAAAAATGTTGTCGAACAGCGTAGCCAATGAAAAAGTTTACTCTTCTCTTAAGAATTATAGAAGAACTAGATCTGGGGGTAAAGGGGGCTAGCCTCCTTCCGAATATCGAAGGGCCGAGTTTATATATATTTATATATATGTATAAATGCAGCGGCAGATCCACAGGGGAAAATAGGGTACATCCCCCCACCAAAGAACCAAAACCTTGATGAAAAAATTTATTACAGCAATGAACTTCATTTACATATACTATCAAATTTTTGTACAAATGTTATATGGATTTAATTATAACTAACGTTTAATTACTGTTTTCTAATAAAACTATTAATGTTACGTTTTTATTCTGGTTTAAACGCAACTGTGGTCGATCTTTTGTCTTTTTTATTTATTTTTAATTTTTATTTTGCGATGTAAATGAAAACAGTTCAATAAGAAATATATATACATTTAAACTTGCTCACAGACAAAGAATTCCGATCAGATTACTAACAAAAATAAAAAAAAAGTAAAGTCTAATAAAAATACTATCGTTCTATTCTTTCTAGTAATTTACTATTCAAATTCTAAACTGCCATTTTGGTTAGAATTTTATAATTTCGTTTTATTTTTCACCTAAAAATAAAACAAAATTTAAATTAAAAATTGTAATAATTATGTATTTTTAGAACATTTTTAAATTTCTAAAGAGGTGGTCGCTATTTGTTTTTCTTTACCGAACAAGGTATTTCTCAAATCTACTGCGTCCCGTATAAGATATTATGTAATTATATAATTTCCCTCCCCAAAATGTCTCTCTGGATCCTCCCCTGATATATATAAAATATAAAATTATGAATTTTATTTGTAGTACGCTATTCATAATAATTAAAATTAACATTTTTTTCTTAATTTTCTTTATTTCAAAAAGGAGGGTCTACTATTAGTCACAGTAGGTTTCAAAATGAATTAGTTCGTCACTGTCTACCACACCCAGAAACAGTTTCCCAGATCACATTAAAAGTCAGGGATAATAATGAAAAGACATGACTTCGTCGAAAAAATTTATCTCTGTATATTACAGAAATCGATTGTTAGTTAATTATAAGAAATAAATCATTTAAATAATGATTATTCTTCATCTGAATAATCATTATACGCGTAACTGTTAGTGTGGCTTATGAAAAAATAAATCAACCAACAATGGTATCTCAGAAGTCTGCAGTAGCGATAATTTTGTATAATTCAGCTGTTTACGTTCATTATTTGTATTATTATTATTAATATTATTAATAGTTATTTTAAATATATATTAAAATTGTAAGAGGTGGCATTAAATTAACCGGTTAGCATGTTTTTAGAGATACATCGCATGGAATATTTTCGATGCCATTTATAATTTTCAATTGTAATTCCGGTGTGGTAGATAATAAATTAAAAATGATTGATGGGGACCCATACATGGAGCTTGTATTTGAATGTAATGTTTCCCGAAACAACAAATATCGGCTCTTTCTTCACTAGAAAGTTTAATATTATCACAAACAATTAAAATACTATCGTTTTCTTTCTTTTTTGTTACTTTTTTTTTTTTTGTTTGTTTTTTTTAAATAAGCTGTGGATCTCACAGGGCAGAAATGCTCCTTGTGCGAGTGCCCAACATTCTTATCAACGTTTATTAATCAAAGATACAAATTACAAAAATTACAACTATCTTAACTTATTCCATAAATAACAATACTAATAAACCTAACATAATATTTAATTAAGAGTATATATATACATATTACAATACATAACATATCGCGTAATATGTATCTGTACACCGGTACGTGCAGACAGCTTAATATTTCCAGATCGAAAAACATGATCCTCTGTCATCAATGTTATCAATTCGCAGATTTACACCGCGGGGATAAACGTAGTATGTATTACTTTGGTTTCTTATTACCCGAATTTTTTCCCTGGATGGTAATTTTATGTTTTTAACATTAAATTCTAGTAATCTATAATAGAAATAATACATCTTGGGGGACATTTCATCGTTTTCCTTCCACCATGTTGTCCCAGAGTCGTTTTTCTTCCAGTAGGGGAGTATAAGTTTCAAACACCTCTTCTGTATTTTACTTATTTTTTTTATTTCTGTTTTCTTAGCCTCGCCCCATATTTGAATTCCATATAATATTCTAGACATTATTATTGAATTATAGTATATACGTAGTGTTCGATAATACCTGCTTTATTTTATATAAAGCTGTAATTGTCTGTCTTATTTTCGAGTTTAAACTTAGGATGTGTTTTTTCCAGTTCAAGGATTTATCGATATACGTATATACCTAGATATTTAAAGTCATTTACGTTCTCTAACGGTGGACAAAAACATAGATGGATATAATTATTTACATGAAACTCATGAAGGCAATCGTTATTATGAAGGACGATTTACCGGACACGTATCTTATGTTTAGAATTGTTCCGAATGTGTAATACTTTTGATTTGTTTATATTTATACATAATCTCCTATCGTGTGCCCATTTACTCAAATTATCTACATCCTCTTGTAATCATTTTTCCGCGATCTCTAATTTTTTGTGCTCCATTAATAAAGCAATATCATCAGCAAAGACGTAAACCTTTGCATTTTTAATATGCTTGTGTAACGTGTTGGTGTAAATAAGAAAAAGGATAGGGGCCAATATGGTATCCTGTCCTACGCCGTATTGAATAGTTTTTGTATTACTTTTATTCCCTGCGATTTTAACCATATTTTTTCTATTTATTTTATAATTTTTAAACCACTTAAGTTGATTATTTTTAATGCCCAGATTTTCTAGGTCTTTGATCAATAACTCGTGGTCAACTAGATTAAACGCTTTGGATAGGTCAATAAATGTAATTAAAAATTAGTTCTCCATCGATAGTCCTGTATTTATCTCATTTATAATTATTCTCAATAGAGTTATCATGGATCTTTTTTTTCTAAAACCGTGTTGATTTTCATAGAGTAGGTTGTTTTTTTCCACATAATTTTTTAAATGTTTATCAATGTAGTGTTATTACCGATGTTATTGTTATTCGACGGTAGTTTTCAAATTAATTTTTCACTCCTTTTTTATATATCGGTTTAACAATACCTCTTGTAAGCCTATCCGGAGTGTTAGCTTCCTTTATTGAATAGTTGACCATATTAGTCAAAATAGGAATAAAGATATTTGAGTTATGTTTAATATCCTGATCCCTAATTTCATCCCATCCAGATGCCTTATAAACTTTTAGATCGTTAATTATTACTTCTATTTAAGATTTATTTGCAGGTGGAATATAAAAGGAAGACAAAATGAAATTATCAGAATTCGTATTCAATAACTGAATGTGACATTTGTGTATATGTTGTTTCACCGAACGCATAAAGTATTCACTAAATTGTTCAGCTACTATTGCAGTATTTCCAAAATGTTTTGTAATGAAATCATCTATTGTTATTTTATTTTTTTTATTTACGATATTATTAATTACATTCCACACTTTTTCACTATCATTATTTGCCTTCGGTAAAATTGACTGTTTCGCATTCCTTATTTCAGTTGTATAACTACATTTCGATATTTTCTAAATAAGTTTTTGTACTGAATACTGGTTCTATTTCCTTTACTAAGTTTAAAGTACTGATCTCTGATTTTCATAAAATTGATTATTTTTTGACTCATCCATTCATTTTTAGAACTATATTTAGTCACCTCTTTGCTCTCCCGTACTTCCAATTTGCATTCTTTGTAAAATCCCTTAAAAACTGAATGTATCTTTTCATACATATATTTCCTGTTGTTGTGGAGATACTTACCTCCTTCCAATTATAATTAATTATCTTATTCTGCAACCTCTTTTTTCATCAAAAACATATTTCATAGAGTTCCTAAAATGTTGACAATTCCGATTTGGGATACTAAATGCACAACAGATGATGTAATGGTCCGATATTTTCGAGTTTATAATTCCCGAAGTAATTTCATTTGTATTATACTTGATAAATATGTTGTCTGTACATGATTGAGTACTTCTATCTATCCGTTCTTCTTCTCTCGTAATTCCGTTTATTAACTGTACTCCTCCTGACTCATAGATTACGTTTAAAAAGTTCTCAACTTGTGAATTATGAAGAAATAAATCGATATTAAAATCACCACAAATCAGGAAATTATCTTTATTACATGAAGCGGTTTCGTTTATAAATTCGCCTACGTTTTTGCTCGGTGATCTGTATACAGCGATTAATCGTAAAGGATTGTTTTCGCAAATATCTATCTCTATCATCACCTGGTCCATACTTGACCTATTATTAACTTCCCGAATGTTCCACCTAAACTTATTATATATAAACACAAAAGTATTCCTCCGTTATACCCAGTTGGTCTTTGTAGTCCAATATTCGTAAATCCAATTATATTATATAAATTTAATTCATCGTTACTTATATTAATTTCAGTTAATACGATTACACTTAAAGATGACCTGTGAATATACGATATAAATTGATCCCAGTTACGTCCCACAGTTCTTATGTTTAAGTGTAACACATGAAATAATTCCGTATCAATTTGTAATGTTTTATTTACATTTAATATACTGTCTATCGTATCAGTCCATTTTTTGATACTACTATAGCCTAGTTGCTAGAGCGCTTGACTTCCGATATGGAGGTCACGGGTTCGATTCCGAGCGACAACGAACTTATTACAAGAATTAAATAAATAAATAAACGCTAATAATCACGTGGAAGGCAATGGAAAACCACCACGTTCAACATCATATGCGCGTTAGGTCAGCACACAGCAGACCCACACCGGATGGACTGCACTTGTAGCACGATAACAAGCGGCTACAATCAGTTCCGAATGTAGTCTTGCCTGTGTGTACACCTGCGTTTCTTCTTCTTCGTGTAACCCGATTCGGGTATAGCTTAACCACTTTTCATGGATTCAACCATATGACGAAATACGGCGTTGCATATAATAATTGCCTAGTACTCAGCCTATATCGGTACAACTAAAAATGTACGAATAGGTTGCGCCAACACGCCATGTAGCGTACGGCACCTTAAGAAGAGAAGACTATAATTCTTACAATTTTGTTTACTGCGATACTGAATTAGAGAAGTCATGTTTGAGAGGAGAATCAAGAACTATTATTACAGAAAATGCTAAATCCTCTATTACACTTGTTCACTCTTTTTAACATAGTTGACGAAAGCGAGATATTGTACGTATTTAATTCGTAATCTCCCACCTTAATCGCTAGTCTAAAGAACACGCTATTATCGGCTGTTCTGAAAAATCCTTTAGCTGTATTATCTGAGCTACTTTTTTTTTACAAAATTGAAATGGAGACGGCATTAGTGGAACGTTAAATAACGGTAGAGACGGAGTGAATTGGTCACATTCCGCCAAATATTAACCTATCGCAGATTGTAATCGGTACACGGTTATCAACGTTGCACTATTAATCGCCGTGCTTATCAAATATACTAACGACCTTTATACATTACTATAACATCTATATATACACACATACATACCGACACGAAACCGCCTCCTCGGCACACCTGCATTTTGTATACATATGCACAATTACACATACTCGCACACACGTTACAGTCGATAGTCCGGCCACCACCAAAAATCCCTTAAAATAAAGATACGTCTCCGGTGTGGCTGATGCACTTGCTGCAAAAGCACGCACACGCTTCTCTCTCGCTTCTATATCATTCCGCTTCCTACGCCCGTTCCTTCTTTCTACACCGTAAACAACGCGACTGATTGCCAATATACACAACGACATTATACACACACACACACACACACACACACTATCACACCATCGGCACATACTTCACATACATCACTAGCAAATAACCACCGCTACGCCGTTCTACTCAACCAGTGCAGCCTCAAAATGACGCCGGCAGCATCTCTCGTACACATCAGATTACTCGACAGGAGTTCCACAATTCATATAGTTTTTGTAATTTTAATAAGCTTGCGAATAAATTCAGATGCGAGAAATTTTTGTTAAACAGCGACATACATTTTTAGATTGAATTACCTGTTTCAAGTAGTATTTTGCAGGACTAAGTAAAGGAATCGATGGGACTTCGTAGTTTTGGGGAGCTGGTTGAGGCAGCAAGAAGCAGAGCATTGGGAGCAGCCAACGCGTCATTGACGTAAGGCACCCAGAAGAAGAAGAAATGCACTGATTAAAAAGTCAATACTTGTTGATAAAATACTAATAAAGATAACAAAAGTATGCTTTGTTAAAGAAAGAATCGGTTTAAGTAATAGAATATACGATTAATAGACACATAAAGAGAATGTTTATTTCAAACTAATTTACTGTTTTGGTAAATTCCGAAATTTAATCTTGTAGAATCTTAGCAAGAATACATTTTTAACCAGACTGCTTTAAAATATTTCAAATTAACCGCCATTACTGTTCAATATAATAACAACGGAATTAATTTAGCCGCAGCGTACTACCCGCTAAGGAAAAGAGGAAATAACCAAAGAAGACTGCCTAACGGTGTTTACACAATTAGGCAACAAATTCATTATAGGTAGCGATTTCAATGTCAAACACGTGGTATGGGGATCCTCCATAAATAGTACAAGAAGAAAAACTCCACTTGAAACATGTATAATATCTCAGGTTGCAAATATCTGTCCGCAAGAGAACCAACCTATTGGCCAACCGATCGGAACAAGCACCAGACTTATTAGATCTTTTTTATATTAAAAGAAATCTCATGCAACTATGTGGAAGTAAAGAGCTACAATGATCTGCCTTCGGACCATATTCCTATATTTCTTACCCTTAGTAATACGGTTATAAGAAAACAAAAATGTCTAAATCTTACAACTAAATATACAGACTGGGACAGATTCAGAGATGAACTTGATCACAGAACTGATTTAAGAATGAGACTAAAAACAACACAAGAATTGAACCTACAAAGTCAGTACTTCATAGAAACAATTCGAGAAGCTGCACGGAACGCAACACCAGTCCCTATAAACAGCAACACAACTCGTGATAACTGCTATTCTCTCGAAGTCAGGCAACTGGTTAAAGAGAAAAAAAAAACCAGACGTATCTGGCATAATACCCGAAGACCAGAAGACAAAAATACGTTCAATCGAATAAGCAATAAATTGAATAGATCGATCTCTGAAATAAAACAAAAGAGTATTGCCAACTAATTATTCCCTATGGAAAGCGACTCGACGCTTCAAACGAGCACTAGTGAGAATACCATCCCTAAAAGACGAAACTGGAAATTGGTTACGACGTGATGAGGAAAAAGCTGATTTATTCACTAGACATTTGTCATGAATATTCCAGCCACACAACATTCAATGGCAAATTGAGCCAAGCACTGTAGAAGTAGATAAACAAACAATTAAACCTATTACTTCACTTGAAGTAGCAAAAGGAATCGATAACATTAATCCAGAAAAATCGCCAGGAGTAGATGAAATAGCACCTCTAGTGTGTATTAAAAGAATTATCGAAAAAAGGAATAATACTACTAACGCATACATATTTAGCGCCTGTTTACGCTTGGAACATGTACTTGAAAGTTTTAAAACAGCTCATATTGTTATGCTCCAAAAACAAGGAAAACCAGCAGAAGTTGTCTCCTCTTACCGGCCGATATCGTTATTACCAGCAATATCGAAACTATTTGAAAAATTGTTACTTAGGCGACTCAAGACACCAATACGTCTACCAGACTATCAATTTGGTTTTCGCAGTCAACATTCTACTGTTGAACAGGTACATCGAGTAACCTCAATAATAGAAAAAGCGTTTGAAGAAAAACAGTTTTGCTCGGCGAATTGAACAAGCATTTGACCGAGTGTGGCACAAGGACTTCTACACAATGGTGTCGTCTACTGAAATCATACCTCTCAGACAGACAATTCCGTGTAGCTTATGGAGATGCGAGATCATCCTTCGATCCAATATAGGCGGGCGTACCACAGGGTAGCGTCCTCGGACCTATTCTGTATCTTCTGTATACAATAGACATACCAACAACACCAAATACTGCGATTGCAGTGTTCGCTGACGATACAGAAATACTGTCAGTAAGCGGTTTACAAACTGAAGCAACTAAAAACCTTCAGTATGCTTTAGACCGCGTATCAAACTGGACGGTAAAAAATTCGAAAATCAAGCTCAATGAGCAAAAATCTATCCACACAACTTTCGCCCTTCGTAAACGAGATCCGCGTCATGTAGTGTTCATAAATAGACGACAAGTGCCAATCTCCGATTCAGCAAAATACTTGAGTGTGCATCTAGATGCGAAGCTGACTTGGAGAGCTCTCGTTGTATCAAAAGTTCAGCAGATTCGAGAAAAAACACGTGAAATGTATTGGCTTGTCGGACGACATTCCAAAATGAAGCTTGAAAATAAACGTCTCATTTACGAAACTATCGTAAGACCGATTTGGACTTATGGGGTACAGATATGGGGATGTACCAAAACATCAAATAGAAATATTATTCAAGCAGCTCAATAAATTCCTCCGTATGATAACCAATGCTCGATAGTTCCAACGGAACCAACCTCTACATACCGATTTAAGGATTAAATCGGTGGACGAAGTCATTAAAGTCTTTGTCCATCGTCACGAAGAAAGACTCCATGCCCATCCGAACCCGGAAGCACTGGACCTTTTGCTTAGTACAGAAGATGCAAGACGGCTTAAACGTTTTAAACCGAGCGACCTAGTCGTGTTGTAAATTTTTATCGTTTTATTGTATGTATGTGTATATAAATAGCAAAGAGTAGTCATAGTGGACTATGCTCCTTTGCATCATGTTACTTTTAGTTATAAATTTTATTTATTTAGAAATAGTTCTAAGATTGTAATAACCATACAGTTCCCCCTTAAAGGGGCTGTTTAAAAAAAAAAAAATTAAGCGTTTTGTTAGCTGTTCTTTCGAGATTGACTTTTATATCGTCCGTTATTATGAATAGTAAGTCATCTGCATATGCGCATAGATCAACGTTCTTATAGTATGGTAGAGCTTGGTTCAATAATATATTCCAGGAAATTGGACCTAAAACGCTACCCTATGTGCAGCCTTTATCGGTTTCAGTATTTGCACTATCTATTTGAAGAGTTACATGTCTGTTTTTAAGGTAGCAATATATTGTACCTAAAACAATGGTATGTCTTTGATCAGAATAGATTTTAAAATGGCAAACAAAGCAGGATGCCAGCAGTTATCAAAGGCTCCTTTGATATTCACTCCTATGACAAGAACACTCGATTTTTTCTTAGGGTTGCTTCTAATCTTGCTGATCGCACAATTCGCAGCATGTTCTGTGGACAGGCCATGTCTGAATCCAAATTGTCTTTTATGTAAAAAGTTTGTTGAGTTCAGATGGCAAGTTATCCTACTTTTTAATAGTTTTTCGTAAATTTTGTTTACAGTATTTAAAAGACATATTGGGTGATGGAAGCTTATAAGATTTGCATCCTTATTTGATTTATGAAGTAGGATTACATTTGCTTCGCGCCAGATTTTATTTAAATAGTTTAAGGAGAAGTATTTTTTCTTGTATAGGAGTGGAAGGAGTTTTGGATAGACCTTTTGGATTAATTTTAGTGTTTTATTTGCAATATTGTCAGGTCCAGCAGCTTCGTTATTTTTTAAATTTTTTATAATGCTACTTCGTGCGGAAGTATCAAGAGGAATCCGCTGTGAGTGAGTAACGTTTTCCTGTATGGAAAGTTTAAAGTTTTCTCTTAGTATTTCCTATTTATTGCTGTCTTTGTCAGTGCTGCCTAACGGAAAAAGAGAGTATAGGGAGTAGTTTTAATTCTCTATTACATTAGTGATTTTATCGCTGTTATTTTTTGTCACAAGTGGAATATTGTTTGATTTCAGAAACGTTAATTTGTAGCTCTTAAGCTCCATGGTTTGACATTTTCAGAGCAAAATGGGGGGGGGGGAGAAGTTATATAATACGTAATATCTTCTGTAGAGGCAGTAGATTTGAGAAATACCCTTTGTTTCATGAAGAAAATTAAATAACGACCTCTTTAGAAATTTAAAAATGTTTTAAAAATACATAATTATTACAATTTAATTTAAATTTTATTTTATTTTTAGGTAAAAAATAAAAAAAATTATAAAATTCTAGCTGAAATGGTAATTTAACAATTGAATAGTAAGAAAGATAGCATTAATCCGATCCTAATTCTTTCTTTGTGAGCAAATATAAAAAATATATATATTTATCTATGTTCTATTTTCATTTACATTACAAAATAAAAATGAAAAATAAATAAGAAAGGCAAAAGATTGATGACAGTAAATAAAAACGTAACATTAATAGTTTTACTAGAGAACAGTATTAAATATTAGTTACGAATCTTTTATATAAATTAATTTTCTCCGTCATAACAAATTTTTTCATAGAGGCTTTGGTTCTGGATTCGCCACTGATGTAATGCATGCATCAAAAAGAAATTCGGATATAAACTATAAACAAAACTGATTAATTAAAAGCGAAATTCAAAACGAAAAGACGTGCGGCATGGCGCGTACAATTTGCAGATGGTAACGCGACCCCACTCGATGGAGTCAATGATGTCACGACAACGTTCAGAAACAGAGTAAAATGGAGTAAGTTACACGATGTCTTCTCGCCTGTCGCTAACGAATATATTTCTAACAAAAAAATAGATGAAATGTACCGCCGAATCGTTCTTTCTAGAACGTTCTTAATGTTATTTAGAGTGGCAATTACCCTGCCTGTTTGCCTTTTTGGGTTTTCAATAAAACTTCTCCCGGCTCAACGTAGCTCTCGGTACACATTACAAACACCCTCCAGCAAATGTTCTATCTCCGCTGCTCGGTCACACACACACACACACATCACGAAACCAGTTCGCTACCCCGGCGCAGCGGACCTATAAAACTTCTTACGATTTTGGCCGATTTAGCGTCTTCGATAAACAATCGCTGCTCAAGAAAACCCGCGAGAAATTACATGATCGTCGGCAAAAAATTTATTATCTTTTCCAGCTCGGACAGCCTTTATCAAAAAGCGTGACAAATGCCGAATCCGTCTCAAAATGGACCCCATATGAATGAATCTGGCAATGAGGATCGGAACATGATTACTTCCAAAAATACCATCGAGAGTCCTTCTCGAGGAGAGAGGTATGTTGGAAGAAATAAAAGACATGCCGCTAGAACTAGAAATAGACGAAGACTTGAAGAAGGTGTGAGAGCTGTCACTTAAGAGAATAAGACTTTAACCGAAAATTGCATCCTCTCTAATGGAGTATTTCTATTATAACCGGAACAGCTGCACATCACCGTCGATCATGAAAGGGCGAAGAATTATCGCACTAGATCGGTGGAATGTAGAGGGAGACAAGATTCATACTTCTACAGTGACATAATGAGATTCCGATTAAGAGGACCGGACGGTAAAAAGGAAAAACGTATCACGATAAATATAATCATTTCTTCTAATAAGCATAGCAGCTCCGCCGTAGCCGTTCGACCGATTCAAACTAACTA
Source organism: Icerya purchasi (assembly GCA_039619475.1). NCBI lineage: Eukaryota > Metazoa > Arthropoda > Insecta > Hemiptera > Monophlebidae > Icerya > Icerya purchasi. The sequence continues at coordinate 275,085,731 of CM077116.1, forward strand.
CAAGAGTACCCTTGTATTCGAATATTTGAAGGTTGTTTGAGCCGTGTTCCAGAAAGCAGACAAACGTGAATGTTAAACTGATCTAATAATCCTTCGAAGGAACATTAATTGACCTTAAGACTTCTACAGTTTCATGGAAGAATATTTGACTTGTTTAATCCCATTTAAAACACAAAAAGAAAGTTGGAGAAAGAGAAGTTGGGAGGAACGAACCATATAAGTGTGGTGGAGGAGAAGAAATAATATTACGCACCCTGTAGATTTGGGAGAGAGAGGAGGAAAAACATGAGAAGGATTGAATGCAGAAAAATGAGCAGTTCACGCAAAACTAGCTAAAAATGAAAAGGAGATCGAAGGAAAGATGACAAACAGAAAAAGTAGGGTACTTGAAAACGAGAAAAATACCTTTAATAATTAATATTGTTACTAACGGTGCAAATAAAGAAGGAAAAAACGTTTTATATAACCGCTCATTATGACCAACCTTACATCGCCTTCGACTGCCTCCGAATCTAATTAAAGGTCGCAGGAGGACATAAAATGTGAACATAAACATCTGTTGACTGTTCTCGTTTTTTTAGCGGTTTAATGGAGAAAGAAAATAGAGTTTTATCTAAATGAAAATTATGAACAATCCTCCACCGCTCTGGACTGTCGCCGAACCTTGCTACTGCTAGCCAGAGGAGGTAATCGCAATAAAACGAATAGGAAGCATGAATTATTAAAAAAGGACACATCTGATGCTTGAAGTACTTCGTAGTAATGTAATGCACGAAGTACGTAAAATTACACAAGAACATGTAACAAAAGATAACAACCACCTGGAGTGCTGGTTAGCCGAAACAGAGGAATATTTTAAAAACCGTCATAGCGAAGGGATCCAGGAAGAAACACATAAATTCCACTGAAAGTAACAACAATTTCGAACTCTATATTTACGTGAAAGAAGCTATTTGAAAAGAACCTCGTAATCATAAAGACAACTGACAGAAATAAATATTAGGGCGATTGACTAGTTACATATGAGTAAAGTTCGGAGGACAATGAGCAAATAACAGTTAGGAAAGCTCGAGCGATGCCGAGCGAAGGTTAGATGGGGTACCTTGAAGATTTAAGATAAATTCTAGCTTATTAGCTACTTCTTCTGTTAATTTTGAGATGTAGGAGTTGGGACTAGGAAAAATTTTAAAAATTTGTACGTGTAAACAAAAGAACTAGAAAAAACGTTGTGAAACAATATCGTGAGAATCGATTCAGCGTTGTTAGAAAATAAAATTGTCCTTTATGATGTTTACAATTGTTTGACGGTAGAGGAGAGAAGCGTCGATGCGACAAAACTTGTCAGTGTATCCAAAATCGGATGAGAGGTCGTACACCGGGTTCCACTCGCGACAGATATATATAACCTGGAAAGGAAAAGTTATTTTAATTTAATTTCAACTGCAGAGATTGTGAACAGGTGTCATCGCTAAATTTCTTCTTAAGTCGTCGAATTGAAGCTACCAGCACTTTTGTTGAAATTTCCTTTAATAACGCTTCTTCACTTCTATTTACACGAGACGAGAAATTATTAGGAATGAAAGCCTTAAAACCATTTTTGTTACGGGGTTAAGGGCAGTCAGAGGCACGAAAAAACAAGTATTTTTAATAATTTTTTTTTATCAGTAATTTTATTTATTTTATAAAAGTAAGAATACTACATCATTATGTCATGTTTCAACTTGATTTCACCCAAATTTGAAAAAAAAATATTAATTATCTAAAAAGTTATCGCTATATGTATCGACCCCTGTTCCACAAGTAGCCCTTTGCGGTGACCACCATAACTTCTCAACAGTTTACCTAAAATCATTCAAATAAAAAAAAATTAGTATTTTAATAGTTAATCTAGTGCCAGATAGAAGCTTTTTTTTTTTTTTTGAAAATAAACAAAATGGCTGACTCAGACAATGTATTCACGAATTTTCAGGAAAAAAGCAACAGTAAATTGTTTATAAAAAATCGATTTTTTTTTTGGGGGGGGGGGGGGAATCTTTCGATCAGGCACTAGTTTAATATGTTTTAAAAAAGTTGTATAAATTTCATTCAAATCCACCGAGCGTTTTTTGAATGATAGTGGTCACCGACTTTGAAAACATAGTTTTGAGAAAAACGCGCTTAAAGTTTTACACTCGATTTATGTATAGAAAGAGGAATCATTTAATTACTTACACCGAGTCATCTATTCCTGGACCATATAATAATTCTTCAGCCGATGTAGCAGCTTCTGCAATATCGATTTGCTGTTGTCTACGTTGCATTCTGCCTTCATGAGTGTTACCGTTAGCGCGCTTATCTGCCACCTTCATACGGGCAGCATCCGTTTTTTCGGCATACCGATGAGAATTGGGCCCACAATTTAATCCCAGTCTATTCATAATTATCAATAATGAATGTATACCTTCATTAAATATACCGGTAGCAATGTATGCAGCAATCTGTACGATGGTATAACTAGTATTTATAGTTTTTGGGCATATTTTCCACACTAGTTGATTAAAGCTTTCATTATTGTTTTGATTAAATCCACCGACACATCTTCAGAATAAGTTGTCACTACGCAGGTCGTTATAAATTGGTTCGATGGCCTTTAAAACATCAGGAGGTAAGGAAGCAAAATCTTGAGTGTAAGTATCAAGTTCTCCATACGCTTCAGAGCGCTGATAAGAGCACCAGGAATCTTCGCCTTTTGGACACATACTGTGATTTGGATTGTCATTGGTTGAGTCGTAGTGATAAAATGTCGCCATGATTGCAGATCTCATATCTTCGACAGAATCACAGTGTCGACGTATTGCTAAACCATAGTACGCAGTTAATTTGTCAATTATTTTTCCCGTAAGTTTACCTCTACCGCCAAGACCTTTATTTTTAGTTTTCAATGTTCGTAATCGAGTCCCCATTCGCTTCTGAACATGTCCTACACACTCCTTCTTATTTACGGATGTATTAACGTAGGGATTTGCTTTTACAATCCCTGAATAAGTTTTTGAGTCCCCATCTCCAATATAATTAGCATATTTAACCGCATATTTAATTTCAGACTGCTGAAACATTTCGACCATTGAATCTACTTCCATCTTCTCCCAGATGACCCCTTATAATTAGCAGTACACTCATTTTCGTGCGTATCATGCCACTCCTCGTATTCAGCCGTATTTATTTTGTTCTTCCAATATTCACATTGTTTACAATATGCACTTTTAATATTTAAATGAAGAATTTTACCGGTAAAATAACCAATTAAAGAAGAAACTCCAACGGAAGATGTATATCCACGCTTGTGCCATGTTCCATCCCCAGATATAGTCAATTCATTCGTATCTTTATTTACACTTGTTGACGTTGCTTGCTTTTCTTCGTTCACAGCTTTTTTCAACAAAGATTCTGCGACAGCTGTACTACAATCTAGTATTTGCTTCAATAATATTATATAAGTGTTTTTATCTAAAAATGACGGCATGTCCATTAGACCACAAAACTTTCGCATTCCTTCAAGTCCTATTCCTAGTATTCTCATTACTAATATAAAACGTCTATTTATTTCATACGAATGTCCAACGAAAGAACAGGAAGGAATGTATTCATTTACACAATTGTCACATGAAACTACAATTTTAAATCCCAGACCACGTGTGCTTGCAGTTTGAAATTTAACATTTCCGTTACACTTTTTACACTTAACGATACTTGAAATAGCATTAAATACCATAATAAAGTTAATAATTCTAAATTCAGTACTACTATCTTCGGGTACAACTTCTTCAGTGCTCCGTTTCAATTTTTTAGATGACGTACTGCTAATAATTTCATCACGTTCCGCTGTTTTCGGATTGAAAACATTTTTTTCTCTTAATGACACGCGATTTACGAAAATTCTTAGAGCTCCGAAGTTCTCTCGAACCTTTTGCAAAATCACGTCCCATGATAAATTACTCGAAAATTTTTTTTTAAACGCTTAACTATTAACTGCTCACTGCAACTATCGCAGGCGGTGTACTGATGACAAACAAATAACTTTCAACACTTTTGCAACCTAAAATTGGTAAATGTATGTATGAGTGTATAATAAACAATCTATGACAATAGAACCCGAAAAAACAGTTGTCTATAGCTGCCGCCAGCTTCCTGTTCTCGAGCGTCAAAGAGCCCGCCGTTTATTGTTGAATAACTCGAAAAGTATTTGTCGGATTCTCTTGAAATTTTCAGAGAATATTTTAAAAATATTATACTTTGAGAAAATGCAAAAAAAAAAAAAAAAAATCGTTTTTTTGAAAATTCTGACTGCCCCTAACCCCTTAAGCAAGCTAAAGTCAAGAAGAAAATTATTTGCTAAGTCAGTTTTGCTAAAAAAGAGCTGAAGTCTGTTACTACCCGTTCGAGAAATTTCTGTAATAGATCTAGTTGTGTTATGAAAAATTTTAGAAACGGCAACGAGAAATGTAGATTACATCTATGACGATCGGAAAGCAATCGCAGTAAAACTCTTTGGGAAAAAGAACACAGTCAGAATTCATGGGGCTGGGCGGAGAACAACTATTAAATGAAGAGGAAGAATTGGAACGTGATAATTTCTCTTTAGGTTGCAGAGACTGAAATGGTAATAGGGGGAGTTAGAAGTTTTCAGTTCGCATTAGAATCATTATCTAAACGTCAAACTGTCCTTTTTGGAAGAAGAAGGAGTTGAGTTCTTAGGCGAATTAGAAGAGGCTGGAGTTTGGCCTCCCCTTGGAGCACTCATTGAATGACGCACCTCCTACTAAAGTGAGAGGAGCCGAAAGAGAAAAAAAATTAAAATAATAAACAAATGCGTAAAACTGAACAAATAAACAATAGCGCTGTACAATCTAGAGAAAAATATCGCACGCAATAATAACGGCAGCAGTAAAATTAACGATAGAAACGCAAAACCTTGTCAGATAAAAAGGGGAAAGATATCAACGAATTGATGAACGCTGCAACACAACTTTATCACATTGAATTCAAACAAGAGAAGATAGGTAAATAGAACGATTCATTATGAGATTAATAATAAAGAAAGACAATTGAACTAGAATGTTAATTGTTGACCTTTTTTCTCTTTGAAACTTGGCAACGGCATATTATCAAACGCATAGAAAACATCAATAGAAGTTAAGGTGTAATGCTTTTGAATGAAGGTTTTATACATATTGGAAACAAAAAGTCGAATACAATCAGGAGGGCCACTATCAGGTCGATAGCCAATGACACTTTATGGGAAAACATTATTATGTTTCAGTCGCAAAACAAGGTGCCTGTTCAACATATTTTCAAATAGTTTTCTGATTCAGGATGTCAAGGAAATCGGGTGTAAGTAAGAACTTATTTCGGGAATGAGAATATTTTCCAGTAGGCTGGAGCAATGCCGCTGGAAATGAAGGCATTTAAAAACGTTATTATTAAGATAGTCGGTTCGCATCGCATCCGGTCTCGTATCGTATTCGCTACAACGGTTCTGCCGGTGCTGTGGACATTCCAAACTAATAGTAAAGTAACACTCGCTCGCTGATAAGAATCCGATTACAATTGTCTCTGGTTAGTCTGTCTTATTTATTTATCTTCGATTTACGTTACACTAATCACCTCCGAATAGAATCGAATTCTTAGCTGTCGTACTTAACGGTGTTACCAGTTAGGAAATGTTAAATTTTCGGACTTCTATCGTAACTGGCTAGGATACGGGTTTCAATGGCTATCCGACAGTTATTAGGTTCCACTATTTTACCTTTTTTGGTAGACTTAAGACCTAAACTTGGAGCTAAAGGCACAAAATATGATGGAATTAAGAAAACGATTACGGACCTTGTGTCAGAAATTAACACAGCGTTAGCTGAAGACGTCAACCCAGTTAGTTCGAGCATAGACATGAATGAAATTACTAAAGTAATTCATGAAACAATTTATCCCGTTTTAAAAAGATTCGAAACAAAAAATAAACCGAGTTATTCGCAAATAACTAAAAATGATACCAAAAAAAAATATTACTTCAATTCAGAAATCGAAACTGGACAAAACTATTAAAATCTCCATTTCCGATGATTCTGAGAAATTAGATAAACTGAATAATATCGCTCCGGGTAGTAAAACCTCTTCTGAATTAGTAGAAAAGGTATTTAAACAAGCTATCAAGCCTAAGGATCTTAAAGACATGCCTATTTTCACACGTAAAAAGGATAGTTTGATGATAAAATCCACTAACGAAGACAAGGAAACAATTATAAACCGCTTGAATAATATTGCTGATAAAGATACATTTACCTTTTCAGAACCGGCAAAAAGAATGCCTTACATTAAAATAACAGGGTTACCTTTTTCCTTTCGTTCTTATGATTCTGACCAAGTCAAAAACGAAATTCTTACTTCAATTCACCAATATACTAACCTCTCAATCGATCGGAACGCTTACGTCAAAATTATCAAGAAGCAAAGGAAAGAAAATACTTACTCGGAAGCGATTGTTCAGGTATCACCGGATGTATACAATTATCTAATTAAAGATGGATTTGTTCCTGTAGAATGGCGCTTATGTCGGGTCTACAAACATATTGATATTACCCAATGTTATTCATGTGGAGGCTTCGGGCATAGAGCTCGGCATTGCAAACTGGATAATGAAGAAAGAGGTAAAATTAAGGAAATCATTGATCGTGGACATTGTCCAAACTGTCACTTTTCAAATGTAGAAAGAAAAACGAACTTCAGTCTGGACCATAAGTATTACCAGCTTAACAAATGCGAAACTGCGAAAAGAATTCATTCAATTTTAGATAACAACACTTGTTATGGAGAATAATAATTTCGATTTCCTCTCTGTAATGCAATTAAACCTACATCATTCACGTGCTGGTAATAATTTGCTACACTTCGATTTATTGAAGGATAACAAAGATATTGTGTGTATCTCAGAACCGTATCTTATTCAAAAGGTAATCCCAGATATTACCAATGCTTATACTCAAACTACAAAGCAGTTCGTGTCAATTTTAGTTAACTCAGCATTACCATTTAAAGAGGTAGAATTCTTCGAACGTTGCGAATATATCGTGGCAGTTCAATTGGAAGAAATTTTTATTATCTCCTGTTACTTTCCGCCTTCACAAGATCTAACTAACTTCTTAGATTTGTTATCGCAATTTATTACTTTCCACCAGAAGAAATCGATTATCTTATGCGGTGACTTTAATGTCCGAAATAAGATCTGGGACAGTCGGGCTTTTCACTCGAGAAGATCTAACATTTTTGAACAATTTATTCTTAGTAATAATCTTTTTGTCGCCAATGAACGAGATGAAATTACTTTTTCTAACGCCAATGGTTTCAGCGTTATTGACTTGACTTTGATCCACGGTCGACCTAACGTAATCAGTGACTGGAAGGTAGATAATAAAGCAATTTATTCAGACCACAGTCCGATTCAGTTTAAATTATCAGTAAAAATGAATATTATTAATAGCTTAACGCATCGCATTATAAATTATAAGAAATTCAATAAAATCGTTGTAGAACATTCGCACTTAAACTACGATTTTAAAACTGCTAATGATTCCCACCAACTGAAAATAATGTTAGAAAATTTCCGTAACACACTTCATGATATTATTAGTAGCAGCACTGAAACGATTCAATTAAATAGGAATTCGTGGTGGAATATTAATTTAGAGATTTTACGAATAATTCTAAGGAAATTGCGCAAACGGGTTCAACGCTCACACAAGCGGGGAGCTAATGATCACAATGCGCGCCTGGTTATGAATTTGGTACGAAAAATTTTTAATAAAGAAATGCGAAACGCGAAAACCAAAAATTGGAAAAAATTTTGTCCCGATTCGAAACTATGGGGCCTTCCTTACAAGACTATTTTCAAAAATAAACGCCAGTTACAGATTCCTTCGTATTTTTTAGATCAGAATAATCAAAAAAAATTTTCGATAAGGATTCAAAGATAAAGGCCCTTCTTGATCATTTTTATCAAGTAAACTCAAACACAAATGGGGACGAAACCTTCTCATACAAGTTGCAAGAATTCCAGAGATTTAACCTTAGCGGCTTTAGTTTTAACAGCGAACTATTTATTTCCAAAGCGGAAATTAAGGATATTCTTCGCCGGACTAAAAATAAAGCTCCTGACTTAGACCAGCTGACGAATAAATGTTTGAAGATCTTGAATTTCCACTATCCTAATTTACTTCAGAGCTTATTCATCGCTCTGTTGAGGTTCGGAGTCTTCCCGGAAGCCTGGCGAGCAGGAAGGACAGTTTTTGTGCTAAAACCCGGACGTAGTCCTAGTCTTCCATCTTCGTACAGACCGATTGTCTTGTTAAGCGCTTTAGCCAAGGTGTTTGAATATGTTTTGTTGAATCGTATACTGCCGGTTTTACCTCACGATGACCGGCAATTTAGATTTACTAAGTCCCGTTCCACGGCAACGCTTTTTGGCGAATTATCTAAGCAAATTGAGCGTGCGTTAAGTAAACAGACTGCGATCGGCCTGCTGACGTTGGATATTAAAGGCGCCTTTGATAACTGTTCGTGGCCAGTCTTATTCCACAAAATTAGAGCACTCAGGCTCGATTATAGAATAATCTCAATTTTAAGACAATACTTAAATTCCAGAACTATTCAATTTATTTACGAACATCAAACATATTTTCGAAATGTTACTCGCGGATGCCCGCAAGGATCGATTTTGGGCCCGATTTTTTGGAATTTGTATATTTCAGACTTATCGTTGATGGAGTTCCCGTCGGCAGTAACCAGATATTTCTATGCAGATGATCTAGCATTCGCGGTCACTTCTAACCATCGTCCCTCCATTTGTAAATACTTCAAGATTACAATCAACAATATTTTAACCTATATGGAAAAACATCTTCTACAGTTGGACGAAAACAAGACTAATTTATTAATCATGCACAGAAAACGAAAAAGGGACTACTACAATTCGCTACATCTCTCTATACCGAACTTTAAAATGAATATCGTCGAACCCATAAAAGGTAATCTCAGCTATCAACAGAAATGCCGGAATCGTAGAACCCTCAGAGGATGTTATTTCTGTTTATGGATCCACATTTGTGTAGATTATCTCGAAACCCCATGTATTTTATTCGCAACGAATGGTTCATTATTTGATGATTTGTATAATTATTGTTTTTATAAAGCGTTTCCAAGTCTTGTCTCTTTAATTTAAATTTTTATACCTCTCTACGAGTAGCGGAGTTTTTTTTTAATATTCCGTACGTATAATTTTTACCAATGTTATCATTAACGGTCGATAAATATTAGAAATTAAAAAGTAGGAATTTAAAAAAGAAAAAAATGGTTCCTTTACGAAATTCCCGGTTTTTTTTTTGTTTTAAATAACCACTTGTTAGGATTCTGCGCGTTTAGACGAAAAATTAATCATATAGAAGAATTAATAATGTGACGTGAATAATAAAATAATAAAATGTTTTTTTACAAAAAATAAATACCGATACTTGAAGATTTATTATAAAAATTTAATAAAAATGCACTAAAATGTAAAAAAATTCTCGATAATAAAATATATATCAGAGTGGTTTAAGGTGATATCGTGATTCTTATACAACACTGATACCTTAATTAGAGTAGGATTCTAATTGCATATTACAATATCTAGGAACAATTTAATGAACATTTAATGCAGTTCTTAATTCTTATTTTAATATGAATTTGATACCGACTCTAATTAAGGTATCAGCGTTGTATAAGAATTACGATAATATCACCTTAAGCTATACCATTCTGATATATATTTTCTTATCGGGAATAATTAATTTTTTACTTTTTAGTACATTTCTATTAAATTTTTATAATAAACCTTGTAGTCGGTATTTATTTTTTGTAAAAAAACATTTTATTATAATTCAGCAGAACGGTAATGGTAAGATTTTTCATTTACTATGATCAACTATTGTATTTCTTATTATCATTCGTTTATCTGAAATGTTATGTTCTTTCTTCCTGTAACCGCACTTTTAGAATCTTATAATTTATCTATAACGCTTTGTTGTTTCGCTTTTTTTTACCCCCCTTGGGTTTTCTACCAAAGAGCATTAGCCCAGCAAAAAGGAATAGACGCATGGAATAGCATAGAAATTATATTTTTATTTTATCGACAATGGAATCAAGAAACCTAGAACAGGAACAACTGAGTGAATAGGTAGAGAAAGAACGTAAGAGGCGTTGAAAGGAGTAGAAATACCAATCTTTAAAAGATGATAATAAAGTAATTCACGCTCGTGAGATAAACCAGAACACTCGAAGAGCACGTGATTCGCAGCTCAAACATACTGGGAACCTTCAGGATCCAATGAACAAAAGGGAGATGCAGCCAAGGAAAAGCGATTTAGAGAAGAAGGGTTGTTCCGTTAATTCGACCGATTGCGTCGCTTAGCAGATAAAACCAAAGCCAGCGGTAGTGCACGTCGCTTATCGCGGCTCGATTTTATCTCGATCGACGCACGCCGTGTCATGTCTTCAAAAATAAATATTGAAAAAAAAAAAACGAAGCTAAATCTAACCCGACGGTGAAACCAATCATGAATGAAAAGCATCCAAAAAGACTTGAACTTTCCAAAGCGTCAATCTCCCGCATTATTAAGAGCAACTCAAATACTACTGGTCAAATCTTAATCAAATTTAAATGGGACTACATGAAAAGCGCCGGTTTTCAAATAAAAGAAGAATCATCAAAATCGGTTCATCTAGAAGTAAGTTCTGATTAAACACACATAAAAAAAAAAAAAAAAAAAAAAAAATAAAAAAATATAGTCGAATTGAGAACCTCCTTCTTTTTTTGAAGTCCGTTAAAAACAGTTAAACGCGAAATAATGTAAATTTAATTATAAACACCTACTACAGAAAAAAGGGATATTTTTAAACAATCTAAACATATATTGTTCTCATCAACCAATCTAAATCTAAGTATGTTATTAATTTTTTATTAAAACTAAAAGTATATTGACAGACGCAGAAGTTAAAAATATTAACACTTCTCGCAACTATAATAATAATGTAATCTTTTGCAAAATTGATATTTAAACATTTTAATTTCATAATAATCAGGGTCTTAAGAAATAAAGCAATAAAATAATGAAGAATTTTTATATACTTTTCTGCCTTCATTTTCTGTGATTCTGAAAACAAGCTGAAAAATGCGCTTTTGTTATCTTTTTGCAAGCACGGAGCTGAATTATTAGAGCTTTGAATGAAATAACGTGAACGGTCTATTGCTCAAAACCGTTATTTTACAAATGTAACTAAAAAAAACGGGGAAAAAAGTATTGGACAAAGAAAAACGAGATTTACACAAATTCAGTTTTATAAAATTAAAATTTTATTAATGTCGTATTTACAAATAAGAGACTCGCTGATTTGATAATCTATATTAAGCATGAAACAGCTTCTCCCGAAATTCATGACTTTTTTCCGTGTGTAAACGACCGTCTTATCTTAATATACATTTCAAGAAGGTAAAATTTTTTTAGGTATATTAGAAGCGTAAATTAAGAAAGTATATAGCCTTATTCGGTTGCGACGACAATAAAATATCGAAATAATCCGACGAATATTAATGAGTGTGAAATATAAATTGTCCATTTCGAGCGCGGTTTTATAATTATTTCACGCCTTTTTAAAAAACATTATAGCTCGTTCTTTTTCTTTTTTTTTTCACTACTAACTATATAGAATATCGATTAAACTACCTACGCGACGGTTGATCATCAGTGCCGCGAGATATAACCGCGAGAGAGAAATCTTAAACTGGTCTCTTGTAAGGAGACTTTGCGAGTGGAAAACACGAATGATTGCGAAGATCAATTCTATTTTAAATCTATTTCGGGCCATTTCCAGCTGTAATCGATTTCGATGATTATTCAATAGACCGCTTTAAAATGGACTCGTTTATGGTCGGGTACGAAAACAGAGGAAATAGTCATGTTGCAACTGGTTTCCGATGATCTTGAATGATCAAAAACTACTGGTAAGTCTAATGCGTAAATTTACTACTTTGCTACAATAGCAAGTAGAAACCACAGATTCAACTGACGGGGAAAAACGTATTTAGAAATTCGAAATATTCGTTTTTTTTTTTTTTTTGTAGTACTACACGTTTCTCTTCTTTTTTTTTTTTTTTTTGAAAAAAATACAACAAATAAATTTAAATGATTACAGCAATCTATCGAGATGGTTTAAATGTAATTTTTAATATAAACGGAAACCGTAGTGCACCGTATCGTTCAAATATTAATTGCGAAAATAAATATATAACATATGAAATATTCTTCGAAGCGAAACTTTCGACAAAAACAATTTGAACAGTCGAACATTCTGAATTTACGTCATCGAAATATCGTTTTATATATTGTTAATTTGTTCGTTTTTATTGATATTAAATTTTGAAAATTTCACAACTTAACAATTATAATATTTCCACGAAGGATGGATAATATCGGCTAAGTAAAAATAAAATTTCATTCTTAAATAAAGGCACATAAGGCTCGGGCAGATACAGTATTTTCACTCCTTAGCTGACCATTATTTTCTCACTTTAAATGTTTCTCTTTCTGTTTGAAAGGTTAGACTCAAGTTTTGTCTGGGCTGACAAAAAGACAATTGCGGTCTAGTGTGTATTAGAAAGTTATCTAGTAATCGATATACTTGACTTCGAAGATGTTTCTCACAAAACTAACTACGCAACGACATCTTGAATAGGCACGAGACACTAAGAGTAAAGCCTAAGAAAAGATGGGGATAGATTTCATCAAAGAGAAAACAGGCAGGCTTGATGCAGGCTTTGCAGATGCATTTGAAACACGAAGGACGATACAAAGTGAACCGTGAACAATTTTTTTTTTTTTTTTTTGGTAGTTTATACACATCTATGTTTGATAGTTTAATAATGGTCTTTGAAACTAAAGTGGTGATCCGGTAGGTCGATTAATGACTTCAGGTGTTTTGGTTAGCAGAGTTTTAAGATTGATGTTAGCAACGATATTAGACGGCATAACGGTATCCTTTCTACTGGCTTTTACCCGGTTCTTTAACATATTGATTTCATCTACTTTGAATTCTAACTTTTTATAGGTAGCGCGCGGTAGCCTAGTAGTTAAGGTGCTTGATTACCAAACCGGAGGTCACGGGTGTGACATTTTTCCAGATCCAAGCCCCTTCTAGGTTTATGCAGCCTGAAATAATTTGGTACCACCAGAGAAGTCTGGGAAAGTAAAGGCGCCGCAGAGAAAGGAACTAGCTGCCCTATTCTCATCACATGTATAATATTCGATGTTAATGCGTTATGAGTATCTTGCATTTCTTTTAGAAGTTCAACATTTCCGAAATCTCGTTATTATTTTCAGTGAATAAAAGCCGTTTCTCGGTTTGAACATGGTACATATTTCATCCGCAGCTATATATTGATAATACTCGTTTTTGATCTTGTTAATTTGAAATTTTCCGCCCATTGCGATTCGTGAAGCTATATGCACTTGCGAGAAAATGTTACTTTTCCTTCAGTAAAGGGATGTTGTTAGACTTGGCTGAAGACTATTCAGGTAGTCAAACTGATGTCTGCCAGTGCGATCATCAGGATTAATCAGAGCACCGAAAATTGACTATGCTTATTTTTGACTTTTCCCATCTCCGCTGATTATGTTTATCAGGCTACAGTTTGTCGCATTTGTTATTCAACTGTGTGTCGATTTGCTCTAAATTAATAAGATACAGTTTGAATATTTCATCTTATATACCTTTAAAACTACTTAGGAGTAACTTGTAAACAATCGATTCTTTTTAGTTATATAATTTCGTGTCGATTTTTTTTTTTTTCTTTTCGAATACATTAACAATATAAATCATCAAAAAAGTACTCGCACAAAAGTTTATCGCGAACGTTTACTGAAATTCGGAAGGAAAATGGTATTTCTTTATATTTGTAAATGATATTAGACCATTCGGGAAGAAGTGGTCAACTGGCGGGGAGCGTGTTATGGTACCTCTCTTTTGTTTTTAGAAATTATTTCGAGAAAATTTATAAAATTAGTCGCGATGATTTAATTCAATGATGATGTTTCAGAAGGCGGTGAAGTGAATGTGAGTAGTTTGGAAATTACTTAAAGATAAAAAAAAAATACAAACAGGTAAAAGTAAAAAAGGTCAACATTTATAAGCCGAAATAAATACAAAAAATGGCGCCGTAAAATTTCGGCGCTGCACCTATTTTTCTTACTTCGAGTTAATTCGATATTCACGAGCGCATTCTAAAAAGGATATTTACGTCAACGAAGCTGTTCAATTAGAACATAATGATATTCAGAAATAATAATTCTAAAATGGATTTCCGATAGAAGTTCAGTGATAGGTGGAGTCGATCACACTGCGTGGGATGTATAGTTCTAAAATTATTATATCTGTCTGGTCTGTTACATTTAAAATCTATTAACGCGTTTGTAGAATTTTCCAAACTGTCGTCGAATTATCTGTGACAACGAATATTAATATATGAAATAATTATCAAAATTATTACTACTGTTGCATTTACATTTTTAGAAGGTTGATAAAAATAAAATCAAAAAACACATTATGTGGAGAGATATGTATGAGGGGAATGTAAGAAAATGATTGTCGACAAATAAGCTAAATTTAAAATTAAGTTTACTGTTTCTGAAAATTTAGCAGACTAAAATTCCCTTTCAATTTAATTAGAAATAAAGAAATACCTGCAAAATCCTAATATTAAAAAAAATACGTTTTGTAATTAAAAATATCTGATCGTGTGTGCCTTCGAAGAATGAATGCTAATAAAGAAATCACATTAAAGGAATTATAGATAAAAAAATTTCCTCGGAAAAAAACAGTACAAGCATTTGTGCCCGTTTGCTATTTTATCCTAATGTTTTTTTTTTATAATACGAAAAGGTGTATAAAAGAAAATGTCATGTATATTTTTCTTGTAATAAACGGAGTAAAGAAAAAAGAGAACTTTTACAAATTTAAAAAGAATGAGAATTGATATAATAACTACGTATATTGTTTATATTTGGAAGTGCCGGATCGAGGATGCAAAAAGGTACAAGTGGCTCTCGGGACATGTTCGGGGGCGGCGTCGGGCGGCTATATTACTAAAATAAATTTTTTTTTAACATTTTTAGAAGAGACGAAAAGTTAACAAGTAAAATTGACGCCTATTAATGTTTATGAAAGACAAGATTTTTTCCAGTTGAAAAGACAAAAATAATCAGTCAGTTGAAGAGGTTCTAAAGATTGCGATATGGGCAAAGTAGAAAGTAACTGCGGAATCAGCGCCAAAATTTTATATTACCATTATCGAATTCACAGGTGATTCAAAAATCGAAAATAGGTGTAGAAAAAACTACCTCTAACTGTTTGAATGGAAAAAAAAATGATTGAAAGGGAAAAAAATAAAATATGACGCTTTTCCTGCAGGCGAAGAGTGTACAGCAAATAATACGGGCTCCTATCTGAAATGTTAAAATTATTAAACCTTTTGAATGCGGGAATTATGAAAAATGAAATGACTATAAAATCTTACAGATCAGTATTGCGGAAGAAAAATCTAAGGAAATAGGACAGTTTTACTTATCTATCAATGATGAAATGAATGACGATATTCGACGATTTTTATTTTTTAAACTAACAAACCTAATCACAAAACTCCCCGAATGTATTAATTTGGTATAAAGAGAACAACCAGTTAACAGTAGAAAAGTTAAAAGAACACAATGTATTCTAAAAAAGATAAAATTCTCTTTTTTAAATCTACTATTCATTGAATGATTTTTCATGCATCGCCCGTTTCGACTGTAACTTGTTTTTTTTTTGTGTTTTTTTTGTTTTTTTTTATAACTTCAGTTCAGAGACTCTATACATTTTTTATATCTTCGTGAGAAATTATGAAAAACTATTCCAAAACTAATTTGAAAGGAACCAGCTAGACCACCAGGGTGGTCGGCTAAGTTTGAAGCTGTCCATACCATTATTGAAAATATCGAAAAAATAATGGAGGCTGTTAAAGAATTTAGAAAAAATATAAACCGGAACAAAGTTAGAACTGAGCGGTCTTCTTCGTGTACGGTTTTTTTGTTTCCTATTTTTTTTTATTTATTGCGTAGGATGAATTACCTAAAAGAGATGAACAAATTAAACAAAGAAATATTCTTTCAAAATAGCTGAACAAATTTGGAGGTGGTTCGATCAAAATGATGTGCCGAACGAAAGGTTATTAAGAAGGTCTAAATAAACAACAGAACGTATTCGTGTAAAATCAAGTCTGCAGTCACACACAGGGTATTTAAAATAAAAAAAGACCTGCGAAATTGTTGCGAGATATAGCTTACTCCCGAAGAAAGATCACAAAAAAGATATCATGTACAGAATAATTAATGAATTAAAGATCAGATTGGAAAGTGCCAAGAATATAAATAAGAATTCTTTAAATTTGGCGAAGCATTAGTCGTCCGACCAGAATTTCATTTGCCGAAAACGAAGCAAGAAAATTGATAATTTAATCAAATTTTTTTTATCGTTATTATTTAAATTTATGTCCCGTGGCTTTATTCCTTTTTCAGTTTTATTTGGTCTCTATTATATAAGTAATTTTCTTGTTTGCATCTTGATTATAAATTTATTTCTCGATTTATAATATAGAATACATTGACGTTTATTCAAATGTATTTTTTAAATTAAAACTGCTATTCTTTATTAATTTCTATATATTCTGTAATTAATACGTCTGTTTATTTGTTTACTAAACGGTTTATTTGAAGATAGAAGTCAATTTTTAAAATGCCATTATACACACGTCGAATAGAGAAGCGTTCAGAGAGATTTATGTTTAGGAGGTTGTAAAACTTATAAATACCAATTAGGAATTATTGTCAAAATTTTCCAATTCTCAATATTATAACTTGCACTTACGGACTACTGGCTTTTTAGGGTGCACCGGGAAAATTCAGAGGTAAAAGGGCGCTTTACAGCAAAGGGGCGGAGGCGGTGATAAAACTTTGAGAAAATTAAGACGCAAAAGATAAATTAAATGCTTGGGCGCAGCGAGAAAATGCCAGTTTGCCCGCTTAGCCAGTCCGTCAGTGATAACTTTTATTATTTAAATTATTTTTACGTTTTAGCCGGAATTATAACAGCAACAATGCAAAAATACCCCGATCACCTCTTTTTCTACACGGATGCTGCCAAGGCTATTCCAGAGGCTACTCCATCCCCAACCGCCTGTTCCTTTGAAGTCTGCGACGTGATTCGAAGCATTCGACTGAATGACAATTGCTCGGTACTGGATGCTGAAATATACGCAGTATTTTTCTGTTTGGAATATTTTCTTTCTACAGAGCCTACATCACAGAAAGCCCTGCTGGTATCTGATTCATCCGCAGCTTTATTGACAATTTCTAATGCCCTCACCAAACATCCTGTAGCAATTCGAACCCAGCAGGTATTATACGAACTTATTAAGAGACAGTGCTCCGTATCTTTTCTGTGGGCGCCCCCAGCCATGCAGGGATTCCTGGAAATGAACGCGTCGATACATCCGCCCGAGCAGAAATATATTGCCCCTCGCCTAGTAACAGCCCACCTCCACCTTATCTCTCGAACATAATCTTTAATAATCTCACGTCCTTATGGAAAACCCATTGGTCCTCGTGTCAGACTTTCTCGAGGTTAATTAAACCCTCAACCGAACCATGGTGGCCGGAAAAAAGCATTTCCCGCAGAGATTTCTGTGCACTTAGCCGCTTGCGCACAGGTCATACGGCCATGTCGCTTAATTTTATTTTGCAAAGAACCTCCTCTCCTATGAATTGTCCTTTCTGTGGCCAAGATGTTGCTCCCTCAACTCCTCACATACTATGCGACTGTCCAGCATTATCACCTCACCGGCCCCCTTCAATTAATAACAAAACAGTCACCAACATTCTTGAGAATTCCCCCGATGCAATTTTATCTGTAACACAATTTATCAGAACTAGCGGAATAAGCAGATATCTATAAAAACAAACTGCGCATCTTCGTACTGTAATAGCCACAGCAGTTAAACACGGTACAGGATGTTGCTTTCACAAGGGAAAAAAAAAAAAAACTGAAATTTATATTTTTAATTTTTTGACCAAAACTGAAAAAAGTTAAAAATCTGTATTTCAGAATCTTCCAAAAATTCCGATTAAAAACATCGTGATACTAGACTTCCCCTCCTATAGATAGCGGACTGTCAGCGCGCGCTTGCCTATGAAGAAGCATTGTTGTTAGATTACAATTATTTATTTACAATAATGCGTATTCGCGAATATACACCAAAAAATGTAAAAAAGATTGCTGACTTTGGGTTTTAAAATTTTTTTAAAAATGATCCGATCAAAATTTATTTATTTTTTTTATTTTCATGTTCTTTTTTGTTTTTGTTTTTTTTTTTTTTTTATTGTTGGCATTGCGCATACTTTAAGCATAAAGAGCGTTGTTTTTAATTAAAAGAACCGAGAATTTCACGCTTTTAACGCATCACTAAAAGAATGTGTACCGTCGATTTTTATTCGCGAGAATTTCATTTAATCGTATAAAATACACGCTCAGCAAATTATGTAATTCGCGGGTACCGATGTAATTAATTCAGATATCTAGTAATTCATAATTAAATTATGTCCGCTGTTATGGTGTACGCTCTACCATAATATTTTGGTTGTTAATTATGAACTGGATTGGCGAATTTCATCTCTTGTAAACTCTGCGGCGGTGGCAATTGTTTGAATGGGTTTCGTCGAATAGAACGTTTAATTATTTTCATCTTATACATTGTATTTCTATTTATTGGGTTTTATTTTTATACAATTCGGTCAATGTCAGGCAATTGCCGCTACAGAAACACAGACCAATTACACAGCTAAACAGAACCGCTATCAAATTACTATGATTTCAAAGTTCAAAAGTAAATAAATAAATCTCTTCGTTCTGTCAAATAAAAAGTTATATACAGCCGATATGAAAATATAAATTATTCACAAAGAGCAAACCGAGTTGATTTCGGCAGTGTTGTGTACCACGTTTCCGTTAAGACGCTAATGTTACCGTATTTTACTGTATTCCTTGATCCGGATTTTTCGCAATTCTGATGATTGGCGATTTTATTTTGTCGTTGATAGACGTGTATCACTGGTTGCTAATTATTCTGCTCGCCAATTTACGTAAATATGAGAAAGTGCATGATAAATGTGGCTTATTTGAAGTAAGTTCTCTTTAAAATTAACATTTTCCCCATTACGTACCTGAGAATTTATATTTGCTATTGTACGTGTTTAACGTGAAATAAAAAGGTAAAATAAGTTACGGCTGGCGATGATGATAGTTTAATTAAAAACTAAAACTAAAAACATTTTGCGATGTTCGATCATCTATCTCGGTTTCTCCATCAGTTCGATGTCATTAAACTTTCATCATAATCATCGATGGTCGCATCTTGGTTCGTCTATGTAAATCTCGCAGGTAAGATGTTTAACTTGACCCACATTTCCGTTCTATAATTCCGTATCCGTGTGTAAATTATTCGCTTAGATACGAATGCAAGAAAAATAGATAGTATTTCATGACCTTGACTGTGTACTAGATTCAGTGTTTCAATTGCAGATTTAGTTCTTGTGGATGTGATTTCGTTTTAATTTGTTATAAAAGATAATACGCATTACAGTCGTGTTGAAAAGGGTGGATTTTCACCGAAATAATCGACTACCCTATTATTACTTTTATCATTATTTCCAATTATTGCGGTATTTTTTTTTTTTTTTCTTTGACTCGTCAGCTGTGGACATAACCCGGCGGCGCAAGTGAAATTTTCGGAAGTTACAATATACGGCAGCGAGATTCGAACCCGGTTCTACTCGAACGAAACACCATACTGCCTAACCAATTACGCCATGCTGAAATTCCGATAGTTCGATAAATTAGCTATTTCTATGAGGAGGGACCGTTATCGTAAACGATTTATGTATTACCTTTTGAAGGTTGTACGTTCGATGTTTGTTCGCGCATTAGGTAAACCGATTTTAATAATTTTTTGCTCAGTCGAAAATGTGTACCATTCAATGCGGTAGTACTATGTGAGTACTTTTTTTTTTTAATTTTCTTGGGGGGGATCATCAACCTGAAACCCTTACCTAGAAACAATTAGAAAAAGAAAGAAATTATATCTTGATACGGTTAGAAATTTAATTAGGAAGGAACAAAAGAATGTGTGGAGAAGGAAAAGACGGGATATAAGAGGCGCAGCATGGAGTAGAGAGACCAAGTCCAGCAAACCGGAATAGAAAGCAGAGCACCTAATAGGAAGAGATAAACACTTAATAAACACATACGATCAGTATCATCGCAAACATGCTCTTCGTTTGAGTGGAGAGGACAATACGGAAAGAGACAACCAATGAAAAACGAAAACGGGAGAAAGATAATAAAGTATTGCTTAAGAACGCAGACGAATAATGAAGACAACAACAGGACGACAAAGTGAAGGGAACAACAAAAAGAACCACGACTTGACACAGGAAGACTAAGTTGAACAGACAGATAAAAAGAACAATCATTAGAAAAGGGGGAAGCGTTATAACCAATACGATAATCTGAGATGAAAACTTTAACGCAGCCGAAGGATATTAGAGAGAATGGGATTTTTCTTACGAAAGGAAATGGGAAGAAGCAAAACCCCGAGTGCCAAGAAATTAGCCGCTTCATTACTAAAGATGCCCAAATGGTATCCCACAACAAACTAATTTGATCGGGGAATTGAGAGAAGAAAAAACTAGGTGTGCGTATACGGAGAATAATAAAATCACTGGACGATCAGGTAAGGGGGACAAATTTTGCCTGAAAGACGATCGTGGAGTTAAATCTAATCAAGAATTTAGAGGAAAACTGACTGGACAAAATGAAAATAATAAAAAACGTAGAATGGTCATTAATCATTTTATGAATATGGAACAGAAAGGAGGCGGAGAAAAAAATTCTGAGAAGGCGAAATCTGATGTGAGTACCGATGAAAATCGCAATTAGCGCACACAGGTACTCAGTAATCATTGAAACGAGCTTTAAAAAAACTTTAGATAATTTTTTATTAATAGAGCACACGTGTTTGACTTAAACTATTACCGATATTAGGCATGAAAGCGTAATTTGAAAAAATGATAGTTTTTTATTACTTTAGGAAATGTATAGCTTCGAATAAAAAGAAATCGTTTTTGTTTTTTCTCTTTCTACGTTTGTTCGCGAATAATAACTTGTACTCTCGTTTATTCGGAAGTGATCCCCAGTCAGCGGTCATGAAAAAATGTGGTTGTCGGTCCCTTTAGATAATTTTTTTTCATTTATTAATATAACAGAAAATGTCATTTTAAGAAATTAAAAGTATTGACAATGTTAATTAACACGGATAATATAGATTTTCGAATAAAAAAAACGGAATGCAAATTTTAAAAAATTGTCATTTTTAAAAAAGTTGATTTTTAGCGAAACAAAAAATTTAAGTATTGTGAAATAAAATGTTTTAAAAAACGAAAAAAAAAAAAAAAAATTACCGATACTTGAAGATTTATTATGAAAATTTAATAAAAATGCACTAAAAGGTGCAAAATAATTACAATATTCGATAAGAAGATAATATGCTTTATAGCGAATATTACCTTAGGATGCGGTATTATGATAATTCTTGAAACAACATTAATGCTTATTAGGAGTCAGCGCGAAAATCACAAATTACCGGAATAATTAAAAACTGCATTAAATATTCGTTAAATTATTTCTAGCTATTGTAATTTGTGATTTCCGTGCAGACGACTCTAATAAGCATTAATGTTGCGTAAGAATCATATCATATCGCCATAAAAGAAAAATAAATTAATTTGAAAGAAAAGTTTCATTTAAAAATCATAATAAAATTTCCATTATATGAAAGAGATTTAACACTCGGTAGGATTATTTTTTTTATTTTCAAACTAGGAAACGGGAGAAATTTAAAAATTATATATTTAAGCGGCCTACCTGAAATAATGATATTTAATTAAATGCGTAAGAATCCAGTTGGCGGTATTGCCGCTTTCGTTAGCATTTGCCTATCCGTTTAACCTAATCACTCTGTTAACCGGTATTATACAAAAGTTATTAATTAGTACTCTTTTATTGATCAGCGATTAGTGGAGTTTTAAACAAGCGAGGCACGTTATGTGTCGAATTAAAGGACCGGTTTTTGCTTTCGGAAAAGCCGTACGTTAATTCGCCCATGAAACTTAAAGAACTTCTGCGACCAGGTTAAAAGCCGTTCGGAAAATTGTATAGATCTTACGATAAAAATAAACGAAATTTCTTAAAAGTGTTCACGTTATAGAACATTTGTAATTTTTATTATTAAACCTAATCATTTAGAAAATGTTTCAATTTTAATGTAATTGCGAAGTAGTTATTAACGCGGTGAGAATTTGTCTTCGGGGTGAAGGGGATCAAAAACATTTAATTGGAAAAATTAAAAAAAAACA
Organism: Icerya purchasi; assembly: GCA_039619475.1. Lineage (NCBI taxonomy): Eukaryota > Metazoa > Arthropoda > Insecta > Hemiptera > Monophlebidae > Icerya > Icerya purchasi. The sequence continues at coordinate 275,108,350 of CM077116.1, forward strand.
CCAATTTAGGAAACTTTTAAAGAGAATACTCTTTTCTATCAAGTACGTATCAAAATAATAAAAATATCTACAGGAGATAGAAATATTTTTATAAGATGTCCTTATTTTTTTCTCCTTTTCCTCATGGTGCAACGATCTACGATTTCTTGGACATCGTCCTTAAAATTATAATACTGATGTTAAACTTTTGATTGTACTGCGCGACTAATAAGTCTCTTTCTGGAAAATGTTTCTTCTGATACGGCAGTAAATAATATTGCTGCCAAAATTTGTAGCAACATATAAATATTTGGACACAGTTTTTACATTGATCTGTTACAAAGCTGTCTTTAGAGCAAATCTATTGCAACTGTTGTGTTGCTTTCCACAAATTCCGGTTTAACTACTGAGATATTTCTTTCAGGCAGAACTAGCGAGTACGATGATATTAGCTTGCCAATATCACTGAATCAAAATTTTAGCGGCATAATAATATAAATACAATTTAATGTTTTAGAACCTTTCGGTTACTTGTTTTATTGCACGCTGCAAAATGTAAATGGCAGAATCTGGCTCAAAACACTCGGAACAATAATCCCCTTTAACAAACGTGTAGAATTTTTATTGTATAGCCATTCTCTTCGAGCAAGACCTTCGCTTCTCCATGAAAATTTAACAATTCGTCAACAAATTCGTTTTCTAAAAGCTACAATACATTTAGAACAGTATCCGTATAGCCTAACACTTCATGAAATCATTGCTACTTACTCGAAAGGGCTTCGATAACGGTGTATTTTGAAGAATTACCAAATTTACATAACGAAATTCAAAGAGGGAAGTAGATTTATCAGTTGGATAGCTTCATCCTTGTTACGACTGAATTGGAGTCTTTCAAGAAACTCTACGTTGCTTTGTAAATTTCCTAGAAAACCACCCTGGCATCTTTACATATTCAGAGCAAAAATTAAGTGCAGCAAATCGCTTTTAGTCAAAAAATACTTATCAAATCGCAAACGCAACGTGCAACACAAATTTCTTTTATCGATATACAAATCCTTCATTCCATCCAAAATAACATACGGGTCCCAGGCTTACTTCTCATCCGGCCAATCGTTGCTTAAATGCAATTCATTACTGTAATTTTCGCCCTATTCCCGGGTGCTCACCGATCAATAACAGAACTAAGTTTAAGCGCCTTAAACGATTGACTGTGTATCTATTGTGTAATCGTATCTTTCTTAAAATTACCTCTCAATCCTTCCTCCAAGATATTAACTGCATTCCTACCGCATTTCCCGAATGACCTACTTCCCGAATAAGACAAAATAACATCAATATCGGGCTCTTTACTCAAATATTCAGCTTACCAGTAAATTTCTGTAAAGCGTTATCAGAAAGGATCCCTGTTCAATATTACCCATAAAGCATAGAATATGAAAAAAGCAAGCATACAGAAGAAGTAATCTTCTATACCGATGGAGGAAAATCCGACCCAACATCTATCTCATCTTCAACAGGAGGATGCGCATACTTAACACAATGTAACGTGCAGCATTCGGCTCGACTATAACTGCTCAGTACGAGATGCAAAAGTTTGCTGCACCTTCTGTGATCTAGAGTACTTTCTTTCTCTACACAAACCAGGTCATAAAAGGCGCTACTAGAAACAGAGTACCGGTTATGGAATCAGTTGCTAACCCTCTATCCAAGAATTCAATACTTATTCAAAAACATCCGAATATAAAATGCGCCAAGTTACTTTGAAAAAGTTGCCCCATATGATTTCTCTGGGTCTTCAGTAACGTGAAAGTGCTCGGAAATGAACATCACAGCAGCTCAGTCAGTGTTGCATACTTCAAGACTCACATACCCACCTCCTTCTGAGTTGATACAGTATTTCAATTTTAGTAGAGCTGGAAAATACACTGGACTACGTGCCAAATATTCCTGGCTCAGATCAAATCAACAACGAGCATAGTGACCGTTAGCAGGCGTGATCCTAGACTTCACTGCCATTAATCAGTTACGTTTAGACCGCACGGACTTGTCCCAAGACTATCTTTTTCGCAGAACCCTCCCTCCTGATTGCTGTTCTTTTTGCCCCCTCCCCACCATCATGTACTTTCTAAATTTGTAACGTTACAAACAGGTCTCTTATCAAATAGAATTACACTTGATATCCTTTCGAACCCCCAAATCAATGGCAGCATTGATAGACTTTTTTTAGATGTCATAAAAAAGTTAAATACAGGGTGTGGAAATAGTATAGGACAACGTTATATTTAAAACAGAAATAAAAAATAAATTGGCTACATCAAAACTGTAACACCTTAGCATTTACTATATGTGGTATGTACGCAGCATATTTGATGATTTTTATTTGCCTCTTTAATCGTTTTCCACTGCCCACTTTAATCTGTTTTATTTTAATTTGATTTTTATTGAAACATTTTAATTACATGTATATTTTTTTCAATTAATAAAGAGCCTAAAAATTAATTTGCATTAACAATACGTAACGAATTTTTGCGGTTCACTTTACTAAAATTAAAATTAAAATTTTCGCTAGGAACCACATCACGTTTAAAAATAAAGGGAAAAAAATGTAATATTTACGAAGTCGAAATCGACTGAAATAACTGAGTTGTTAATTTCAGTTTAATCTTTGATGATGGACTGTGTATATGCGTTCGAAACGTTAAATAGTATTTTTAATAGTGACGTAATTTCTATGGAAAATTTTAATTTTAATTTTATTTGCATCATTTGAAAATGTTGAACAAATTTCACCTCACTTCTTTATGGAAATTTAAATATTTACACCATAGTTCGAGTTTATATGTTAATATAGCAACACCTATCCATCTTCCCTATTGTTACAGTGGTAAGAGTAATTTTTAATATTAAATTGTTTTCCAACCAAGAGCCAGATTTCTACCAAAAGCACTGTGTATGTGTGTGTGTATAAGATGGGGATGAATTGTTATTATTAGTTTTAAGACTTTTAAGAAATTTATCTTTATTTAAATTAACAGCATCGTTAATTTTTTTGATATTACTGTTGTATACTTGTTTGAATGAACAAGATTTATGTATAACGTAGTTAGTAATTGTATTAACTACTTTGGTATTTTTTATCCCCATTTAGGCTGATTTCTTAACGTTCACTCCTTTGATCTTTTAAGAATAGCTTTCAACTTATAGACAAATAATATTGTGAGATAATTCGTTGTATTAAGCGGATAATCGCGACAATCTTTTAGTAGAGAAAATCGATTATTACCCCCCCCCCCCCCCCTATCAGAATATAAATTTTCTTGTCGATATGTTTGAAGAATTTCTATCGACGCCTCTTTCTAAGTCGCTGTCAACTTATTAAAAGAAAATTATCTTTTCCTTTCAAGGCAGAAAGTATATCTGGTGCTAATTATTACAAAAAACAGATACCTCCAGTTGGTTTGTCACTGATTTCTTATATGATCTTTACATTCACGGTTGGGCTGCATCTTAGAATACTTTTAAAGAACAATGTGTCCCCGTACCTGAAACACTAATAACATTGTGCCTGATTCTTCTAATAAAAAGCTTACAATGAAAACGAACATGCCAAAAGAAAACATACAACGACTCTGACCTTCGAAATTAATTAAAATACTTAATTTTGTTATTGATTTCTATTTCATACTTTTAATTACGGATAGATTGCATTCTATGGTGTTGACTTTATCCGAATACTTTTAATGATAGCGAATAATCTAGATCGTAGAAAAAAAGGAAGGTGCGCGTTGTAGCCAGCAACCGAGAATAACCATTAGCTATTGAGTGATTCGCAGAAAGTGGGGATAAAAATAATTATAACGGCTAAGCTCTTCTTAATCACCGTAATATCCTATGTTCGGTGGATTTATACCAAAGAAATATCGATTTCATTTTGCTCCTCAGTATTTCAAATCCGTAATTAAATTAAATTAAAATGTTACTTAATAATAACAAAAATGATCAAAAATGTCTTTCTAATGATAATGCACGCGCTCGTAAATAAAATATTAAGTAACTGGAACGTTGGACAATTATTTAATTATTAATTTATTTATTTGTAATACATTTTCTGTTTACGGTAAGTAGAAACCGTTACGATAACACACACACAATAAAAGTGTACGGTAAGTATGCTCGCGATATAGTAACAGCTATGAAATGATTCCGCCGATTTTTGGTTTGAAACAATTAATATGTATGTTTATGAAGATTGTGGCTAAGCTTTTTAGTCATCTTACTGCAATATGCATAAAACAGTTGCTTCTACGTATCGAAATAAGTTATTTTCCCGATACAACGTTTGTTTTAATTAATTCTACTAATAGCAACATTTTTCATGATCTCCCAATTCAAAAATATTTATTAAAATACTTCGAAAAATCAAAAGCTACGAAAAAATCTAATGAACATTCCACGAAATGGAATACTGGAGTTACATAATCAATGCCGTGATGTTATTTGGCTATTTTCCGAAATCTCGGAAGGCAACTGAAATCGTAGCCGAGAAATGGTTCTTCTCAAATGAATAACATTGTAGTAACTTCTTAAATAGCGGAAAAAGTTTTATATCATATATATATTATATATATATATATATATATATATATATAGAGAGAGAGAGAGAGAGAGAGAGAGAGAGAGATCGCGTCAGTTCGCCTCTAATAATAACGATATATGTGAATTATATAGGAGCAATTTCAGGCCAGGTTTTCTACCACATCGAATTGCTGGGGGACCGTAATGTAAATAGCCATACAGGATTAATTGGACGCTGCAAAGGCATTTGGCACAAGTTGACGTGACAGGCTAATGTTGAAATATACAAAAATTTCCGATATGTTTAATTGAAGTACACTTAGTTGGCCTTTTTCAATGCAGTAGCAAAAAAATATTTTGATCGGTGTTGTTCATATGTAAAGTAAATTAAAGGTATCATGAATTTTAGTGTCAAGCTTTTCATAATGGTACTAAGCCTAATGGATCTGATGAGAATACCGGAGCCAATTCTTTTCTACTTGGGATCCGCCTTTACTTTTCCAAATTTCTCTGGTACTCACAATTATTTCAGGCTGAGTAAACTTTGGAGCGACTTGGTTCCGTGACGAGACAACTTTCGATAACTCCTCTCTGATTTGGTAGCCAAGCACCTTAACCACTAGGCTATCTAATAGTCAGAAATATCGGCGATTTCTGAGCAACTACCTCGGAGGATATACATTAAACATAAGCATCGCCGTATTAAACACAATTTCACCGACATTGCAGGCTTACCTGATGTTATTTACACGCATAATTTGTCCATAATTATGATCTTTTGGGCTTTTTTTTTTCTTTTTCTCATTGTATAGCGCCTCCAGTTTAAATTTCTTTAATAATATTTAAATGTTGCACGTTTCCACCTCTGGTACTGCGCAACTTTGTTTAATTAATTTTTGAACGTTTTCCAATCTAAACTCGCCTTTTTTTTAATGAAAACTTTATAATTAGCTGTTACGCCCATTTTCATTCGACGGAAAAGAACCGCTTTTATTTTTATTACCGTTGAAACCACCTACCATTATTATCATTATCATTATCATTATCCATATTATTATTATTATTATTATTATTATTATTATTAATTAATATGATTATCGCAATTATTTTCCGGACTTGTTAATTTTGTGTTTTAAATAAGAAAGGACCGATTCTGATCTTGTAATCTACCGATAAATCATGAACAAAGCACGGAGGCCGGCCGGACAAAGCCCCGTGCGAGAATAAACATAATCGGTTAAGCCGATTGTCCGTTATGTAATTATGTTTTATAAGTGGGAAACGTAGACGATAAGAATAAACGCCTAAAAGAGGAGCAGTGAAATAAGGAGTGATATTACAGCAAGGTGTAGGCGTGTATGTTTAAGCGAGCTTAACGTCTAGTGTAAAAATATCTAAGAGAAAAGAATGAAAAGGAGAACGACGATTTTGAGGTTCTAACATGATAGCACCCCGCGACAATGTCGGAAAAATTAATTTTTCAGAATTTACGTGGTTAATGATTTAACAAGCGCGCGCGGGTAATTTCGTAAGCAAAAGTCAAAAAAATTCAGACCGCAAAATACAGTTTAGTCATCTGCTTCGATTTATTAGTCGCGTTTCATTTTGTAATTTACAAACAGATTTTCAGTGACCGAAATTAGCTACAGCACCGTTGTCAACGAGCTTTTATTTAATTCGTAAACTTTCAACGTATCGACATTTTTATAAGACGCCTCTCGAAGAAATAATTCGCAATACCTTTCGAAATAATTGCCCCAAATTATAACTTGAAATTTGCATCGCGCGCGAAAAAAAAAAAGAAAATCATTTTAAAAAAGTATAAAAGTTCGTCACATTTAAAGTGTTTTGCTCCGGAGAAATCTGAAAAAAGAAGATAATTAAGAAATGCGCTAGGCACGCGGATTGAGAAGATCAAAACATTCGAAATGAAATTAAGAAATTTACATTAACCGTTATTAAATTACTACCGTATCGATCAGCTTTTTCTTTTTAGTTCCTTAAGCTACTCCATTCGGTTGCGGATAGTTTTTAGATCGCTGGAAAGATACTGTTTCCTTTCTTTCTTGCTCCTTCGCAAAATGACCATTAATAATTTTTAATCGATACGCAAGATCGACACCGCTAATGTTCTAGTTTCTCTGCTACCATTTATGGGACGCGTAAACAAAACGTACAGGCTAAAAATCAGTTTTATCAGTAGCGGATCAACACATTCCCCCCTCAAAAAAAGTAACAACAATGAAAAAATTGGTTACAACAGAGAGAAACTTAATTTATAAAAGTTTTGTATAAATGTTACTTACGGATTTAATTATATTATAACTAATATTTAATACTGATTTCCGAAAAAAAAAAGAAAAGAAAAGGCTATTAATTCTGTTTTAAACGCAACTCTGTAATGGATTTTTTGTCATTTTTATTTATATTTATTTTTCATTTTTATTTTGAAATTTTAATTAAAAATAGTAGTTCAATGAGAAATATATATATTTAAACTCGCTTACAGACAATTCGGACCGGATTATTAATAGAAATAAAAAAGAAGTAAAGTCTAATATAAAAATACTATCGTTTTTATTCGGCTTCTAGTTATTCCAAATTCTAAACTACCACATATTTAAGGTATAATTTTATTCTTTTGATTTTTCACCTAAAAATAAAAGAAAATTAAAATTAAACTGTAATAATTATATATTTTTAGAACATTTTTACGAATTTCTAAAGAGGTTGTCGCTATTTGATTTTCTTTATGTGAAATAAGGAACTAATTTAAAAACTACCGCCTACCCCGTATAAGATATTACGTAATTATATAGTTTCCCTCCCGAAAAATGTCTCTCTGGATGCGCCCCGCGGGTTTTATGCATATCTCGACGTTTGTAGGGGATGACTTTAAGTTTACGAAATTTCCTATAATGCATCTCTGGGTAAACGAGTAAATCATCAAAAAGACCGAGCAGACTGACAGAACGTGACTGACGCGATTTGAAGAAAAAATGACCGCCCGTCCTGAATACAGAGAGCTTCATTGCGGTTGATTATTAATCGAAAATAGACATTATCGAATGCGCGCGTGTGTGTGTGTGTGTGTGTGTACGGAATCAATTAATCGTTTCGTCAAGTTGCGCGCCGTAAGGCGCGACATCGACATCTAATTATGCTTCGTTTGCTACCGTAAGCAAACGTGTGGGGATGGCGGCTGATGGATTGTATCAGCAGCGGTATAAATAAATGCACCCAAACCCACATGCCGATGATATTCGTTCTATCACTCAAGGTTGCGTTATTATCGAATCCACACCGAGATGCGATCGGTTCCCTCGCTGATGATGTGCTAACATTCAGAACCAGCTCTCTTCACGGTCGATCTTCGCGAAAAACATTTTTCATCCTAACGCAATCAGTCACCCTCTGTTCTTAAACTGAATCTAACGTTACTGTCGCAGTTGTCACGCTGAACGGCCAACGTCTACTAATTGCGTCGAATCTTTTAGCGGTTTTTCAGTTGTTTTCGTTTTTGTTTTTTTTTTCTTTTACGGGAATAATTTTATTTCGAGGATTATCCTTAAAAAATAATCCAACGGTGAAATTTAAATATGTTTCGGTCGCCTTAAGAGCGCGGTATTAATATCGCCGCATCGATAATCCGTGCGATTCATACGGTGTTGTACTGCTCCGAGAAGATCACACAGATGATTTGCCAATCATGGAGAAGTGTACGATGGAATTAGATTCTCCAGTTATGAAACCAACCTCGTAAGTACTTCGAAATAGCGAACGAATTGCGGCATGCGTCGTATAATTTCAATCGGAGATCTTGGCGCGGGGTCAGGAAGTTCCCGGACGCAACA